>CM037877.1:45107349-46307349 GCA_021292165.1 Shinisaurus crocodilurus
CTTATATCATGAGCAAAGAAACAAGTGAAGTGAAAATGATGTATATGAGCTTAGCCAGACTTGAGCTAAGAAATGCAATTAATCCTTTTACAATAATACACACACACACACACACACACACACACACACCTTGTGAGTCCTACCTTGCATTGGATTTCAAAAGGCCCAGATTTAGATTTATTTCTGCCCTCAAAGTGAGATATTTTTAAAACATATACCCAGATTGCTCCCTCTGTTAACAAAGTAAAAGAATGCTTTTGCCATGACCTACCCACCCTCCCTCATTTAAAAAGAAAGAAAGAAAGAAAGCTCTCCACTGAAAGAGAGAGGACAGAACATTTTAGCAAAGCATCTGATTACATCGACAACAATAAAGACTATTGAAAGGTGTATCTTGGGAACCATACCTCTAAACTTTCACAAAAGCAAAATTCAAATGTTTGGAAAGTGCACCAACATTAGTGGGGGAAAGTTGAAATAATTCTCTTTATAGCTCTGAATGGTTAATAACATTTCTAGAGTAATAGCGTCTTTTCATTCATCACAAGTGATAAATAATAAGATCTGAATCTATAAGTTATTCAGATAGCTTGCAGTTTTCGTACAAGACTCAGTGCCAAGAAATGTGTGATGTCCAAGCATTTTACAAAGAAAGAAAGAGGGAGGGAGAGCTGTCATGAGCATATGAAGAAAAATGTTGTGATTCACATTAGATTAATAGCAAGTTAAGATTTTGTTCAAAACTTCACCAATAGCAAGTTAACATTTTGTTCAAAACAGAACAGTGACATCCTATTCATGTCTACTCAAAAGTAAGTCCCATTGAGTTTAATAGGGCTTACTCCCAGATAAGTGGGCATAGGTTCCATCTTATTAAATCAGAGATTCACCTGGTTCCTTGGAAATCACCTTCTGGCAAGACAGCAAACTGAGCTGAATACTACGCAGGTGAGATTTCAGTTGCTTTGTGTTCCTTTAATAACTGAGAGTGAAAAAAAGAAAAGAAGCAAGAGTACTTAATGTACTGTGTAACTTTTTTCAAGGCCTAGAAAATAGTTTTAGGTATGTATGATTGGAAGAAACTGTTTAATAGAAGAGATTTCAAGAGAGGTTCCCACTTAATTTTGTTTTCTTTTATCCTGAAACTAGGAGTTGCTGTACCACAAAATTCCAGAGATATAGTTATATTAGCAAAACAATGAAGTGTCTCGTGGAACATTAAATACTATCAGGTGTATTGTGGCATAGGTTTTGGAGACTTGAGCCCACTCCATGGGATGCAGATGATGAAGCTTTCTAGTCCAGAAAAGCGTATGCCGCCATAAAACTGTTAGCCTCAGAGTCTAAGATGCCACAGTACTATTTGTGGTTGTTGCACAATTGAACAAGTTTTTAGGATTAGATACAGTCAGCAACCTGTTGTCTTGCTGAGCTGCCATGAGATATAGTGGGAACCTATATTAGCATTTGGTGGTGGCAAAGGAAGTTGGGCATCAGGGATCATCATCTCAAGCCAGGGAAAGGGAAGGGAGTTTGGGCAATTGGTAACTATCCCCCATTCAGATCTCTCTCCTTTTTTAGCCAATAGAGGCAGGGAGTTAGTACTAACCTGCCACCATCTCTTCAGGTGCTGTTGGTCAATACCAGTTAAATTGCCAATAAAAATCTGTCCTCCAGGATTTATTCCTGGTTTAAAGGGCTGATCTGTTATATGTTACAGAGACCTGACAGCACTAAGTAGTGCCAGTGTGGTGTAGTGGTTAGAGTGTTGGACTGGGACTTGGGAGATGCGGGTTCTAGTGAAGTTCACTGGGTGAATTTGGGCCAGTCACTGACTCTCAACCAAACCCTACCTCATAGGGTTATTGTGAGGATAAAATGGAAAGGAGGAGGATCATATATACCACCTTAGGCTCCTTGGAGGAAAGATGAGATATAAATGAAACAAACAAATAAATGGTACAGGGTTCAAATTTGACAAGCCAGTGTAGTGTAAGTGGTTAAGATGTCAGACCAGGACTGGGAAGATTAAGTTTAAAATCCCCAGTCAGCCATATAGCTTGGGCTTGCCAATGACAACCCAGAGTATGCGTTGAGTATGGGATGTTGAATCCTGGGTGGTTGTTATGTGCAAACCTGGAACTATGGGTTAACTATGGGTTGTTAACCATGAACAAACCAGGAAAAGAACCCATTGTTAGATGCTGAGTTATGAACTCTGGGTTGTTTTAACTATGGATTGTCACTACATGTGAACCCAGAACCATGGGCTGCTTTGCCAGGCAGCAGGCAAGAGTGGTAAAAAAACACACACCAAAAAACACAAAACCTGGCCCCTCTACATTCCAGTACTGTAGCACTGCAAAAGCACCTAGGATACAAAGAGGGAGTGGGAGGAGAAGGAAGAGGAGGGAACAGGGAATCAAACAATCCAGGAATTGAAAAAGCAACCTGCGCTTGTGCAATTGTCTTGAAGACAAATCATGGGTAAACTCTGGGTAAGGCAACAACCCATAGTCTAGGTTGTCATTACATGCAAACTAGGTCATTATCTCTCCACCTAACCTATTCCACAGGATTGCTGTGAGAATAAAATGGGGTGGGGGAGAGAACCATGTATGCTACCCTGAGCTCCTGAGAGGAAGGGTGGAATAATAAGTTGAGTCCTCCATATAGCATCAGAAGGTAATGGAGGTTTATCTGAAGTGCATCTGGTGGCCATTAGATCTAGAACCTTCTTGCTGGTAATGCCCCCATTATGGAACAACTGTTCAGGAAAGTTAATTTCATATCCTCCCTACTGGCTTTCAGGCAGCAAGTGAAAACCTTTTTATTTCTAAGAGCTTTTGGTTGAATTTGTTTTTTATCTGGAATTTTGGACTTCTGTTTCTTTCCCTTGGGAAGCATCCAATGGTGCTGTCCTAGCGGGAATGACCACTAGTACAATGGGAAGCTAGCACTTGCTACAACTAGCCCAAACTAGTGTTTCTGGCATGGAAAAAGTCAGCTGAGCTCACAGAAGGAGCTCCATTGACCAGTCCTGCTCTGGAAATGCTAGTAGCAAGCTTGTTGCACTAGCAGACATTTCCACTAGTGCGACCTGATCCTGATAAGTGCTGGCAGAGTGCCAGCATTCAATACTGCCTCTTATTTACTTGCGTACTGTGTATGGTGCTTTTATTGATTTTATTGCTCTTTTGTTTCATTTTTGTATTTAATTGTGTTTTACTGCAAACCACTTAGAGAACCTTGTGGTGGAGCAGTGTCGAATTTTAATAAATGCTTGTATTTAATCAAGTGCCACACAAATGAATCAATGTCACCATGACACTGGAAATAACTACCATCACTAGCTACATTATTTTTGTACCATATCAAAGCAGAAGGGGACAGTTATATACAGGCTTGTGGCTTACGCCGGCTCAGCTTGTCTGAGCGTGGAAAGCTAAGCAGGGTCAGGCCTGGTTATTACTTGGATGGGAGACTCCTCCTCTAGTTTCCTGCACTGAGCAGGGGGTTGGACTCGATGGCCTTGTAGGCCCCTTCCAACTCTATGATCTATGAAATCTATGAGGTATACTGTCGTTGAGACTGGAGATGACACTGCTATGCAGCACACAAAAGGCATTGGGCAGAGCAATGCTATGGTCCCTAGACAGCATCTAGAGGGCCATAGGATTTTTCAGAGTCCCAGCTGTGAGGTCCGGAAAGAGCTCCAATCTCAGAGCTGGGACTCCACACTCAGAGCACTCTCCCCCCACCTTGCAGCCGCGTGGAAAGAATTGCGCCGGCTGCTTCTTGAAGGTCATAAGAGTGACCTCGGAGAAGGGGTTTAAGGGGTGGGGAGGGAGTGGGGTGGAGAGGAGACCACCGCCACCAAGATACAATGTATCCTGGTGGTGCCTCAGTCTCCTTCCCTCCCCATCCAAACACCACAGTTAGATGGCCAAAATCTGCTGTCTAGCAGCTTTGCGGGGTGGGAGGAGTACAGAGGTGACCTTCACCTCCATGCCCCTCCCACTCTGCATAGGATGCCAGTGATCCTCTGAGTTCGGAGGCTTGCAGGCATCCCCATTGGATTGCACCCTTGGTGACCCAAGAACACCAGGTTGAGGAAAGCTGTTCTTGAGTAGATTGTTCTTGTAGATTGCCACCTACATGTTGAAAGGTGAGGTTTTTCTTATTCATTATAGCCAATATAAAATACTTCAGCATTATCACAAATCAAAGACCACTGCCCTGATACCCCAACCCCTACCCAATTGTGCTTCATGCCAGCACAGGCCGCGAAACCCACCAACATCTGGGATATCTCAGATCTAGATATCACAGAGCCTAGAAGCCATATAGTGGTAGCAGTGGTAGCTGCTGCTGAAACTGGTCATCATAGTCAAAACAGGTATAGGCCAGAAATAGGGTAACACCAGCAACCTCTGGGTCATGTATCTGGATCTGACATGCCTGGGGAAGTTTGCCAGAGTTCTGGCCCATGCTCCCGGGGGTGGGGGGGATTGAGGATCATAGAATCATAGAAAAGTAGAGTTGGAAGGGGCCTACAAGGCCATTGAGACCAACCCCCTGCTCAATGCAGGAATCCAGGTCAAAGCATCCCTGACAGATGGCTGTCTAGCTGTACCTTGAATGCCTCCAGAGTGGGAGAGCCCACCACCTCCCTAGGTAGTTGGCTCCATTGTCTTATTGCTCTAACAGTCAGGAAATTTTTTCTGATGTTTAGGTGGAATCCTGTAACTTGAGCCCATTATTCCGTGTCCTGCAAACTGGGATGATGGATGGCATCATGTCAGTGCAACATATTTGTGGATTGTACCTCTTCTTTCTATAGTGTAAGAAATAAAAACAGAATCTGATGTTAAGAGAATTTAGAAAACATTTTAAAACATAACATTATAGATACACTTGATCTGTATCTGCAATGGCAGGGGGCTGGACTAGATTACCTTTGACGTCCCTTCCAACTCTTTGATGTTTGATTCAATGTATCAGTGATAGCTACAGTTTATGTCACTCAAAACTGCCAGTCTTACTCTTCAAAGTTGGTTAGCTAATGTTTGGCAACCTTGATAGATTTCAAGTTAACACTTTTTAGGCATGGGGAAAGGTTATCCTAATTGATTATTTGCATCGTACTGGAGATAACATTATGATAGATAAATGGAATTGCAGCACAAAGTTTATGTAATTATACAATTTATTATGTGTTTTTGAAACTCTGTATATGTATGTAGGTGGGCATAAGTGTGTGCGGATATAAAGAGAGGGAGAGAGAGGGTCTTATAAAGCATAAATGTATGTTGCTTAGATCATAGGAATCCCAGGTCTTGGTATGAGTGCACATGATGCAGCCACTTTGATGAAGCTAAGCAGATTTCTGTCTGGTCAGTGCCTGGATAAGATACTGCTTTGGAACCCTGTCTACACTGCCTTTAGTTCCATGATACTAAAATTAAATCAAATCAAATAAAACAAAAATAATATTTTTTTAATAATAAGATTTATTTGTTCATTCTAAAAACCAAATACTGCCCAACAGCCCAGCCAGGGCCCTCAAAGTTGCTCAGATTACACATAGCATTAATAAAATCTTCCAAACATCAACAACTCAAGATAATCAACCAACAATAGGACAGTTGGAAAGAAAGAAAGGAAGAAAGAAAGAAAGAAACTCAGAGAAGCAAAACCAATAATAATAATAATAATAATAATAATAATAATAATAATAAATTCCACTCAGCATTTTAAAAGCCAGGAAAGCAGGGTGCCACAACCAAAAATGGTAGCCATGGTTGGTACCAAAGCCCCACATTTAAGCAGAGACCCACTGAGACTAGAACCCCTGTATTTGCTCATCCTTTTCACCATTGCAACCTGCTTGTTCATCTGCCTCTTGTTCTGGCCCAGACAATGGTAGCGGCAAGAAGGAAGAGCAGTAAATACCACTGCCTTCTTGCTCACTGGCTTTCTGCCTGTCAACCAAGCAAGTGGTAGTAATGACAAGATGAAGAGCAATAGCAGTGGGTGATAATGGTGGTGAGAAGGTAGATTCATTGAAGAAGGGGACCCATTGAGGGTGTCTTACCTAAGGGCCCTCAAAAACCCGAAGCCAGCACTGCCAAGAAGGCCAAGCTGGAATGATGGTACATACAGCAGAGCCATCTGCTGAAGGTCAAGGGGGGAAATGCAGGATGAGTTGTTCCTACCTTGAAGTACCTCCATTCTGATTCTGGACAAGTTTATTTTGAATTTGAAGCTTCATTGAAAAGTTCAGCCAATCCATAATTGACTTAAATAAGATCCACATAGAAAATGAAATAATGTTCACAGTGTGCCCATGACTCTTTCTGTCTTGAGTAGGAGCCATCTTTCCAACTGGTGGAAGACAGTACTGAGAAAAGGGCATAAGAAGAGGGGAAAGGCATAAGTTCACAATCAATTTTTCTTAAGGTAAAGTGGATTAAACTCTAATTGTGAGGTATTTACATACAGCCAGTTGTGCAAGAATTTGCATGGGGGTGCACATTCAAACATACAATCAAACCTGTATCCTATTGAAAGCAATGCAGTATGGATTGGATGAGCATTCCGATGCACAGCAGATATCCACCTGCAGTTCTTGATCTGGCAAGTGATATGTGCACTATAGCCTGCTTATGTGGGTGGATCTCCTTAGCTTGGAATCAGGGTGCTAGCATTTTGGCCTAGTGAGCTAATGAAAGTTTGGAAGCAGTATAAAAGTACAGTAATATGCAGTTATATTTCAACTTCAAGTACTTGCTTCTATAATTGATAGAAATTCAGATCGAACTTTGTAAATCCATTGTTTCTATATCTGCAATTGGCAGTATGTACAGTATTTGTTTTTGTTTTTTTGCAGTAATAATCAGCCAGTTTGAGTAGCAGGAGGAAATGTTGAATTGTGTAAGGAGAGATAGCAGGGGCTTAGACTCTGAAGGCTTGGAAATATGAAGAACAGTAAGAGGAAGAAGGAACAAAAGAAATACCAAAGCAGATGAAGTGATAATAAGGAGGGGGAAATAAACACAGTGTGATGACATATCAGGGAGAGGGAGCAGTTGCAGGTAAGAATAAGGTTAAAAGGGTGGCTATGGCAATGAATGTAAGAATCAAGGAGTAACTCCAGGCAATATGCTGATGTTCAAACCAAAGTTTAAGACAGATAAAAATCTGAGGCAGAGACTAGTTCCATTGAATAGTCTTAGAGCAAGACAGATGTCAAAGAGAAATGAAGGCAATTGTGACACTAAGCAGGGAGAGGTGAGTTCCATTAAACAACTGTAACCTGATCCTGTAGATCAGCATTAGTTGCAGTAAGGGAGGCCTGTGCTGCTGTGGCAAAAATGTTCCAGGAAACATTCCTTATGGCATTTTCCTTAAGGAAATAAGTTTTCTTATTCCAGAAAACTCACACCTTCCCATCAGCACATTTGTACTGTTCAGACATGAACCTGTGACTCCTCTGTGAGAGGAAAAATCAGTTTATGGAAGGGAAGGGGCAAGCCCATGTGAGCTGATTGCACCCATGTTGCATTGTTCATTGCTAGCTAGCAGCAGCAGACTGGTCATGTGTTAGAAGTCTTTTGAGTGAAAATCAACTGCCGCCATATCATCGGAACAGATTCTGTGGCTTCTGTAATCCATGAAGATGGAAAAGAGAAGCCTCTAAAATGTCTGAATTTTCTCTATGGCTGCTCATCATTATAAATTCAACCTTATACATAGAAAATATTATTTGTCCCACTCCTGCAAATATAGCTTTTAGTTATCAATAACAATATTAACGGATGAAACCTCAGGATTCTGCTCTGTGCTTGTTAGTAGAGAGGAAGTTGTCATTCTCTATGGCCACAGTTTATTAGACCGAAAGTGTGCCCACATACAGTACTCCCTCCTCCTCTTCTCCTTTGATAGCCCATCTTTGATGTCCTACCTGGCTAGTAAACCAATTAAATAATAGTTTTCCTATTTGGATGTAATGGGAAACTGTGATTTAACAAAACCAGGAAGTGTTGCATTATATGTGTGCAAGAAAATGGAGGAGAAAAGGGAAGGAGAGAGCACACGGCATGACACATTCCCTGTCTAATAATCCATGGTTTATTTAAACTGAGATTGTTACATCTGAGATGGGCCATGAAAGGGTTAGCTAGTGCACTGTTATAGCAATGTTTACATGAACAAATAATCAGAATTAAGGGTGAGCACTCTTTTTTAAATAGAAATATATAGCTACTTTTATTCTTCACTTTAATTTTACTATCACTGAGAACAGAACAGACAAAAGTTAAAGAACATTGAGAGTTTGCAACACTGAAGAAACTATATGTGGAGACAGACCAAGCATTCTCCCTACAAATAAGCTCTCCTCAGACTAAGATATGCAGAAATAATGCTATGTCACAAACAGAATGATACAATGCAGCACAAATAAGATGGTATAAATCACAAGCAGGCTGGAGATAGCATCAAACTCCGGATTCAGAATTGCATTGTTAAAATCATTTTTGCCAAAATAAAAACCTTAAAGTGATGCTCAAGACTTATGTTCTGTGAAATGTGGAATTTCTGTTTTGTTCCATGGAGCTGCAATGCTTAAGACTGAGGCACAATAATTGAAACTAAGTGACATTTAGAGATCCCAGACCCATCTAATATGTATTGTAAATTACACAAAGCAGTCAGACTCCAGAAACCACACAACCCCATGGGCATCACTTTTTTGAATACAGAAGGCTTGCTGATTTTAACCATATATAAATATAGGTTAATGTGGACTGATTGGTGAATGTGCATAGCATCAAGAAAGCATTTGGCACATAGCCGAGTCAATATGAATAATCGCCAGCAAATGGTAGAAATATGAGTTAACAAAGATGTTTCATATATTGCCTTTGTATTGCATAACCTCCACATCAGTGCTGTACATTACCTGGTTAATAGTCCCCAAGTGGAGAATACATATATTGACCAGTCAGTGTACAAAATCCCAAACTGATGTTGCATACTTGTGCATGTTTTCCAACAGCACTTGGACACTATCCATATTGACCAAGCAATAAAAGATATCCCCACTTCATGCTGTATGTTTATTTACATACATTCCATGCATCTTCATGTAGACATGCACAAGCACAATGTGATTCCCCATTGAATAAAATACATTATCAACACTGGAACAAAATGTGCATTTGCCAGCTATGATCCACTCAAAGCAATAGCAGTAGTGGTTTTATTTTCCTTCAGACCGTGCAATCGGGTGACAAAAATGTGTTGGGTGCATTTGTGTTCATACATCCTGGTGGTAATGGTATGCTGTTTGAGATTTTGAGCCCCTTATGCCAGTTATTCACACACTCCTATCAGAGAGCATCAAGAGTGTATGTATGCTATGCATTTGCTGATGTAAACAACCCACATATGCCTGCTCCATGTGTATTCAGTAGGGAGTTCTCTGGCTACATAAGATTTTACATACTTTGCAGCTACCTCAGAGTTCTGAATGCAAAATTTGCTACCCAGGGACATCATTTAGATTTGTTACTCTGTCTGAAGAACTTTGGGTCCATAAACCAATGAACAGATTACCCTCATCTATATGCAGTTTCAGGAATTTGCTTCTGTCAAGTAGGTAATATTTTGTGTTTAATGACTAATGTATGCATTATCAGCGTACCTTATACAATACAGATTAGAAAAAATATATGTATTTAACCAGCTCAGAGCAACATAAATTAAAATGTATGATGGACTAGAAATTCTCATATGAACTATGAGTGAGCTCCCTGCAAAATATTCTGCCAAGTAGCCAGCTTCCCTTTGAAATAAAAGTTATGACACACTCTGGTTGCAGCGAAAATGCCATCTTTGCAATATTATTTTCACTTCATTTTGAGTTCATACCACATGACAAAAATCCCAAAGGCCCATTTTCCTCCATATGTGCACTAATATTAAGCAGGAGCAACTCGACTAAAATCAGTTGTGTGGCATAGTTGGGGACCCCTGTGAAAGAAGCAAATCAAGTACTACAAATCTAATTGCAAAGCACATTACTCAGGTAGAATCATAGAATCATAGAATCATAGAAAAGTAGAGTTGGAAGGGGCCTACAAGGCCATCGAGTCCAACCCCCTGCTCAATGCAGGAATCCAGGTCAAAGCATCTCTGACAGATGTCTGTCCAGCCGCACCTTGAATGCCTCCAGACTGGGAGAGCCCACCACCTCCCTAGGTAGTTGATTCCATTGTCTTATTGCTCTGACAGTCAGGAAATTTTTCCTGATGTTTAGGTGGAATCTAGGTTCCTGTAACTTAAGCCCATTATTCCGTGTCCTGCAAACTGGGATGAACGAGAAGAGATCTTTGCCCTCCTCTGTGTGACATCCCTTCAAATACTGGAAGAGTGCGATCATATCTCCCCTCAGTCTCCTCTTCTGAAGGCTAAACATGCCCAGTTCTTTCAGTCTCTCCTCATAGGGCCTTGTTTCCAGTCCCTTTATCATCCTTGTTGCCCTCCTCTGAACCCTCTCCAGTTTGTCTATGTCCTTCTTAAAGTGAGGTGCCCAGAACTGGACGCAGTACTCAAGATGAGGCCTAACCAGTGCCGAGTAAAGGGGAATTATCACTTCCCGCGATTTGGAAGCTATACTTCTATTAATACAGCCCAAAATTGCATTTGCCTTCTTTGCAGCCACGTCGCATTGCTGGCTCATATTCAGTTTGTGATCTACCACAATTCCAAGATCCTTCTCACTTGTAGTATTGTTGAGCCAAGTGTCCCCCATTCTGTAACACTGCATTTGGTTTCCTCTCCCTAGGTGCAGCACTTGGCATTTATCCCTATTAAATTTCATTCTGTTGTTTTCGGCCCAGCGCTCCAGCCTATTGAGGTCACTTTGAATTTTGTTTCTTTCTTCCAGAGTATTAGCTGTTCCACCCAACTTTGTGTCATCTGCAAATTTGATAAGCATTCCCTGTACCTCCTGATCCAAGTCATTAATAAAAATGTTGAAGAGCACCGGGCCCAGGACCGAGCCCTGTGGTACCCCGCTCGTTACCTCTCCCCAGTTTGAGAAGGAACCATTGATAAGCACTCTTTGAGTCCGATTCTGTAGCCAATTGTGGATCCACCTGATAGTTGTTCCATCTAGCCCACTCTTAGCTATCTTACTAATCAGGATATCATGAGGCACTTTGTCGAAAGCTTTGCTGAAGTCCAGATATATAATGTCCACAGCATTCCCACAGTCCACAAGGGAGGTTACCCGATCAAAAAATGAGATCAGATTAGTCTGACAGGATTTGTTCTTGACAAATCCATGCTGGCTTCTAGTAATCACTGCATTGTTTTCAAGGTGCTTGCAGACTGACTTCTTTATAATCTGCTCAAAAATCTTCCCGGGGATTGATGTCAGACTGACTGGCCTATAGTTCCCAGGTTCCTCCTTCTTGCCCTTTTTGAAGATGGGAACAACATTTGCCCTCCTCCAGTCGTCTGGCACTTCACCTGTCCTCCATGATTTCTCAAAGATAATAGACAGTGGTTCTGAGAGTTCTTCTGCCAGTTCCTTTATTACTCTAGGATGCAGCTCATCAGGCCCTGGAGATTTAAACTCGTTCAGAGTAAGAAAAGTAGAAAAGGTTGCTAAATTTACAAACCTCAGTGTTTACATTTATTTATTTGACGATTTCTAAACTTCATACAATGGATTCCAAGGTGGTGTACAATCAACATGAATTTTTTTTCCCCAAAATAAAACAATATCCTTCATGACAATTATAGACTAGAAGGCAGCAAAAGACTAGAAAAACTACAAGCAGATGGAGACAACATAACCCTTTAAAATGCCAAGGCAAATTTTAAGAAGTCTTAAACTGGTGCTGGAAAGATTGTAATGTCAGTGCCAGTCATACTTCGTTGGGGAGGGCATTCCACAACTGGGGCACCACCCCAGAAAAGGCCCTCTCCTTAGTACACCCATAACATACCTCCATTAAAGGCACTTGGAAAAGGTCTTCAACTGATTATCTTAAAGCATGGACAGGCTGGTAGGGGAGGAGGCACTCCTTCAAGTATTTTGGCCCCAAACAATTTAGGGCTTTAAAGTTAAGTACCAGCACCTTGAACTGAGCTGAATTAGGATGTATGACTGGCACTATGGATTCAATCCAGAGAAATTCAGGAATGCTTAAGTCATCAGTAGGACTCAAGCATGCCTAACCATCTCTGGACTGCACCCCACAGGACTTCATTCCCAGTAGGATTGTACCCAATGCATTTCCCTTGCCACTCATGCCATATAAAATATATGGTGAATACAACTGCAGTACAACATTTTTAGTGTTGTATGCTAATAACTTGACAAGACACTATTCTTGTCTAGACTTGCCAGATGTCCCTAAATGGCCCATAGAGATTCATGGCCAGACAAATTACCAACATCTGAATCTCAATGGCTCATTTTTTAGATACAATATCTCCAAGGGAGGGGGTGTATTAAAGCCATACTGGATTGTGTATCTAGCAAGTAGCTCATAATCATGTACAAATAAAACACTGGACAAATCTAGAGTCAGAAAGTACACTAGCCCTGTTTTCTGCTTCATGGATCAAGCTCATAGACAACTGAAATGCAAACAGTGTAAAATGCAGATGGCTCAAATGTAAGCTAATTTATGCCTAACACCATTTTCTCAGAAGTCATTCCCAGTTATTTGAACAGAACTTGCTTCCAAATCACTACACTTAGAATGTAGTGTTGTAGCCTTAGATCTCACAAACTTCAAGTAGGAATAAACTACCTGAGCTACACAAAATAATCACTCAGTGATCTACCAGAAGATTGTGATCTACCTTCTTCCCACCCCTATACTGAACTGGTATATGGATCATACTGTACAGCAGGTACACAAAAATGAATCTAAGAAAATAGCCTGGTATCTAGGATATGTTTGTGGCTTTAATATTAATAAGGTGTGTCTACACTTAGTTTATAACAAATGCAGTAATCCTCAAGCCACATTATTCAAAAAATACTGATGTGTGGACTGAAATTCACAACCATAAAACAGGCTTCAATTCTATTTTCATACAAATGTAAATAGGAAATAACTCCCAAAACAGAGCTAAACAAGTGTAAAAACCACTGAAATGTGCGTACAAAATTTAACCTTTAGTATTATCATGCATCATTTCTATGAGAACTGGATAGCTGTAGAAGATCAAGTATTACTGAAATACTCAGGCTGCCTTGCTTAAAAAAAAAATTAAACTTACAAAACTGAAAATACCTTCAAAGTTGCTTTTGTCTATTAAAATAATTCTTCCAAGAAAAAAAGGGGGGGGTCTCTATTCTGCGGTTTCAGCTATAAGTCTCTCATGGGAATGATGGCTGGTACAATAAATAGAACCAATGCATTGTTGTTGCACTCAAGTCTTTGACTTATCTTTGCCAGAGTTTTACTGTGAGCTCCTACCTCAGAGCTCTAAGGTAACTCATTTCAAAGAACTCCGGAAGGGAAGAGTTATTTTCTTCAATTTTGCATTACTCTACTCTAAAAATAATAATCTTGAACTAATTGAAAAATCTATTCAACAGTTTTAAAAACACAGGCATACAGACACAAATTATTGCTTAAAATTCTGCTTACCAGAAAAATACACAGAAAAGGAGAAAAATAGCTCAGGCTCAGTGAAAGACTAAAAATGCACATGAATCAATTATGAAAAAGAGAAGGTCTCTTTGAATGAGGAAAAGCTGATTGGAATTAAGATAGGCTTTGTTCATATCTGCAAGGTACAAGGAGAGGACTTTTCAGTGGAACAGAAAAGGGGGATTTGGGAGTGTTTGGCTGCTTAGCGCTATAGTGCTTTAGAGCCCATGTGAAAATTTGCTGCTAGCTATTAATCATCATTGTGCCCCTGCAAAGAAGCTGTTACAATGATGACTATATGTCATTATATTCCCACTGTATGTAACGAATCAGAGAGCTGGGAAAGTTGGCTAAGAGCGGCTGGCAAACTTTTTAGCAGTGGAATCTATTTAAATAAATTTACATCACATTTGCGACTTTCTCTGGTATGGGAATCATACTTTAAAATGAAACAATATGCTGTGTTCATGGGCCCTGATCTTTTATTCTCCTGTCTCTGAGCCTACTTTCCAGGTCAGCCTTTGCTAGCACTGACAGCATTGCTTTTCTCATAGCCTCTCCTTCTCATAGCCTTTGGTAGCTTTCAAGTTCAATTTAGCACAATAAAGTTGTTATGCATGACAGTTTGGAGAGCAGAATAGGTGGTGTCTGAGCCCGCTGTGTCGCTACAAAGTGGGTTCATTCTCTGCAGGCCAGCTCAGTTACTGAAGCCTTGCTGGTGGGACACTGCAGTGGACTTCCAGACGTTCCCATCCTGACCAAAACAATTAGCTTCACACTGCACGAAGCCGCAGGGTCGCCCTCTCTTTCAGTGAGACTCCACCATTTAATATGCTGCAGTGGATTTTAGATTCATGTTGATTTATCCTGTTGTACTCCTCTTTTATGGTCTTTATATACAGATGTGTAAAAGGAACAGGGGGGAAATTCTGAGTCTTACATGGCTCAAGAGTTTTATGGGAAATCTGAGCCATTGTTTTACGTTCAGTTTACAAAGAAATAGACTTGAAACATGTCAGCCTTAATTCCACTAGGCTGAACTGGCTAAAACAGAGCCTGGAGGTTCCAAGAACTGGACCTGAAAGGAAGTGTCTCCTTTGGTAAACATCATCAACAAGCCAAATAATAAACAAACCTTAAAATGCTAAAGTTGTCAAGTCAGTTATCTGCTATAAAAGATTCATCATGAGAATTTTAAAAAATGTATCTGCTTTAACTTAAAAGTGACTACTTTTAATTCAACAAGATCTCATTTTCAACTACATTGAAGATATCATAAACCATTGGTGTAAAGTAAGAGTGCAACAAAATGGTTTGTAGTATCATCTGCAATCCTCAACATACTCTGGCTAAGCAAATTCCATCAAAGTAAATTATGGAGTCTGGGCAGCGACAGAAGTCTTCTCTACAATACTCACCTGGTATTTATATAACAAAGCAAATTTTAAGGTGCAAACCATAACTCATTCCTTCCATGGTAAGCCAATAGGATTGTTTTTCTAGCAAGTGGGTTGTGGATTGTAATTTAACATACCTTTCTTACATTAAATGCTGCTTTTAAATAATACGTTCTTGTTTTTGTTAACTACCTTGAGTTCCTTTTTTAAAAAATAAGGCAGGATATAAGTTGTTTGTTTGTTTGCTTGCTTGCTTTTTAAGAATAAAACAAACACACACTTGGCCTTGGCCATTGCCAACTTATGTGAAGTTCATTCTTGGGATATTTATGACATTTGTATTTGTATGTAATCCAGACAATTTGCATGGATATTGTTGGACAATGCAGTTTGTGAATCCTTTTCTTTCCAAGGAAGATTTCAGAACAGAGACAACCGCTGGCACTCTGTCTTGTGCACAGTATTGAGTACAGTATTATGGATATTGTATATGTCTATGTGTATTCTTGCAGTATATTGTTGTACATCTTATTGTGCATGTGTGCATTTTTTTGAATACACTTTGTACAGATATTGTATTTTCTATTGCTATTTGAGTTGTGGAGTGCTTGTTTGTTTAGTATCCTCTTTTTATGCATTTGCCCTTTCAACCTTTTGTTTGCTTTAGCCTTACAGTAACTGAGCACTGGCATAGCAGCAGTACAGACTACAGGCACTGTGATGATGATATCCCCAAGTGTGTACCTACTTTGAATTTATCCATCACAGCTGGGTTCACTCTTTTAGATTCCCCAGCCCAGAAAGATAACTCAATGTCTTTGATTATTGTACAGAATAAAATACCAATGATGATAATAAAATTATTCCAACTTGTTCAAAGCCCAGCTCTTACCCATCAATATTTATTAGATGCTCAATCCAGAACCCAGAGGGTTAAATGCAATGTTAGTAAAGTAGACCCATTGAAATGAAATGACCTATTCATTTTAATGGGTCTACTCTATATAGGACTAACATTAGATTAAACCCTATCAAATTAATATAAAGTACCTTCCATTTACTTCAGCAGGATAAAACCATCCTACATCTAGTATTTCAGTTAGTGTGCATTGAGTATTGGACTGTATTACCACATTTATTTTGAAGAATTTTTATCCCTCTTTTCTATCAGCAACAATCAAAGCAGCTTACAAACTGCAATAAAGAGTATAAAACAACGTACATGCCTTGGATTGAGAGCATAATTCGTTCCAGAAACGTGTTTGTAATCTAAAACACTCTTATATCAAAACGAAATTCCCCCAAAAAAATTTGTACAGAGATTTTTAATTTAAGCCATACTACAGTACTTGTATTGCAAGATGTCGCTTGTATATCAAGTCAATTTTTAAAAAATAAATATTTAAAAATTTGCTTGTCTTGCAAAACGCTCTCAAACCAAGTTACTTGCAATCCAAGGTATTACTGTATATAAAACAGCACATTTTGATAACCAAATAAAAGAGGTGTGTGTGTGTGTGTGTATGTGTATGTGTGTATCAGAAGCATCAAACAAATAATTATTACTCAACAGCAATATGCTTGTTTGAGCAGATGAGTTGTTACTTCCCTTTGAAAGACAGCCAATGACGGAGCCAGGTAGATCTCTTATAGTGTGACATGGAGGAACAATATTTTAGGCTGGCATATCATACAATATCCTGCCTGAGTTATAACACACACAAAAAGCAAATTGCATAAGTGAGTCCTTCACCTTAGTCTATATGAAAAGATTATTTCTATTTTTCAAGAAAACTAGATACTGTAATTAAAATGTCTAATTTTGATCAACACCAAATGCTACAATTACAACTGAAAATCCACTCTAATTGCAGATATAAGTTTGCCTCAGAAGGTTGATTTCTTTATCTCCAGTTAATTAACCTTTCTCCAATAATATCTGAGTAAGACTTTGGTGTGATTAGTAGAAAGGAACATATTCAGTAATCCATTAAAGATATGTTTAGACTTCTTAGTGAACCAAGTTTGAGTGTTTGGTTTTGAAACAATTCGGTTTGAATGACAAGACTATCTAAGGGACCACCTGTCTTGCTATGAACCTGCCCAGGTATTAAGATCTGCAGGAGAGGCCCTTTTGAGGGCGCCCGCGCCATTACCAGCAGAAGCCTGTTTGTCAGGTATGTGTGAAAGGCTTTTCTCCTCTTCTGCCCCCAAACTATGGAGTCTTCTCCCTCAATAACTACAATTGGGCTTCACTTTAGAAAGGGTGTGAAGATTCTTCTCTTCAATTCAGACTTTTAAAAATACACAATGTTTAAGGTTTCACTATTTTTAATGTTCTTGTTTTCATTGTTTTAAGGTTTTATTGTTTCAGATTGTTGTACACCGCCTTGATGGCTTTTAAGTAGATAAAGAGGTATATAAATGTTAATAATAAATAAATATATGTAGTGGTTCTTACATTGCTTAGACAGTGCTGTCTTAGGATCATAAGAAGCTGCCTTATACCCGGTGAAGGCCAGTGACTCCAATGTCAGCATGGCTGTGAATCCACTCCAGATTTTACTCCGAACTTGTAAGGAGTCATCCATGGTACTGAACCCTATCCACAAAATAGGTTTGGCACCATGGATAGCTCCTTAAAAACCACCCACCTCCACTGCTTATACCAAGTCAGACCATTGGTTCATCACGCTCAGTACTGACTCTCTGACTGACAGCAGCTTTCCGGACAAGAATCTTTTTCCACCCGTACATGGAAATGTCTGGGGAGTGTTGGGCTGTGGGAGTTCTGCCATCACACACTTAAAACAGCCTCAAATTGGCAGGGGGAGATGGTGGCTGTGCCAAGGATTTTCTATAGAGCTCTCTGAGTGTGAGGAGCCCCAGTGACAAAGCGTCAGCACATAAGTGAGTTAAGCACCCATGCAAATTTAGCAAGAAGGTGAGGAGGCCAGGGCAGTCAACTCTACTACCCTCCCTTCTCATAGTAAGTAGCTGTAAATAAATATAAATTTAAAACTATAAATAAATTTGCCACCTTCTCCTAGTAAACAACTTAGTTTTCCAGGAAAACAAACCCAATAATAGCAAAAAAGTTATGAAGATAGAAAGCCAGCAGGGGTGTGGGGGCTATCCAGTGTTCCTGCACTGAGTGCCACATGTATGACTATATGTCAGCTGGACAGAAGTTGTGGGTGTGTTGTGTGCTTGGTGTAATGAGATCCTGGCTCAGGGATTTCATAGATCATGGAGTTGGAAGGAGCCTACAAGGCTATCAAGTCCAACCCCCTGCTCAATGCAGGAAACTAGAGGAGGGGTCTCCAAGTAATAACCAGGCCTGACCCTGCTTAGCTTTCCACACTCAGACAAACAAGCGTAAAACAAATACATTCCCTTGAAGCCAAGGTTGCTGACCTGTAGAAGCTAAGGGAGGTGGTAGAGAGGTTTGTGGATGAGACCATCAAGACCAAATAGCAATGTCCCTATCCCTGGGTGACACCACCTCTGCTGTCACAGAGAATAAGGGTCTCACTCAGGAAAGGAGGGTGTCATTCTCAGGAAAAGGGAAATGATCCCTTAGAAGGGACCCATTCTTCGGAAGACAAGCAAATATCCTCTCATGCCAAGGATGTGCATCCGAGGGGCAAGGGGCTTGTGGTAGTGAGAGATTTGATAGACACATAGACTGCCTGGGTTTGTGGTGGGTGTATAGACGGCATGGCAAATTGCCTCCCTGGTGGGTGCAAAGGTTGAGGATATCACGTGCTGCCTAGATAGCTTTGTAGATAGTGCTGGGGTGGAGTCAGTGGTCATAGTCCATGTTGGTATCAATGACATGGGGAAATGTAGTCATGTGGTCCTGGAAGCCAAATTTAGGTTGCTAGGTAGAAGGTTGAAATCCAGGACCATCAAGCTGGCTTTCTCTGAAATGCTACCTGTTCCACACATGGGACCAGCTACACAGGTGTAGCTGAGGAGTTCCAATGCATGGGTGAGACAGTGGTGCAGAGAGGAGGGGTTCAGATTTTAAGGCACTGGGAAACATTTTGGGGCAAGCCGGGCCTGTACAAGGGGGTGGGCTCCACTTGAACCAAAATGGAACCAGACTGCTGGTGCTAAACATAAAAAAAGGTGGCAGAGCAGCTTTTAAACTGAACCCTGGGGAAAGCCGACAGGAGCTGGGAAGCATCCGGTTTGGCTTGAATCATCCCTAGGGGATGAAAATGCTTCCAATTGCCCAATGTAGAAAGGGAGGAAATAGGCCATGAGCATATGGTGAAACAGGATAGCCAAAGAAGCCTAAGTGCCATAGCAGAAGATACACATACCAGAGACATCTGGGGAGGGGCACCATGTATGCATGTTTCTATGCAAATGTTAGAAGCCTCCAAGCCAAAACAGGAGAGTTAGGGTGCCTGGTTTTAAAGGAGAACCTAGATATAGTGGGCATTATGGAAACCTGGTGGAATGCAGAGAACCAGTGGGATACGGTCATCTCTGGATATAAACTCTATAGGAAGGACTGGGAAGGGCATCTTCCCTGGAGGAGGTGTTACTCTGTATGTCAAAGAGGACATGGTGTCAAGTAGACTAGAAAACCTAAAGGGGGCAGTCTTTGCCACACCAGCACTGTGGGTGACAATACTGGGCTCCAAAACTAATTTAGCACTAGGAACACGCTATTGTCTCCAAGACCAGAACATTCAGGGAGAACTTGAGATGGAAAATGAAATCAGGGAGGCCTCCAAACAAGGAAGTGTTGCCATCATGGGTGACTTCAATTACCCCTACATTGACTAAATAAATGCATGTTCCTGTCATGACAAAGAGGTTACATTTCTCAATGCCCTAAAAGACTGTGCTCTAAAACAGTTGGTCATGGAACCCACCAGAGGAGAGGTGACCCTGGATTTAATCCTAACTGGTTTCACCCAGGACCGAGTACAAGATATATAGTAATACCTTGGATTGCAAGCATAATTCGTTCCGGAAACGTGCTTGTAATCCAAGGCACTTGTATATCAAAGTGACATTCCCCATAAGAAATTTGTACACATATTTTTAATTTAAGCTTCAATAAAGAATGATAGTGTAAAGTCTTCATTTGCGCGCGCAAAAGAGGAAATAAGAGTCGAGACACAGAATGATGGTGAAATTATGGGCCACATTTATTGATTCGAGGATCTGGGAAGGGACGAGTGCGGGTGCTAGCTAAACCGGCTCTCGGCCAGTATACCCTTCAATGGGCGAAGCATCCCAATCGGAGGTGTGGCGCTGTAACTCGCCACTCCCCAATTTTACACCATGCGGTGTCGGAAGGCCTCCTCCATGTCACCGCACGGGGCCATGAAACGCCATGCGGGTGAGAGGAATTGGCCTCAAAGGCGGACCCTATCTCCCTGGCCGTGCCGTGAAACTGGGCTCAGGTGAGGCTAAGGTATCGCCAGTCACCTGAAAGGTGCCGTGGGATGATCACCGAACCTCACCCCACTGCCTAAAACCCGCACTTACCGCCAATGTGACCAAATCAGGGAGACTACGCAAAACAAAAAAGCACCCAACCCAAGAACACAGTGTAGAGTAGGCGAAACACGCACACCACCACCAGGCCAATCAGCAATGGTGAGCCAAAATTCCTACTCGGCCCCGTCAACCGGCGACCAGAAATCCCACACTGTGAATTGGGAGGGAGGGAGGGAGCTGCTTTGAGAAAAGAGGCAGAGGGTGGAGCAACGCTGCCTAATAAAGGCCTCCACCGCTCCTCCCCCCGCCTTGAGCCCATAGGTGGTTTCTAAATTAAACAGCCTCACCTCTCATTCCTCTACGCGTGCAAATAGTCCTCCCACCAACAGCTACGCATTGGTGGGGGAAGGGGATTGCGCGCGCAAAAGAGGAAATAAGAGTCGAGACACAGAATGATGGTGAAATTATGGGCCACATTTATTGATTCGAGGATCTGGGAAGGGACGAGTGCGGGTGCTAGCTAAACCGGCTCTCGGCCAGTATACCCTTCAATGGGCGAAGCATCCCAATCGGAGGTGTGGCGCTGTAACTCGCCACTCCCCAATTTTACACCATGCGGTGTCGGAAGGCCTCCTCCATGTCACCGCACGGGGCCATGAAACGCCATGCGGGTGAGAGGAATTGGCCTCAAAGGCAGACCCTATCTCCCTGGCTGTGCCGTGAAACTGGGCTCAGGTGAGGCTAAGGTATCGCCAGTCACCTGAAAGGTGCCGTGGGATGATCACCGAACCTCATCCCACTGCCTAAAACCCGCACTTACCGCCACAGAGAGGGACTGGCTAAGCCAAGTCCCCTCTCCCCCACCTGCGCTGAATAAATTCGAGCAGGGCCCTTCGCAGATCCTCCAAGAAAATATTGTTACCCCCGTCGGAGAGATGAACGCCATCTGCCCGATACAGCTCCCCCCGGGCCAAGGAGATCACAGGGTGAGGAATCGCAAAACCTACCCCTCCGAGGCCCCTACAAAGCTGACGATTCAGCCTTCTTCCCGCTCTGTTTAAGGCGTTGGGGCTGCACCACCCCGCCACAGAAACGAGACATGTGGGACCAGAGAATCTGGACCCCAGGCCAGCACTGCCACACAACAGCAAGGTCCGTAAACGCTTGCTCAATCAAGGACTTGCCCTCGAGCAATCCAAGATCATTCCCACTGAGGTGCACCACCAGCACGTCTGGGAAGATGGCCACATGGCCTGACCGGAGCAAAGTCGGAAGGAGGCCGCTCCACTGCATTCCACGCCGACCCAGCCATTCAGCGATCCGGCTGATCCCAAGCTGGGGTCCAACACGCGACCGTGCAGCTCTCTGGGCAGCCCAGTACACCATGCTGTGTCCGAACACGAGCACACAAATTGGCCTCGATCCACTCCAGTAACCTGCAACAAGAAGAAAGGCACAGCAGCAGCACCACTCACGGTAACTTTTCGAATATAAGAATGATAGTCAGCTGAGCACCACCGGCCCACAGCCTGTATTTCAGGCTGTGCTCAATCAAGGACTTGCCCTCGAGCAATCCAAGATCATTCCCACTGAGGTGCACCACCAGCACGTCTGGGAGGATGGCCACATGGCCTGACCGGAGCAAAGTCGGAAGGAGGCCGCTCCACTGCATTCCACGCCGACCCAGCCATTGCCCGTCAGCGATCCGGCTGATCCCAAGCTGGGGTCCAACACGCGACCGTGCAGCTCTCTGGGCAGCCCAGTACACCATGCTGTGTCCGAACACGAGCACACGAATTGGCCTCGATCCACTCCAGTGACCTGCAACAAGAAGAAAGGCACAGCAGCAGCACCACTCACGGTAACTTTTCGAATATAAGAATGATAGTCAGCTGAGCGCCACCGGCCCACAGCCTGTATTTCAGCTGGTGGAAAATTCAGAGCAGCGACCGTCCAAAACAAACAAACAAACAAACAAACCAACAACTGATGACTGTAGAATGCTCTAAGCACCTGGCATGTACTGTACCAGTGACTGACAGGAGTGTCTTAAACCAACACCACACCTCTCAAAAGTGCGGAGAAGCAAAAGCTCGGCCTTGACTATCAAGTCTGCAAAGGCCACATACTCAATATTGTTGATCAGAATAATCGCAAATGCAGGCAGCACTTGGGTAATATTATGCTTCTGCAATACAGCCATTCCAGTGCGTTCGAAGAACAGGATGTTGCTTTCATGTGCGATTGCAACTACAGGGGAGGCAATACATTGCACTCCCTGCCTGGGCCAGGATTGGAGTCGGCCATCGTCGTATCTATGGACACTCATGGCAGCTGCCTACTGCCCCAGTAGTAAGAGAAGCCCCGTAGGCTAGGCAGGGGCTATAAAGGGAACCAAACAGGTGGCTTGTATTTCACGGCCGGCAGACAGGAATTAGCATGTGCCGCACCTTGACAACCGAGGGTGCATAAAGCACGCCCGACTATAACTATACACTTCATGAAAAACTGTCACAGACGCAATCAGCAATCTGGGCCAAACATAGTGCATGGAAGCACATAGGTTGGACGAGCCTTATTTTGTTGCATACCATCCTTGCACTGCCAAAACGGTTGCAGCCTCTGACAGAAAAACCCCTACTTCCTTAGAGGAAATAAAAGGGGTATGGAACTGCCTAGAGCCACCTAAAAGGAGGCCTCGAAGAGAAAATGCGCTTATAGCAACTGAGCCCCCAATTGATGCCGTAGAGGCAAAGGATTGCTGCCCATATCTTAGGGATACCCACTTGCTGATACCCCAAGCAGTCTCCCGGGAAGGCAAAAATGAAATTGGGCCCTTCCCACATTAATGAGAATATGAGCCCGCCCAGCTATATCTGGCACCCCATGGCAGTCCATGCCAGAAGATCAGAGGGCAAAACCAATTATACTAGGACATGGATCACTCTATTGAAAGCATGAAGTAACCCAAAATTGGGAACCCATCCCCACCTGTAGGAGGCATGTAGCCAAGAGAGGATGCCTGAAGCAAAGTCCACCTGAGTACTGCCCAATGACAGCCAATCACACTGCCTACTACCCCTAACTCAAGCAAAACAGGGGAACCAAAATAAATAACATTGAGGATGAAGGCAAGTCATTATCAGGTCCAGGAACTAGATGGGCCAAACGAATCCCATAACTCTGGGAATGGAAGTAACCCTTTCAGAGTTACCTGCTTGAAATTGTCATGAAGTGATGAAAGAAGTTCAAGCCACCAGAGAAAGCACATGGCTTAAGAGCATTGGGACTCACGATTATTCGCTGGGTAAGAAATAAATGATGAAAACAGCTCATCAAAGGACTAACAGGTACGTTACTGTAGATCCAGGAATTGCCTCATGGAGAACACACGGCTTAAGAGCACCGGGGGAAACAGCTAAAGAAAGCATACAGTATTAATATCAAGGGATGGCATGGCAGGGGACAAAACCATGAAATGAACAAAGACGTCATAATACCCAAGCGGTTGAGGCAACGGGAAACAGAACGGGGCTGCACGTGGGTGTCAGGTACTAGCAGGGCGTATGTATCAATGCCCGCTGAACTGCAAATAAAAACGCCACACGAACTAACAGCACGACTTGGCATGATAAAATTGCTCTTGCAAGCCCAGAACATGACTTGGTTGGCAATGCCAGGACAACACGGATTAAGAAAAGTGAGCAATGCCACATTCGCTATAAAAACCTTAAGTGAAGCAAGATTTGTGTGGGCGTATGTCCCGCATTAAAATAATTAAGATCATACGAAAATTAATAGGGTGAACATGAAGTCCCTATCATTAACACGCCAAGACCACTGACTGGATAAACTGAATCAGACCATTGGGCCATCCAGTCCTTTACCCCCGACATTGAGGAGCAATGGCCATCTGGGTTCCAGGCAGGAGGCCCCAATGAGATGCCAGGAACCTGTTCCCGGGATCCCCGGTACACAAGCCAGAGTTAAACCATAGAGCCACAGCCAAGTGCTCATGGAAACACCCCTTTCTTTTTCCCTGCCATCAAGCCCCCCATCATGAGGCAACTCAATGCCAAATAATATAAGGGGATCACCAGTGGCAGATTTCTTCCTGCTGGATGACTATACAGCACATAGAAATCCGCTTTATACTGAGTCAGATTATTGGTCAAACTAGCAAAATACAGTCTGCTCTGACTGGCAGGGGCCCTCCAGGGCACCAGGCAGGGATCCCTCCCAGCTCCACCTAGAGAGGCCAGAGACTGAACCCAGGACCCTCCGCATGTAAAGCAAGTGCTCTACCACTGAGCCATGACCCATTCCTAAATTGAGAAAAGTTAATGAAATGAGGACCACCAGAACAACAGACCACTCGGCTCAGTACCACCGACTAGCAGTGTCTCTCCATGATTTTAGGCAGGATTGTTTCCCAACCCTCCTAGAGATGCTGATGACTGAACAAGTGGGCATACGCTTGCAAAACGGGTGCCCCACCTACAGAGCAATGGCAATTAACTTGCAACAGATTGTTTTAATTCACTTGTTTCAGTACTAGAGCAATCAGTGTTTCACATACTTTCTCACACAGTGATCTTGTGAGGTAGACCGGGATACGAACCCCCTATTTTAAGGAAGGTATTGTGTAGTATTGTACTGGTATCCCGCCTGCTTTCCTGCAAGGAAGCCAAGGCGGCGCACACAATTTACTTTACATGTTATCCTCACAACAACCCTGTAAGGCATGGCAAGCCGATAAGGCATAAAACAAGAGGGGGGAAGGTAAACCAACCCGTATGTGTAAGGCAGGGCCAGAACCTGTGCAAGAAAAGCAAATTTTACCGCCAGACCATAGACAATTAAGGATATAGAAAGTATGAACAAGCGAGCTGTCATTGCTCAGCTAATACCATTAGTAACTAATCACAAAATTATATATATATATATATATATATATATATATCACAACAACTCTGCAAGGTAGGAACAAGGCAAAAATCAGTAGGGTAGGAATCCAATGCCCAATCGTTGCCACACGAGCCAGATGGGACCCCTCACATAGGCAGGCAAGAATCAGGGTAGTAGCATGGGGGGGCAGGGTGGCCACGTGAGCAAGCAAGCCCCCCCCCCACAAACCAAGGGCCTAGAATTTGTGCTCCTTTATTATCATTATCATTATTATTATTGTCATTGGAATTAGTATTATTTAGCTACGTATAGCAATTATTCATGTGTATGTATATATATACATACACACACATATACAACGACCACCCTGGAAGGTAGGACAGTGATGGAAATTGGGGCCCACAATCACAACAATATCGAGGTATTTGGTTGGCAACTGTGAACAACAACCCCATGAGGTAGCACATCAGGCAAAAGAGCACAAGTAGCCATTTCTCTCCTAACACACAATATGCTTATCAAGGGAACCGAGGAGACGCCTCAAAGCCTAAGAGGGCAAAGCCCTATAGAGGCCTGCGAAGGAGGCCCCCACTGGAGCCCCAAAATGGCCTGCAAACAGAGGCCTGCTAAGGAGGCCCTCACTGGAGTCCTAAATCGGCCTGCAGGCAGAGGCCCGCTAAGGAGGCCCTCACTGGAGCCCCAAAATGGCCTGCAAACAGAGGCCTGCTAAGGAGGCCCTCACTGGAGTCCTAAATCGGCCAGCAGGCAGAGGCCCGCTAAGGAGGCCCCCACTGGAGCCCCAAAATGGCCTGCAAACAGAGGCCTGCTAAGGAGGCCCTCACTGGAGTCCTAAATCGGCCTGCAGGCAGAGGCCCGCTAAGGAGGCCCTCACTGGAGCCCCAAAATGGCCTGCAAACAGAGGCCTGCTAAGGAGGCCCTCACTGGAGTCCTAAATCGGCCTGCAGGCAGAGGCCCGCTAAGGAGGCCCTCACTGGAGCCCCAAAATGGCCTGCAAACAGAGGCCTGCTAAGGAGGCCCTCACTGGAGTCCTAAATCGGCCTGCAGGCAGAGGCCCGCTAAGGAGGCCCCCACTGGAGCCCCAAAATGGCCTGCAAACAGAGGCCTGCTAAGGAGGCCCTCACTGGAGTCCTAAATCGGCCTGCAGGCAGAGGCCCGCTAAGGAGGCCCTCACTGGAGCCCCAAAATGGCCTGCAAACAGAGGCCTGCTAAGGAGGCCCTCACTGGAGTCCTAAATCGGCCTGCAGGCAGAGGCCCGCTAAGGAGGCCCCCACTGGAGTCCCAAAATGGCCTGCAAACAGAGGCCTGCTAAGGAGGCCCTCACTGGAGTCCTAAATCGGCCTGCAGGCAGAGGCCCGCTAAGGAGGCCCCCACTGGAGCCCCAAAATGGCCTGCAAACAGAGGCCTGCTAAGGAGGCCCTCAATGGAGTCCTAAATCGGCCTGCAGGCAGAGGCCCGCTAAGGAGGCCCTCACTGGAGCCCCAAAATGGCCTGCAAACAGAGGCCTGCTAAGGAGGCCCTCACTGGAGTCCTAAATCGGCCTGCAGGCAGAAGCCCGCTAAGGAGGCCCCCACTGGAGCCCCAAAATGGCCTGCAAACAGAGGCCTGCTAAGGAGGCCCTCACTGGAGTCCTAAATCGGCCTGCAGGCAGAGGCCTGCTAAGGAGGCCCTCACTGGAGCCCCATGCAAGGCATAGGGAGGGCCCTGGACTAGGCCAGCAATCCCCCCCACTCACCCCCGAAAAAGCCCACAAAGGGGGGGAGGGAACAGAATCAAATAAAATTAAAGTAAGAGAGAGAAAACAAGAAGAGATGGGATCAGAGAGAGCAGGGAGTCCCAGGACTCCACCCCTACTGGTCCCACACAAACCACAGTAAAGGCACCAACTGGCACAGAACTTATCTCCAGCAGCTGCTTTGAGAAAAGAGGCAGAGGGTGGAGCAACGCTGCCTAATAAAGGCCTCCACCGCTCCTCCCCCCGCCTTGAGCCCATAGGTGGTTTCTAAATTAAACAGCCTCACCTCTCATTCCTCTACGCGTGCAAATAGTCCTCCCACCAACAGCTACGCATTGGTGGGGGAAGGGGATTTTCTTGACCATACTACAATACTTGTATTGCAAGACGTCACTTGTTTATCAAGTTAAAATTTATTTTAAAAATTTGCTTGTCTTGCAAAACACTTGTAGACCAAGTTACTTGCAATCCAAGCTTTTACTGTAAATGTTGCTGAACCAATTGGTAACAGTGCTATCAGATTTCATATATATTTAAGTGGGAAATTGCCAAAGAAGTCCAACACAGTCACATTTGACTTCAAAATAAGAAATTCCTCTAAAATGAGGCAACTGGTAAGAAGAAAGTTGAAAGGGGGAGCCCGGAGGGTTAAATCCCCTCAAAATCCTTGGTGGTTACTCAAAACCACAATAATATAAGCTTAGCTAGAATGTAGACCACAGGTTAGGAAAGGTAGCACTAATTCAAAGAGGCCACCAGCATCATTATTCCTAATAGCTAATAGGAAGCTATTAGAGGAAAAGAAGGCCTCCTTCATAGATTTCATAGATATTTATAGAGTTGGAAGGAGCCTACAAGGCTATCAAGTCCAACCCCCTGCTCAATGCAGGAAACTAGAGGAGGGGTCTCCCATCCAAGTAATAACCAGGCCTGACCCTGCTTAGCTTTCCACACTCAGACAAGCTGAGCCAGCATGAGCCACAGGCAGAAAATGGATATTCTGCCCAAATGAGGAAAACAAAAGGGAGCACAAGCTTGCACAAAGGAGATACAAGCAGACAATAAGAGATGCAAAAAAGCATTCTGGGGAGCATATCACTAACATCAAGGCCAACAATAAAGAACTCTTCAAATATATCAGAAGCAGGAAACCAGCAAAGGAGGCAGTTGGCCCGTTGGATGATATTGGAGTTAAAGGAGTACTAAATGAGAATAAGGAGATTGCAGAGAAGCTGAATGAATTATTTTCATCTGTCTTTACTGCAAAAGATAGAGCACAAATACTTGTGCCTGAACTGATGTTTTCAGGAAGGGAGTCTGAGGAACTGAGGCAAATAGTGGTGACAAAAAATGAAGTTCTTAGCCTTATTGACAAACTGAAAGTTAATAAATAACTGAGCCCAGAGGGTATCAATCCTAGAGTTCTTAAAGAACTCAAATATGAAATAACTGATCTAACAAAAATATGTAACATGTCCCTAAGGTCAGCCTCTGCACCAGAGGACTGGAGAATGGCCAATGAAACACCAATTTTTAAAAAGGGATCCAGGGGGATCTGGGAAATTACAGGCTGGTTAGCTTAATATTTGTTCTGGGTAAATTGCTTGAAAGCATTATTAAAGATAAAATTAGTAAGCATGTAGAAGGACAAGCCCTGCTGAGAAAAAATCAACATGGCTTCCGCAAAGGTAAGTCCTGTCTCTCTAACCTTTTGTAGTTCTTTGAGAGTGTCAATAAACATGTGGACAGGAGTGATCCGGTAGACATTATTTACTTGGACTTCCAAAAGGCTTTTCACAAAGACCCTCCTGAGCAAACTTAGCAGTCATGGAACAAAGGAAAAGGTCCTCTTATAGATCAGTAACTGGTTAAAGAACAAAAACCAGAGGGCAGGAATAAATGGTAAATTATCCCAGTGGAGGGATGTAAACAGTGGGGTTCCACGGCGATCTGTATTGGGACCAATGCTTTTCAACTTATTCAAAAATTATCTGGAATTAGGAGTGAGCAGTGAAGTGCCAAGTTTGCTGACAACACCACATAATTTAGGGTGGTTAAAACAAAAAGAGATTGTGAGGATCTCTCCAAACTGGGAGAATGGGCATCAAAATAGCAAATACGGCTCAGTGTAAGCAAGTGTAAAGTGATACACTTTGGGCCAAAGAATCCTAACTTCAAGTATAAGCTGGTGGGATCTGAGCTAGCTGTGACTGACTAAGAAAGAGATCTTGGGGTTGTGGTGACCACCTCAATGAAAATGTCGACCTAGTGTGTGGCTGTGGTGAAAAAGGAAAACTCCATGTTAGGCATAATTAGGAAAGGAACTGAAAATAAAATGCCCAATATCATACTCCCATTATACTGATCTATGGTGCAACCACACTTGGAATACTGTGTACAGTTCTGGTCACCGCACCTTAAAAAGGATAATGTAGAGTTGAAAAAAGTGCAGAAAAGGGAAACTAAAATGATCGAGGGGCTGGAGCAACTCCCCTATGAGGAAACATCTGGGACTGTTTAACTTAGAAAAATAGGCGAGTAAGAGGAGGCATGAGAGAGGTGTACAAAATTATGTATGGTGTGGGGAAACTGCATAGGAGGACATTTTCCTCCCTCTCTCACAATACTAGAACCTGGGGTCATCCCATGAAGCCGATTGGTGGGAGATTCAGGACAGATAGTTAAACAATGGAATTCACTTCCACAAGATGTAGTGATGGCCACCAATTTGGACAACTTTAAAAGGGGATTGGACAAATACATGGAGGATAAGACTATCAATGGCTACTAGTCCTGATGTTTATATGCTACCTCCAATATCAGAGGCAGTATGCCATACATTGAACCCAGAGTCGTTCCTTCTGGGAATATTGGATAATCAGTTGAAAAGAAGTCACAAAACTTTATTTCTATATATGATAACTGCAGCAAGACTACTATATGCACAAAAATGGAAATGGAACAGAAGAATGGTTGGTCAAGATGTTGGAGCTGGCAGAGATGGCCAAACTTATGTCGCTAATTAGAGTAGAGACAACATCTACGTTTACTGCTGAGTGGAAACTTCTACTAAACTTTTTGCAGGGATTTTAAAAAAATGATTTTTTTATTTGTGGCTTTGTGGAATAAGAAGATAAATTTGAGACAACAGAAAAAAGAGAACTTTCTCTTTTTATTATCATCGAGTAAGAGAAATTATTGTTACATATTTGCTGTAGAAAAAAGTCCATTTTAGTTTTGTTAATTGTTACATGTTTTGTGCTGTTTGTGTGTGTGTGTGTGTGTGTGTGTGTGTTTATGTTATATATATATATATAGTAATACCATGGATTGCAAGCATAATTTGTTCCGGAAACATGCTTGTAATCCAAAGCAGTTGTATATCAAAGCGAAATTCCTCATAAGAAATTTGTACACATATTTTTAATTTAAGCTGCAATTCGTTCCGGAAACATGCTTGTAATCCAAAGCACTTGTATATCAAAGCGAAATTCCCCATAAGAAATTTGTACACATATTTTTAATTTAAGCTGCAATAAAGAATGATAGTGTAAAGTCTTCATTTTTCTTGACCGTACTACAGTACTTGTATTGCAAGACGTCGCTTGTTTATCAAGTTAAAATTTATTTTAAAAATTTGCTTGTCTTGCAAAACACTTGCAGACCAAATTACTTGCAATCCAAGATTTTACTATATATATCTATATCTATATATATCTATATCTATATCTATATATATAGATATAGATATAGATATAGATATATAGATATATATATCTCTCAGAGGCAGTATGCCTATGTACACCAGTTGCTGGGAACATGGGTGGGTGGGTGCTGTTGCACTCATGTCCTCCTTGTGCATTTCCTGTGGGGAGATGATTGGCCACTGTGTGAACAGAATGCTGGACTAGATGGACCCTTGGTCTGATCCAGCAGGGCTCTTATGTTCTTACGTACTGGGCAGCCAGCCAGTCTGAAAATGGGACATGGCAAAAAAAGGGCTTTCGCTTTCTCATGCTTTAGATTGTGAGAGGGGCTGGATTTTCAGTAACATATCTATGGGCAGTATCCAGTACTACTACTGCACTCCTGCTCAATCTGTTGTGCAAGCAGGACCCACCTCTCGCACAACAAAAAGCTAACAGTTCAAAAAGCAACTGTAGAAACGCTTGTTTCCAGATTGGGATAGATCAGTGGAGCTTCCTTCTACAAGATCCGCTGACCTGCCCCATTCCAGAAATAAGTGTTTCCACTAATTTCAGGTTGCTTTTAGAACTGTTATCTCCCTGTTGTGCTAGCAGTTGGTCCTGCTGGTGCATGTGGGCAGGCTTGGATACTGCCCCATATTTGCAGAATGCACATAATTATTTACCATTTAGATGTCCTTTGTATATAGAGCTGTTGCTATAGTGCTCCTAGAGATTATGGCTACAATCCTAAATACACTTCCTAAATTGAATTAAGTGCACTTTATTGAATTAAGTGCACGTACTTTTGAGCAAACATGCTTAGGATTGCACAGCAGCAGACACAACTACCTTCCCCCACTCCTGTGCAGCTAGGAGTGGGGAGAACTTTGTGGGGGTGGGGGAACAAGGAAAGTGGCCTTAGAGCATGCCTGGCACACTGTTTGAGTAAGCCATGTGGGGGTCGGGCTTTTAGGGCGATATTAGCCCTTGCAGCCCCACCCTCGGCCACTTTTCAATTTCTGGCTCCCTCCCTCCCCCCCTTCCTCCCCCCCTTCCTCCCTGCATACAGTGTTGGCTTTGCTGGTTGCCTATTAAGGAGCCAAGTAGGAATTTTGGTTCATTGTCTCAATTGGCCGTATGGGGCTATGTGTGTTTCACCTACTCTACACTGTTCTGCAGAGGATGGTGTTGTTTGCAATGGCAATTTTGATTGGTCTTGTTTACTTTGGTCACATTTGGCAGGTAAGTGCAGGAATATTCAGTGGGATTGGGGTTGGTGAGCATCCAGTGGCACCTTTCCGGAGGTTCTCCACTCAGGGTTTTGCAACTCAGTGGGGAGATATGGATTGCCTTTGAGTCTGACTCACCTTGCCCGCTCTGAGTTTTGCAGCTCTGGATTGTGGGTTACACTGGGGAGGCCTCCCAACACCAGGATAGTGTAAAACTGAGGGGTGGTGATTTCACAGGTGCCACCCCTTGGCTGTCAGATACACCTACCAACAAAGGGCTGGTTTAGTCAGGAACCTGCACTAGTCTTCCCTTTTGGAGGTCTGTCATAGAAAAAATGTGGCCCAAGTTTATACCAAACTTCTGTGAGTCGACTCGTTATTCCCACCCTTTACACCAGTGTTCTCCAATCTTGGGTCCCCAGATGTTTTTGGCCTACAACTCCCAGCATGCCTCAGCCAGCTATGCTGGCTGGGACATGCTGGGAGTTGTAGGCCAAAAACATCTGGGGACCCAAAGTTGGAGAACACTTCTTTACATTCACAAATAGGAAACATTATCATACCCCACCTAAATTGGTATACAAGAATACAAACTTGCTATATACACAAAACCTTCCATTTGAAAGAATGGAAAGCTAGCTGATTTACAAACTACATGATATTAAGCTTCTATAATGGGGCTGATCTTGTTTCACGTTGCTCAAACACCATGCTGCCATAGATATGTATACACAGGCCATGCTCTGCCTTATTGCATCTACAAACATCTATTGGATTGAGATGCTGATCACTTCAGATTACTGCATCCTTGGCATAAAATATTGAGGACTTTATACTACAGACGAATGGATTCTGTTAAATCTATTCCATCTGTGTTTTGCGGATTGTCAGGCATCTTTTGTTTTTACCCACTCATTGACAGAATTGGATTATTATTTTTAACCAGAACTCCATTCTACTTGCACTAATTCACATTAACACCAATGCAAACTTGAGCACTTGCTCAAATGCCCTAATCCACATTAACTAATGTGGTTTAGCACATTTGCGCAAGTGCGCATTAGTGCTATGCCCACTTGCGCTAATGCTATAATAGGAATTAGTGCTAATCTGAATTATCGCAGATTCCCCCCCCCCCAGGAAAAAATGGTTCACAAGTCTGTGGACGCCACATGACTTGGAAAAACTGATCCTCTGCAGAACCCACAGGTTGGATTCATAGAAATCTGAACTCATTTGAATCTATTGTGGGTTTCTCTGACATCCCTACTTTATACACAATAAAAATGCTGCACAGATAAGAGGGACAAAGTCTTAATGACCTATGTGTCATCTGCTACCTTTACATTCTTCTTGGTGCATAGTTTAGCATATGCTTAGTTTATTATAAATCAAAAGTTTGTTAACTTCATTACCAATATAAATTCACCCAAATAAAAACATGACTTTATCTAGTTTTGTCTCTTTTATATTCTTATATAATTAATCATCACACAGGCAACTTGCTCTCAGATATGAGTGAAAGAGGCAAAAAATGAATGTCTGTGTGCTAATGTTGTCTTCTTTGACAATGAAAAGAGAAGTATCCAGGTGACAATATTTGGATAAGTTTGCCCGGTGGTTTTTACTATTTCAGCAAAAATAAACTCATGCGTAGGTAATATTTATGTCATTATGAATTTGAGAATGTTTTGTAGGCCTTTATTTACCTGACAGAGAACAGACTGCAAAGAATATTTCACTTGCTTTCTACATTCTAGAGTGCGATTAAATGTTTGTTTTGGTGTCCAATTAATACTGTTTCTGATATTTTCCAAAACATGGGCCATGTTCTTCTGCCCTTTTTAAAAAAGTTATTTAGCATTCTGTTAGCATTTTTTTTTTTACATTTCCCACAATTATTACAGCACTAAGATAAAAAAACAAACAAAAAAACCCCCACAGGAATCTAGTGAGGCAAAGATAAGGGATGCAGTAAACGACAGTTTGGACTATAAACTACAAACTAGTTCCTCATCACCCTCTTTCAGAACATCAGAAAGACTATTCTGGAATAAATGATTGTGGTTTGTACCTACCAATCACTTCTAGGTTGCTGGATCCATTGGTCAAAATGTGACCAAGGAAAACTATTCACTGACTCCTAAACACCATAATAATTGACACTAATTGGCCCCCTTGTTGGCTCTCTCAGCAACCTTATAACCTTTGGAGAGGTGGTCTACCCATCAAAGCTGAGACACACTGGAAGGACAGTGTATGAGAAGTTTTCTCTGCCCCTGTCTCTCCTTGTACTTCTTCTGTGATAATAAAACAGAGTGTTTCATTCTGTGGTGTCTTTCTAGTGCATTTCACATGCCCTAAACTAGATACATGTTAACTCGGGAAGTTGTGGGTTTGTTCAGGTAAAATAATGAATAGTGCAGCCCCTAAGCATGTTTACTCAGAAGTACATCCCCACTGCATTCAAGGAGACTTACTCCTTAGTAAGTATGTTTACAATTGCAACCTCAGTGTTGCTTTTGATGTACAACTTAATGTAGCGACATAAAGTAAAGAGCTCTGCATTTGCCCAGTCATCATTTAATAACCACGTTGATTTTGATAAATAAACAACTAACATTAAAAAGCAGTCAAAGGAAACTAGTTTAAACATTAACCAAATCAAGTCTTCTTTCTGTAGCTGTCAATAGAAAGGTTAACCAAACAAGCATTTGTTTTTAATATTTCCCATCTTATACCGATAAGCAGGCGAATTGTTGAACCTAACATTGGTTTACTATTTTTCATAGTTCCTGAAAATTGGTTTAATTGGGTCATTGTTCATTTTCTTTCCTATTATATGGAGGTGTGCATATGTGCATATTTACAGCATATGTGTAAAATAAAAATTCTTTAATGTATCTTTGGGTTCTGTGAGCAAGTGTTGAACAAAGACACATATTCTGTTTTCTATATCAACCTGCTTTACTACTATGTCTTAGAGAAGCACCATAACTTAACTTGTCTTCCACACAAAGTTCTGGCAAGCCTCAATCGATTCATTAGTGATTTTTTCTTTAGACCCAATGAAGCTCAAAGAGCCCCTAACAATGGAGCTAATCACTGCCTCTTCCCTGACCCAAGCTTATGTTTTCCTCCTTTTCACTCCAGACTCTTATTTCATTTCTGAGCAATTGGCTTTCTATGGCATTCTCAGCCTAAACAAATGTCCCCTCTTTCCTTGCATACACATGCATCTAACTAATGTATCTAATATATCGCTCTTTACCTGCATGCATTTACAACAGAATCATAAATGGTTGGAATCTTCTCAGATGATTTTTTCCCCTCATAAACCACAAACAGCTGGGCATTAAAATGCAGATTACATTCTTTCAATTAGGGACGGCTGTGCAAAACTTGAAAAAAAGACAAAGCTAAATGTTTACGCTAAACAAGTACATCTATGTTGTTAGAAGTGGGGGTTGGCAAGTTGCAATTTCAATGGCTCAGCTAATGAATAAATGTTAGACTATATCAACAGTTCTGAACAGGGCTTGTGGTTTATGTGCGCATGAAGTGTAATGGTATCAATTGACTGGCTCTTTGTGGTTGCTATAAAGTACCCTTGAATGTTTCGATGGAGAGAAGGCATGCAGACAATAAAGCCATGACAGCTGAATGTCAGCGGCGACCTTGAACCTAAGTTGGTTTTGCCATGCCAGGGATTCCATATACAGTAGACACATGCACTGCAGCTGGGCCTCCAGCATTGCCTTTCATTGCCACTACTCAGTCTCCAAGCTTAGTTTTAACTGACAATTTTGCCATATTGCTAGACCTTACTAATATGCATTCATGTATTAGTGAAGGTGCTACCAATATGCTCAGCATTCTAATTGGACTTGCAGTGGCATCTACAAAACAGAAAACACAAAGCAAAACAAAGCTCGTCATCATTGATCAAATGGTTAGCATCAACATATGTAGCCAAAGAGGCGCAAGCTGCTTTGCTATGTGACAGGTTACTTATACACACATTCTTTCATGATATGTGTGCTGCATTACATACCAGCTGCTGATTATTACTGTAAATAGCTTAGATTCTGTTAAAACGTTTTTGGGGGAAATAATGCACTATTGGGGCTTTCCCCTCCCCAATAAAAAGCCAAAAGATTTCTCCTTAAGGACACCTACAGTGACCTAGTACACCTTTAATATCAGCAGTTACATTATGAAGCAAGATTGAATAGGGGAATAATGAACATAAGAACATCAGCAGTGCCTTGCTGGATCACCGTAAAGTCAACCTAGTCCAGCATTCAGATTCCAACACTGATCAGACCGACATTTTCCCAGCATCAGATTATGTGCCAATGTTTTTAATTGATTTCTCTCTTCTATTACTGACCCTTGCAATGTATACAATTAACAGGTTCCGTTTGTTAATGCTAGATTTGAGTAATGCTAACACCTAGCCAAGCTCATTGGGCTTGCGTACAATTTGCAATATGGGATGCATACAGTGTGCAATTGAGAAAAAAGAAGTAGTAGTCGTAGTAGTAGTAGTAGTAGTAGTATATTGAGGTTTATGGTACAGCAGCAGTTAGACCATGTTGGGCCACACACTAGCCTTATTACAAATACAAAGCAAGAGATAAGACTTCATTTTGATAGATTTCAACCTCTAGCAGATTTTCAATCATGTGGCCATCTTTGAAATACTGTACAGAAATACTGTACAACATAATGCAAATACAATTCATATTTTACATAGAGCTAGTTCACAGGTGCATTAATTTTTCTACACTTGCTTACTCTAGGTTGATGACTGGATGCTGAATGTGTGAACTGACTCTATATAGAAGCATTACTTCTGATGCCGTAGGGAAGCTGTGCGATGTTAAATCTGTGATACCACATTTGCACATGCAAGTCATCACTTGATGCTGCCATCTTCAAATGACGAAAATGTACTTATAAATCAGCCCATAGGGTTTATCAGGAAAGGACTCAGGCCGGAAGCCCAGTCCATAGTTCAGTTAAGATAAAGTACAATATTGTCAGGCTCCTAGCTGACCCAAGCCCAGGAGAAACCTTTACCGAGGAGGATTTATATTTCTCAGCAAGCCCCACTCCCACAGAAGATACAGGGTAACCCAATGAATCCCGCTGCAGGGATGCCTCGCTTGAGATTCTAAAGAACCCCTTCAACCCCATCCCAAGCCCTGCCAGGGTTCCTGACTCTCCTCCCTTGTCCCATGTCCCTCTGGAGCAGTGGCAGTAACAGGCCAGTTGGGACACTCGGAATCATTGCTGGAGTGTCTGCCTGACCACCAGAAGACCCATTCAGCCAGTTTTTATTGAGGAGGAAGGGTCTGCTCAGGCAGAGGAACACTGACCTAGGAACATAGGGAGCTGCCTATACTGGTCCATTTAGCCCAGTATTGTCGACGCTGACTGGCAGCAGTTCTCCAGGGTTTCAGGCAGGGTTTTTTTTCAGCCCTTCCTGGAGATACTGTGAATCAAGCCTGGCACCCTCTGCATACAAAGCATGGGCTCTACCACTGAGCTATACCCCCTCCCATTGGCTACAGCCTCCAGCTGTAGCCAATGAACAAGCTGACTCAGCTACATCTGGTGAATCCTGGTACAGCAAATATATAAGCCCTCAGTCTTCTGCCAGATCTTTGCTGTGTTAACAGTTCTTATTGAGCTACTTTGCTCCAGCTGCATGCTTGAGACAACTAGCATTTAAACCAGTATAAAACAATGGACATTAATAGGGCACTTTTGTTTCTTCAGAGTGGAACTCATGGTTGAATCCCATTAGCACCTTCTGCCAAAGGAATGTCTTCTGTCAGCAGAACAGGGAGGGGGCAATTTCCCACTGCAGTCCCCAGTTGGCTAGGTGACCCTCTGAAGCAAATTTGGGGACAGGGGCTTCAGGGAGAAGGGAAAAATCTGTTTTGCAAGCAGAAGTTTGCTCCCAAAATTCTGGACCTTGCCTTCAGGCTGTGAATCCTAAAGCCAAGCTCCTGGTATGGTAAAGCTGGGTCATGAATAAATCTACTAGGTTTTTCCATACATATCTTCTTTAGTTACTAGAGGGACTGTTTTAGTGTTGAATTTGATGTAGGGAGTAACAGAAGAAGAAGAAGAAGAAGAAGAAGAAGAAGAAGAAGAAGAAGAAGAAGAAGAAGAAGAAGAAGACGCCGCCGCCTACCTACCAACATGTACTGTAGCTTTTTAATTGTGTTGCATGATCCACATGAATGGACTGCAGCCATCCTTTAACACAAGCGTTTTAAAATTTTCTCACAGTGAACCTTTCTAGTGACAGAAGAAAAATTGTGCAGGTCTGTTCAAGAAATGTAAGTAATGAAAATAAAGAAATATGATTTGCTAGCAGCTCCCATTTTTATCCAATGCCTCAAGAAGTGGTCCACAGAGTCTTTTATCATTCTTCAGCTAGAATGTAAGAACATAAGATCATGCTGGATCAGACAAAGGTGCCATCTAGTCCAGCATTCTGGTCACACAGTGGCCAACCAGCTACCCATGGGAAACCCACAAGTAGTGCAATAGCACCTTCCCCCTCATTTTCCCCAGCAACTGGTGTACTGATACTGGGACTAGCATATAGCCATCATGACTAGTAGACATTGTTAGTCTTATCCTCCATGAATCTGTCCAATCCCCTTTAAAGCCAGCCAAATTGGTGACCATCACTACATCTTGTGGTATTGAATTCCATAGTTGAACTATGTGCTATGTACTTCCTTTTATCTGTCCTGAATCTCCCACCAATCAGCTTCATGGGAAGGATCTAGGAAGAGGAAGAAGAATAAAAAAAAAAATAGAGGGTTCCCATTGACTCTTCAGTATAATCACCGGTAATGGATAGGTGGGTGTATCCACAGATTAATCTCTTTTGTTCTGACTAAGAAAAAGAAGCTGTCATTTCCCCATCTTTTGAAGGATTCACAACATTGATTTGGCAAAATTATATATCAGTTCAAATAATATTTCAGTATTTTTAAAGCCTCTCCATATCCTTAAATATATCATATAAAATGTGTCTTTCTCTTAAAGTCGCACATAACACAGATTAGTAGGCAAACATTACAAATTTGAGTGGTATCATCCCCTCTGTCATGTATATCACATCTAGTATGAATTTCAAGCACTGTACAGTTAATAATAAGGATAATGATGATCATTTAAAAAAACTATTTCAGATTTCTTGTAATTTCACATCTGGATTCATTAATCATTCCTGTGTTGCATGTGTCTGTGATTATTAGAGGTAGGCTGAGTATAGTGAAGTTCATATCCAAATTATTACCTAGTTTAAGCTTCCGAAATCCATGAATCAGTTAAACTGAAACATCAGGAATAAAACCAATTTACACTTTAGGACTTTATAAAAGTTAGCAATTCAGTCCTTTGGTACTGCAGCATTTAATCTATGGCAGAGGAGACAAAGTTGTCTGGCCAACGTTGTTCTGCTAGGGGGGGAAAAGTCTTCTCAGAACCATGAGTTCTTGTTGTCACTGTTGCTGGTGCAAGGTTGTGCTAGCCTTCATTACTGCAGTAAACATGAAATACTCATAGGACACTGTTCATTGCCTATTCACCACCATACAAAAGCATGATTCACCATCACTAAAGCATGATATCACTGTTCCACACTGGAGGGTGGGGCGGTTGCCTGTACAGTATATATTTGTCAGCACACCAGCATTGGGCTGTTTATCAGTTTTTGTAACTAACTTGGCTTGAGCATTGGTCTGTACACACTTGCTTAATAGTAAGTTCCATTGATCTCAGCTAGGCACAGGGGGGAATTTTGTTCATTCCACATTTTAAAGCAAACTGGCCTAATTTACACTTCCTGATCTAATAATCATATTGGAATGCAGTTATCCTTTGGACTGCTCACTTCTACAATTTTTTTTAATGCATTACAGCCTCAAAATGTGCATATTAGGAGAAATTGCATACCAAAAAACATATCTTAGGGGAAATTGCATACACAAATGCATATTTTAGGGAAATATGTGCAAAAATAAAAGCAAACTTCCATGCATTTTTTTTTTTAAAAAAATAAATAAAGATGTGATAACAGGTTAGAATGGAACTATTACTGAACTAATGCAAATGGGCATTGAGCAAAAAAATAGACTGATTCTTCCAATTTTATGATGCCTAGAGAACCTGTTTCATAAGCATCTTATAAATACAAATAATAAATAAAATAATGAATCCCTAATCTCAAAGGCACTTACCCCTGAACAAGTGTGTGGATGATAATAGCATTCAAGCTGTTGAATCTTCACCTAAAAACACATAGGTGAAGATTCAGAGCTGGCCTTGCCACGAAGTGATGTGAAGTGGCTGCATCAGGCAAAGGATTCCATTTTCTTAGCTCCAGTCTCAGTGTGTCATTTTAAAAAGGACCAAACAAGAGGGGATGAGAGGTATGATTCAGAATTTCAGATTTTTCTGGCACATGCTTCTGTGTAAGCATGCTTTCCAGCAGGGTTGGGGAATGTGTGGCCCTCCAGATGTTGTTGATTACAATTCCCATCATCTCTCCCCATTGGCTATGTTTTCTAGGGCTGATGGGAAGTCCAACAATATCTGGAGGGACAAATGTTCCCACCACTAGTTCAACGACACACACAGCCAAAGTCTTGCATGGTTTTAAGTGATGCAGTGGAAGGTTGGAGTTGGGCAGTCTGGAACTTCTAAGCTAATTCCAACCTGAATCCAAACCTCCCCAAAGTTCAGGCTCAATTTATAATTTGTTCAACCACAGCTGCCACCACAGCCACCCCTGCCCTTTCCTCCATTGCAGTTGACCTGACTGTGGTAGAAGGGAGCAGCTGCTTTACTCACACCCTGCAACATCATTGTTGGCTCCAAGATACCTGGGAAATGTAGTAAGGACCCAGAAGCCCAGCCAAACTACAATTCACAGGGCTCCTGGGAGTATTCCTGTAGCAGTTATCGGCCCTCCCACTATTGCTTGGTAAGTAAGTGGCCAGGGTGGTGGGCTGGGGAGGCCTCTGACCTTATAATGATCCCAGTGATAACACTGGAGGAGAGCGGAGAGTTGGTGCTCAGAGTTGGTCCATGCTTAGAACAGGCTAATTCTGTCCCTACCCAAATCAAATTCAAATTAGCTTATTTTACATGATGAACCCATTCTGAATCAAGCCTAGGAAAGCTCACCCATCTCTGCAAGGTGCTGTCTTCATTTTTGCTGAATGAATGAGATATCCAAGCTGGACTAAACAAAACAGATCAATAAATCCATGCAATAAAATATCAGTTCCAATTGGTTAATACTGATGGATTTAGAGGAGAGGGCATTATTTAAATCTGCTGTTAGAAACTAGCAATGAAATACTTATTCAATTCATTCTCACAGAAGTATGAGCATCAGAACAAGCTGAACAAACAGCTCATATTGATTACAAGACCATTCTGTGGACCAGTTAAACACATTATGGAATTACATACTGTTCTTATAAACCACCCCAAGGGCATTGGCCAGTTGGGCAGTGTACAAATCTAGTGAACAAGCCAGGGCTGGGAAACCTTTTCTCTGTTGAGGACCACATTCCCTCATGGATAGGATGGCCACTTATGAATCACCAAAACAGTTGAAATGCATCAGTGAAAAGGAGGGCAAAAGAGGACACAGATTTGCATAGAATTTGCATATGCTAATTTATATGTCCAGATGCGAATTTATAAATAATAATTATAATTTAAATAGAGATGCAGTACATTTCACCATAGTGTGGAAGACTGTGACCTGTGTGCCTGCTTCTCAACCTGCTGTCCATGGCCTGACTGTTCATTTTATTTATTTATTTATTTATTTACTTACTGCATTTATACCCCGCTATTCAGCCAGAAAAGGCTCCCAGAGTGGCTTACAAGGATTAATAATAAGACAGTCCCTGCATGAGCAACTTCAAGGCCACTGCCATCTGTTTTTTATGGTCCTTTATCTTTAAACTGGACTTGGACTGGATAGCCCTTCAAACAGAGGGCACCTTCAAATAAAAGACTCTCCTCTTTAAAGTAGGACACATGGCCAATCTACAATGTACAGATGTCTGGCGACTTGACCAGCAGCATAGCCCATTCCATGGTGGTGAAATGATACACCCTTTGCACAATCCACATGTAAGATGGCAAGAGAGAATATGGGAGTGAGAGCTCCGACAGGAATCTCTAGGTCTTGTACTTTGAGAGACAGAGAGAAGTGGGCCACCCTATAGCCCTATGCATTTGTTCAGCCAGCTCACATGAGGGTCAGGTGGCCACTAACAAATAACCAAAAGAGAAGACGTGCATCAGAGCGAGCGAAGGAACAGAGCGAGCGAACAGGGAGAGCAAACAGGAGTTTGGCAGCGGAGTAGTACAACAACAAGTGCTGCAAGGGAAAGGCGTGGCCTGAGAGCTCATTCTGTTGAGCAGAAGCTCCTGCTGACTGCAACTACCTGGGGCTGATTGCAGCTGATTGATTGCAGGAAGTGGGGCTGATTGCAGGGCGTGGCCTGGGAGCTCATTCTGTTCCTGACTCCCAGCTGAGCAGGAGCACAACAGGAGAGAGGCTCCAGCTGTTTTTGGGACTGTGAAAAGGCAAGCAGGCTCCCAGAGAGCGAGCGAACAGGGAGAGCAAACAGGAGTTTGGCAGCGGAGTTCGGCAGGGGAGGTCAAGGGGGAGGTCCCTAAAAAAACAAACAAAAAAACAACAACAACAACATATATATATATATATATATATATATTCTAGGAAGACAGAAACAGAGCACTATGGAAGGAAAGGACTCAGCAGTGGTGGTGACCTGCAAGGGGTGTGCAATGTTTGTTTTCCTGCCGGAGATCGACATGGCCTACACGTGCAACAAGTGCAAGCTATGGAAGCCCTACATGGTTTGGGTCCAGGCTACCTACGGGATCGCCTTCTCCCGTACAATCCACCCCGCCAACTTAGGTCCTCTGGAAGAATCTGCTTCAGTCAGCCAAAACTAGGCTGACTAGCATTACCCAGAGGACCTTCTCTTCTGCTGCTCCCAGATTATGGAATGGCCTGCCGGAGGAATACGTCAACTTGTCAGTCTTTTGGACTTTAAAAAAGCATAAAGACTGAACTCTTCCGGCAGGCCTATCCGGCGGGCGGAATTTTAGGATGTTTTAAGGATGTTTTAAGATGTTTTAAGGATGTTTTTAAGATGTTTTAAGATGTTTTTAGGATGTTTTAAGATGTTTAATAGTATATATTGTGTTGTTTTAGTTTTAGGTATTTTATATTTTGTGTTTCCCCGCCTCGATCTAGATGGAGAGGCGGGTAATAAATAAAATATTATTATTATTATTATTATTATAAGCTGGTCACGCTGTTGGAAGAAAAGTCGAGGACTGGAGCAGCAAGTGTCAACCCTCAGGAGCATAAGAGAAGCGAGGAGTTCTTAGACAGAACGGTGGATCTACAGCACCAAAGCACAGTACAGGAGCCAGAAGGGCAACTGCAGGATGAGGCGGAGTCGGAGACTGCAGAGGCAAGGGAAAATAACGCAGGGGGAACTCCCTGGAAAAGGGTGACTGTTAGGAGCAGAAGAACTACAAGACACTCTGCGCCTGTGGAAGCAGTGGAGCTATGGAACCGCTTCCATGTACTTGAGGACAAGAGCAGAGGACAGCCTGCAGAGGACGGATTACGGGCACCCAACGTGACAGCGAGCAAGAGGCTGAGGGTCAGTCAAGTGGAGGCAATCAAACCAAGGCCTACAGCAAGAGGAAGAGAAGAGTACTCGTAGTGGGAGACTCCCTCCTGCGGGGGATCGAAGCCAAAGTATGTCGCGAAGACCCATGGACTCGCCAGGTGTGCTGTCTCCCTGGGGCACGGATTAAGGATGTGACAGAGCAGCTGCCGAGGCTCATGCAGCCCACCGACACATACCCCTTTCTTCTCTTCCACGTGGGTACAAATGATACTGCCAAGCGGAGTTACAAAGAAATCACGGCAGACTTTGAAGAGCTGGGAAGGGAACTCAAGAACTTCGGGGCCCAGATAGTTTTCTCATCCATCCTTCCAGTACTTGGAAGAGGCATAGAAAGGGAAAGAAAAATACTCCGAGGGAATGACTGGCTACGAAGGTGGAGCCGACGTGAGGGATTTGGATTCTGGGACCACGGGCTACACTTCCTGGAAGATGGACTGCTGGCAAAGGATGGGTTGCACCTCACAAGGACTGGGAAGAATGTGTTTGGACACAGCATGAGGAACTTAATCAGGAGGGCTTTAAACTGAATCCAACAGGGGAGGGAGACATAAACTCGGGGGTACCAATGGAAGAAGGCCTCTATGCCACAATGGAGAGAACAGCTCCAGCGGTGCCCATTGATAGTCTACCACAAAATGTAGGGGGAAAGTCGGACTATAAAGCACATAGTCTTCAATGTCTCTATACTAATGCCCAGAGTATGGGCAATAAACAGGACGAACTTGAACTCTTGATACATGAGGGCAAGTACGACTTGATAGGGATAACTGAAACCTGGTGGGATGACTCCCATGACTGGAATACAGCAATTGAAGGGTATAACTTGTTCAAAAGGAACAGAAGCAACAGAAAGGGAGGTGGAGTTGCACTGTATGTTAAAAATACGTATCTCTGCACAGAGATACAGGAAGAGGAGCTTGGCAGCCCCATTGAGAGCATCTGGGTTAAAATAAAGGGGGCAAAGAATAAAGCGAACATGGCGGTTGGAGTCTACTACCGACCACCCAATCAAGGAGAAGACGAGGATGGAACTTTTGAAAAGCAAATTGCCAGTGTTTCAAGGAGGCACGATGTGGTAGTAATGGGAGACTTCAATTTCCCTGATATCTGTTGGGAGACTTATTCAGCCAAACATGGCCCCTCCAAGAAATTCCTGAGCTGTGCTGCTGATAACTTCCTCCTACAGAAAGTGGAGGAAGGAACTAGAGGATCGGCTATCCTTGACCTGATTCTAACCAACAGAGACGAGTTAGTGGATAAAGTGGCAGTTTCGGGAACTCTGGGGGAAAGTGACCATGTTATACTTGAGTTCTTGATTCTAACAGAAGCAAAAGCTGAGTGTAGCCAAACACGTACCCTGGATTTTAGGAAAGCCAATTTTAACAAACTCAGAACAATGATTAGTAAGATCCCATGGCAAGTGACTCTCACGAGAAAGGGAGCCCAGGAGGGGTGGGAGTTTTTAAAAAAGGAAATTTTAAAGGCACAATTGCAAACAATTCCCACAAGGAAAAAAGGCAGAGGGCAACAGAAGAAGCCAATGTGGCTTCACAATAAACTCAAAGATGACCTGAAAACAAAAAAAGACACGTATAGGAAGTGGAAGGAAGGACAGGCTACAGGGGAAGAGTACAGGCAGGTAGCACAGAACTGCAGGAATAGTGTCAGGAAGGCTAAAGCTGAGAATGAGCTAAGGTTAGCGAGGAATGCTAAAAGCAACAAAAAAGCTTTCTTCAGATACATGCACAGTAAAAGACAGAAGAAAGAACTGGTGGTTCAACTACGCAATGAGGATGGCAAATTGATAACAGAAGACAAAGAAAAGGCAGAAGTGTTCAATTCCTACTTCGGCTCGGTCTTCTCCCAAAAGAGGGTCTATGACCCCCCTGGCAAACCTGAAGTGCAGACTGAAGGGGCAGAATTGCAGCTTGAGATTGATAGGCAAATGGTCAAGGAGCACCTGATTACTCTGAACGAGTTTAAATCTCCAGGGCCTGATGAGCTGCATCCTAGAGTAATAAAGGAACTGGCAGAAGAACTCTCAGAACCACTGTCTATTATCTTTGAGAAATCATGGAGGACAGGTGAAGTGCCAGACGACTGGAGGAGGGCAAATGTTGTTCCCATCTTCAAAAAGGGCAAGAAGGAGGAACCTGGAACTATAGGCCAGTCAGTCTGACATCAATCCCCGGGAAGATTTTTGAGCAGATTATAAAGAAGTCAGTCTGCAAGCACCTTGAAAACAATGCAGTGATTACTAGAAGCCAGCATGGATTTGTCAAGAACAAATCCTGTCAGACTAATCTGATCTCATTTTTTGATCGGGTAACCTCCCTTGTGGACTGTGGGAATGCTGTGGACATTATATACCTGGACTTCAGCAAAGCTTTCGACAAAGTGCCTCATGATATCCTGATTAGTAAGCTAGCTAAGAGTGGGCTAGATGGAACAACTATCAGGTGGATCCACAATTGGCTAAAGAATCGGACTCAAAGAGTGCTTATCAATGGTTCCTTCTCAAACTGGGGAGAGGTAACGAGCGGGGTACCACAGGGCTCGGTCCTGGGCCCGGTGCTCTTCAACATTTTTATTAATGACTTGGATGAGGAGGTACAGGGAATGCTTATCAAATTTGCAGATGACACAAAGTTGGGTGGAACAGCTAATACTCTGGAAGACAGAAACAAAATTCAAAGTGACCTCGATAGGCTGGAGCGCTGGGCCGAAAACAACAGAATGAAATTTAACAGGGATAAATGCCAAGTGCTGCACCTAGGGAGAGGAAACCAAATGCAGAGTTACAGAATGGGGGACACTTGGCTCAACAATACTACAAGTGAGAAGGATCTTGGAATTGTGGTAGATCACAAACTGAATATGAGCCAGCAATGCGACGTGGCTGCAAAGAAGGCTAATGCAATTTTGGGCTGTATTAATAGAAGTATAGCTTCCAAATCACGGGAAGTGATAATTCCCCTTTACTCGGCACTGGTTAGGCCTCATCTTGAGTACTGCGTCCAGTTCTGGGCGCCTCACTTTAAGAAGGACATAGACAAACTGGAGAGGGTTCAGAGGAGGGCAACAAGGATGATAAAGGGACTGGAAACAAGGCCCTATGAGGAGAGACTGAAAGAACTGGGCATGTTTAGCCTTCAGAAGAGGAGACTGAGGGGAGATATGATCGCACTCTTCCAGTATTTGAAGGGATGTCACACAGAGGAGGGCAAAGATCTCTTCTCGTTCATCCCAGTTTGCAGGACACGGAATAATGGGCTCAAGTTACAGGAACCTAGATTCCACCTAAACATCAGGAAAAATTTCCTGACTGTCAGAGCAATAAGACAATGGAATCAACTACCTAGGGAGGTGGTGGGCTCTCCCAGTCTGGAGGCATTCAAGGTGCGGCTGGACAGACATCTGTCAGAGATGCTTTGACCTGGATTCCTGCATTGAGCAGGGGGTTGGACTCGATGGCCTTGTATGCCCCTTCCAACTCTACTTTTCTATGATTCTATGATCACCAAAAAAGAGGACAAGGATTTGCATAACATTTGCACGTGCTAATTTATATGTCTAGATGCAAATGTAGAAATAATTATTATAATTTAAATAGAAATGCAGTACATTTCACCATAGTGTGGAATATTGTGACCAGGTGACCTGCTGTGTGCCTGCCTGTTCTGTCTGCTGTCCAGGTGCTGACCGTTGATTGGCAATGGTGCTTATGGTTATCTTCGTTGTGACATGTATCACAATCTCCAGCTGTGGCACATTGTTTACAAATGAAAAGAACAGAATGGCTGGTAAACAAGTTCTGTTTTGTCTCCTACTTCCTGTGTGTTTCTCATGGGAAAAGTGGGTGTGAAAGAAATACGAGCTGGTCACATGGTTTGTATGTTCTGATGACGTACTGACTTGTTTTTTCTCTGTCTGTAGCCATTTTGGAGAGATGTGGAACTGTGTTTTCTTCTTCACTCTCGTCTTCTGACTAGTGCTTGCTGGACTTAAAGCAATCATGTAACGTCTGTGTTGAGTGGAGTAAACCTCAACTTGCTCCACTGAATTGAATGCTTGCTATGCATTATTCTCTGCACATGGACTGTAATTAGGAGATGTATGCTCTGTAGAATATACTTGCCAAAGTAAATAAACAGGTAGAATAGACCTGTGGAGTTTACAGAGTTATTTCCTTATTACTGGAATCTGCAAACAAGAAGAAGCTGAGTTAGCTGACATCCGATACGCTGGAAGGGCTGCGCTGAGAGTGGGAGAGACAGATCTGAACTTCTGTGTCTAGATTTATGGGCATCTGCACACGGGAATAGGATTTTAAATCTTCCATCTCACACAAGCGAGACGCTCTGCTTTTCATCGAGGCTTGCGCGCCTTCAATCTTTAAACTGGAATTGGACCAAACAGCCCCTCAAATAGAGGATGGTCCTCTGTAAAAGAGGACACATGGAATGGGGATGTGAGTACTCACACAAGTCCCATCCCCAATGTGGGACATAGAACCGAATACAACTCAGGCATTAAGAAATGTAATTGGGAGCATGGCAGGGGAACAGAGGCCTATGTTATAGGTTTGTACTGGATTCACAAAAATTATGCTTGGGCCCCACTCTCAGGGAACAAGAAGCCTTTTCAAACCTTCAACTTGTGTACAGTGAATGAGTGTTTGGTGGGGAAAGGGATCAAGGTGGCAGGCCCTGTACCTAATAAAGGGCTGATTTAAGTGTGAACAAAGGAAGCTGCCTTATACTGAGTCAGAGCCTTGGTCCATCAAGCCCAGTATTGTTGACACTGACTGGCAGCAGTGGCTCTCAGGGGTTTCTTGCAGTTTTTCCAGCCCTACCTGGAGATGCCAGGGATCGAACCTGGGACCTTCTGCATGCCAAGCAGGAGCTCTACCACTGAGCCATAGTGTATATGCTTTCAGTTGAAGGTCTCCATAAAGCCTACTGCATATGCAAAGGACTTTATCTGAAAAGGTTCTAATCAGATGAAAGGAAGGAGCCCCATCCACATAAAGTTCTGCACATGTCATCTCTACGCACAGTTGTAGTTACAAAAAGCCTAGGCCACCGTGATCAAAATAATTCCAATAATTCTTTAAACTTTACAAATTTCTATTCATTACAAATGAACATTGAATACAATGTATATAATTCAATTATTTCAATTTTACAATTTTTTCTTAAAACAATTATTTCAATTTTTTCAAAAGTCCTGGCTATCCAGAATAAAGTCCTTCCTATAACCAGCGTTGTTTTTTCTTATTTCTTTTTTCTTCTTACCAAATGGTAAACAGACCACCAGGTTATATGTAGTTGTTGTCACCTTGAGGTTATAGTCCTACAGGAAACCGGTTTGTATTCCCGTTTCATTGTCTTCCTCAGGGATACTTCCTCAATGTTACTTTAAACAAAAATAATTTCTCCAATGTCCTGGACTGCTTACAGTTTCATATTTTGTTCTAAACATAAAGAAATTTGTCATAACACAAATAAGCATTTTACAACAAGCTAACCCACGTTAGCAAACCTTCCTACCAGACTGAATTTAAGATACAGCTTTTAGTGGAAGTGACCTTCTGCTTGAACCTCAGTTCCCATGCACATGCGCCTGAGCAACATGGGAGCTACTTCCCAGTGGTGTGACCCCATGGCACAATGGTATGTGTGTGAATACCGGAACCACAGGGGCAGGGCCTACCACATTGTTCTTTCCTACTAGATGAACATGTAGTTGACAGGAAAGCAAATGATCAGGTATGAAAGCTCTTTGTGATTGGCCCTATACTGATGGCATTTTTACAATCACAGCAGCATGGAGTCATGCCATGGGGAGTCACTTCCCATGCTTCTGTGGGTGCATGCGGACCTCAGCCTGGTGTCTATCCATGCTCAGATAGTATCTGATCTTTGAGAATTCTCACCATCACAGATTCTCACCATCTAATCTCTGAGAATTCTCACCATCACACCATAATGCTTTATGGGCAGCCCCTCAGTCTGGAATTTACTTCCTGTAAACCTTAGTCTCTGTTTGTCCCTCCTCTGGAATCCTACTGAAGCTGATAATGGCATCTAAAGATCTTTGGCTTCAACAATGTGGTGAACAATAGAAACTGGAAGAGGAGAAAAGGAGAGTGGGAAAGGCAGTACTGTTTTACCAGAGATGACTCGACAGAAAAAAAGGGAGAATCTCTCTTATTATGCAGTACATCATGTGACAGACAGATGAAGAGAGTATGTAAGGAAGAGGAGGTAAGATCTAGATTTATTTCATAGGGACTTGTATCCATTGGGTCTGAGTTTCTGAGTTTCAAATAATTTGAGTTTACTACGCTAGAGCCCTGGTCATTCATAATAAAATAAATTTGTTTCAGTTTAATCAATGAATCAATGATGAATTAGTTAAAAGTCAGGTGATAAATCAGTTACAGTTCTTTAATAATTTGATAGTCACTGAGAATACAGAATGTTCCTTGCAGTGGTACTAAAGACCTAGATCACTTTGTGGATTCAATAGATTCAATGACAAGTATGAAGGGTTTTGGGGTTTTTTTTGGAAAATCTACTCTACTATGACAGAATCACAAAAAGTAAATTCCAACTTTTAAAGCAATGGTGTAACTGATTGCAATATTGCCATTTACATTCACACACCATATTGCATGTGAAATGGTAGCTGGTAGTTCTCTCTCTCTCTCTCTCTCTCTCTCTCTCTCAGGAACAGCCCCACTTCTGAAGATGCAGTTGGGGTGGTGGGAACGCTTCACCCTTTCCCTTCCCATCCTTTCTCCACTCCAAATTCCTTCCTACATACACACACACACACACACACACACACCAATGGCTTTTTCTCATACAACAATGACTGGGAAGGCATGTCAAATGCCATGGGAGAAAAAGCTGCTTGGAAGGGTGATTTAAGTAGGATGGACACTTGCGCATCACCAAAAAAAAATAGGAAATGCATCACCAAAAAAGAGGAAAGAGATTTACATAAAAATGTTTATGCTAATTTATATATGTAGATGGAAAGTTAGAAATAATGTGTTGGCCCCGGGATCTGCCTTCCACAAGAGGAAGGGCTCCACTCACGGAAGGTGCCCGAGTTTGGAGGCTCGCCCTCCCCTCCACACACCACAGCTCATCCCATTCATTCATTCAGTGGGATCTCCTGAGTCTCTGCTCTGTGTAGCATTTCCAGGTGGCTGGAGGGGCTGCCATGAGAAGGAGGGGGTGGGGATTCTGATTCCAACAGCACAGTTGATCCAGCATAACTCTGGATCCAGCTCAATGACTACAATTTAAATAGCAATATGATACATTTCACTATAAACTGTGAGCAGGTGACCTGTGGACCTTTTCAGTCTGCCATCGAAGTCAGGTGCCAACCGTTGATGGGCAACTTCAAGACCCCTGCTGTCCCTTCTTATGGCTATCTTTAAACTGAACTTGGACACCTTCAAATAGAGGACTGTCCTCTGTGAAGTAGGACACATGGCCACTGGGTGGGAAATGATTACATGCCATCTCCTCCTCTCCATGGCTTGTTTGATCCCAGTTGCCCCCCACCCAAGCAGCTTTTCCCATACAAAAGGTGCAGCTGGCTACCATGATACATGAGGCATATGATGTGTCATTTCGCCATGGAAACCAAACTAATTGTGACATACAATCGTATCTTTCCCCCAACTTTTTCTTTGTTTGCTGGTTTCATTTTTGCTTTAACCAGAACATCCTTGGTATTCTGTGACTCTGAGTGGAGGAATGGAATGGAAAGGGAATAGGCTACAGAACTCTTTTTCCTCCAGCCATTTCTTTCTGTCAAAAATCACATCCCCACTAAGTGGGGAAGGATTCAGGAAGGCCTCTAAGCAAATTAACTTAACAGCCAGCATAAAATGGCCCCTTCAAAAGAAGAAAATGCCTGTATCCTGTATGGTGGGTTACACTGGGTTTTCCTGCACTACACCCATGGTCTAAACTGGTATGTGCCACACAGCCTGTGCTGCATCCCCTAACTGAGTCTGCTGCCCGCATGTTCATTTTCCCATTGCCAGTGTCAAAGTAAGATTCAACTGCCAGTGCAGCTGACTTTTGTATGGGGAATGGGAGGGGTGCTCAGCAAAATGCCTCAGGCAGCAAAATGTCTTGAACCAGCCTTGAACACAGTTCAGATGACCCTGGCTGGGGAATGCTGGGAGTTGTAGGACATTTTTTCTGTCTAAATATTGCACCCTAAACTATATACCAGGCTAAATTAAAAAGACATGTCTTCACACCTTTTCTAAAAGCCAAGAGAGTGGGGGCCAATTGTAGTTCTTAGGGGAGCACATTCTACAGTTTGGGAGCAACACAGGGGAAAGTTCTTTCACACATGCCTGACAAACGGGCCTCTGCGGGCAATGGTGGCCTCAACGGGGCCTCTCCTACATATCTTAATAACCAGACAGGTCCATAACAAGACTGGTAGTCCCTTAGATAGCCAGGTCCTAAGCTGTTTAGGGCTTTAAATGTTAAAACCAACACCTTGAACTGAGCGTCTAGAGCAACTGGCAAGGGTAGGTTTTCCAAGACAAGTGTAATATGGTCCCAACACCATGCATCAGTTAGCAGGCTAGCTGCCACATTTTGCACCAATTGTAGCTTCTGGATGCTCTTCAAATGTAACTCCATGCAGAGCACATTGCATTAGTCTAAGTGGGATGTAACCAAGGCATGGATAACTGTTTCTAAGTCAGGCTGTAATAAAATAAATAAATAAACAAACATAAATAAATAAAAATGTTTATTTATGGATTGGACGGTGACCGTGACGGTTGTCATTGGAAGAAGTGCTTCAAATATCATTTGAGGCAAAACAATTTACTGCCTAATATTTCTGTAGCAATGGCGGGAACCAGAAAAAGAAAAAGAAAAAAAACCCACCAGAGTATTTATGAAAATAAGGTCCCATCAATATTGTACATCTTTTAGAAGAAAAACAAGAACCAGCACTCCCAAGGAAAACCCTTTGGTGCAGGTTTTTATAAGGACAAATGAATGCAAGTGTTAACAAGGCCTAATCTTCCCTTTTGTATTTGTTTCTTCATTAAGCTCTAACTATGCTTTTGCCCCTGTATATTGAGAATTTGATGAGAAGATGGTATGACAGGCTTGGCTTCTCCCAATGCAGCTGGCACTGCTGATGCCAAAAGCCAGAGCCTGTTGTAGTGGGATCATGAGAGATTCGCTCGGAGTACAGTTTCTCTGTCAGTTTCCCATCCGCTTCAGAGTGCTCAGCTCCATCTTTGAATCCCCTTAATGAGAAGGGGAGGACAATGCCAGCATTGTTGTTTCCAATCAGAATTTTTTGTGGCAAGAACAATCGCTGTTTACCCAAGCATTTGCACTACCCAAACTCTTCCGATAATTACTTCTCAAGCCCCTGATTAACTCTGCTCTCTGCCTCAGCACAAAAAGCTATTGAGCCACAAACAGGACAACATTTCTATCACACATAGGGCACAATCCACACCAAGAGCTTCTTCTGGACAAGCCCCATTGAAATTAATTGGAGCTGCACAGGGGTTTCAGCAGTGCTCTTGCGCAGCTGCCGTGCATTTGAATGGGGCTCCCTCAGAATGAACTTCCTGGTGGATTGTGTCCATCGTCTTTTAGCAGTTTATGGAATTATTAGGGCAGGTTTCATATTCATCACAGAAACAACAGTGTACCTAATATACTTCGCACTCAGCTTGTCTGTATCATGTAAGAACTCATGGTGTTGTTCTCATACTGAAAATGCTACATAATAGATAGCGTTAGGAATAAAATATCCCTTTACTTTTTCATTTCTAGTGTCTAAAATAAAAAGAAAACATTCAAATTTTCACTGACACTTCGTAGTATTTTATCTTTGTTAACATTCTATGACAAAATATGTAGCAGAACATTACCATTTATATAATTACTACTGGGGCTTTTCTTTTCCTCTGATAAACCAAACAAAATTGAACAGTTGCTGTGTCTTTTTCTAGGATGCTGGTAACAATTTCCATCTGTCAAATCACTGAGATATTCTCCCTCTGCCCCACCTTTCTGTGTACAGACAGCTACTAGTCCTATGCAAAACAGCATCGTGAATATGCATAATTATGGAGATATATGATAATTTCCCAGAGTTATCCAATATGACATTTATAGGACAGAAGCATACATCAGCTTAAACAAGAGTGACAAATATGTTATCGGTTTTATTTCTCCAGTATTTTTAAAATATTTTCTTGCTCTGAGATCACTAAAAACTAGAGGAATTTGATTTTTAAAAACATATTCCAGCAATGCTGTGTACTAGCATATTACTCTTTAAAACTTTGTTAAATTTCATTTTATTTATTTATTTATTTATTTATTTATTTCACAGCCTGTCATGATTTAAAGAGGATGATTTACTTCCAGGGGGCAGGGGGAAAGCCTTGGTTTCTCTAAGTATTTTGCTTGATGTCACCTAAGGCTACAAAGACACAGTAGAAAAGTGGTCATCATATGTGTAACTTTTTAAACTGAGTCTGATCTATCCAAACAATTTGCAATTCTTGGTGGTTCCATGACTGAATGATTTGCATTCACTGACTGGCACTGTATTTAAATGTGGTTTTAAAACACTGACACTTCTACCTGGAACTGTGGCATAATGTAATATCTGTTGAACCTTCTGAAAAGTTGGCTTTATTTTTGTTTATTCCAAAGACTAATTATAAATAATTCTGTGGGTGCAATTCAGTGACTACGGCTGTAATTAAATAGGTGTTATTTAGCAATGATCTGTTGATGGGTAGGGAAAAAAATATGGGGAAGGCAATCAATTGGTGTATTTATTCTCCTTTACATCAGTTACACAGCTCTACTAGCTTCTGGTTGCACTATTTGACTACAGTGACTCCCAACCAAGATAAACCCCAGTGCTACTACGATGTACAGGTCACAGCATGGGTAGAGCGGGCAGCAGGAACCTGTTCACACAACCATTGGATACATGCAGATGTAGGAATTGTGGTAGAAAGGCCTGCATATGGTGCACCCTGCTATTGGCCATTTCCAAACATCTATCACTACATGCACGTCCAGCTTTTAGGACAACACTGCAAAAGCTCAAAAAGTGATGCTTACAGGGACATACCAAAAGGCCATTCCTGCACATTGCAGCAGGTGCACACGATTGGCTCATTTGGTCATGTGAATACTCCCCCAGAAGACTTACAGCAGTTCTAGGGCATGGTGAAAGGAGAAGCAAGGAGCTATAAATAACAGCATGGACTTACAGTGATTCCATATTCCCCTTAACTGGGATATAACAAAGAGGGGTGCAGGTTAGAAACATGTATATTCTGAGTGGCTGTCTCTCTCCAAATGGATCCCTGACTCTTATCCCTGACTCTTTCTAATAACCCATAATCATTCACTCAAATCTGATTTGCACACTACTGCTGCATATTCAAATATAACTGAGGGCACAATCCTATTTACTTATTATATTTATACCCCACCTTTTTTCCTGCAAGGAACTCAAGGCAGCTTACATAATCCTCCTTCTCTCCATTTTATCCTCACAACAACCCTGTGAGGTAGGTTAGGCTGAGAGTCAGTGACTGGTCCAAAGTCACCCAGTGAGTTTCATGGCCAAGCGGGGAGTAGAACCCAGATCTCCTGAGTCCCAGTCCAGCACTCTCACCACTACGCCACACTGGCTCCCAGCATGCCCCAGCCAGCCAGGAATATAAAATAGCTATAAATGCTATTAATACATCAGAATAATACATCAATTGATTGCCTTCCCCATATCTTTTTTCCTTGCTTCTCCTTTCACCATATACTAAGGGCACAATCCTATGCAGGTTTAGACAGAAAAAAAGGCCTACAACTCCCAGCATGCCCCAGCCAGCCATCATGGCTGAGGCATGCTGGGAGTTATAGGCCTTTTTTCTGTCTAAACCTACATAGGATTGTGCCCTTAGTATATAATTTAAGTCTGCAAATAATTTAGCTACAGCCCAGATACCCAGTCTATCTAAAATGTGCTCACTACTGTTAGGCCTGGTCTGGGATAAAATGGGATCTCTCAGAACTTGATGTCATTAGAGTGAAGACAGATATACATACTAAAGCACAGCGGAAATGGCTTGAAGATGTTCAGTGCCTTCCAAAGCATTTTTTCTCCCCAGGGAAATAAATGTGTGTTCAAACCACTTCCTCCTTACTTTAGCATATCTACTTGTCTTCTTCACCCTAGAATCTTTGTCATGGAAAGAGGGCTCTTCTAGCTTTGGGGGGGGGGGAGATATGTGGAGGCTTAGTGATGCCAGTGAATAGAACTTGGGTTTCTCATCTCCCTCCCCACAAAACACAAATATATGGTATAGTTGTGCCCTTGCTTGAAGCCAGTTCTTCACACTACTGAAGGCTTACTTCAATGCCAACTATTTCCCTGCTTTTCCTTCCACCTTTTGTTCATTTATCTATTTTTACATTTATACGTAACTAAATTTATTCACAGAAGCTCAGTCAGGACAGGTAACAGCATAACACACAACCATCCCCAAAGCATCAAAATTATAAAAATATTTTTCTTTAAAAAAAAAAATCATCCTTTTATTAATCCCCCATCACTAAGTGCTTCTATGGCAAAGTCAGAGTAAAGACAAACATAATATAAAAAGAGCATCCTTCAACTATGGGGTGAGCATGCTTTTCTCCTAGCTGCACAACTGAAAGTGACAGATTTGCAAATATCAACTCAAACACTGGTTCAGCTGTCAGTCTCAGCGTAGGCTGTCTGGGTTTGGTTTGGTTTTTTAATTAAACACTACATATACACTTTTTTATTTATCTGTTCATTCATCATCATCTCAATTTAATTAGAAACCTTTTTAAAACTGCAAAACTGCTCGAAGGGTTGTGGGGCCTGTGTGTCTGGTCACACACAGGCATTGGCCAATCAGCTGCCAAACCCAGCCAGCTTTCTCCTGCAAACCTGGAGAACCAATTTGGAGAATTTGCCGTGGCTGGTTCCAACCTACTGCTCTGTACATGTTACATCTGTCTTCTCTCTTAGAAATCTATCCAAAGGGATATCTGTGCACTAAATAGTCTGGTAAGGAAAGATAATGGGAAAGGACAGCAAGGATGGAATTCAGAGTAGGCATGCCCTACCTAGTTATTTTAAAGGGGGGCTCAGTGTGCCTAGTTATTTTGATTGTGGGCTCTCCCAGTATTTAACCTTTTGTGTTGTGTTCTTGGTATTTAACCTTTTACTTGTGTTTCCAAATCCATATATCCTTTGTTGGAAGGAGGGAGCATACTTGAGAAATCAGTTTGTCAGCATTCTTATTTTTTTATTTTAACTATTGTTGCTAGAGGTTGGAAGGAGAATATAGTACAACTGTGAGTCAAGAACTTCATTCCACAGCAACCTGCTCTGCTAAGACTCTTCCCCTTTGCCAACAAATCCTGCCTTTGGGGCAGGAGGGTTGAGGAAGCAAATGTAGGTTCAAGCGCCAGGACGGAACAAGACTTTGGCTGAGAGGAGCCTGCTGTTCTTTTGGGCTCTCCAGTTAGAACTTTAAAAGCCTGGATTGAACTTTGATCCCAGGTAGGCTTGCTACTTTTGGGGCACAATTCCATCAGGTTGTGCCCTCGATGTTCGTAATCCCCCAATTCAGAGGCTTATGGGCACCCTATGCAGAGCAGGAGGAGCGGCGGAGGCGATCTCCACCTCCACACACCTTCCGCTCTGCATTTTTGCTACTCCCTGCCCCCTGGAATGCCCCCTTTACCTCCTCTCTGAGGTCGATTTCCCAACCTTGGAGGGGCAGCTGGCGCAGTTCCTGCTAGCTGCGAGGAGGGGAGGAGGATGAGAGAGCAGATTCCCAGCTCCAAGGTCGGAGTGCTGTCTCCAACCTTGAATATGGGAATCCACATTATCCTATGCCCTGCCCCAGATGATGTCTAGGGGGCATAGGATTGCTCTCCCCATAAAGTAGGCCCAAGCGGGGGCACTGGGGAAGGCCTGCCACTCTGTTAAACTGACAATATCAAGGTTGATTAAGGATCACATCAGACAGTTTTTTAAAGTTTTAACATTTTCTTCCCTTGTTTGTATGGATTTTCCTCATTATTACCCCAATAAATCACTGTTTTAAATGGCTCATGGCTGCATCATTGGTACAGGAAGTAGGCAGCTCCTCAGGTAAATATTCAGGCAATCAAATGAACACAGTGTGCTCACTAGGCCCCAGCAATCCTGCTTCTGGATTTAGATGCTGCATTACTTGGGAAACATGTGTGAAGTTAGCCTATATCACTTGTGGCCTCTTGGTTCACTTTTCTTAACTAAGGTGACCACTTAGGCAATGCTAAAAAATGAAGAAATTTATTTTCAGCAATGACAACAAAAGAGACACACATTTGCAGAAAGGCTGCATATGCTAATTTATATATACAGATGCAAATTTAGAAATATTTTATTTCTAAATTGTATTGCCTGCTGCTCGATTTATTTTTAATGGCCAAGTTAAATAACGATGAGCTTTTCTACATGAGGCTGTTAATCAGCTGTTAATCTGCTGGATCTAATTTCGGTTTCGTTGAAGAATTGAGATTCGAGCACTACACAAAAAGTGTTTCCTTTCCTGCTTTTCCACTACATAACCTCTAGGTGGCACTGAGGTATCGTGGAATAGCACAAATAGAGAAGTGAAAAAAGTGGTTTCTTTGGCTTTTACAATTAAATATTGCATTTCCCCTGCCATGAAAAAGCTTGCCGAAAGTGCTGATTAGATACAGATGCAAAACTGGAGGGTCACAATGTCATCTGAAGAACCCATAAATAACTGTGAGTAGGGAATGACGGACGCACAATAAATGACTTGTATAAAAAGACACTTTGTGCTGCTATCAGATAATTGTTATTGTGGAGAAAAAGTATCAGAGTTTCCTGCACCACTCACACATACACACCTCCACACATGTAAACAAGTATAATCCCAGCTGGGAGCTGGGAAATGCAAAATGTACATAGTGTCTCTGATGGCTCCTGATGCTGCAGAGTCTCCCATGACTTTGATGGCTGGTGTCACAGCTATTTGCATGGAAATGCAGCAAAGAGCCACCCCTCCCCTGCCTTGGCCCAGATGAAGTTCATCCTGATTGGCTAAAGACACCTAGGCTACTGAAAGGAGGGGGGGAGAATCTATACTGCTGCTGTGGCTTTTGGGTTTTGTTGTTGTCTGCACGCTTTCACGGGAGTAGGGCTTTTGGCTGAGGCAGGCTCTAAAGAAGACCAACCCCCAGGTAAAAGGAGTAAAGGCCTGGGTATTTATATAGTAAAAGAACTAGCTTTTGTTATTTTATAGCTCTACTGTATATACCAAAGTGTTTCCCCACCTTTCTCCCTCTTCTCTCATTCCCCACCTTTTATTATAATCTGTTTACCTTGAATAAACTTTCCTAGTTTTACGGTGTGTGTGGTTCCTCTGTAGTTCAGTGCTAAATCCAGTGTATAGACCAAGGGCAAAGCCCTGAGAGAATTGAGTCAAGACGGCAGAGCTAAGGCTGGCAGTTTTGCACCTTTGATCTCTGGTCTTGAAAAAAAGACCGGTTGGCAGTCCTTCACAGTTATAATTTTGGTTTATTATGTATTTTTTATTATTACGTGAACCACCATGTGAGGGCAGTACCCTAAAAGGCAGCCAATAAATGAGTATAATAAATAAATAAATAAATAAATACTATAATTTAAATAGAAATACAATATGCCTTACCGTAGTGGAGAAGACTATGACCAGGTGGCCTGAGTGCCTGCTCAGTCTGATGTCCATGTGCTAACTGTTGATGGGCAACTTCAAAGCCCCTGCTTATAGTTCTTTCTCTTTAAGCCAGATGTGGACTGGACAGCCCTTGGTTCCACCCTTAAAGGCAACCTAAAAATAATTGTAAATAAATAAATAAAAGACAGGCTAGAAAAATTTACTCATTTTACAAATCCTTAATTCCGTAATAATATGCTACACACACACACACACACACACACACGAACATACACGTGTGTGTGTGTGTGTGTGTGTGTGTGATATATATTTTATGACTTGATGTGTAGTCTTTGGTGAGAAAATGTGTTTGAGTTATTGTCTCTGCCCATATTTCTAGTTCTTCTCTTGTGGTTGTGGCACATTGTACAAGTCTGGATTATGGTAGATTGATATAGTGGTGGCCTCATATCATCTGTGTTTGAGGTGGGGGGTGCCTTCTTCTTGAGTTACGGTTCCACCCCTGAAGGGCAAGGTTAAGAGAAATCTGTGAGCACATGCACATTTACACTTCTGCAGCACAAGCCCAAACAGTGAATCAGGCTGCCTATGACGTTTTAGTCCCATTGAACCCATTGGACTCAAGAGGCCAAATATATCCGTTGAATTGGTGTGTGGATTGAGCAGATTATTACATACCTTTTTTTTTTCCTTTGCAAATCCAGAAGACCTGGAAGTACTATAGACTAATACTGTGCAGATTAACGTGCTACATTCATTGATTAACAAACTTCAGTTCCAGCGTTACTCAGTTGCAGAAAAAACAACTCTAATGGCACCTTAAAGAGTTAGGGGCAAACTACACATTATGTTAATTATGTAGCCTGTAGGTCTAGAATAAGGGCACATGACCCTGATTCAGATAAGCACCACTGTGTTCCAGGAGGGGAGGATTAAACAAAGCAAAAGAGAGAAAAAGTCTGCACTGATGCCAATGGAGGCTTTTTTTTAAATAAATAAAAAAAATCCCCACTTGTGTGGGGGGGGGGAGGGGGGTTGGCAAGCAAACAGCTGGGCAGGGAAGGTATAATCCTCCCCTCCTGGTGTGCAGTGGTCCTGATCTGAATCAGGGTCATACACACTCCAGAGTAAGGAAACAAGAGCGGGGGTCAGCTACACGTGATGTGATCAGCATAAAGTTTACTTTGACCCTAAGGCATTTATTGTGTCAGAAGCTTTTATGGATCAGAGATCACTTTGTCTGATGTGTGAAGTGATCACCTAGGAGCATCTTTATTCTGAGTTAGGCTATTGGTCCACCTAGTCGATAAGGCTCAGTAGTGACTCTCCAAGGTTTCAGACAGGGGCCTTTCCCAGCCCTACCTAGAGATGCCAGGGGTTGAACCTGAAACCTTTTGTGTGCAAAGCCTGCGTTTGCACACATACTATGGTATGACCTGTCTAAGACCAGAGAGAGAGGGAGAGGGAGAGAAAGTGTGTGTATGTGTTTAAATGTTGTGTGTGTTTGTTTTTAAATCAAATGAGGCTGAAAGGTCAAGCAATGCAAGAGATAGTTTGCATGTGTGCCATAGTACTACATAGGATCTAATCAAATGAATAAGATCCAATCAGTTTACTCCAGATGCTGATGATGAACAGGCCATAATCAGATCAATAATGTAAATAAACATCTAAGGAGTGGGAAATGCTTTCTGTAGCATACCCTCCAACATTTCACAGATGAAAATAGAGACACACATGTGAATTTGTAAGAGGTATGGTTAAACAACATGAAGGTGTGATCAAGAGGGTATGACCAGGCAACCAAAGGGCATGGTCAAGTACAAAAAATTATTAGAGGAAACACACAAAACTGCAGTATTTTAAGCACAGAAATCTTTGAATTTATAATAATATTTAACATTTAGATATCTCTGAGTGTGCAAAGTGGTTCACAGGCCCACCCTGCAAGCTCCTATTTTCTCCACTCAGAAAAAACAACATGTGGGCTCTATATTGTACTTTATTTAAAAAAAAAGAAAAGAAAAGAACAACAACACTGTGAACAATAATGCCAAAATGGAATGATGATATTTGTTGCTGTTATTTGAGGTAGTTGGGATTTTTTCTTTCTTTCTCTTAAGGGTGTGTTTTCTGCTAATTCCCTTCTAATGCATTTTTTTTTAAAAAAAAAAACCCATCCAAAACCCCTGCAGAATAATCTTAATCATTACTGTAGAGAGCTTTCTCCATTGCACTTCAGCATGTGTTAGAAAAAAACTTTCACATGGGGTACACAGGTAGAGCCAAGTAAAATTTACCACTGTTCTGAAAACAGAATAACAGTGCAATCCTATGCTTGCGTACTCAGAAGAAAGTCCTATTACATTCAATGGGACTTACTCACAGGAAAGTGTGTATATGTTAAAGCAATCTACAACACTGACCATCACATCTTGTGGCAGCAAATTGATTATGCATTGTGTGAAGTCGTGTAACTGAGGGATAATTGTGAAATGCTGCTCCTTGCTAGAAGAAGAGGCAGCAGCAGCGCCAGTGCTAGGATGATTTTTCCAGAATTATATTATTTTATAATATTTTATAAGTGGCTTTTGTAATATTTTTTGTACCTTACTTAAACCCTTAATTGTTGCTATCTGGTGTTTTTCGGGGGGTGTGTGTCAGTGTTTGCAGGGCAATTTCTTTTTGTTTTAAAATTGTCAGGATTGGCACAAATTCAACAGGTGAAGCTTACCCACACATCTCCAAACATGGAGCTTCAGAGAGAAGGGGAAGTTTCTTGCATTTCCTTCTGAAACTGTACCTTACCTGTTAGAGGCACAGAGTCAGCTCTGTTAGGAAATAAAATCTTTGGCAATATAAAGATAGGAATCATTTGAGAAATTCCCTCATTCACCTCTCCCTCGGTCCAGCGGGTGCAGCCTCCACCTCCTTTGCTTTTCACACAGCAGAGGCAGCAGGTAGAGCGCATGTGCATGCACATCCTTGGGTCTGTTCCCTCCCTGCTTACTGAGGGGAGCTGCTGGAGCCTAAGCAGAGCTATCTTAAAGGGGCCATGGGCAAAATTGCAGCTAAGCTAAAACGTTTAGCTTAGCTGCAATTTTGCCCATGGCCCCTTTAAGAGCACCTTAAAGTAGCTTGCTGGAGGCAGGGGAATTCTGGACTCAGCATAACAAAGTGAGAAGCTGTGATGGCTTAAGGGTTTTTGGGAGGGTCCCAGCATTTTCGGGGCAGTTGGAGACTATGCTGTAGTGAATAAGCCAGCGACATGATTTGATAAACCCAAATTCCACAGGGTCAAATTTGCAAATAAATTTCAGTTTGGCAGCTTCACATTGGACTTTGCATTTGAAATGTTTTTAATTGGAGTGTGACAACTTTAAGGCCTACTACAGAATATCTGGGGTGATTCAAAGGCCCTCCACTGATCTTGTTAGCATTTTTAATGTCTGATTTGTGTCCATTTATATTCTTGCTTAGATCAGGGGTGGGGAACTTCAGGTTCAGGGGCAAATCTGGCCCTCCAGGGGTTTCAGTCTGGCCCTCCAGATTCTTCCAGATGCCCACACCCTTTCTCCTGACCACTGATCATTTGGTGGTTTCCTGGCTTTTGTGCAGTTTTTCCCCCATTCTAAAAGGTTGAAATGCCTCTCCTAAGGCTTAGTTACTGGCAGTATCTGCTTGCAGCTGCAACATGCTGGTATTTTTGCCCCACCCCTTTTGCCTTTAGCCCTGCCCACCACTGGAATGTGGCCCCCAAGTGCTTCTCCAAAATTGAATTCTGCCCTCGATCTGAAAGAGGTTCCCCACCCCTGGCTTAGAGGCTAACCTGTTTGATCTATGTAAATAGCAAAAGGGCATTGTTGGCATATGATGGCATATATCAAATTAGAAGATATGCGGGTGAATGAGCCTTTGATGGTATGGTTGGTGTTGTTTGGTCCCATAATAGTGTTGCCCAAGTAGATATAGGGCTTGTCTCTGGGTTTGAAACTTTGTTATGTGGACCAGTGTTGTGGATGCTTCATGTTGGGGTACTGTCTGTGAGCCAGAAGAGACCTGCCACCCAAGGCCTGTGAAAGGGAAGGATTGTAGTCCAAGATAGATCATAGATCCTTGATGATACACTGGAGAGATGAGAGCTGTAATTACAAGTGGTTGTTCTATTACTTCTTCTTTGGAGCTTATCCTGTAGTATGTAACCTCTGGATACCTTTTTGGCCTATTGAGCTATTAATTAAACATACTGAGCATGCTCCTTCCCCATGTGAAGATGCAGTGCCTGCACATGGAGGGATTCCATATGGCTCAACAGAGCCCTGTTTATCACCCCTACCCCCAGCATATGCATGCAACTATGCATGAAAGTAACATGACAGAGCACACCAGGGAATGGGAGATCTCTGCACACCTCCCATACCCCCATCCAGCCCTCCCTTCCATGCTGTGCAAGTTATCTGAGAATCAGGGCTTGTATATGAGGCAGTGCACATGTGCTGGGGGACCAGGGTGAAGAACTCTCTTAATCCCAATGGGAATTCCTCTGCATGTTAGTGTTGTACCATCACACAGGAAGTATCATGAAATACATTGCAAATACTGTATGTGTAGTTTAGAAAGATCTGTTCTACAAAATGTACATGCTATATGACAGGGATAGGTGCCCATAACATGGTGCCCATGCGCACTAATGTTACCCAGGACAACTTTCTTGGTTCCCACCAAGGTGCCCTACCCCACTCACTTTTTTAATTAACACATTTTCTTACCAGAAGCATGGATTGGTTTGAAACTGGTTTCTGTTGGTGCTGAAAACTGTGGGTGTCTTGTGGCTCAGACCCTACCTCTGCCTTGTACTCAGTCTTTTGGTCAGGTGACACGTGTGTCACTCAGATATAAACCTTCATTCCTGAAAATGGTCATTTGTCTTATATATGAATCGCTCTGACTGTATTTTAATATATTTTTCCAATGTGATTAATTTTTCATTAAATGTGTTTATGTTTAGCAACAGAGAAAGCTGCCTTATATTGACTCAAGAGCATTGATCCATCTAATTCACTATTGTCTACAGTACACTCACGGACAGACATATGATGGGCACAACATGTAAATACATTTCCATTTTCAAATGGAACTTTTTGACTTCATGTTCGAGCCATTAAATTTTGCATACAACGCATGAAAACAGACATAATAGTTTTGGAGCACTTGGGCTAATTTGGAAGCACACTCACTGTGCTGAGTCCAAAACGTACTTTCTTCACCAGAGTAGAGCTCTGAAAAATTGGGTTCTGCAAGCTCTCTGCAGAAGAAGGTCAACTGTGCACAGTGCTGATTGGCTGGTGCCCGTGATATCTTCATTTGTATGTGCCAAGCATTTCATCAAACATTTTGGGCAAATTTTGACCGTACATCATACTAATACCACACATTCCATCATATATATAGACATCTAATGATACCCATGAGAAAAGTAACAAAGGTGATCTTTATTGATCTGTAGACTGTGCTCATTATCTTGTACTAACAATTATGAACATACATTTGAATGCATGGAGCGATTATTATATTGGGGTAAAAAATAGTCCAATATGTTAGGTTAAAGACATGTGCCATATACAAACAGGCCCATCTGTGTCATGCACCTTCATTGAATCCTTGACAACTCCCTTCTGGATAATAGCATCATACCTCCAAGTAGGAATAATAATAATAATAATAATAATAATAATAATAATAATAATAATAATAATAATAATAATAATAATAATAATTTGTTTCAAGTTTATTTACTAATACAATACAGTACAAGTTATCAGGTAAGATTCAGTGACCCAGTTCACACACAACCCTGAGTTGTCATGAATGAGTCAGCATAGTAGCCACTGTGGCTTAAGTGCTTCCACTTGGCTCCTCCTGCCAACAGGAGTGGCTAAACAACATAGGGATGCTTTGATGTTTAGCATGACATCAGAACTCTGGCTTATCATGTAAGAGACAAACCTAGAGTTCTGGGTTTGGACATCACACTAAACAACCCAGGGATGAAGCATCCCTGAGTTGTTTAGCTGCCTGCCCCCACTGGCAACAGGAGTGATCAAGCCATGTTCTTATGAGCCATGGTGACTAGCACACTGGTTTGTTTATGACAACCTAGGGTTTTGTTTTTTTAAATACCAGATTGTTGTTGCATGCAAAGCAGATGGAAGGCCTGATCAGAAAGGAACTAAAAGCTATCAAAAGGAGCTGAGTTCACCATTGCACACAGGGTTCATTTGGAGCTCAGGAGCTTCGTATAGTGGGTTGAACACAGAAACACATTCCTTTATGCTGGAGAACCACCAGGGCATTTTATGGTAATGAAAAGTAAAGTTTCATTTAATTAAATCTTAATAAAATGCAGTGTTTTGATCAATATTCATGCTTTACACTACAGTGCTAAAACTACTAAAATATCTTTGATCTAAAAGGCTATGAAAGCAAACTAGAAGTATTTTATGTATTTGGTATATAAGGGTCAAACCCAAGAACTCATCAGTTGTGTATAAAAAATACTAATTGCACAGTAAGTGGGAAAATTAATGTAAGCACACAAAAGGTTTGAGAACCACACAAATCAGGTATAAAATGATACATATGTTTAATTTATCACCCGTGTTCAAAATCTTGTTTTAATTTGCTGTTTTAAAAAATCCCTTTGCCATTTTTATTTATACGAAATAAGCTTCCCATATTAAATGGTCGCATATTATAAATGACAGAGACTGGATGTGGTAGATAGTTTCCTTTTGGATGCTAAGGACCAAAATGTAATAATTTAATGGCAAACATCTGTCTTGTGATCATGTAAGATAAATTCCTAAGAATTACCAAGGAGATATTTATTTACTGTTACTGCTAAGCCAACCTTTATTTATCTTCAAAAAATTCCATCTCTGAGTGGAAAACAAACTTTCCTTCAAGAGGTCTGCGAACCGAATAATAAATGTCAGATCTAAATCCTGTATGAAAATAACTTCCGTCTAATCCTGGATATTCTTCAGGATGCAAATGAAGGCTGGAGGTTTCTTTGGCCCGCTGTCAAAATAGAGGCAGCTTGCTTACAGACGCTGGCACACTGTGCTGTTGCAGCCGGGACTCCTCCTGCCCCTCCCCCTCTCCACCCTAAGACTTGGTCTCAGCTGCCTGCCTTTCCCAGAAAACCACAAACCAAGGAAACATATCAGTAATAGCACCCTGTAAATTAATTTGACATTTGATGCAGGAGAAGGGGGGGAACACCTCCAAAAGCTTACAAAAGACATTGAAAACAAAAGCCATTCAGGAGCCATAGTACCATATACTTGTGGGTTGAAGAGATCTGGGAGGTGGTTACTCTATTGTAACCAACACATTCTGCCTTCATCTTCATTGTTAAGACAATCCGGTCATTCTTTGTTAAAGACAGAGTCTAGATCCAATCAACATACTGGCAAACAAACAAAAAAGTCTCACCTTCCACTACCATAGAAATACCCATATGTTCAAGCAATATCTGAAGAGAAACATGGCAGCTAATAGCTTTATTTCCCACTTTAAAAAAAGAGAAAGGAATATGTCCTAGGCATTTTTTTTATATAATACTGAAACCATCTGTATTCATTTGTTTAGTATCTGAGACACACTGGCATCACTAAATATACATAATAAAAAGGCAGTGTTTATGATTGGCATAAATGTGCGAGACACAGCACCATGCTTGTACTTGAAGAATATTGTTGTCTAATCATTGCATTTCTCTCACTACTAAGCTACTAATCTTCCTTTTTGTAAAAGTATTTAATTCAAAAATAAACTATTGATGAAATATTAACTGATTCTTTGACATTACTCACAATGTGTGGATATAGGGAGGCATAGCATATTTAAGCTATTAGACATGCAGGAATGCTATTATGCTTCATTGTGTCTGGCTGTCCCTGCCTTCCCCCACCCTCCACCCTCCCAATCTCTCTCTGGCAGCTCCGCATCTTACATCTTACAAATGTCTGGCCTTATGGGTTACAAGCACAGAAGTGTAGTGGTAAAATGCATAATCTTAGCATCTCTGCTTCTTGATATTCATGGATTTATTTACAAGTCCCAGTGTACTACTCTCCCCCCCCCCACAACCCCACCACCAAACTGTTTCTGTAGTTTATATTACTGTCATGCCTATGTTCTTGTGGAAATTTCAAATCAAAATTATATGTGTGTGTGTGTGTGTGTGTGTGTATCTATCTATCTATCTATCTATCTATCTATATATATAGTAAATATTCTGCAATATTGTATACATTCTTATAATTTATCAGGGCTTGCCTTTTTCTTTTTTTTCTTTTTAGACAATTTAAAGAGGTTTATAGACTTGCAGATATATGAAGAGTATTTTGATTGGCTTTTTTTAGTACTTCGGCTACTTAAGGTTCAGTTTGTATAAAATGGATGTAATAAAGTGGATTTATGTACATGTGTATACTTGGGTGTATGTAAATGTGTTTGGAAGGGAAAAGTTCATAAATCCAGTCAATTTTGTTGATTAAGCTCAGTACTCACATACTAACAACATTTAAATATTTCACAAAAGGGTTAACATGCTGAAGAAAGACTTATTCATTTCAGCATTTCTTTTGGTATCCACTGAAGAAAGGGTTTATCAGTTCAAAAGAAACCATTCATACTCAGTTAATTTTCAGAGAGCTTTTCAGTCAACTTTACAAGCATGAAATGGATATTTGCATAGTGGTTTCACTGTCAAATTTCTGGGGGTTTCATAAATTTCACCAGTGATTTACTTGCTTAATATTTACAAGGTAAGGGCTTCATATTACAAATATTGCGTGTATTAGTGACTTTACCCATTTATACACTAACAGTGATCTTAATATGACTTACAATACCAAAGGTTCTGCCAAGTACTAAATGTCTTGCAATCACATCACAGTCTTAATATACATCCCGCTAACTGATTTTTCCCCTTCCTGCAATTTACATTTGTATATTAATGAGGCATTTTGTCAAGGGTGTGCATTAATTTATTTGACCCAGTAGCACTAATTTGGAAACGCAGTTCAATTTATGCGTACAGCACATACATTCTTTTTGATGCAAGATGCCAAACAGTCATACATTTAGAACGAATAAAATACTTACGCAGATAGCACAGGCAGTCACACTGCAACATATGCTATAGGCAGAGCTTATTAAATGACATTTATTAAAAAATAGAATTAAAAATATGTTCATTTACAGAGTGGAGCGCACTTGGCACTAAATATATGTTAAATAGGAGGAGGAGCTAAACAATTCAGCTTTTGATGATTGTCTCATTTGGGTGCATATTTTTCCTTCTTTTCTTTTTTTTAGTAAAACATACATCATACCAATTACAGCGGTAGTAGCTATTTTTTAGAAGACATTCATTTAAGAACTGTGAGAGAAGGTAGCACAGTAAGATATGCATGTATTTTGTAATTCATATTTTTGTAGTGATTCTATTGTACTCTAAGCTTCCATCATGACTGGGAAATGGGAAGCTGGCATTCAGTCTGTGCATCAGCAAATAAATAAATAAAGGCAGCATAAGCAGAAGTAGCAGAAGCTTCTTTTCCTTGCTTTCCCAAGCTGCTAATTATCACATCTATCTCTATTCAGGTATAGAGAGATACACACATTTGCTAACTGCACGTACATATTACACACATCTATACACCCATCCTGTACCCAAAGGAGAAATGCTCCCCCCCCCCCGTCTTCCCAGGAATCTGTTTGTCCAAAGGGATGGCAGACAGTCTGAATGTGCAGGCATTAAACATTTAAATTCTGGTCACTATACTGACTACCATATTTACATCTTCCCCCTCCCCCATGGTAATTTTGCTGTTTTTTACTTGCACATGGTCATTATGCAGCTAGTCATTGTTCTACAGATGTGGAATACAGCACATTGGCAAAACAAGTGGTATACTGAAGGATGGAGGTTTCCTCAGTGATTAAAAATTGTTCACCTACCTGGCATAAGACATACATTTTTAAAAGCAATGAGGCCAAATACATATTCTTCAAATGCTAATACTAACAAATATATACATAATTTAAAATGCAAACGTTTAACATTCTCTAGAAAAAAACAAGCCTTAATATATCCTGAGTACAATCCGGAGGAAATTAGGCATGTTTTAAATCTCATTGACTTCAGTGAGATTTAGATGTCCAATTAAGCACTTGAATCCCATGGATGTCAATGGGAGACAAATGCACTTAGCAGTATCTGGATTGCACCCAATGTGGCTTAGACACTGAAATCTTTTAAGTCCAACAAACAAAGATATTAGGAATAGGTAACAAGCAGGTAATGTTGCACTAATGTCAGATAGGCAGATCTGTTATACCTGCTGGGATCTTGATAAAATAGTCATTTATGATACTTTATGCTGTGGAGATACAATCAGAGACAGAATTAATTTATCTATTAATTAGAGCACTCTCTTTTCTTTGATCTTAAGGACAGGCCCCAGTGCTGTGGTGTCATGATCCATCTAGACCCTGACTTAGAGATGGAAGTATCCTGAAAAGAGGAAGTTGAAGATCCTATGGCCAGGGCAAGTGATCCACAGTCCATATCTGTAGGCTCTCAAGAAAGAGATTCTAGAGGAGTCTGAGCCAGATAGACCACAGCCATAAACTAGCCCTGTCAGCAATGACCTTCAACCACAGACTTAGAGGGTGAGTAAGAATTCCCAGATTCTGATGCTGAGCATTCCAGCCTCACTAGCCCCCCTGGGAATACCAAAGAGGATGGGCCAAAACAGAGGCCAGTCACAAGAAATGAAGCAGTTGTTCATGTTTCTCACACTGAATCCTATCATGCACATCAGGGCTGCTGGACTCAGATGTTTTTATCTAGTAAGGATATTTTTTTAAATCTTTTTTTTTTTTACTCCCCCCCCTTTTTTTACAATAGTTCCTCAGGTTTTCCTGCTTTTCAGCTTGATCCCTGTGCAATAAAAAATGTTTCTTTGTCTTTAGAGATAGAGAAATATGGAGACACTTAAGAAAATTTAGTGACTCTTAATAATAATTCTAGCAATAGAAAGCATAAATAGTATATACAGATAAAGTTTTAAAAGAGATGACCCCCCCACACCCACCCACTAAATTTATTGGGGAAACCTGCAGATCAGAAATCATCTAATCCCATGAGAAACTTTGCACTTTGAGAACCAGCAGCTGGAGCTTTCCCCTCTCCCTTTCTTTCTCTTTAACTTCAAGTTAATTTAATAATTTTGTTGAGTTGCCTGGCATGTCGTACCATCAGGATCTTCACATACACGAATCAATAAAACTGATATGTATTTTTATTTTAATAAGCATGTAAGCAAACTTAGAGTAACCCTGCATAATGCACATCCTGAAATACTACAACTAGTGCAGTAGAAGAAATATAGACATTTGTCTCCATGTAAGAAGAGTTGCATGTGCAGGTCCCCTTCTGGATAGAGAATTACATACTCAAAGGGGTTCTGCTTACAGAACTCCCATATTCAGCATCTGGAGCTGTGCATATGGATCTGCATTATGGTTTATGCCAGGGGAGGCTGGTGACTCCTGTGTCAGTGGGGCTCCTTATCCATTGCAGCTTTTGTTCTGAGCTTTATAGGAGCTGTCCATGGTGCTCCATGGTGGTGAACCTATTTTTGGGATGGAGTACAGCACAATGGATAGCTCGGTCTCGGTAATGCATGCCAGATCGGCTGCCTCATCCACTATTAAATTGTGGATGAGGGAGGTTTTATTTTGCACCAATCTGGCATTTAGAAGCAGCATCTCGAGACCCGGGGGCAGGCTGATACAGCAACCATCAAACCTGCGGGTGCGAGGAGGACCGGAACATGGCACAGCCATTAAGTGTCTGGGCCATGTTCCCCTTGTTCACCTGGCTAATCATCCTCCCAACACCATATCTCCCTCTACCCGTCACTACACTAATTGGGGCCCCACAGAACCCCCCACTTGGCCCCATGACTTCCCTCCAAGGCACATGCTCAGGCCCTAGACAGGGAAAAACAGTCGTCGTCCCCCACCAAGGGCACCGAGCAACAAATAGCAGTGTTATGGGGATGGCCCTTGCCCTTGTGGCACCCCCGAAGTGGCTCCCCCCAAAGGGGCAACCCCCTTTGGTGTCGTCCCCTTCGGGGCCATCGCTGCTGGGGCATCACCGCCCCACTCCAGGCCGGCAGATAAAGGCCTGCGGAGCGTCAAGCAAGCCCAGGAGGCAGGCGTCCTAATCAGGCAGGCCTCCTCTTGCTGGCTCCCCTAATTGTTACGTTGAGAGGGTGGTGAAATTAAATCCAGGCCACCACACAATATTATTGAGGACAATCATCAACTTCAACCTATCCCATCTCTTCTATTGCATGTCATGATTACATTGCCAAATCCCTTCCATTTGGCCTTGACGTTATGTCTCTTTATCTAAAGTAAGTCAAGTTGTACATTCTGCTGGTGAATCAAGGTTTCATTCACCAAAATTGGGAAGCTAAAGTTTTTATAAATGTTTTAAAAAAGATAATCAGTTGATGTTCTATTAAAATGATTGGCCTTTAATTCTATCATTTCTTCTGCCAAGCATGGAAAGGACTACAACATATCTCTTTTTCATTTGAGGTACCTTGAGTCTTTGCTTGTCCAATTTTTTTTTATTTCTATATAAAACAGACACATAATATCAAACATATAACAATTAACAAAACAAAATAGACCTCCGATTTTTCTTCTACAGCAAATACAGGTAACAATAATTTTTCTTACTCGATAATCCGAGGTACCTTGAGTCTTGACTGCATCCATCCTAACTGAAACTAAGCAGATCTGAGTCTGGCCTGTGCCTTGATAGGAGACCACTTGGGTGCTATCCTGAGTTGCGTCGAAGAAAGATAAGATATAAATGAAATAAATACCTTCTGCTTTCTGTGGCAAGGTATCCTGAGTTCTGTAGCCTGTATAAATTAAGAAAATCTACACAATTGCTCTTCTTTTGCATAGTTTTATTCTGTATTTTTTTCTATTTTGCATTTATTCTCATTCTTTTAGACATGGTGGTACAAGGGCACTGAACATACCCTCACCCCATGACATCTGGAAATTTTATTCAGTCATCCCTCTTTTTCTGAGATTTTTACTAGGCATTGCGCACAGACTTGCAAGCATATATTTGCAACCACAAGAAAAGAACATGCCCCCTTTCAAAATAAAATAAAATAAAATAATTAAAGCAGATATTCTGGAGAAGCTGCATTGTACATGCAGTACCACATTCAGTGATTCCCTCTCCACCCCCACCGCCCACCCCCAGCTTGCGAAGAATCACAGCTACACACAAATATATACAACACTGCAGTTTAAATTCCAGATTACAGTTTTCACTTTCACTTATGGTAACTGCACATCTTTTTTTTTTTTTTTACACATTCTTTCATGCAGGCTTGTCTCATATAGCTTTCAAACTTGGACTCACAGAGTAACAGGAATTTAAGGTGAGACTTTCAAACACTGCTGGTAACAACTGTAGGTGTTCTCAAGAATTATACTATTGAACAGTGAGCAAATGTGTTTGTGCTCTCTGCACTGGGCCTTCAAAAGTTGTGAAAATTATTGGTCACACAGTGCTTAGCTGCATATTCTGGCTAAGCTTTCCCAGATAATCTCATTTTTTTGTTGTTGCCATTTTGCCCTGTCTTGTAGTTGTTCCCAAAGCTCTAGATTCTCCTTCCGTTTATTTTGAGGAAGTTTGGAAGCAGGACATGTTCATAGCTCAATCAAGACCCCAATCAGACCAGAATGCCTAGAAAGCTAGAACTGTTAGGTATGTAGCATGATATAAAATAGCTAACTTTAGAAACATGTTCTTGATTACAGACTTCCCTATATGTTTGTTTAAAAATGACTCCTTTTATGGAAGTATGGCAAACTTAAGAGAATGACTATAATGATCCAACACTTGTTTACAGTACCATATTGCTTGTATTAATCTCTGTTTTGTGTGAACCAAACATAGATCTTATCTGTGACATTTGCAGGAGGAATAGGTGAAACTGGTTCTGCTTACAAGTTTATCACTCTTGTGCATGTTTGTAAGTCCCACTGAGTTCAATGGAACTTACCCTCAAGTAAGTGTGCACAGATTTGCATCCTTCGGCTGTGATCCTACAAAACCTTACTTGGAAGTATATTTTACTTAAATCAGTAAGATTTAGATCTAGGTGGTCCACATAAGTATGTTTATCAGTTCATGACTGCAACATCAAGTGATGACTTACATCATGTCTGGCCATCACACAGATTACACCACAGATAGAACTTTCATTAAAAAAGCAAAATTCTCCGAGTCAATTCACACATTCAACGTCCATTGATCAAGTGTGGAGTAATCAAGATAAATCCAGTAATGTATATGTATGTGTGAACCAAAATTTACATCCAAGTAAATGTGCACAGCAGAGGAGACCCTTACTTCCATTAACCAATATGATGCTCTAGACCATCCTAGCCATTTGTGTCAGAAAATCTACCTGAGATACTGGTGTAACATACCCGTTATGTTAGCTTGTGATGAAACATTGGTATTGGATCTAGTGACCTGCTGTGTTTCTTTCTAAGTTTGCATGGGTGCTTCCACACTAAAGCCCTTTAGTACTTCTGAGGCATTGCCTTTTTGCAATAGGCTAGAAGCAGAATTAAAATGGAAGGTTGACCCAGCATGTAATATTGTTATTTATTTATTTATTGTCGCCCAATAACCAAAGTTCTCTGAGCAATGTACATTTGAACAATTAAAAAACTTAAACCAAGACCCATAAAATGCAATCAAAATACACACTAAAAATTAGATAACATGGAGGCTAGAACTGGAACAGAAAAATGCAAATGCCACTCACAATCATAAAACAAAATAATAGAGAACTAAATGTATCCTATATGGGCAAACACATCTCAATTGCCATAAAAGCAGAGACTAAAATATAATATCAGTATTTATAAATAATATTAGAAGATATTAAAAGTCCTGGGAGAATAGAAAAGTCTTTGCCTGGTGCCAAAAAGACATTAACATAGGCACCAGGCAAGTTTCTCTAAGGAGAGCATTCCACAGCCAGGGATTACCGCTGAAAAGGCCCTTTCTTAGTCACCATCCACTGTGCTTCAGATCCAGAATGAAGGGAAACTCAAACAAGAACCTCCCTTGAGTATCTAAGGATCTGGGTAGGTACATATGGCAAGAGGTGATCTTTAAATATAGCAGCCCCAAGCCATGCAGGGCTTTATGGGTTTACATGAGCACTTTGAATTTGGCCCAGAAATGGATTGGGACCCAGTGAAGGCAAAAAAAAAGTGCTGTTTGTAATGCACAAATCCAGTTAAGACTGAAAGTTGCAGACCATCTTCAAAGACAGCCCCATGTATAATGCATTGCAGCAATCCAAATGGGAGGTTACCAGAGTGTGGATGACAGAAACCAAGTTATAGTACTATGTTAACTAGAAATGCCTTTCCCCATGGTCACAATCCTTCTATAATGTCTACTCACAAGTAAGTTCCATGCAGCAAAGGCAACTGCAAATAAAAATGCATTGCTTGCAGTTTCAGCCTTTATTGTTTCTTCTTTTTCTGTCTTGGGGATGAATAAGTCATTTCCTTTTGCACAGCCTCTCTGTAAATTGCCCCATGTCAATTCTCAGTGACCTGGGTTCGTGCACAAGCAGGAGAGGGCAAGCACATTGCCTGCAGGCAGCATGCCCACCACTTCCACTTTTAATGAGCAACCCATGTGCAGCTCCATCGGACATTGCTGAGCATGTCATCTGAACCCAGACCGCTGGGTTGTTTAGGGGCTAAACAACCCAGTGGTTAACCCAGCAACAAGCCATGAGTTAACCAATGGGTCGTTTCACCTCTAAACAACTCAGCAGTTTGGGTTTGGATGACATGCTCAGCAACCTATGATGGAGCCACTCGTGGGTTGCTGATTTAAAGCAGAAGTAGCAGGCATGCTGCTCTCTCCCACTCGTACACGATAGCCCATAGATTGTTTAACCCATGGGCTGTCATGTTGTGTGAACTGGCCCATTGTGAACAAAGCACAGCAACTACAGAGAAGATGGTTAGTGTGGAAGAACCCTAAGAGAAAACGTTTGGTGAAGTCTACATGCAGGGCTGCCCAAGACATTTTGCTACCTGCGGCAAAGGACAAGATGGCACCCCCACCCCCCAGTTCCATGTACAGAAGCCAACTGGACAAGTTGAATCTTTCTTCAACACTGGCAACAGGATATCATCCTCCACCATACCTGAGGGTAGCAGGCTCACTTAGTGGGTGTAGGACAGACTGTGTGTGGCACACACAACTCCAAGAGAGGGGACTAGCCAGGGGCTCAGGAGGACTAGCCAGGGGACTGCCACTACTTTCCCCCATCATCTGCCGCCTGAGGCAGTTCTTCACTGTGCCTAATGGTAGGACCTTTCCTGTCTACATGGGATAGACTAGCTGAGAGCAAATTTTCCTTAGCAGTTGGGACAGGGAAGCACAGGGAAGATGTAACAGAGGTAACAAAACAGGAAATAGTGTAGCCAGGATCCTGAACAAAGCGGACATTTTTCTTAAGTGTAATATGCAATGAAATAAGCTGCCACTTGTTGCTAGAAGGAAATAATCTTTAATTGTTTGTTTTTCTTGAGTTATTTTGGATCACTGTATGCAGTTTTGGATAAGGCCTGGATCAGACCAAACTTGGAGCCTTGGATGTAGAGATCCAAAGCTCAAAGGTAGGCATGTTAAAGGCTGCTTGATGTGCTAATGAGTGCTTAGCAAGCAGCAGTATTTTCCTTTGAAGTTTGAAGTTGAGCTAGTACTAACTGCTGTTAGACACCTATTGTCTGCCCTAAACTGGTGAGTGACTGAAGCCTTTGCGTGCTGTTGTAGAGCACTGCGTTAGCTAGGAAGTCACCATGTTTTGGAAATAAGAAAATATGATATTCAATTTACCTGATCACTGTACTTGCTAGCATGTTTTTTGTTTGGTTTAAGCTGGTAAATTAATCCTGTATCTGCTAAATATAAAAGCTGAGATTGGCTGGAACAGCTGGAGCACAGAATTATATGAGGTGGAAGTGAAAACAGAGATTCCACTGAAATGGCAACTGGTCTTGGAAAGTAAAAGAGGAAGAGTTGGGGAGCAGAAATCTGATCAGGATGGTACCCTTGGAAGGCATGACTCATATGATGTATAACTGGTCTGACCACCTAAAAGAAATGTTGTTGATTAATAATTTAATCAAGCTTATAAGCTATTCTAATAGCTGTGGCCTGCATTTTCTACCCACCGGTCAAACTAGCAAAACCATGTACAATGGTTTCCATCTCTTTTTTTAACCAATTAGATAAAATGCTAATCCTATATGTACCATCTGAAGCATTTCTTTGGTGATATACCATGTTTTTGAATAGGGTCGTACAAATTCTTACATAAACACTCAAGCTTAACTGATTGGCAGAGAAGTCTGCCCAGGCACACTCACAAAAACACATGGGGGGAGGGGAGTCATGCAGCAGCAGTCTGTATGTTTTCTTCTGTTCCTTAAAACAAATGCACCTTTTTTGTTTTGCCTAGTCAGAGAAGGATTGGGTGGATTTGCTTGTGGAAATACTGACTCATTACTTTGCTGAGTAAGTCATTTAAGTCTCTCCGGTTCCAGAAAAATGTAATCAGGAAAAAAGGAAGTAACTGTTGATTTGATAGTTTGACAGAATTGAGATGTCAGAATGGGGAGAACCACACTCACAGAAATTTCTCTACCTCAACCTAGGGACATGCATGTTACCTCTGGGTTATGACCGATTTTATGGAATTCTGACCAGCCACATTATAGGTCTCCTTATAGCTTTAAAGACACAAGGTAGGGATGAATCATAGTGAAGCAAGATGGTAATACTGGAGAAAGTCTGAGCAGTGAAGTAATGAGGAGATCCTAGGCTGTGTCCACGTCATTCACTTTTAGTGGAGCGGTGAAGCTAGGATTTTTTTACCAAATCGTGTGTTGGTTATGATGCCTAAACATTTCCTGATGTGGGTTCTCTCTCACATCTGCTCCTGTTTTGAAATAAATGAGTTTTAATTGTTATACTTATAAATAAATATTATCTACATTGAGAGAACATTCCCAGTGGTGATTGTAAAGTCCCAACAGAATTAGATGACAAATGTAAATTTAATATACATTGACAAAAAATGAAAACAAGAAATGTGCATGTTCACAATACAATATGAAATATCATAACATATCTTGAAATAATGTATACATGAAAATGGTTCATTGTAAAATGTTGTTAAACAATGCAAGATACTGTTCCAAAAAATTATTGTATATCAACCACTGATAAACTTGCAAACTTCTTGGTTATTTGTGCATTTTATACTGTATGGGACATAAATACGATCATGGTCATGTAGCTGTTTTCCAGTTGAACTTCAACAGGAAACTATACATTCATTCTGTTTATGGCATAAGTTCACTCTATGAAGCATATAATGTTTGTACTGTTATTCAAGTTAAATTATTTCTGAAAACACTTTTCTTCACAGTGGTAAAGAACAGTGCAGGGCCAGCACAAGCTCTCTTGCTGCCTGAAGAGAGAGACAACTTGTGCTGCCACTGCCTTGCCACTCTCCTTCTCTCCGCTGCATGCCCCCATCCTCCACCCCCTTACATTTGCTGCTGCACCATGTCACTGGAGGAAGTGGCCTCCCAGGTGGCCTCCTGAGAACTGGCTGGGCTTCCGTGGGATCTCGTGAGACTTGGCCAAGTTCCCATGGGATCTTGTGTGACCATTTCTTCCAGCTGCGCAGCTCTCGCTGGATGCTCTGGACAGTCCTGCCAGCTGCTTTCCTGCTGTGGCAAATGCAAGGCATTCGGGCCTGCGCTCCTCTCCAGAGAGGCCGCCCACCCAATCTCTCACTCTGAGTCCGCTCCCAAAGCAAGAAATTGGGTGGACAACCTCTCTGGTGAACCTGCCCACCTGATCTCTCGCTTTGTGAGAGGGCTCAGAGTGAGAGATGGGGGGGCAGGAGGCTGCTCCTCCAAGGAGCCCTGCTGCTTGCTACTCTCCCCCTGTGGCATTTGCCAAAGTGGGCAAGCAGGGCGGGCATAGCGGCCTGCAGGGGCCCTCCCAGCAGGGGAGGACCTGATTGGCCACCTGAACAGGATTCACCCTGCCTCATGGAAGGGCTGGCCCTGTTATTGACTTTGCACCATCCACTGGTTCTATCGTACAGATGTACTACAAATCTTTCCAGAAGCACTACAGTATTCTCAGGGATATGTGTTGGGGCTTCCGTAAGAATCAGAAATGCAGCGGTGAGTCGGTGACTTCTAGAAATATGGTCTATGTGTCCCAATCTTACTCTGCCTTTCGCAGTAAAGAAGTTCATATCACACCCAGTAGGTGTGGGCCTGCACATTTGATGGTGTCCTGTGCCCAATCAAAGAGTTGGGCCAGACACTATGGTATGTCTCTTATAGAAGACACTCCCCTGGAGGTTTGAGTGTATTCACTCCTGTGTATATTGGGTATTATTTGCATAGGGCTGCCATGCTTGAAAGTGACTTGTACCCCAATGCAGCATTGGGCCAGATCTTGGAGGGACTACTCTCCTGGAGGTTTGGATTTATGATTTAGCATTGTGATGAATGTGATGGTATGCCATCTCATAGAGCACACTCCCCTTAAGGTGTGGTGTATGGTCTGGGGTGGCCCAAAGCTTATTGTGGGGTGCTCACTTCCAGTTATGTATTCATTTCTACATAAATTGGGTATTATTGGCATGGAGCTGCCATGCTTGACAGTGTCTTGTGCCCAAGTGACGCTTTTGCCTGGATGCAATCTTGTAGCATCTGTTTGAGGCCACTCTCCCTAGGGTTTTGGTATATTATTTGGAGGGGCCCAAAGCTTAGTTTGTGGTGCAAATCCCCAGTTTTTTATGCATTTATGCATATTTTGGCTGTTATTAGTGTAATGGCAGTATGCTTGACAGTGTCTGGTGCCCAAACAAAGCACTGGGCTGCAAGTGATGCTGTGGCAACTCATGGAAGACACGGTACTGAAAGTGTGGTTGACCACACAAAGCACTCTAGGTCGTATACCACCACCACCACCACCACCACTGGTGCTGCCTTAAGCGGGTCACTTCACCTTGTTGCATGGCAGGACCAGCCCTGGTAAGATTTATATAAATTGCGATTACGCACAAAACCACTTGATTGCTGCTGGTCTACCCCCTATTTTCCATTTCATAAGGTGTAGACCTTGCTAAAAATCATGTTCAACATCATTCAACATATATGGTAAGAATTGTTGTCCTGGTTCATGGACTAAGAGACCAAATAAAACATTTGTCCATCTCCTGGCCTGGGGGACAGGGGAAGGGGGTATTACTTGCTGGGATCCATATCAAAAAATGTTTAGTATGGGTTAGTGTATGCTTTAACCCAAAGTGCACTATTTTAAATTTAACTGCTCCACTATTTATCCCATTTAATTACCTGTTATTTTGACACCCTTTGTTGTCTGTCATTTATTCCTCTTTGTTTTTGCGTGATTCTTTGCACGGCTTCAGTACACACACGCAAACATTGGTAAAGGGCTAAAAAGAGCTGTGGCACTTCTTTGTGAGTACAACCACTTGCCTGAGTGGTCTCTAGACCTATTTATGAATAAGCATGCCAACCTTCCATTTCAAGCAGCCAGCTTACTAGGGCAATGCTACTCACTATGTTCAGACATCACAAGGAGCATTGCAGAAACATTAGTACCTCTTTGTTGAGGAACTGGCTTTCCTCTAATGAAACCATGATATGGAGCCCTAATCAGGGGCATCCTCCCTAGTGGTGTGTGGGCCCATATGGATACATTTGACTAAACCTTGTATTTGACTAAAATACAATTTGACTAAAAGACTAAAACCTTGTATTTGACTAAAATAGCTATACCCGCTATTTTTTGTCATTCCTGAGACATACAGTAACATGGGAAAAAACAGATCACGTCTATATCAGACATTTCCTAACTGTCAGCATATTCATGAATAGGAGAATGTGTGTGCCTCTGTCACAGATATTGTCATGCAAGGCTTGGTTTTCCAACTTTCATCATAAGAACATAAGAGCCATGCTGGATCAGACCAAGGGTCCATCTAGTCCAGCATTCTGTTCACACAGTGGCCAACCAGCTGCCCACGGGATCCCAGAAGCCGGACACGAGTACAACAGCACCCTCCTGCCCATGTTCCCAGCAACTGGTGTACATTGGCATACTGTCTCTGATACTGGAGGTAGCATATAGCCAATCAGGAAGACTGGTAGGCATTGATAGCCTTCTCCTCCATGAATTTATCTAATCCCCTTTTAAAGCCCTCCAAAGTGGTGGCCATCACTACATCTTGTGGAAATAAATTCCATAGTTTAACTACAGCATGTGCTATGTGAAGTAGTCCTTTCTTTTATCTGTCCTGAATCTCCCACCAATCAGCTTCATGGGATTACCCTGGGTTCTAGTATTATGAGAGAGGGAGAAAATACAACATCCAACAGCGATTCACAAGTGGATTCACAATTCACTTGAATGGAATCCCTCCAATACATGTTCGTACATTTTTGAACACATAAACATTTTATCCCAATTTGGGGGAAATAAGCTAAGAAATTGGAAAGAGAATGTCCCTTTGGTAACTGGAGATATGAAAGCTTTAATTATGAAATTATTCTCTGAAAATGGAAATACAAGTGAGAGTGCAAATCATTTTTCCGTGCCTAGCAGTCTTGCTTAAGTCAAGGATGATCTCACTTGAGATAATGGGAGTATCTCCACTAACAGTCCAGGTTACAGTGATCATTAATACAGTTGAACAGACCACGGGGAAAAATACAGCCTTCATTGAACTTTGTACCCTTTCAAACTGGACTTCTGCATTAAGGAGGACACAGGAGAAGTCCCTATACATTGGCTGGGGAACCAACCACAGCTTTCCAGCACTACACATAGTCATTGTGCAGGAATGCAGGATCATCACATGTTGTGATATACTTATGAGTTTTGTGCAATTTCTATGCATTAAGTGACTTCTGTACTGGCCTTTTCTAATGTAATGTGGCCATTAGTGTATTATTACATCACCAACATTCATTTTTTAAAAATTAATAATTTAATAATTTAGAATTGTTGTTGTTGTTTTAAAACCAGCAGCAACACCTTGCATTCTTAGCAATATTAGAGTAAAAAGACTTCCCACATATAAAAATAAATGCTATGTATAATACCAATGGACTGGATCCAGAGAAGCTTCCTCTGATGGAGGAAGCTCCTTTATTGGAGGAAGCCTCTTTGGATCTAAACCAAAGTAAATGTTTGCCCAATTTATATGTGATATAATCTATTTAACAAAATTACGTAGGAAAATTTTGTTTTGTTGCTACATGGGATGTGATATTGCACCGCTAAAGCTGTCATTGTATCACACCCTAAATAGTTGTTTCCCGGCATATTGGAGAAATTAAGAGAACCTAAAGCTGTGACCTAAAGGAGCTTTGTGTAGAATTGCACAAGACATGAGTTCATGTAAGGTTTAGTCAAATGTATCAGTAAACAAACAGGAGACATTTTCACAGAAATGTGAGGTGAGAGGCTGTTGGTTTTTTTGCTTTCGTAATTAATGATCCTGATTTCTCCTTCTTCCATGCCTATTTTTCTTTTCTAGTAGAGGGGATAACAGTGACCCAGCATTTCAGTCCTTTAGGGCACGATCCTATGCATGTTTGGAAAGAAAAAAGTCCTACAATTTCTAGCATGCCCCAGCCAATCATGCTGGCTGGGGCACACTGGGAGTTGCAGTACTTTTTCTGTCTAAACATGCATAGGATTGCACCCTTCATTGCAATTTTCCCATTAACACTGAAGTAGACAGTATGCTTAGAATTATATTAAGATTTATAATGTGCGTAATGTATTATTTTCCCAGCAACTTAGGCACCTCAGTGAAGCTGCATTTATAAATAATCTAATGACTATTCTTTATTCATTATCACTGTCAAACTTACATCTTCCCTTATAAAATGACCCCCCAAAAGTCACTAAAATACTTCTGGCTTTCTTTCTCTAGAACTGTAAGCAGAGAACCAAGTATTTCATTTTGCATCACTGACAACTTAACAACCATTAATTATCTTTTACTTCTTCACACTATTGTCAATACAACAGATATTTTTTTTTAATACTCAAAGGGGAGAAACAATTAGTGGAAGTTATTACATAATAATTAATATATTTCAGGGACTGTGCCATTATATAAAGTGAAGGGAGTATACATAATTTATGTAACCCCAAGGAAGCAGCCTCAGACAGAGCAAGATAAACCTCAGACCTCACTGCATTTTCTGCTCCTGTGTGGTTAAAGCAATTCAAAAAATATGTTTAAAGCACATTTTTGAAGGTAGCAGCTAAATTTGAATATCCATGGTGTGCAACTGCATTTCTCTAAATCATGAGAGCAGTCCCAATGGACCAGATTCTATGCTGTATTACATAAATTTAGTTCTGTAAACTGTAACTGATATACACTCCAACATTTACCAATGTACTGGTCAAATAGATTACCGGTAAGCCTTTCGGCACGTTCGCATGTCATGCTATCCCACCCTGGCAATAAGCCACGGTGGGTTGGTTGTCATATGAACAACCCATAATGCACCTGAAAGATGATCAGGCTCATCATAGGTTGCTGGCCCCCTCCCTCCCCCCTCGGTCTTCCCATGGATATCCCAAGGGACATCGCGGGAGGACTGAGTTGTCTCCCCACTCCCTGCCACCACCATGAGCTGTTTTGGGCTCGCCACAGCTTTTTTTCCCCTTTAAACTTTTTTTTCTCACAGATTGCAAAAGCCAGAAACATTTTTTAACCCTCTCTAAATCCCACTTGAAAAATGGTGCTTTACCTTTGACAGCTGTCAAAAGTAACTACTCCAGTAAATGGGGTGGCTTGCACTTTTGCATGTTCCTGAGGTGCTAGAATCTTGGGAACAAGTGCAAAAATGAGGACACCCTTAGGACACACGAGTCCACCCCAAAAACCCTGAGGATCTTGCCCTGAAGGGGATGAATGACACACTACCCCCCTTTTCACAAGCTATGATCACTCATGCCTTCAGTTACATTTGACAGCTCACCTTTTGACAGCTGTCGGATGTAAAGAAAGGGAAAAATAAACTTACCTGCAGCCTCTGTGGGGCAATGCCCAGGGTGGGTACCAGCTGAACTTTGCCAGCAGGCACCCTCCTGCACATTGCCCACCTGAGGCTCCCCATTCCCACACCCATGCCACTGTGAATGTCCTCAGTTGCACAAGTGCAGATTATTTTATTTTATTTTTAATCACAAATATTTGCAAAAATGGGGGGGGGTGAGAATTTTTATACAAAACAGTTTGGCAACTGATCATGGTGGGGAGGGGGAAAGCCAGTATCACATGCCCCCAAGTGCTGCTTGGGCACTTTTGGGGTGGCTGGCACTGGTGGTTACACGGGAGCCATTTGGCAAGAGTGGCAAGGGTTTTTTGCCTCTCTTGCCCAGCAGCTCAGCAGCTGATTCCCCATACCAACGATGGGGTCAGTTGCTCAGGTTTGGATGATACAACACCATCATGGGTACTACAACCCCTACAACAACCCATGGTTCTTGGGGTGGCTTGTTGCCTACAAACAAGCCACCCTGGGGAAATCAGTCTGGGTTCGTACAACACAACAATCCATCCTGGGTAGCAACCCACAATGGGTTGTCGTATCGTGCAAATTCAGTCAATATGGTGTTTTTGTCTAGCACCTTTCATAGATCATAGAGTTGGAAGGGGCCTACAAGGCCATCGAGTCCTGGGCTCTTATTATTAACTCTGCCTGGGCTCTTATTAACTCTTTGCTTGCTATTTAAATCCAAGTAGTTTGTGTGTATTTTTAAAAAGCAGAAATAAATCATTAGTTTGGAAGGATTTTCTTCCAAATTAAAATGTGATCTAGCATTTGCTTATATTTCCTACTCTTCTGTATCGTATACTGGCCAAATTTATTGCACTACATAAGTAGTTTAACAAGACTAACTGCATAGTTTGGACATGATTGGAAGACGTGATGAGGGTTTATATACTGCATCTAGTCCCCTGACTGAAAACCTGTGAAAAAATAAGTTTGTATTTATTGTGCCTTGTAGTGATGGAATCTGTAGGTTTATCCATTCTCCCTGTTCTTTTGGCTTCGGGCAGATGGGACTTTTGCCAGGCCTGCCACTGTCAACACACAACTAGCTGGACATACATCACTTTGGATTTCTTGCCTTTCAGCAGAATTACCTTAGATTGGCAGAGAAGGCCTCATGCTGGGCTTATTCTAAGAATCATTCCAAGCAGCCATTTCAGTCATTCCTCCCCAGAAAATAACTTGCTGGTCATCTTCTGCTCTGCGATACCAAATTATTTTTCAAACCCCCACTTTTTTAATCATTTCTCTAAGTTATAATTAACTAAGAATAAAAAAGAAGTAGGCCTCTGCATTTCACCTTTGTTATCTCCTGGAGTGGTGTAGAACAATCATCTTTTATTTTGTACGTGAGTATGACAGACACATTTTCTCTTCTTATATCCTATACATGTCTACACAGAAGTAGGCCCAATTGAGTTCAATGCAGTTTACTCCTAGGTAAGTGGGCACAGGATTGCAACCTCACCTATACAACTCAGTAGGGCCTACTTCTGAGCAGACATTAATAGAATTGTACTAGTGCTTTATTAAATTTATTATATTGTTATACCACATTTCCTCAGGATGTGTGCATACATTACAGCTTATCCCTTAATAATGAACATTCCTACAGGCACAGTTGCCACTTCCTTATGACAATCCCCACAATTATGGTAAATGTTTGTCAGCTGCTGTAGCCACTGGAATTGTTCCCAGGAAGCTGCAGTTATATTCAGTGAGTGCCCAGTTCACATGTTACAATCCTCCATGTAACGGATCCCTCTGGCTGTCAGGGTATACCATGTGGAGCCCTTTTGTAATGGGCTCCTTTTGGGTCTTTTCTTCAGAGTGATTAGTTTCAACTCCAAGTTGTGGGTTTGGTGCACTCTGTTCCTATGTTGAGGGCAGACAACAGTCACAAATAAAAGAAAAATGGCTACATGGCAGAAAGCAAGGCATGCCATTCCTCACAGCAAAGCTATCGGCAACTATACCTGCAGCAAAACCACATTAGCAATGCCTTGAGCATGAATTTCCAATATTATATGTATTCAATCCTAACAGTGCAATCCTATGCATGTCTACTCAGATGTAACTCTCATTGAGTTCAATGGGGCTTACTTCTAGGTAAGTGTGTATAGGATTGCAGGTGAAATCTAGTTGTGGACTTCTTCCTTGTAATATGTGTCATAATTAAAGATAAAACTTAAATTCAAGTATTCAGTTTTATGTGTGTTCTGAATATTATAATTTTAGTGCAATATGTACTTAAATGAATATTTTCCCTTTTCATTTTCACCAAACCAAATCAGAATGAAAAATAATTCTGGTTTAATAATAGGTAAAATGCAGAATAGAATTGTTTTGCTGTCAGCAGTCCATGCCATGCATTCCATGAAGATGTAATAACCCTATTTAACAAGTCCAGAAACCTATATCCAATAGGTTTTCTACACCTACCTTAAAATAGTACATAAACCACAGAGGACTTGTTTGATTTTTAATCTTAATTCGCCTTTTCAGCTCTAGGAAGCATGAACCCTTACTCAAGTTTATAGGATCATAAGGCTAACAGGGACCAAGAAAGGCATTATGTCCAGATCATCAGACCTCCCCCACTAATATCTCTGAACAGTCCCAATACACTGACCAGAATCCAGACATAATCAGTTGTCCGTTTGGAGAGTCAGTGTTAGTAACACTGCAACAATGTGGCCTTGAATAGACCCCAGCCTAAGATCCTCAGCCTGTAAGGTAAAGCAGTAAGGACTCTAGCTTCTATTTCACTGAATAGAAAATAATGCCCTAAATAAGGATTAAAGGTTTTTGAAAATGTAAAGGATTCAGATATAATGGTCTATTTCTGCCTTCATAGGTTCTCTTGTAGTATAAGACTTACATAGTAACTTTCACTATTGTACCTGAATTCACATACTATACACACACCAATACCAGGAGCATCTGCAGCGGGAAGAAATGTGTAGGGTTAGGTTCAAAGGTTACTGAGGGAACAGAATGTCAAAATATGCAGTCCTGGAAGTATGAGGCCATGGAGCTATGACAGTGTGCTGTTGGATGTGTCATAATGCATTGACCACCAGTGAGCCAACTATGTCAATACAACTCTGTGCAGCTGATCTATTGTAGCAACTTGCTATAACGGGATTAAAATCAGCAGGCAACACAAACCAGCTCCCTGCTGTTCCCTCACTAGGATATAGGATGCTTCTGTAGCTAAATTGATGGAAACTACTTAGTATGAGTTAGCTGCTATGCCATTTCATAGGATCAGAATGTAAAACAGAACAAATATAACCAAAAAATAAAGATAAACCTGAAATATAATGTAGGTTCCCTCTGGCAATTCTCAGTTTGTTTGATTTTTATTTTGTTCAGACATTTCAATAATCAAGATTGTTAACAATAATCTTCAAGTGTAAAAATACTGAGTCACAATCTTCAACAGATATCATGCAGATAACCCACTTGCAAGAACGATGGATAAAGGTTACAATTCATCTCCAGGAAATTATTTTCTCCCCGAACTTCAAAGTTTATGAAATACTGTCCATAGATAACTCAGAGATGTTTACGCAATCACTTATCTCAAAATAACAGCTTCTTGTTGTGGACTTTTTTGTGGACATATTTGTTTATGTGGTCAATGGTTATGAGGTTAAGAGCAATGAAAAGGGACCCTTGAATGCAAGAGCTCTTTCCTTACCTCTGTTTTCATTTTGAGATAATCTCATTTTGGGATTATTTACCATGTAAATAATATCCCTAATTCAGTATCCTAGACAAACAGAGTTGGGAAGAGCTCAGAATGTTTATGGAGAATATAGTTCTCTATGATATGGATTACTTCTATAATCAAGATTCAAAGACTACTATCCCAGAGTTGTCTGGAGGTAACACTACTGTCTACATGAACAAGGAACTTCAATGTCCTGGAGTCAACCACAACCTCTCACTAATTTTTGTCATTCAAAGGTCATTGTGTTTCTCTAGAGCTCCTCCCACATCTCTGCTGTTGTTTATGTGACCAGTTGTGCTGGGATGAAAGAGAGGCACCCCATCTTGCCAGGGGCTGCTAGCAGCGCCTCAGCCCGCTTCATCCTTGAATGTGTAAACAAATTAGAAGCTGGAGTGAGTTCAAGGGTTGCAAATTCTGTGATACAATATTGAAAACAGACCCATAGTGTGCCACCAAGCAAATAAAAAATGTCCTGTTCCAGTAGTCCATTCAAAAGAGCAATTCAAAGTTAATAACTTTAAAACAAACCATGAATCCATGAATGCTTAATTCCAATTAAACATACTTCTATGAAATTAGGATCCATGTGTCAATCTGCATTTATACTTAATCTTTGTTTACATCTGATTCTGTCCTGTGCTAACTCCATAATTACAGAATAATGACCAGGGGCAGTACTAGGTACCGAAAAGATGTGGGGCTCAGGCCCACAGGACAATATATATATATATATATATATATATATCTCCACAAATGCATATGTTAATTTACATATGTTCTAAAGTGTGTGTGTGTGTGTGTGTGTGTGTGTCTTTAAAGGACCCTGTCTCCTAAGGACACCCCTATTTGTAAAAAAGGGATGTGTGAACAGGGGAGAGGAGGGCATTTGATTTCAGAAAAAAAAACCTCAGGCAGAAAGATTGGGGGGGCAGCAGAAGGTGAATCACATGTGGGCAAAAAGCTAGCTAATCCAGGGGGATCAGATGCAACAGAGGTCTTCAGGGCCCCTGTACCTTTATTTCAGCAAGTGCCCATGGACATCAGGGTGGTGCGGCAGATGGCCTCCCAGGGATTCGGAGCTCCAAATGAAAGATTCGGGGCTCCAGCCCTAGTGGGCTGCCCCCTAACACCTCCTCTGATAATGACAACTATTTCAGACCCTTTGTATCTATCCTCTAAATTTCATTGATGGGGTCCCATTTGGTCATGCTTTATTGATGTGATCTCTTTGCCTCCTTAGTTTGCAATCTGATGCTACATTTCTAATGGAAGAAAGCATTAAAATGTTTTATTTATTTAAAATCATTCAGCCCACCAGATTTTGCCTTAAGAAAGACTCCCAAATGGCTAACAATCAGCTTAGAAATCCACTATATAAAACATTAAAAGATGTTACACAAAGTTTAAGCACAATAAAGCACCGAAGGAGCAACCATTATCAGATCAGCAACAAGTTCAAAACCTTCTCAGTTGCCATCAGATAACCTCTTCCCAAATGCTCAATCATATTTTCACTGCCGGCCAGGGCCGGTGCTACCATTAGGCCAACTAGGCGGCTGCCTAGGGCGCCGGGCTAAAGGGGGGCACCAGGAGCATAGGGCTGGAGGGAGGGAGGGCTCAAGTGGGAAGGGGGGGCGCTAAATATCTGATCTTGCCTAGGGCACCAAACTGCCTTGCACCGGTCCTGCTGCCGGCACAAAATCATATTTTGTGAGTCATATTTTCACTGCCGGCACAAAATCAGTAATGATGGTGCCAAGTGGGCAGCTTTTAAGAAGGCATTTCACCCTGTCCGATGTACCTATTCACTGTGCCTCAGCCTTCCCCAACATGGCACCCTCCAGATGTGTTGGACTGCGAATACCATAATTCCCAGCCAGCCAATGGCCATGTTGTCTGGGAATTATGGGAGTTGCAGTCCAACTCATCTGGAGGGTGCTAGGTTGGGGAAAACAGCCTCAGGCAGAGAGGGAATATTGAGAAGGGCATCTGATGTTGATCTAAGTCTTCAGGTAGATATGGATAAGAATGGTTCTGGAGATATCCTGATCCTAGCTTGTTTAAGATGAAGGTCAAGGCCAGCACATTGAGTTGGGCCCAGAAATGAATTCGTAGCCAATGAAAGTATTGCATCTAATACTGTAGTGATATCCTCTGAATATCTTGCCCCAGTTGGCTAGTGGCCACCTCCACATGTTGCAGTAATTAATGTTAGTATTCACTGTGTGGAGTAATTTCTTTTGTCAGTCCCGAATCTACTGCATTCTTCTGAACCAACTGAAGTTTACAAAAACCTTTCAAGGCAGTACTACACATAGAGCCAGTGGTGTAGTGTAGCCAGGACTCTTAGGGATGCAGTACTTTTTGATAAACAGGGACGTTGATGACATGTGCCACCTTTCTCAGAATTCTTTCTGAGCTTAGCTGAAATCCTCACATTATCTGGGGGGAAATGAATTTTCCCAACAATATATTGTTTCCTGATTATTGCAAAGTATTTGGGGGTGGCTCAGTCTTGAATGGGCAATTAAAACCCATTAGTTTTTACAAAAGATCTGCTCCTGGTAGAAAACTGCTAGAACTGGTTTGTTGATATGGATCAACACAGCTGCCTGAATGTTTGGACTCTCCTTGGGGACTGTCACGATGAGTGCCTGCACTTCAAAATTTACCACTACACCTCTGCATGGAGCGTATTACTAAAACATGAATAACAGTGTCTCATCATGTCCAAGAAACAGCGTTGCAGGCATACCAACTTGAGTTGATAAAAGGTCCTGGCCACTGCTGCCATTTGCACATTCTGTTGTATGGACAAATCCAGGAGTAGGCTCAAACTGAATTTGATTCCCCTTCCCAAAAGTGTATCTTAATCTTAACTATAACTTTGTTTTTTTAAAGAGCAAAAAACCAAAGAGTGGCATTAATCAACCAAACAAAATGGGCATTGTCCTGTGATCATTAGGCCTGGCAGCAGTCAGCACAGGCAAGAGAAAGGTATCTCAACAGTGAATTCAGGAGATCACTGCCTGTTTCATTTCTCTGTCTCCCAGCAAGAAAGGTCCCTGCAGCACTTTAGCTCTTTTGGTGCCTGTGCTTTCTCTCGACAGCAGCCCAAGGCCTTCATCAAGCCCCTGTTTCTGTGTTCTTGTGCCTACTGCTGTTTTGCCATAGGAGCGAAAACAGCTAGTGCCAAGTGAAACTGGTTATTCAAAAGGAGCTGGCACCAAGCAAAGAACATACAGCCCTTTTTGCAACATCTACTTGATCCTCCCACCTACTCTGTCCCTTGCTCTTACTGCCAGTGGCTTCCTTCCTTTAACAAATTGGCATTGCCTGAATTTTTGACTAGAGCTGAGAGAGGCCTTAGAATGTGATAGATCAAAGACTGCTGGATGCTGTCCTCTCAGGTTTCAAAGCAACCATTCTAAGAACAATCTGGGCCAAAATGTTGTCCAAACAGCAGCCAGATGAAGGATTGAACTCTTGCACAAACTAGGGCAGCCTTCCCCAACCTGGTCCCCTCCAGACGATTTTTATTTTTATTATATATTTCATCTCTATACCGACCAATAGCCAAAGCTCTGTGGGCAGTTCACAACAATTCACAAAATCACAAAACAGATGCAAGATGCCTGGCTGCAACAATGGACTGGATGAGGGCTAACAAACTGAGGCTCAATCCAGACAAGACTGAGATGCTGTTAGTGGGTGGTTCTTCTGACCAGATGGAGGGTGTTCAACCTGTTCTGGATGGGGTTGCACTCCCCTTGAAGGAGCAGGTTCGTAGCCTGGGTGTGCTCCTGGAGCCATCTCTGTCACTTGAGGCTCAGGTTGCCTCAGTGGCACGGAGTACCTTCTAGCAGCTCCAGCTGGTGGCCCAGCTACGCCCCTATCTGGACAGGGATAGCCTGGTTTCAGTAATCCACGCTCTAGTAATCTCCAAGTTAGATTACTGCAATGTACTCTACGTCGGGCTGCCCTTGAAGACTGTTCAGAAGCTGCAGCTTGTGCAAAATGCAGCGGCCAGACTAATCACCAGGACCCAAAGGTCCGAACATATAACAGCTGTTCTGGCCCACTTGCACTGGCTGCCTATATGCTTCCGAGCCCGATTCAAGGTGCTGGTTTTGACCTATAAAGCCCTACACAGCTTGGGACCACAATACCTGATGGAACGCCTCTCCCAACCACAATCTACCCGTACACTAAGTTCAAGATCTGGGGCCTTCCACTGACTGCCGCCTCCACGTGAGGCTCAGAGGGCAGTGACAGGGGGGGCTTTTCTGTGGTAGCCCCCCAACTGTGGAACAAGCGCCCCTCTGAGGCCCGCCTGGCACCAACTTTATTATCTTTTCGGCACCAGGTTAAGACTGCCCTCTACGTTGAGGCTTTTAATAATTAAATGGTATATGGTGGGGTGGTAAACTGTTTTTGTGGTCGTGTTTTATTAATTTGTTTTAGAGATATTTTTAAATTGGTTTTTTAAAAAAATTCATGATGTTTTATTATTTACATTTTTAACTGTATTTTATTGTTTGTTTTTAATTATTGTTGTACACCGCCCAGAGAGCTTCGGCTATTGGGCAGTATAGAAAATGAATAAATAAATGAATAAAATAAAATACAGCATAAAATTTTTATATTCAAAATTTAAAACAATTTATACAGCTAAATAAATGTACATCATATGCCTGGGAGTAAAGGACAGTTAACCTGGTGCCAAAAAGATGACAGTGTTGGTGCCAGGTGGGCCTCAGTGGGGAGATCATTCCATAATTGGGGGGGCACCACTAAGAAGGCCCTCCCCCTTGTTGCCACCTTCCGAGCCTCCCTTGGAGGTGGCACTTGGAGGGAGGCCTCAGATGTTGATCATAGTGTCTGGGTAGGTTCAGATCAGGAGACTGGCTAGGGGATGCTGGGAGTTGTAGTCCAACACATCTGGAGGGCATTAAGTTGGGGGAAGCTGAGCTATGGTTTCAGTATACAGCATTTGAAATCAACTTAACCAATTCTCATATTCAATTCAATAATTCTGTACTCATTTACTGTACTCTGTGTATACCATAAGACATATATAATTTGTTCTATGGGTATCATAATCTCTTGATTATTTGAATGGTTCATGGAATGCACACACAAAATATGGAGGCAATCAGTCGTGAATAAGATTAAGCAGATATGGTGACAGATGGGTTCCAGTTGATACAAAATTCCTACATGGAAGTCACATGTGTATGGGCTGGGTGATGAATTACAGGCATATAAATTGCTGCATATACATGCACACAGTACATATGAAAGCAGTTTCCCAATGTGTGAACACTTAGACTGCAATCCTTTCCACACATGAGCCTAGTTAATAATGCTTAGTATCTTTATAACACTTTGATGGCAGAAGCTAGATTCAAACTGAAGTTTCCTGATCAATACCTTAGCTAGCCCTGTTGCTATTGTGCTACAGCAGCTTTTGCTGAAATGGAAAACCGGTATCTAGATTGTACCACTTTAGACTGCAGATGGGGGCTCTTATCATTGAATGTTCCTTCATACAAATAAATAAATATTTCCACATAGAACACTAATGTGATAGAGAAGGGTAGACTAGAACCCTTCTCTCTGACACCTAGTTTTCTATATTGTGTGTGTTTATATCTCTTTTGTGTGGAGGAGCATTGAATCACGTGAGCCCTCCTGCAATCTAAAGTGGTACAGCCCAAACTGGTTTACCATCTCAATGTGACTAGATCTTATTTGGAAGTCCCACTGGGCAAAATGTGACTTACTTCTGAGTAAACATGTAGTGGATTGAGCTGTTAGTGATTATGTGTGTAGAATTATTGCATGTTATGATCTACATGTGGGATTCATACACATCCCTACAGAAGTGACTTCTGTATAGACATTCATCTGAGATAAGTTTTGGATAATAAGTATTCTACTTTATACATTCTCCTGTTTGTCTGTCAAGCCTCCTATCTTTACAACTTGGAGGATTGCACCTCCCCCCACACGTAGCTGTGGCAGGGGGGGGGACAATTTGCGTGCGGGGGAGAGAACAAGTCGGACTACAATGGTCTGATATCAGACCAACCAATCACAGGGCAGAAGGGGAGGGGCAGTAGAGCCGTTATTAGGTTTGCTCGCCCCTGGTTCTTTTCTAGCGCAGCTCCCTCCCTCCCTTCCCTGTTTGCAGTGTAGGTTTTACTGGTCGCCTGTTTCCAGGGGCCGAGTAGGAATTTTGGTTCATTGTCCTAATTGGCTGGGGGCAATGTTCGTGTTTCGCCTACTCTACACTGTATTTCAGGGTTTGGGTGCTTAGTGGCATTTTCAATTCGGTCACATTGGTGGTTAAGTGTGGGATTAGGCAGTTTTAGGGGCTCGGTGATCATCCTATGGCACCTTTCAGGTGAGAGGCGTGCCTGAGGCTCCTTCCACCGACTGTCTCACGGCTCGGGACTGCGGAGACAAGGCCGTCTCTGAGGTCTTCCTGCTTCACCTACCAGTACCTCACAGTCTGGTCGAGGCTGACTGCAGGAAAGACCTTCCAGCACCGTGTGGTATTAAGCAAGGCGGGGATGACCTGGCGGCCGTCACCCCCCTTGCTGGATGTTTCGCCCTATCGCAATAGTGACCGGCTGATAGCCGGTGTAATTAGTACCCACACTTTTTCCCTTCGTAGATCCCCTATTGATGATTCAATAAATGTGGCCCATTACTTTTACCACAATTTGTACCCTACAATTGTGTCTGAGTCGTTATTTCTCCTCTACGCGCGCAAATGCTACGCTATATAGCTACACTATATCAAGGGCTACTAGTCATTATGGCTATATATTATCTCCAGTATCAGAAGCAGTATGCCTCTGAATGACAGTTGCTGGGGAACATGAGTGGGAGAGTGCTATTGCACCCATGTCTTGCTTGGGGTCTTCCCACAGGCATCTGGTTGGCTGCTTTGTCAATGCTGGACTAGATAGGCCTTTGGCCTGACCCAACACAGGTCTTTGTATGTTCTTAAGGTGTTACCATTCCAAACCTCCACAAGGCCATAAAGGCTTTCAAAATGGTTCTGCAAACATTTGCAGTGCAAACAGCCATGCAAATAAGTACTCACCCAAGTATTTGTTACTCTCATCCAACCATTTTCCTCATAGAGATATTCTAGGTAATGGGAAAAGGTAGCCATATAATACTTGATAAGAAAGTTGTTGGAGCAGGGGGGTTGGTAGAGTTTTGGCTGATTTAATCTATGAGAGATTAAATGTGGAGAGGGATTCAGGAGTGGGGGTGGGGTGGGGTGGGGTAGAAACTGGGAATGGGTGGGATCAGACATTGGTGAGACTGGAGCAGATGAGAAGTGGATGGGCTGCACAGAATTGGTGATAGAGATGGAGGAAAAAATGCAATTATCCCTTTATCCCAAACCACTACCTCTTCCTGACCCAGGGCCAGCAACAAGGGTAGGCATGGTTGGGCACCTGCCAAGGGCCCATGCCCTAGTAGGGACCCACTAACAAAATTCCCCTGGAGTTATTCCTCCTCTTCACCACTGCAACCTGCTTGTTATTCTGCCTCTCACTCTGGCCCAGACAATGGTGTTGGTGAGGAGGAGGAGCAGCAGATGTCACCAACTATTTGTTCACTGGCTCTCTGCCCATCAAGCAAGTAAGTGGTAGCAATGATGAGATAGACCAGTGTTCTCCAACCTTGGGGTCCCCATATGTTTTTGGCCTACAACTCCCAGCATGCCCCCAAAAACATCTGGGGACCCCAAGGTTGGAGAACACTGAGATAGAGGATGGGGAGTAATACCAGCTGGTGAGAATGGGAGTGAGAAGGGAGGGGGCACATTGAGGATATCTTGACCAAGGGCCCACAAAAACCTGTAACCGGCTCTGCCTGGATCTAAATATGAACTTATGTGAAGCCACATGCATGTTTGCATGCTTATGTTTAAGTATTAAACCCACATACATATCTTGTCTCCTTCTAAATGTTTTATATGCTGTAATATAATTCATATAATCACTGGTTGAAATAACAAAAACATACAGGCTTGTGGCTCACGCTGGCTCAGCTTGTCTGAGTGTGGAAAACTAAGCAGGGTCAGGCCTGGTTATTACTTGGATGGGAGACCCCTCCTCTAGTTTCCTGCATTGAGCAGGGGTTTGGACTCAATAGCCTTGTAGGCTCCTTCCAACTCTATGATCTATGAAATCTTGTTTTCCCTTAAAGTGCAACCTTATCCATGTCAGCACTGTTCCAACCTATGAAATTTCTCAGGCTTTTTACCAGCTCTTTAAATTCATGAGTAAAAAAGGTGTAGGATTGCAGCCTAAAGGTTCAAGAAAACAGCTTGTCGGAGTGTGCCCTGTCTTAACACTCTGTGTGATGACAACAGAAGAACAAATGCATGGATATTTTGAAACATAGATATTTATTCTCTTATATCCACATGACATTTTCCTCCCACACAATGGTGATCATCTGAAGAATGCCCCTTCTGTATATGCAGGCCTCTGTCCAAGAGTAATGCAACTTGGGCCTCAGGGCGAGTGAGCAAGAGAAGATAAAAATCAGTAAAACAAATAAGTATCCCCTTGTAAAAGTGAAAGATACCTATGTCTCCTCAAATAAAGGGAAGGAGATATATCCCAAAGGAATTAGAGCTAGTAATAGACATCAGGACTAGATAAGGAATATTGAATTGGGGGGGATGGGACACATTTTTTCCTAGATTTGTTTCCCTAACCAGATTAGAAAACTCATGTAAACTAGAGCTTTTTCCTAAGGGAAAAAAACCCCAAATACTCTCTTGACTTAAGAGGTCCCTCCTCTCTTTCCTATCTAGTCATTAATGTCATGGGGGGTAGGGTGGAGACATGGGATTGACACCCCAAGTTTATACATTAGCAAGTTACTACATTAAAATTGCCGCTCCCTGCACACTAAAGTAAAATGTAAAATCCACCCTGATCACTGGTCTGAAAAATATATATAGGTATCAGTTTAGAGAATAGTGGAAAAAAACATGTTATTCCACTCAACTTGTCTAAGATTACAGTGAAACACTCCCTTGCATTTGTTTTCTTTTAACACATTTTGCCAGTTACAAAAAAATAATAAAAAATAAAGATCTGTTTCCAGTCATGTCCAAAGTTATGGAACAACCTAATCACTCTGGTTGTTTATTTTACTTAGCACTTTAACTCTCAGTTCAATAACAGTTGGACTGAGGGGTGCTCTGTTTACATTTATAGATTGTTGAGAATGCTGCTGAAAAGTATATGTATGTATAAAATGTAAAGCAGACCATTGGCCTCTTAGAGAGTGTATATCAGGGCTAATATATAAAATCCTTTTGTTTATTGAAAGAGGATGCCAAATCAATCCTGAGCCATGAGGCTATGTCAGATAAAAAGATATGTAGGAGCTTGTAGGCAGAGACAATAAGGATGCAATCCTATGCAGGTATAGACAGAAAAAAAGGCCTACAACTCCCAGCATACCCCAGCCAGCTATCTAAACTTGCATAGGATTGCTCCTTAAACCTATTACCGATTTTCCCCAAGTGTCTCTTGCCATGCAGTCAGAATCCTTCCTGGGTATGAGTTTCAGGGAATCAAGAACTGTATAATGAGATTTCCTCCTTTATCTTTTTTATTTTATTTATTCATTTATTACATTTCTATACTGCCCAATAGCCAAAGCTTTCAGGAGTTCACAAAAAAAATTTCCTCTTCCAACTACTCTGTTCCTAGGAGTTGATGGCATGTGCTGAGTCTTTGACCCAGCTAAGTCTGCTTAACGGTGTGAATAGCCAACCACAGGCTTTTTGGTGAGCAGACAATGGACTAATTCTCAGTCAGGTGGTAAATCTGGATCCATTTCAATTGGGAGTGAGGCCTGGTTTTGACACTGAAACCACACTGATCACCAAGAGGTTCTCCTGGTCCTCTCGGCAGCATTTGATACCATCAGCCCTGGTATCCTTCTGGAAAGTATGCAACCATGGCATCATTCTTGGGAGTGGGTGGGACTGCTTTACACTGGTTCCACTCACATTTAAATGATTGTTTTCAGAAGATGGTGCTGGGGAACTTCTGCTCAACTCCTTGGCATTGGTGCTTTGGGGTCTCATAAGGATCCCTCTTGTTCCCCATGCTGCTCAACATCTACATGAAACAGTTGAGTGAGGTTATCCAGAGATTGGTAGTGCAGTGTCCTCTGTATGCTGATGACATGCAACTCTATCTCTTTTTCATCAGATCCAAGTGAAGCAGTGGAAGTGCTTAATCAGTGTCTGTCTGCACAGTAATGAACTAGATTAGAGCTAATAAACTGAAACTTAATCCAGATTAAATGGAGATACTGTTGGTGAGAGGTTCATCTATCTGGGGTAGTGGTTTCAACCTGTTCTGGAAGGGGTTGCATTCCCCCTAAAGGATCAGGTTCATAGTTTGGGGTGCACGTAGATCTATCTTTGTCACTAGAGGCACAAGTTCCCTCTGTGGCATGGAGTGCCTTTTACCACATTAGGCTAATCAGCCAACTATAACCATACCTGGATGGCCATAGCCTGGCTGCAGTGATCCATGTTCTGTTATGGTAACCTCCAGTTTAGAAAACTGCAACAGATTGTATGTGGGGCTGCCTTTGAAACTTAAGTTGGTACAAAACTTATGGTAGCAAGAACACAGACTGGAACCAATGGGCAGTGTCCAATGGGGCCACTCTGCCTCCTTTGGTTCCATTCCGTTTATGGGAGCGACAGTTTGCACAATGGGGCTTTTGCGCTTCTAAAAATAACCCCCAAAATGAGTGGAAACACTTGTTTCCAGATCAGGACAGGTCAGCGGAGCTCCCTTGTGCGAGCTCTGCTGACCTGCCCCGTTCTGGAAATGAGTGTTTCTGCTTGTTTCAGGTTATTTTTTAGAAGCATGAAAACCCCTTTGCACAAGTGGCTGCTCCTGCAAGCACACAGGCACAGTAGGATACTATCCAGTTATCACAATCATATTGCACCAGAATTGTGCCACCTTCATTGACTCCTGATTCATTTACACGACAGGCTCAATTAAAAGTGCTGCTTTTAACGTATAAAGCCCTTCATAGCTGTGGACCACAGTATCTCAAGGACCGCTTCTTCCCATATGTTGCAGCTGATGCTTTGCTATCACCATCAGAGGCTCTGCTCTTAGTGCCCCCATATACTGAGATTTGATGCTTTACTTGTGAGCAAGACTTTTCAGTGGTACCACCCCCAATTGTGAACTAGCCTCCCTAGAGAGGTCCACCTGGTGCCTATTTTGCTGACTCTTTGGCACCAGGAAAAGACCTTTATTATTCTTTCAAGTCTTTTAGCTTACTATATCTTTTACTGCCAGTTGTGTTTTAGCACTGTTTTTCTTCTCAGTTGTATATTTTTATATCTTTTGAATTGTGCCTTTCATGATTATTCTCTTCTTTTGCAAATTATGCCTTGCAACTTCTTCTTGTTCGTATTTAATTGGATTTGATTATGTTTATCATGTTTTATGTTTCATTTTTATTATGTACGTCACCCAGAGAGCTTTAGCTACAGGGCAATTAATAAGCTGAATAAACAAACAAATAAACAACAAACAAACATATAAACTTATGTCTGGGGACTCTGGGGTGTACTACTTCAGTCTAGAGATGGGTCTCACATGTTTGGGCCTCCACACATAAAAATTCATCCACATAGAAAATTAGAAGTCAGGGCGAGGAGTCAGGGCCAACCTTTTCCCCTAACACCTTGTTTTCTATGTGCAGGGTTTTGGGGGTTTTGGGGTTAATTTGTTATGAAGGAGCATTGGTTCATATGAACATCTATTTTCAGTTTGAAGTGGTACAGCCCTCTTCAGGTTTACCACTTCAGTGAGAGCTAGGCATATGACTTATCTATGCAGCTGAATTAGCTCTGCTGAGAGCCCATTTCAGCGAAGATGCAAAATGAGGGCAACAGAACTGTGGTGGTGTTCCCAGGCTGGTGTCAAGGGTTGGCATGGTTGGGCACTTGCCAAGGGCCCACAGGGAAGCTGGTGACTCCTGTGTCAGTGGGCCTCCTTATCCATTGCAGCTTTTATTCTGAGCTTTATAGGAGCTATCCATGGTGCTGTATCCATCCCCAAAATGGGTTCACCACCATGGAGCACCATAGATAGCTCCTATAAAGCTCAGAATAAAAGCTGCAACGGATAAGGAGGCCCACTGACACAGGAGTCACCATCCTAGAGCCCCTTCTCTTCACCTTTCAAAACTTCACCTCTCGCTCTGGCCCAGACAACAATGGTGGTGAGAAGGAGGAACAGTAGATGCCACTGCCTACTTGCTCACTGGATCTCTGCCTGGCAAGCAAGCAGATGATAGCAATGATGAGGAAAAGGAGGAGCAGTAAGTAGCAGCTGGTGACAATGGTGGTTACAATGAAGTAGCTTGATTTTAAGGGTGAACCAAACAGACCCCATCATGGATAGAAAACAGTAAGCTGGATGTGTTTACCCCCAGCCTGAGTGAAGTGGGAGAACACAGACGGAGGGACTACGCTCAGCAGCCCTCTTGTGTATGCAAGTCTAGGTCAGACATACTCAAACTTGCAAATGTTCATATGCCCCAAAGGAAAAGGAGGGGGTAAAATTAGGTAAGGCATGCATGTCTCATACATAGAGTGATGTCTCTCCAGCACATGGCCAGTGACTTGCAATATGCTCTATTTTTATCACTGAGATTTATTAACGTGTGTCATTCCAACAGCCTTCCTCACCAAGTATTCTCTTTTGTTATGAAAATGGTTGTGGGTGGCAGGAAAAGCGATCTGGAGTTTTGTCTCAGGGCAAGTACCACCATTTTCAGTAAGTGAGCAAGTTCTGTGTCTTAGCAGGGTTGTCATACTGGTTGTGATGTCAATTCTTTTGTGTAAAAAGAATTAAAATGTAGAACTTTTCAGTAGCAAAGTGTGCCATTTTTCTTTGGAGAATTGTTGACCAACCATGGTTGTGTGGACCTCTAGCTGGAGAGGCCCCACCACAGGACCTTGCCTAGACTCCAAGGCATTCACTCCAAGGAAGAGTTCTGAGGCCGATTTCCTAGGTCGGGAGGCAAACCCACCATCCAGCTACTCTTTGACAAGCCCAGCTAACGAGCACCTCAACCAGGTAGTGGATGCTACAGTTCTGCCTGGATCTCCCCCACCAAAATTTGCCTGCCTGGCTAACTAGTAAAATGGCAAGATAGGTCTGTGACCTGCATACACAAGCCTCATTTTTAACAGGGAAGAAGGTTTTTCTGCAGCCAGCCAAGTCAAGTCAAGGATACTGCAATGCTCTCCAGTATCCCATTTTCAGGAAAGAGCTTCAGCAGAGGGGAAGTTATGCATCTCTTGCAGGTCCTTCTAGACAGATATCCTCCATCCATCCCTCTTTCCGCATGAGTGTGTGTGCTTTTGTGTTAATTGGCTCTTTTCTTTAAGCCTTTAATTGGTTTGAGCTGCAACCACTTAGAGCACTGCTGGAGCACCTGTTTTCCTCAGGCTGGTCCCCCCTTGTTTCCTTGCCAAGCCATCACTGTCAAGACAAACTATCCTGGAGAGGTTATCTTGACACCACAGGAAGCCTTTTGCCTGGTCACAATACTTTTCTAGAAGAGGAAACAAGAGGAAGTCCCCTGAAGTAAAGGGAATAAGCTGTGTACTATAGACAGACCCCTTCTCCCGCTCCTGTCTTGCTACACGAGTCCACCCAATCACATCCCTGAAGCAGAATAACCTGCCTTCCACACTGCTCTCAAGTCTCAATGCTCATCCCAACCCTTTTGCTCCCCTACTCTTTCTACTCTCATGAGTATTAGGGACTCCTGGCTACCCAGTCCCCTTCTCCTTGCTCAATCACCCTATACTCCTCCCCTTGCAAACCAAACAGTCCACACAGGTCTGTGGCCTCGCCTTTAGGCCTGAAAAGTGGCTTCACCAAGAACACAGCTAATTTCCCCATTGCAGTATCGTCCTCAGTAAAACCCGGAGGGTTCACTCCTGGTGTTATGTTTAAATCTGTGTTTTATTGCAAATGCTTTACCAAGTTAATTTTTCCCAAAATCAACTTGTGTCTGTAATCAATAAATGTGCCAAGCAGAGTTACCCTCAAATTTGTGTGTGAATGTGGATCTCTTGTGTGGGAGGTATGCTCTAGAGTCTAAGCCATAAATGCTCTATTGCTGATCTCAAGAAGTCCCTTTTGACAAATGATTGTCTCGTGAGAATCTCCACAATTTTTTACACTTCTCTAGATGGGAAACACATTCGGTAGCACAATGAAAAGGTAGAGTCACTAAGGGAGAGGAGCCATTAAGGCTGTCTTGCCAAAGGGCCCCCCAGATCTTGTGCTTTTTCCGTGTTCCTCTTTTCTTTACTATAAAATATTGTACAGAGCTATTTATTATGAGGAAGGCTTACCATTTAGCAATCCTTATTTTGTATTTTCTTACCTCTTGTATAGTGATCCATAGTCTTGTCCCACTTCTTAAAGCGTGTCCGAATTTTTCTGTGGTATTCTTTCCAATACCTCGTTCCTGATATTTTAACATTGAAATAATCCCCTTAAGTTCAACAGAAGTTGCTCCCAGTTAAGAGTAGACAAGATAGGCTTCCTGCTCAGCTATAAAATAGAGCCAATAGGCTGATTTGCAAATAGGCCACCATGGCTTATTTAAGCCACGGTGGGCTGCGGCACATGCTGGCATGTGCAGGTAGTCATTATGAATATTCAAGCCATGGCAGCAGCTTGTCATGTTGTCCAAAACTGAGTGGTGGGGGTTGTGCAAGGGTTAACAAAACAATGGTGCGGCACCGTGATCATGCCAACCAGGGCGATAAGAAGAATTGTTTTGGTTTCATAGTGGATGTTCAAACTATTTCTCTTGAACGGCAGAGGCCCATAATACCATGGCCAGATTTGCATACCTCTGATCTAGGATACACTTTGCTTTTTACACTGGATGAACAGGCTACAGCAATGAACTCCTCAGTATGTCCAGAAACAGAACTTTTAAGATTTACAGTATTGTGTGAATAAACATATAATCCACAGCAGAGTATGATTGTGTGGTGTCACTGGGTCTAACTGGATCTCAGTACTTTAATTTAAGAAGATGAGGAGGAGTAAAATATTATGTGTGCTGCTTTCCATTTATTAAGGTATTGGATTGAGGTGGAAGATGCAGACCACCTCTAAAATGCCCATACCTTTAAAATATCCATATTGCTGAATATGTATGCAGATATCAAAGTGATCCTTCAGATGATTTATAATATTCAAGGCTGTAAATTTGGTTCACCTTTTACTGCTTCTACGATGGTTAAGAATACATAAAAGGCACTCTAATACTGGTTTTGTGATTCTTGTCACAATTGGAAAAGCCTTTAAATAATGTATCCAGCAATATTATATACACTCTCTTTTTTTTTCTTCCTGCTTACGGATAGGATAGTATGACTTTCACAGATTTATGTCAGCCTATGTTTGTTGCTTTTATTAAATTAATCTAGACTAGGATGTTCAGGAAGCAGACAACATTGTGGAGTAGAAGATGTAGACAAAGAAAGCATCTTGGAATGGTTACAAAGAAATTGCATCACCAATGGATAGACCTGCTAGTCTAGATTCCAAACCTAGCAAGCACTGTTTAATGAAATGTGAGAAGGTATATATACTGAGATGCGCAATATGAGCTGGGCAGACATGGAAGGGAAGGGTAGTGAGTTCACAAGTAAGTTTAGGGCACAATTCTATGCATGTTTAGACAGGAAAAAAAGTCCTACAACTCCCAGCATTCTCAATGCTGAGAGTTGTAGGACTTTTTTCTGTCTAAACATGCATAGGATTGTGCCTTTACAGTTTATGGTTTGGAATTGCATTTCACATTTCACCCAATCTCATAGGGTTGGGTGCAATACTGGCTGCCAACTAGCAGAATGAAAATTGCTGACAGAATAGATTTTGCCTCCTCCTGCAGCCCCCCAAATCTGGTCCAGAGCACTGGGGCATGCAAGGACATGGCCCATTGCACAAGCTGAAGTCCACTCACTCAATGTTGGATTTTAACCCATACGACTAAGCTGTTAGCTATGATTGCACCAGCTTTAAAACTAAATAAAGGGCATGATGAATCTTCTGACAAAGCCAGCAGATGTTATTCCTACAGGCCCCTATAAGAATGAAATAATTATCCAAGTGCCTGCAATACTTTTTCTGCCCAAATATTTATTTCTTTGCTGAAAGAAAGAGCAGAAGGGCTCGATTGCTGCAGATTTGTGGGAGGATGAAAGCTTCTGCTGAAGGAGGAATTGTAACTCTGAAATGCATTGGGCAGAACAAATGTTTCAGGCACTTTGAGAATGATTTCTCTCTTGTTTTTGATGGTCAGCCTTCAGTGACTTTTCTTTTTCTTTTTGACTATATAGGAATGACACAGTAACCTACTCAGAGCCATGCCTGAGAGTTTGTTACTGCGCCATAAAAAGAACAGGTGTCCAAGTGAGCTGTTTAAATGCGTGGGTGGGATAAGTTGCTGCTTTCTGTAACTCTGGCATACCTGCATGGAGTCTGTAAGTTGCTGAGAGGCTTCCAGTGCAAGGAAGAATTGGGAAAGAGGGATGTGTTCCCCCTATCTGTTGTGTCTGTTTCTTTCTTTTAAGACCTTTGAATAAAAGCTCTTCAATGAAAAGAAAAAATGCTGCTGCTGTACCTCCTAAACAATTGGGTCTCCTTTGGGCCCTTAGCCTTGTACTATCTTGATTATCTTCAAAGAAACAAACTGATTTTTCAGAAATAAGGTACCCTACAAACAGTAGATTCTAGAAGACTCCTAGATATACCCCCCATATATATATATATATATATATATATACCGTATATATATGACCCATTTGAGTTATTTGGGCTTGGGGCAATTTAGTCCTGTTGATGTCTGTTGAACTAAAACGGCCTATATCCAAATTCTGGTTTAACTAGGTTAAGGATCAAGGTGCATGTGAGTTTTAAATAACTATTTTCACAATTTCAGAACAATAAAGGTAGATCACAGGAGGATCACAGGATCATAGAGTTGGAAGGGGCCTACAAGGCCATTGAGTCCAACCCCCTGCTCAATGCAGGAAACTAGAGGAGGGGGGGTCTCCCATCCAAGTAATAACCAGGCCTGACCCTGCTTAGCTTTCCACTTTATAGTATCCTCTCATTACTACTTTATATAAAAGCTTCTACTAATCACCTTGAGAAATCTTTAGCTATTGTCAGCAAATTGTGTCTAGGGATGCCTATTATTATTATTATTATTATTATTATTATTATTATTATTATTATTATTATTTAAAGTATTTGTATACTGCTGCACATCAAGCAGATTCCGGAGCGGTGAACAATAAAAAGACAAAAACAGATAAAAGAAACAAAAACAATACATTGAAAACAAACTAAAATTACACATGCATCATTCAGATAATTTCAGTGAGAATTGTGTGTCTAAACGAACATAAGAACAGCTACAGCAACTCAGAGGAACCTCTAGCCTTTCCCAGCCTAGTGCTTTCCAGATGTTTTGGACAACCACTCCCAGGATTCCTGATCCTTGGCTATGCTGGCTGGGGCTGATGGAAGTTGAAGTTCAAAAAAACTGGAGGCCACCAGGTTACAATAGGCTGTTCTAGTCTGTGTGAATCTGCCATATGCATAGACTGAGATGCAAGGAGTATTCTATGATGGATTATTGCACCTGACCCAGACAAGTGGGAAAGTTTCTGAATGGCCTTTGCCAGTTCATGGTTCATCTAAACCAGGGCTCTCCAACCTTGGATCCCCAGATGTTGCTGGACTACAACTCCCAAAATCCCTTGCCATTAGCCATGCTGGCTGCATATGCTGGGAGCTGTAGGCCAGAAACATCTGGGGACCCAAGGTTGGAGAGCCCTGATCTAAACCAACTAAAATGATCAAGGGGGTGAAGCCACTCCCCTGTGAGGAAAGGTTACAATGTCCTGGACTCAGCTAGAGAAAAGCTGAGTATGGGAAGACATGATAGAGGTGTACAAAATTGTGTATGTGGAGAGAGTGGATAGGGAGACATTTTTCTCCCTCTCTCATAATGCCAGAACCTGGGGTCATCCCAAGAAGCTGAATTGTGGATTCAGGACAGATAAAAGAAAGTACTTCTTCACATAGCACATAGTTATAGAATTTGCTACCACAACATGTATTGATGGCCACCAATTTGGATGACTTTAAAAGGGGATTAGACAAATTCATGGAAGAGAAGGCTATCAATGGTTTCTAGTCATAATGATTATATATTACCTCCAGTATCAGAGGCAGTATATACCTGTTTGCTGGGGAACATGAGTGGAAGGGTGCTATTGCACTCATGTTCTACTTGTAGGCTTCCCACAGGCAACTGGTTGGCCGCTGCGTGAAAAGAATGCTGGACTAGATGGACCCTTGGTCTGATCCAGCATAGCTCTTCTTATGTTCTTATGATACTTTATAATTCCATATTTTATCTATTTCCATAGCTACATCTCTAGCTATACATAAGTTCAACCTTGCCAATTGTATAAATAAACAATGTAAAGGAAATTACAGGAGCATACAGACTTGATTCAGGACTTAAATAAAACTGTAGACACTATAGATATGGGTAGTGGTGGAGTGGGGAGGCCTGCGTCAAATTCTGGCCCCACCAGCCATGCAACAACAAAACCCCAACCAAATCCTCTTAAAGTCAAATAATTTCCATGGCTCTTAATTGTTTTCTGTGAAATGAGCAGATGTGCATTCTGAGCATGCCCATTTGTATCAAAGTTGTAGAATACAAAGGTAAGAAAGTGAGTTAAAATGCTGATGGCTAATGGGATCAGTTAGATCATAGGCATGTGATAAAAAAGCCCCAAGAACTCCGCTAAGAGAGAAAACCCCACAAATAAGCTGTCAAAGGAGGAAGTATGCTGCACAGTCCATCACTGGCTGCAATCCAATACATGATTATATGTATTCAATGGGTCTTACTTCTGAGTAGACGTAGATAGGAATGCAGTGTAAGGAATGCAGTGCCCAGCCTTATGATCAATGACCAAAGTTAATCAAATGTGTTAAATGTGTGGCAAATATGTTAAGTGCATGGTTTGCTCTTTAAAAAAGGAGATGAACTAGGAGGCATCTGATCCGGATCAGAGCTTTGGGAGTATGGAGGGGGCCATACTCATGCCATGGACCTGACAAAAATCATCTCCCTTCTGGGGCAAATAGCAGCTATGGGAGGACATTTTTTGGTCTGGACTGTGGTGCAGAGGAAAGGGTTAACCCCACCATCACCACCCTGTGGACCTGAGCTAGACTGGGGGCTTGCCCCCCATCCTTTATTTCATTGATTTAGTTGCAAGCACAAACCACACATTTAATGTAATGTATAGTGGGGCCCTCAAGTGGCTGGCAGGAGCGGGCGTGGGGGGAGCTAAGAAATGGAGACACAGGCAGGACTGAAGACCAGATGCAGCTTTATGGATCAGAATGGAGGGGAGGAGCTGTGGTTGCTGTATCTCCTACTGCAAGGGGAGATGTCCATGTAGCGGGCAAGGCGACAACTCTACTGGGAGCCCCCACCACCACCAAAAGGGATTAGAAAGGGCTATGTAGGATCTAATAACCATAAAAGGGCAGCAGCAGCATATTGATCAAAGATCACCACTTCCTCTCCCTAAATGTCTGCATTTTTGTGTGTGTTTGAAATCTTATATAATATTATGGAGGATCTCACCTAACATTGATATTTCTCATGTTTGGGGGGAACTGGATTCTATATTTGAAAGAAAGAAAGAATATTTTATGATAGATGCCAAATGCCATGTGACAGACATGCTATATCACTAGTATAGTTTGTTTCAGGATGCATAGAAAGAGGTTTACTACAGCACTTGACTATAGTAACTCCTCTACTTGTTGCCCACAAGTTCTCCCTCTCAGCCATCGCTGCCACACATACACACACACACCAGCTATTGATAGCTTAAACAACTGCTCATGAATCAGGACTAAGGAGAGGTGTAAATGCTGAGTGGAGCAGGAATGTGTAGCATGAACAGGATAATCTGAGGGTTCTGGATATCCTTTTTTAAATTATTATTTGCACCAAATGCCTGTAAAGCATTGCATGCTTCTCTGTATATTCTTCTCCCCACACAGTAAAAGACAACTGTACTACCAAAATATTGGGGAAGATCTCATTGGTCCCAGGGTATGGTCTGAAGGCACTGGAAGCAGCAGCCACCATGCTGAAGCTAAGCAGGCCTGGGTGTGGTCAGTGCTTGGAGTGGAGACCACCTGGGAACCACATGTAGCCACTCTGAGTTCCATATGGAAGGAAGGTGGGATATAACTATAATAAATAAATAAAATATTGAAATTACCAAGGTAAGGATTAAATCAGCAATCAGTGCTTACTGTTTGAAAATCATCCTCATTAACCAAAAAAAGAAGTCTAAATCAAAAGCAGAAAGGTAAGGAAAGATAGTTACAGGTAAATGCTGTTTTCTACAACCCTGTTTCTGGGTAGCAGCTTATTTCATACTGAGCAAACAGGTGGAAAGATAACATTTGACAAACCATTATTCACTAAATTTTCTCTTTGTGTTTTGGGTGGTGGTAGTTGTGGATGTATGTATATTATGGATTTAAGCATTGTTTTCTTTATTGTATTCATTTTATGACAGCCAAAGTTCATTTCATGATAGCCTTAGTATGCCTTACTGAGTCTCCTGATTTCTTTCATCACTACAGTATTTTGATCTTGCATGACTTGGGATGACAAAGTGGTCATTGTAGGGAGGCTAGTACCTATTCATACAATTAGGGAGTCTTTCATTTAGCCTTCAGCTTGTGCTATAAATCTACACCCACACCCTTGTGTTACTGGTAAATATTTTGGTAAAACAAGCAACACAGGCCACAGGCCAAAGGTGCTGCATATACATGAGCAAGGAACCATAAATACAGTTTGCCACTACAGCACTCTTAGCCAGTGAGATAGACCACTTCTGAAACCAAACAATAGCCTGGGCTCTTTGTATGAGGGATCTGTTGCAGCAGCAACTGCAGAAAACTCCCTAAGTGTGAGTGTTTACATAGATCCTTTGGATCATCACAATGGCCTCTGCTATGATCAACAACAACAAAAGTAGCAACAGGGCTCAGTGGTAGAGCAGCTGCTTTGCATGCAGAAGGTCCCAGGTTCAATCTCCAGTATCTCCAGGTAAGACTGGAAAAAAATACAAACCCTGCCCATAACCATGGAGACGAGAGCTGCTGCCAGTCAGCGTAGACAATAGAGGGTTGTCAATAGATGGAGCAATGGTCTGACTCGGTTTAAGGCAGCTTCCTCTGTTCCTAACAACAACAGTATGAACCATCATGTTCCAAAGATGGTTCTTTTGCCAGAACAAAAATTGGTCTGGCAATCTGAAATTATGTAAACAACCTAGGAGGAAATTAGCATGGTTTGTGAGCAAGCCCAATTCCACTTGAAAACAAAGCTGGATTAGATAGATAGATAGATAGATAGATAGATAGATAGATGATAGATAGATGATAGATAGATGATAGATAGATGATAGATAGATGATAGATAGATGATAGATAGATGATAGATGATAGATAGATGATAGATAGATAGATAGATAGATAGATAGATAGATCAGTTTTGTACAAAGTGAAGCAAATCATGGCCATGAGGCCATGTAGGGTGCACATTGGAAATATATTTGTTATTCTCTTAAAGATAGCAAGCTAATATCCTTTATGAAAAATACAAATGATGGGTTGTATCCAGATTTATGCTGGATAAACTGTGCTGCCAGAAGCTGACTTCCCCACCCTCTCCTTCTCATGGCAGCTGCTCCAGCGCCCTGAAAATGCTCCACAGAGAGTCACAAGACCCTGCTGAATGGGATGAGCTGTGGTGCGTGTGGGGAGAGGATACCCCAAAACAGGGCAGAGAGACCTTCCTCTCATGGAATGTGCCTTCCTCTTGCAGAGGGCAGATCCTGGATCCCAACAACATTTGCAGCTACTCTTAAACTTACCTAGAAACATCAGACTACAGAAGGATTCTCTCGTTAAACATTGAGACACTCCCAACAGCTAATCAAAAGCAAACTATGTTGTGTGTGTGTGTGTGTGTGTGTGTGTGTGGAGGGGGGGGAGAGATGGGGGAGATTGGGGGTGAGCAATGGCAGTTGAGTGAGCAGGAAAAAATGCATTTACAGCACAATCCTATCATGTCTACTCAAAAATCCCATTGAGATCAATGGGTATTACTCCCAGGAAACTTAGTGTAGGATTGTAGCCTCACACTGCTATTCCATGGCACTCAGGACTAAGCCCCACTGAACACATGCATAAGGCTGGGCTGTTAACACTTGGAAGTGTATCTGTTCATTTACCATTAAATGCCTTGTAGCTACCAGCTTTGAATAGCAAGAGATACCCTTTGATAGAGGTTGACACCTCAAACCACTATGTAGCAGATGACCAGTCACACTAGATAGCAGCAGCTTTCCCTCAAGAAGAAACTAACATTTCAGATGCAGTTTTAAAAGGCTACCACCAATCCTTATGATCCCCTAGGGAAAGTACAAAGTAGAGTCTGAAACAGATTTGGAGCAGATGTAAGAGCAATCTTGGAGTCACTTTACAGGTAGATCAATGCACCAAGGAGCTGAGTGACAAAAGGGATACTGAACAACCCATTTAAACATGAAAGAGAAATACTTAACTTAGCAACCTTAAACCTAAGAGAGAAGCCTTTTTCTTAAGAAGTGTGTGTTGTAAGTAGCTTATAGAAATTGGCTCAAGGTCACCGAGCAGTCACAGTTCTAAGATTTGTTATGAGGTGGTCACTGGGCATTTAGAAACAGAGATCAACAGTTATTTCACACTAAAAGATTCCAAAGACTGGACCAAAGGGACTGACAATACTACATTGCTTCTCTACCCATTACTCTGGTGGTATCTAGAACATTCTTCTTCTCCCTACTGAAAACTGCAAGAATAGAAACCAGATACACAGACAAGACTGAAACAATTTCCAAAGCACAGAAATTCCAGCAGGCACAGGCATGGGAATAGTAGCAACTTCCAGACCAAACAACAGAGCTGAAATCTCTATAGACTTGGCTAAACACAACAAGCTTGCAGGAAATGACATGTCCTACCATATATTTAATACATCCTTAGGAGCATGGATACACAATTCTTCTCAAAGCAGAGGTCCATTCCAAATACAGGTTCTAGCATCCTCTCTTTGGTCTTTAAGAAGGTTTTACGTTAATTAATTGCCTATCAGATACCTCTAATCACTTCTAGATTATACTGTCATAAAATGGTGTAAGGATGAATTTTTCATCCGAAAATGAACTTTCATGAGACTTGTTCCCTTGCAGTTCTAAAAATGCTGGAGAAAAGACAAGGGCAACTTTCCCAAATACAGTCTCAATATTCTCGTTCATACCATTAAGAACACAGAGTTTAGGCAGGTCAACAAAAGAGGGAGGGAGAAAGAGAAGAAAAAAAGAAAAAAGGAGTAGTTACAATGTTTTATTTTTTTAGTTATCTTCTCATTCTCAAAGTATGCAAAAGATATAGCAATATATTAAGAGAGCAAAGTCCAGCCCAAGTTAACACTTTTGAATCCTATTAATTTCAACAGGAGAGCTAAGCACATACTTAACTCTATCCCATTGGACTTAGTAGTACTTACAGATGTTTAACGTTTGGCCGGATCCTGACTTTAGTAACTATGTAATTGGATAGCTTTTCAGCATTTGCTGCTTTTGCATCAGTGTCCATCGCAGATTATTGTCTGCACATTCAGAAACCATTCCTGAACAGGAAACCATTCACTTATTGTATTATGTCCTGAGGCTTCCCCCATAATAGATATATTTCCAAAAACTCTGCAGCATAAGTACAGTGTGGGACTAGGCTATCTTCCCCTGAAGGCTCTAAAGAAAGAATTATTCTAACCTGAGGTGGAATGCTTTCCTCAGTCAAAACTACATGTCTTATAACTCAGCCGAGCTCAGTCCTTTGGTCAATGAGGAGCATTACCAACAGGTAATGTCCTAAATAGAAAGAGGGACGGACACCCAGGGCCTGCTGAAGACATTTTACTGCCTGAGGCGGAGCAGCAAATAGCACTCCCTCCCCCAAGGCCATTCAAATTATTTGGGCATCTGAGATAGAAAATCCCACAAGTCTTGCTCCCCCATCCCTGGCAGTAAAAATACTACAACAACAACAACAACAACAACAAATAACAATCTGATGCCCTATCATGGCACCCAAGACCAGCTGCCTCACTCTGTTTAATAGTAGAGCCAGCCCTGGGGACACTTTTACTTCCATAAACCTACCTGGAGCTTCTTCTGTATGGCAATGGATTTCTAGCCACTTGCCGATGTCTTACTTGCAAAACATGCTTCAAATTGCATTTTCTTCTATATTTTCAGGTGGTGAGGAATCACAACCACGAATCTTTTAGTCTTTTATTTTATATTCTTCCTTCAACATTTATTTATGGCTACAGGCAATAATGAAGTAATTATATCAGGTGCAAACGGTATTACCTCTAATCAGTTTTCTCATTGATCAATTATCAAATGCTTTTGTACTGCATTGAATAAAAATACAATTTACCCATTGCTCAAAAACAGGAAAAGAGGTTTTGCTCTTCATAAGATGCTGAACAATATTACTTGTCTTTGTGTGGAAGTTAACTTATATTCCAAGCTCACTATATATGAATCCGTCACTTTATTTTCAGAAGCCTGGGAAGAAGCAGCCTCTGTATTTAAGGCTTTCATACATTACACTCTGAATGTCACAATCTGTGCAGGCCTAAGGCCATATCTGTCAACTGCAAGCCCATGTTTAACAGAACATTTTAGTATGTATGTTACAAAAGAGGGTCTATATGAAGAGCTCAGTAATATGAAATATACTTATAAGCTATTCAGGATATAAATGAAATTACAACCTACCGAAATCCATCACATCTTCGAGCAGTTGATATATAATAAATCAACCATTGAAAATCTGCATTTTAAAAAATCTAATGAAAATATAACTACAAAACTAAAAATAAGCTATCTCCTACTTACCCTAGTCAGTTTGTTACATTTCCTTTGTTTCCCCCTGAAAATTCTATACACTGATACAATTTGTAATAACGTGTATTAAAAAATGTCTTGCTAGCAGCTAGTAAAGTGCAAAAACTATATATCTAATAGTATAATGAAATGTTACATTACACTCTCAGAATCTATGCAATTTTGTCTGCTGTCCACAAGTTATCAAATCAGTGTGCTCAGCTACAATGGCAAAATAATCTGGATATATATTTAGGTTACTACCGTAAATACTCTGGATAAATAAGTGGTGAAATGTGTCCACAGTCCTAAACACCCACAGTCACCTATTTACAAGCAGTCTGATTTTATTAAATTACTACTGAATTTAATAGGTCTCACTCCCAAGTAAGTGTGCAAGTAAGTGTGCGTGGGATTGCAGCTCCAGATTTCTAAAAGCTTTTCTAAAAAGAAATGTGTTACATTAGTGCCTAAATGCCAGCAGTCTGGGCAACCTTCTTTCTTGAGTACCACAGTTTCAGGACCACAACCAAAATCCCCTGACCATACTGCATAATTTTCTTCATTGGAGAAACACTGAGCAAGGCCTTTCTTGGTGATTATAAAAAAAAATAGGGTACTTCTAATTAAAAGGTAAGTTTAGATTCTTACATACATCACCATGTCTCACACCATTTTCTCTGTCTGTCTGTGTGTGTGTGTGTGTGTGTGTGTGTACAATCATACATACATATGTCTATAGGCAACAATGTATATTGTTGGGCATTGATGACATACAAGCAGAAGCCAGAGACAAGGCTGCTTTCTAGTGTTTATTGGTGCACATTATATATAGTGGCCTCATGTGCTAAAAGAGCATGGTAAATGCATGTAAGAATCCACCCTAAAGGCTCATTCACACATTACATTTGAAATGCTCAAGTGTTCTTTTTGCTGTGAGTGCACTGACAGGTTGATGCAACTGTCCAATCGATGTACCCATGGCAAAAAAGAGCACTTGCACTGTGCTTCAAACCATATAAAATATGCTCTTTTTTACAACGTGGAAATTACCTCCTTGTTAAAAAAGAAAAAAGAAAAATGTTATGTATGAAGCAGCCTGTAGTTCCATGAAATCACAGTTAAGTGATGACTCCCTTTTATTTCAGTAGGTGTTAAGTGCACCTGAATTCCCTAGATGTGAGATCCACATATACCTATGCAGCCCAGTTTTCCCATCTGTTTCGTCTTCAGCAGCCAAACCAATTTTAAAACTGGTCTGAGTTGACAAAGCAATTTGCAGTTCATGGCAGGGAGCTGCTGACGGGAAAGCTGCCAAAAAAAAAAAAAGGTTTCCAAGCACTTACTGTTTGAATTTATCTTCTTTACCTGTTGCATCATCATGGCCAGTGTGTTCAGCACTGACACGCCCAAGACCTAAACTTAAAAATCTATTATCTAACACTTAATATTGTACCAAGCACTGCCACTATGGGACTCACATTCATTTCAATGCGAGTTGTGTATGGCTATCGGTAGGGATGTACAGATTTTGTTAAATCCATTCCATCTGTGTTTTGCAGATTGTCAGGTGCCTTTTGTTCTGTTGTACACTCATTGTCAAAATCAGATTATTTTTTTTAGGGATTTCGTTGCACTTTCACAAAAGAGCATTTTTTCTAATGCGCACTTGTGCCGATGTGCCAACGCGCTTGAGCACAAATCCTCCCCAAAAATTTAAAAAAACGTGACCTGCAAGTCCACAGAATCTGCGTGACTCAGAAAAAGGCAATCCACTGTGGAATCTGCAGGTCGGATTCATAGAAATCAAAATTCATTTGAATTTGTTACAGATTTCTCCAGCGTTCCTAGCTACCAGGCAAGACCTATTAAAAGGCATGGAGGCCCTGTAAAGTCCACTTGGTACAGGGTACTCAGAGTAAGCTATTGGAGCTTCACATTGATTAGAGTCTGGAGATATTCTATTTACCAGACTGGAATTACTCCACAGCTACATCTTGTGTGTTTAACATCTTGCCAAGTTTACTATAACTACTGTACTGACTATATTGATTCACACAAAGGAGGATTGGAAGACCAGACCTTAAAAATAATAAGGAAAATGTCATTGCCATTTTGAGTTGTCTTGGTTATGATGAATGGGTCTTAGTGTTCCTAGATAGAACTAATCTTTGGAGTGTGACACCCATCAGAGTGTTGGTGGAAGGAGGCAAGACAGTTTGTAGCCAATTTGGTCATTTGAATTAGGAGAATCAGACACGGACAGAAAATGGAGGACAGGGAGTTGGTTTAAGACTTAAGTGGTACTGGATCTCTTTTGGATTATGATGTAAGAACAGCTGCTTTCTTATAGAAGTGTGCTTTCTTCACTGTCAACTGCTTGCATATTGTAAATAAAACAAATACTAGAAAGTAATCATACATCTCCACTGCTCTCTCACCCAAAGGAAACAAAACCCAATGGTGCTATCCCTCAACCTCTCCCACTCAAAGAAGTAGGGCACACAACAATATAGATAGTATAGTGCTTATATTCAGAACTGAGCTTTGTGCTGCTCTTACCGTACTTATTTACTCATGGAATCACTAGACAGAATACTGAATTTAGAATAACTCCATGGGTGAGGTTCTCAGAACTTCTTTAGGTGAAAAAAATAATGACTTTTCTTTTGATCTTTCAGTACCTCATTTCTTTTGCCCCAGCAATACCCTTCTAGTCTTTAAAATACATATTGGAATACTGAAGAGGGTTAAAGGCAACACTTTGTCTTTTGGGCCTTTTGCGGGCTCAAGAAAAAGCAGAACAATATCAATTTTTAGATCATGGCCTGAAGAAGGCCCAACAGCCAAAACATCACCTTTAATTTGGTGTCTATTTCTGAGTATTATTTGCTATATAATTTTGCAGCATACATACTGATGCCTCACCAGCATGACTCCCAGCTTTTTCTAGAGTGTACAGCACATCACCTTAGGAAGATTTGTCTTGTGATACAGATCACACTGCATTTCAAGTCAAAGTTCTTCGGCAACCTGTAAAAATGGTAAGCATCTCCACCCAACTATCACTTCTTTGCTGAAAACCTGCCCCTTACATTGCTGCTTTTCCCAACATTTAAATTCCAATGAGTGCTTCTTCTAGGGCCTTGAAGATTTGTGCATTTGTGTGTAACATACAGTTTGATCCTTAAAGATGCAGTCAAGTGTAAAGTCAGTCTTCCATGTGTGTTGGTCAGCAGTCATACAACTGTATTAGCCTGTGGCAACATAGCTGAAAGCCAATAAAACTGATTAAAAACAGTGGCTGTTATGGGCTTAGGCAGTCATACAACTGGCCCTCAATTGGATATACAAGGTATGGCCTGCAGGACATACTCCATGCAACTCGCCGCCGCCGCCGCCGCTGCTGCTGCTGGTGCTGCTGCTGTGCATTCACTTGTCCATACAGTGATCATTATGGGGGATATTAGGGAAAGGCCTTTTGGATGAAAGGTCTGGATGAAGCCTGAAAACCTTATATAGGCCTGTTTCACACATAAAGTTAATCCATGGTTTATTCAACCCAGGGTATGTTGCCCTACCCAGGGTTTGTGTGGCAGATGATTGAACAAACTGTGGTTTGTTTTTGTTGGATAACTAAAATTGCAGTCAAAACCTATGGCTCATGTTTCACCAGGTAATTGGGTGAAATGGTTAAGATCACTGATACCTTCTAGGGTGGTTTTCCTAGAAGGTACTCATTGAATTATTAACAGCCTGAACAGGAAGTGGGCGTAGCTCCCAGCTTCTTTCTCTTTCTGTTCAGACTCTAGTGAGCGTGGCACCACCAGGTTGTTGTCTCCACGTGGTCCTTGTAGCAGCATGTAGCCAGAGTTGCTGGTCTGAACTCCACAAGTTCAGACCCCAAGTATTTCCAAATGAACTTGTAACCAACTGTAAGAAACCCTTTTAAGCCTGCCTGAATGAAACTGCATAATCTGAGTGAGTAAATGTTACTTTTAACTTTTACAAGATGGTGTCTCTGATTATTGTTCTGAGAGAGAGAAAAGGGGGCAAAACCAGGGAAATCCAGTCTGCCTTAAAGCATCCTGGATTACCAAATGCTAACTGGCTAAAACTAGCCAAATCTAAGCTTCTTTTAAGCTGGAAAGGGACTCTACTCTGCTGATCTCACTAACGTGAGATAGGAAGGATATTACTCCACAATATATCCTCTCCTAGTATCTTTTTCAAGTCCCAACACGGGTTATGGGCCCAGGATAGATTGTTTTGGTAACATTTTGGTGGATGCCACTGGATTCTCTTCAGGGAGAAGAGGAATCCAAAGTGGCCATATTTTTCTTTGTTCCCTGGTGAGCACATGGTGACTCCATTGTCTCCTTGTGAAAGAGAAACCCCCTTTCCTCAGAAGGCAGTAGTAAGGCAGTGAAGGTTTTTGAGTTTTGAGCATTTTCAGTTTTTGAGTTTTGCACATTTTTCCACCTTTGAGTTTGGCATTTTTTCCCAATTTTGAATTTTTGGGCATTTTTCTTGATTTTTGATCCCTGAAGATGAGCGGAGGAAATTCAAGAGGAGAGAGCTTCTCCAGGCTGCCCAAATTAACTGAAGCAAATTTCATACAATGGAATAGGCGATTGAAAGTGATTTTAGACAGTCTTGAAGTCCTGGGCTGTATTAAGGAAGATAAGCCCAGTGGTGCTGGTGAAGAGGCCAGAGCAGCAGCCAAAGAATGGGAAAAACAAAACAGGATAGCAATATGTTATCATAGAAAATTTAACTGATTGCCAAATGATCCATGCTGGAGAAGGGGAAACAGCCACAGAAGTGCTCCATAATCTAGAAAAGGCATTTGGGTTTACAAGCAAGCAGTCTCACAGGCGCCTAGTGAGAGATATGTTTCATTTGAAGCTTGAGTGCAAGAAAGATTGTGGAAGTCATGTGGAAGAGTTTTTAACTACGTATTATTGAAAAGTTAAGACTGGCAGAATACGTGATTTATATTTTATTTTATTTTATTTCTTATATTTATTAATCGCCCATCTGGCCGGCCACCCGGCCACCCTGGGCGATGTACAATTAATGATGAATGAAGATCAGAAGGTCTGCTACTTCCTGGGGTCACTGGGATATAAGTTTGAGATTTTTATATCCAGAATGGACAGTGTCCCAAATTTAAAATTATATCTAAAAGATATAATTGGTCATTTGAGAGAAGAATGTGTTGAGAGAAGGGAAGAATCTCCAATCAAGCATTCTAAGCAACGTGACTCAAACTACTTGTCCCAAGGGAATGGGAAAGGCACATCCAAGAGAATTGTCTGCTTTAATTGCAACAAAGAGGGATATATTGCCAAGTTCTGTAAGGCCCCGAAGACAAAGAAGCCCCCACCTTTTAGGCAGCAAAAGGAAAAGAAGGGGATTGATGAGAATAGCTTACTGATGCAACAGAAGAGTTTAGCAGCTAACTGTTACAAAAGTAAGTCAAGCAAATGGGTCATAGATTCGGGTGCATCGAGCCATTTCTCACACGAGAGAGGATTCTTCAAAGAAATCAATGAGATTGAAGAATCACAAAGTGAGGATATCCAGATTGCAGATGGCAATGTGATAAAGGCACAAGGTGCAGGCTCAGGAGTTCTACACTGCAAGGTTGGTGGTGAACCCAGAAAGAACTGTGTAGACAGAGTTCCCTATGTTCCAAAATTAAGTTGCAACATGCTCAGTGTCTCCACTTTAGCAAAGAAAGTCTTCAGAGTACTAGTTGAAGGTGACAAGTGTAAAGTGTCCAAAAATGGTAAAGTGTTTGTTGAAGCTAGTCTGATCAATGGCGTGTATGAGGTTATTGTTTCAGAATCTCAGTCTGCCAAAGTGGCGTGCCCAAAGAAGAAGGATGAGGCTGATCTGGAGCTTTGGCACAGAAGACTTGGACATAGAGAAACAAGCACAATAAAGGAACTGCAGCGCAAGGAGCTGGCAAGAGGAGTGGAAGTAACCCAGAGTGCATCAGGCACAACCAAGTGTGTGAGTTGTGTCACTGAAAAGGCAGTTAAACCTTATTTTCCTCCTTGCACTCAGCAGCGCAGCACCAAAGTACTGGACGTGGTCTACAGTGATGTATGTGGTCCAATGAATGTTCCATCATTGGGGGAAAATAAATACATCCTAACATTTATTGATGATTTTTCAAGATATTGTGCAGCATACTTCCTCAAGCCAAAGGAGTCAAGTGCTGGAGATGACCAAGAAGTACTTTGCCATGGTGAAGAACAAATTCCAGAGGTGCCCAGGGGTCCTGATGACGGATAACGGGCCTATAGCTCCCTCTATAGGTGATGAACAGGGAGAAGCCCCAGCGTACCCAACCCCTGACAGAAGCATCAGAGACGAAGAGGAGCAGAGTGATGAGGACATGCCTGCACTGGAGAAGGAGGATGAAGCTGATGAGGTTCCAGAACCACAGGTCAGACAGTCATCCAGATCCAACAGAGGTGTTCCACCACTCCGGCTGTCCTACTTTGCAGGGTCGGCGCCATCCCAAGAATCTTCTACATGGGAAGAGATAGAGGAGATGCCAGACACAGAAGCCCGTCTCTGGAAGAAGGCTGTGCAGGAGGAGATGGATGCACTGCATCAGTACAAGACAGGGACGCTTACTGACCTACCTCCTGGAAAGAAGGCCACAGGAAGAGTAAGTGGAAGTTCAAAATCAATGAAGGGGCAGAAGGGGAAGTGCAGCATTACAAAGCGAGGCTTGTAGCTCAAAGATCAAATCTGCAGAGAAGTTGTCTGGCTGGATCAACTGATCAAAGACTTTGTGCATGAGGCTGTCCAAGATGGACTTGTGGACTTGACATACTAAATGACTGCTGACATCCTAACCAAGGCTCTACCAAGAGACAGTTTCCAGAATCTTCGAGTCAAGATGGGACTGTGAGTGGATTAATAAAATTGTGAATGAATGTGTGTTGTTTTGCCTGAGAAGGGGTGTGTTGGATAACTAAAATTGCAGTCAAAACCTATGGCTCATGTTTCACCAGGTAATTGGGTGAAATGGTTAAGATCACTGATACCTTCTAGGGTGGTTTTCCTAGAAGGTACTCATTGAATTATTAACAGCCTGAACAGGAAGTGGGCATAGCTCCCAGCTTCTTTCTCTTTCTGTTCAGACTCTAGTGAGCGTGGCACCACCAGGTTGTTGTCTCCATGTGGTCCTTGTAGCAGCATGTAGCCAGAGTTGCTGGTCTGAACTCCACAAGTTCAGACCCCAAGTATTTCCAATTGAACTTGTAACCAACTGTAAGAAACGCTTTTAAGCCTGCCTGAATGAAACTGCATAATCTGAGTGAGTAAATGTTACTTTTAACTTTTACAAGACTGTGTCTCTGATTATTGTTCTGAGGGAGAGAAAAAGGGGCAAAACCAGGGAAATCCAGTCTGCCTTAAAGCATCCTGGATTACCAAATGCTAACTGGCTAACACTAGCCAAATCTAAGCTTCTTTTAAGCTGGAAAGGGACTCTACTCTGCTGATCTCACTAACGTGAGATAGGAAGGATATTACTCCACAATATATCCTCTCCTAGTATCTTTTTCAAGTCCGAACAGTTTTCCCAATCCCTGGGTTGTTTGACCACCTCCTCCTTTGCCTGCCCCTCCCTGTATCCCAAATGCATTTATGGCACTGTAGGAGTGGCATGTAGAGCAGCTGGGCTTTTTTTAACCACTCTTTCTCGCCACCTCTGTTGCCTGGCAAAATGGTTCTGGGTTCGCATGTAATGACAACACATATTTTAAACAACCCAGCACTACAACCCAACAACAAACCATGAGTTTTCTTTCTGGCTTATTCATGGTTAATAAACCATGGCTTGTTAGCAAGGCCACGTTCTCACACTGACTGGGTTCACATGAACACTGCAGCCCACTATGACTTATTTAGGCTACAGTGGGGTGCGGTGCATGCCAGCCGCCCTTTTGAATATTCAAGCTATGGTGGGTGGTCACCGTGGCTTATCATGTCATGCAGACCCTGGGAGGGTGGCTTAAACAACCCACACATAACCCTAAAACAGCCCATGGGTCATGCAAGACTTGTTTAACTCTCGCATAAGCCACCCTAGCTGGGTTCGCACAACATGATTCAAAAGGGTGGCCAGGATGTACCGCAACCCACCGTGGCTTAACTAAGGTGCAGTGGGCTGCAGCAATTGTGCAAACAACCCAGAATTCAACAATCCATACCATTAGTTAGCATTATGTGCCAGCCAGGCCATTGTGAGCTATGGTCTAAGGGGTAGGCAACTTGTCATCCTCCAAATGTTTTGGTCTACAGCTCCTATCATCCCTCACCATTAGCTATGCTAGCTAGGGCTTATGGGAGTAGTAGGCTAAAACATCTGGAGGACCACAAGTTGCCCACTGGTCTCAGAGGGGCATCTAAATTTTCTTTCCCCCTAATGAATACTACGCATGTTGAAAAGTTATCATGAATAAAGCCAACATTAGAATGCAATTTTCAGCCAGGTTATCACATGATAATTGTAAATACCACGTTAAAAATGTTTATGTATATCAGTGCCCTTATTTGTTCTCAAATGGTTTCTAATTGGAATTCCAATGAAACCAGGGAATTTGCATAGCTGCTATTTTCCACCCCATACTGATTATTCAGGCAACCCAAGCTGTGATCTATTTAGAAACATGTGAACATCTATGTAGAATGCAGTTTTGAATTTGGCTTATAGCCACCAAACAGCAACTCAGTTTTTGAGTGTTAACATTTTTGTGGTTTGTTTAGAACTAAATTGTTGCTGGGTCCATTCAGAAGCATGCAGATCTGCTAATGAAAAACAGCAAGAGGTGAAGAATGGACAGGAATTCCAATGCTAAAAGGAGCATGACAAGTGACCGAAATGGAAGAGCAGGTGGCCAAGCAGTAGCAGTAGCCTGTTAAGACTTAGCAGTCTGAGATCAACTAGATATATGGCAGGAAGCAGAAGCAATGAGAGCCACTGTGGCGTAGTGGTTAGGGTGTTGGACTGGGACTTGGGAGATCCGGGTTCTAGTCCCCGCTCGGCCATGAAACTCACTGGGTGATTTTGGGCCAGTCACTGACTCTCAGCCTAACCTACCTCACAGGGTTGTTGTGAAGATAAACATGGAGAGGAGGAGGAGAATTATGTAAGCCGCCTTGGGTTCCTTGCAGGAAAAAAGGCCGGGTATAAATATAATAAATAAATAAAATAAGAATAAATAAACGAGAGAAAGAGCTGCATACACATTTCTCTGTGTTCACCAAGCAGCACTATGGCGAGGATGAGCAACCAGGCCTAGGAATTGAAGGTCCTGGTGAAGAGAGGGTGCCCCATTAAAAAAAATCACTTAAGACACCAAAATGTCTAAGCCCAGTTTTGAGCATGAGACAGGCACAAGGCAAGACTTTGCAGATAGAAGCTGCACCCGGGAGAAGAAATAATAATATCCAGACCAATTGGTTTGGAGGACATGGAAGGAACTCTATCTGAGTGCCATGCCTTGTCTTGAGAATTACAACTGTAATATAGACACAGTAGACGTCAAACAGGGTGTGTCTTCCAAGGGACACAGCTGCTATCTTCACTGTTCTTGGATCATCGTTGTTATGGCAACAATAGCAACTGTAACATTTGCAACAATATAAAATTTAACAGATTTCCAAACCATTGTTCATAAATAAAAGGTTTGGAATGTATTCCCCTTGCTCTAGAAAGGTGTATATATACCATTTGCAGAATAGGCTTTATCTTCCAGGATAAAGAGCTCAGAATAGGAAAGGAAAGATGCATTATAAGCTTTATTCATTTGTAAAACAACAACGCTCTGCCTCCTTGGGGAATACCACTTGCAGAGTTTGCTTGAAAATTTGACTGTCCAGTACATTTGACTGTCCACAAAAGCCAAATGGCTATTGTGTTAAAAAAAGGGGGGGTAGCATCCCTCTGGTCTACAGATTCAGTCTACATAGGAGAAGATAAAGAAATGCCTATCTCATCTTTCATTGCTTGCTTTGTTTTATGGGTCATAATACAGGCTTCAGCAATGGCTGAATTCCTATAGCCATATGTAAATAATATGCGTACACTGAGACTCTTCAGTGTATGACATTTATCTTTAAATTATCACAGATGCTGAAGAGAATGCGAAAGATGCTGAAGGGAGGAACAAAGGACCATATGCATTTTAAAGAGGACTTCTATTGATAACATATAAAAGATGCTGCAATTAGGTTATTATTGTACCAAACCTGTTTTGGGCCTTTTTTGCACTATTGCTGTATTGCCAGCAGTGTAATAATAGCTGGGGGGTAGGAGTCCAAAATAAGGGTATAATTTTGTTAAAATATGTCATTTTAAATTAATCTTAACTCATCAAGCAATTAACTATTTCCCCCGTAAATTTCCCCTAATGTCATTCTGTACCTTTTAATTTGATGATGATGATGATGATGATGATGATGATGATGATGATGATGATATAAACATAGGATATATATTTAAACTACTGGATAGGAAAGTTAGAAGAAAAAGTGCAGAGTTATTCTGTATTTTCTGTAAGTGCTATAATCCTGGAAAGAATAATATTTTTTCATCATCTTTGATCAAGTAGTAGTGTGACAAACACCAGTTCACTACAAAGGTATGCTCAAGGCTTCCACATTCGACCCATTGCTAACACTCAGGCTGCAGTCCAACATGCAGTGCTAGCAAGACATTTTGCTGCTTGAAGTGGAGCCCAAATGGCATCCACCGCACCGCCCCCAACACACACTAACGCCCACACTTATAAAAATCTTGCTGCACCGTCAGACACCAATTCCAGTCTTCACCTTTTCCCACCCACCACCACCACCACTACCACCAATGGTGCCGCCCACTTGGTTTTCATTTAAATCAATGGGATTTATACACAAGCGACTCTGAGCAAGATAGCAGCCTTTGCTGTTGTTGTTGTTGTTGACATTTATATACCACCTTATCTGCTAAAAAGCCATGATATTCGTATCTAGCCCTTCCTTCAAGGAGCTCAGAGCAACCCACATGGGGGTCATCTTATTAGTATCCTTTTAACAACCTTTGAGGTAGATTATGCTGAGAGAGAATGACATGCCCAAAGTGAACTTCATGGATGAGTGGGAATTTAAACTCAGGTTTCTCTGGTTCAAATGTATTATACCAGACTAGCTTTCAGATTGTTTTCAAATCATACCAGAATTAATAATGCCAGGCTTCTATGTTTCTAAATCAATGCACACATATACTAACTACTGATGCTATTTCTAACTACCAAAGGGGTGCAGTTTCTGTGAAAACCCCATTAAAGTGAAGAAGAAACAGGGCTTGGTCAGTTGCACCCATGCAAAAACCATGCAGATTTTTGTCTTTTCTCTTTAAACACTATTTTTGATGGGCTTTTCCATAAAGATAGAAGCAAATTCTTGCAAATACATGGAAACTACAGCTCCAGAAAAGTATATATTGGGTAAATGTATTTAGCTTATTAATATGACTTCCTTATGCTATGTTTGGAATTCATGTTTTCTTGTAAAAAGCAAGTTCTAATGCACAGCTTTGTAGGATATGGTGGAAATGGGATAGACAATTCTTATCTATCTGTGTCAAATAAAGGGGAATAATGTTCCTGTGTCAAATATAATTACACCCTTGGGATATACAGCATAAGCCTGTGCATCTTAAACCAGCCATTTTCATTTCTGATTTTTAAATTTATACTTCAAACCTATGTTTGTATTTCCATTACTCCCATGATGGTACCTGGGCAGGAATACTGCCATGCTAGGCACTCATCAGTGCTGTTTCTCTAAACCACTATGCAAATTAGCCCTGAAGGATGCTCTTAAAGCATCAAGGCTTTATCTAAGAAGCTAACTCAAAGTGTATTTTTTATTTTTGTTTTTTATTTTAATCAAAGATCCATAAAAAAAGAATTAGGGATCAAAATAAGTGATCTGCTCCATCTCTCTCTTTCTATGCAGCATAGTATCATAGATTATTTTCTGTTGGATTCTCTGACCATTCTAGATGTTAATATAATGCAGGAAACAGAATAGAGCGTCTGTTGTTTCCTTTGAGAAACCATTTCAGTGTCCTATTCTGTCATTAGGAAATTGGTGGTGATAGTCTGCTTGTGTATTCCAGTGCTCAGATATACCTCATTCACGGCTTTAAGGTATTCCCCCTTGCACCAATCAAAATCACACCTTTTCCCATTTAAGGCCAAATGCTGCTTTCAAAGGCCAGCCTTGGGCATCACCTGCCATTAATGGAAGCTCTGTGCTTCCACAAGTAAGGGCACAATCAGTGCCTGAACAAACTAAGAGTTAACACATTCCCATCCACTCCATTTGTTTATCAGTAAAGTAAGGGCATATTCATAAGGGACTACTGAGAACATCTGTTAGTCTCCCATATGTCACTTCTGAATATTGTTAAAGCAATACAGAAATCAGAAGAGAGCCATATTTAAATCATATTATGTTCTGATCAATGTGGTTCTTTCATTTGACTTAAACATGAGGGATACCTAAACCACCTTCTTAGGATCACAAGTGAAAATGCCCCAAGTCTGTGATCCTCAAAAACACATACATCATGGTATTTGTTCCTAAGTGACATTCAAGGAATCAGAATGTTATCCTAACAGCTGGTTCCTAAACCATGTATCCGGAAGTCAATCCCATTCCATTAAATGGAACAAGCTTCCTAATAAGTAAGTATGCTTAGGGCTGGAACCTTAACTGGGTCGTAGACCACAGCCATACCCCCATACAGTCTTCAGCATTTATACCAGCATAACTGCAGCTATTTGCAATGCTAGGTACAAGTCTTCAGACTGGAGTCAGACTGGGCTACCCTTTCTTTGGCTGTATGTCTCTTTTGGCATTGGTATGTAGCACAATCTTCTGACCTAATCACCATCAAAAGATACTAGTATTTTAAAAAATACAAATCTCATTTTCTTCTTATCTACATTTACACTGTCATCATTTATCATATATACTGCAATGTGTTTTACAATCCTTATTTTTTTACCACCACAGCAATGCTGTGAGATATGTCACACCACTATTATTCCCACTTTACAAATGGGGAATGGAGACTTCCAAATGCAAGCCCAATTCTTTACCCACTGAACCTCATTATTGCAATTACCTGAATAAGCTATATAGAGTGCCTCATATTGTACACCACTTACCATACAATTACTAAAGACATCAAAGCTACACATGATTAGACCAATATGGGGCACAGTTCTAATGTCCATTTAGGCCTGATTCACACATGACATTTTCTCTACACCTGTGTGTCACATCTGAAGAACACATACATTTCAATTTTGATTAGTGTACAGTGACTGGGAACTCTATAAAATATATACTACATAATCTTCACATATAACAGTGTGCATGGATTTGTCATACATTCATGTACACCCACATAGGGAAAACACCATGTGTGAAGAGGCCCTTATAAATTCACTATTCCTAGTCCTTTGTTATAATTTAGCCCTCTTAGGTCTAAAAGGTCTCCCTATGTATATTTAGATGATATAATGTTTGCTCTAGATTAAAAATTCATCATACACCCTTAAAAAAAATTCCCTTTGGTTCTTTGCAGTGAATAAGCAAGACAACATTCACGGAAAATTGCATTCTATAAAATAAACTTCAACTTTCCATTTATTTAACATATACATTTTATTTAATTATTTCCCTCCCCTTCAAAATAGCTGGTAACTCTTTTATAGACTGTACAAATGTTAAAAACTACTCACTGTATTATTTAATTATCAAAGCACAGTTCAGGCTATGTTAATGCTATATACCTGGAAATTCATAATATTGTATTTAATTGAGAAATATGTTCTTAAAGAACTAGGCATTTGAAACAAAGTTTTAATCAGATACATAACTTATCAGAATACTCTATTGGTGGATTATGAAAGTCTGAATTTATTTATTTATTTATTTATTTATTACATTTATACCCCGCCTTTTTTCCTACAAGGAACTCAAGGCGGCTTACATAATCCTCCTCCTCCTCTCCGTTTTATCCTCACAACAACCCTGTGAGGTAGGTGAATACTTAATAGTTCTTCTGTTTTGATTGTATTGTGATTCTATATATTCTAGGCCCAATGGAAATAAATCTTATAAGAACTAGAAGTTCTCTTCTTTTCTATGAAAGGGCTGTCTAAGTGCATTTATAGTTAAAATCTAAGCCTAGATAAGCAAGGACCACTAGCACAAATGAAGTACTCTATAGAGTAACATTTGTCAGCAATAATGCATATAATGTTCTTTGCCCATTTGTTTTACTAGCATTCCTATAGATAGTCATTATCTTTGTAAAACTGATTGTTTGCAATTGCAATCCATTTTGACAGGGCCAATGTGCCAGATTATATATATTAAGGCAGCTGTTGTATTTACCAGCTCTTTGTTTTGCTGTATATCACATATGTATTGATCTACACAGCTTGCATGGGCTAGTATCATGCAAGTTAACTGTAACTTCTCTTTTTTCCGAATACAGCTAAGGAAAGAATTTAAGCAGAACAACTCAAAATTTCAAAGAGATGGAAATATGCACATTCTTCCCCCAAATTATCTCACAAAATATTTTTATTAGATTAATTTACACATTGTAGCGGCATCTCCCAATAGTGTTTACAATAAGAAAAACATATCTTTCCAAAGCAGTGTTTGCAAGCCCCCACTTGTCATTAAATATAACTGTACATCCAAGAGACTTGTAATAATAGCCTTTAATTAAACTGGTGACTGTTACAGGGTTTCCATTGCCCTTTGAAGGTCTTAATTATTAGTTGTATCCATCCAGCCTTTTATGGCACACAGATGGTTAAATGAAATAATTAAACCATATCTCCAATGGAAATATCATGATTTTTGTATGTTTTAATCAAATCCTTGTATGTTGAGGTTTAAAATGAATAATGTTATATTTTTTTACCTCTATGCGGTGGTGCACTAGCATACTAGGATATTTAGGAGAAAGGGTAGCTTTTTATGGGAATAATCGTTAAGCATGATGCATGTAAATGAGCTGTTTTTTTATGCATGGCTGGCAAAAGTGCTAATTAAATAGTTGGTATTCAAGGCTATGCTCGTTCATTGTTTAGTGACACACAAATCCAGCGATGTGTGCCAGCAGACATTTTAAGTTGAATGTTTTCTCTTCTGCGGTCTTTGTCATGAAATGGTGGCACCATGATGAGAACGCTAGTGTAAGCAAAACACTGAAATATGCTTTAATAATGTTTTAACCATGTAGCAACACCAGTCTAGTTCCATAATGAATTTTTAATTTCTTCATATAAGGATGTTCCGAGTTATCGCTGATGCATATTAAATCATATACATGAGTCATTTTCTCACTAAATTTGCATAAAATGGCTAAATGCTAATGTACCAAATGGGGTTTACTATATATGGTACAGTAAATATGCCCTTGCAGGCTTGCTGCAATCCATCTCTGGTATTTCATTAACAGCTTTCACAGGGTGGGGTCAGAAAAAGAAACAGAGAGAAAAACTATTGTGTTGCTTTCTAGGATATGATTGCATGATACTAGAATGATTATACACAAAGATTAGAATTTATGTAAGTTTTCCAAATAAAATATGCAGAAAAATAAGCTTTCTGAGGGCATCTGTGCTGTTCATGGATGTCAAAAAGGCTATGCATTTTTGCATTTGATACTGAATGTCAGATTAAAAGTATATATTATGCATTAAATGAATTGTGTTGTGCTTGTTCTGTATGTTTTGTTGTTGGGATGTTAGAACTGTTATGAACCAGTCTCTTCTTCTACTATCTATTAATTGTGTCTACTTCATATTCATACATTATATACCACTCCTCTTTATTTCAAGCATGCTAGGCTAGTATGAAGGCTATGGCATCTCTGACCGTATTATTAGGCCAAACAATTGGGTCATATTTAATAAAAAACTTCCTCCTTTCTCTTTCCCCCACCTTTTTGCCACCCGAAACATATTTGTACCCAGTACTGGGTGGGGGTGGGTGGGTGCAGGGGTGTAATTTAAAAATAAATGTCTGTTTTGCCCTACAGTTATTTTAAATTAGTCCTGATAAATAATTAAGTAATGCATAATATATTATTTTGATGCAGTGGTCTTAAGAATTTGAGTGGTATTTCAACTACAATTATAGTAATTTATTTATCAGTTAAAAAAAATGTTTACATAATCACAGTTCAAAATCCAGTGGACTGGAGAGATATCAGAAAGGCACGCATGAATGTGATAATGACTTAAGCATTAGATTGACTTAATAATGTAACAATATCATATGCAAGAGGCTGGAATCTCTAATGTCACTTGTATTTGATGAATCATTTTTAAATGATGAAGGTGCCCGTATTATTTTCCATTTCTTAGTGATATGTTATGCAGAAGCAAACTATTAGGCAAAGAATTGGCTGAAGAATAGCTATCTTAGGTAACATGTAGTTTCTACAAGAACAGACCTTAGCTCTAGTCAATGATCAGAGGACTCTGAAATCACTCTGCTTTTTTTTCCAGATGACTGGAGCAAACAGCTTAACCCACAAACCAGTTGAGCAAATTTGTAAATATTTATAACCCAAACTACAAACCAGTCAAGCCACAGCCCTGGGTTTAAGCCAGTTTAGATGCTACTGAATACAACAGCATCATTTTTAATGAAGTAATAGTTAAAGGTTAAAGCAAAGGTCCATGCAAGCTCATGTATAGCTAGAGATGGGTGAACTAATTCACCCTATATTATCTAAACCAGATTATGGATTTTTTTCTCAGGAGTGAACATTATGTTTGGAATATTCATTGCATGTTGTAGAATTTATAGGAGTTTTTCCAGAGATATTGCATGTTCATTGCTACTGAATATGGAGGCTTTTTTTTTTTTAATGAAATAAATGTTTATATTTCTGTCACTCAAAAGTGGTTGTATTTCATTCCTGGATCTATCTGGTTCATTCACTTAATTAAAAAAAATAACATCATGGGCATGATTCAGTTGAGGATAAGCACTTTTAAGTCCCACTTAGTGTATGCTTAATTCTGCCAACAGCATTAGTTAGATTTTGAAATGCATAACTTTGACTGAATCATTACCCATATGTTTTATTTATACCTCACTCCTAAGCATGTACAAATTAATCCTGTTGAAATTAATGGGATTTGTTTCCAAGTAACATGCTTATGCTTAGGATGATATGCAGCTACCTAATATCCAAAGTGTATATTAACATAGTTTTGCACTGTAGTATTCATCCAAAGCTACTAAATTAATATTAATATTCCCTAATAATTCATTTCTAGTCACATACATACTATATACCAGAGTCACCTATTACGAGCTAAGAGAAGACTTTTTAACTGACTTGTCTTGCAAAATATAGTTCTAACTTCTAAGTCCATTTCTACTACAATCTAAAAGTTTCTTACTGAGAGATGGAAGAACCTTTAGGCTGCAATCCTACACACACTTACCTAGGAATAAGTCCCAATGAACTGGATAGGACTTACTTCTGAGTAAACATGCATAAGATTGCGCTATTAGTAGTACAATAATTGCTGCCTTCTAAAGTGTTTCAATCCAATCATTACAGTTGATATATAAAACAAAGTATCCCCCCCCCCATTTTTCTAGAATGTTCACAATTGTTCCTGGCCACTACAACAATGAAGTTATTGTGCAGATATTCCATTCTATCTAGGCCCTATATAGGATTTACTGTATGGGCCACTTGGAGACAGTTCCATCTAGATTCTATTGTATTGTATTATATTCAGGGCTTTTTTTCTGGTGGAACTCACCGGAACTGAGTTCCAGCACCTTTTCTTCTATTAATTGCATTACAATTTAATCGCCATCTACTCCCGAGGAAATGTAATCCAAGAGTTCCGGTACCCTTTTCTCCAGAAAAAAAGCACTGATTATATTGTATTATATGTGTTTCTATGTAGACTGCTTGGAGATCCTGAGATGTCAAGCGGTATGGATGCAGCTAAAAAAAAGAGAGAAAATAAATTCTAGCTGGAACTGACTGCAACTGGCCCATAGGTGGTTACTGTGTCTTAGATTTGAATTACAGTAAATCATATGACTTATTACCTACTTGATAACAATATTCCTTTATAACCCAAATTCTTGTTTCCTGAGAACCGTACTGCATAGAATAATAATTAGAAAGTATAGTTTGCTTTAAAATGAGTTTCATTAAACATGTTGTAAACCATCTTGTTGTAAGCCACACCAGAAATGTTTTACATTGAAGGACAGGATATAAATGTATAAAATAAAAATAAAATAATATACTGATGTGTTCAATACTATTTTTAAATTTCATGAAATTTAAACATTTACATGTGCTTTCTTAAAGGAGTGTGGTCTCTTCAGAGCATATATGGTCTTAGAATCATAGAATCATAGAAAAGTAGAGTTGGAAGGGGCCTACTAGGCCATCGAGTCCAACCCCCCCGCTCAATGCAGGAATCCAGGTCAAAGCATCCCCGACAGATCTTCTGTTACAAAAGGTCCAATACACTACCCTAGAGTTTGCTTCAAAACAAGCAAACATAATTTTGCTAATACATATAGTAGGAGGAATCTATGATATTGCATTTGCACCTGAAGAGGATACACCGCTTTTTATCTAGCACTGTACTTGAATGAGTACTTTTGGTTACTTCGACAAAGTACTCTTGGTTACTTTGACAAAGGTCCCATGCATAAACTCACATACTTTTCTCCCCAGGTACAAATGGAGGAACTATTATATTACATTATATTAATCCCCAGGTAAAGCCCAATGAGATGAAAGCTGCTGGGTTTCATTCTGCAAACATTCAGATCAATGGAACTTTTGCTACTGAAGTCAAGGTGATGTGGACTGTGTTCTTAACATCCCAACCTGAAACCCATTTAGTGGAAGCAAATCATATTATAATCTTATCTCCCAGTAAATATGTGTTGGTGGATTGAAGAGTCTGGTTTGATTACTTATAAACAACTTTGTTTTCCTACCTCCAGTTTGCAGAGCAGTTAGGGTCATAATGTGCTGATCACTCACAAAATATTAAACAAATAGAAAAATGAATGTATTTTCCAATTGTGTGAAGTAAAGAAATAAATATGCAGCTGATGTTCCTTACAGTTGTTGTTGTGTGTGTGTTTTTGATGCTTGCTTGCTTGCTTCCTAAGAATATAGGCCTCTGATTTTAGCAACAGCAACAACTGCATTTGTCTATGTGCCAGTGTACATACCGTATATGGATTTATTTATGCATACAGTCATTTATGCACATGCACATACAATTAGATAAAACCAAAAATAAGTATCTTCTCTAAGCATGGGTCATTGTGAATATATGTTATAAGTGCGGTTATTTTTAAAAACTCACAAAATGGAGAGGGGGCACAGAGAGAGAGAAAGTATGAACTATTGCTGTACGTATTTGGTAGATGTTAATATACTTTTGTGTACTTTTGTGCCCTGTATTCTGTATGTATGTGTGTGTGTGTGGCCACATAGACACCTATTATAGAACAATTTCTACAGCACCTCCCTATTTTGCAAACTGAATTCTCTTAACATTTCAGAGGCCAACCAGCCACTATAATTAAAAATAGATAACATTGCACAATAGACCTGAATATCAGCAGGCATTACAATGCTACTACTTTTTTAAAAAAAAATTGTAACATTCCCGGAATGTCTTTTTTTTAATACGATAAATTCAAGTTTACAATAGCACACTGTACAAATGGTGTAGCCTTTCCAACACATACACAAAAGCAAACCCTGTTGATGTTAATGGTACCTTAAAGAACAGTAGTACTACCATGTTCTAAACCTTGGGTAATTACACACACACACACACACTTCTGGCTTCCTTGTCACTTATTACAAAACCTATTAAGGTAACTTTCTAAGATATATCTCAACTCCTGCTCTGGAATAAAAAAATGTAGCATCACCTGGATCCTGGACCCTCAACATTAGTCATTAGAAACAAAATATTGTCATCAGTGTTAATACAGCATTTGCTTTGACAAACTAAGCAAGTGTATTTCTTACATGAAACAACATCCACTTAAGGCTACAATCCACCAGCCAGCCCTATTGAAACCAAACCAACCCTGCTCAAGAGTAAATGTATATTTGCCCTGTTATGCTCCCTGACTGGGTTTCTTTAGAAACACAAGTTCTTTCTTCCCATCTTTTCCAGCCTATTGGCATGGGGGTGGGGGAGAGAAACAGCCTCCATGCCACACCAAGATGGGTGGATTTAACTCCCAGTTGAAAAGTTAAGATGGTATCATTAGTTGCGCACAGCATGATTTCTCTCTAATCCTCTCTGGAACTTACAAGAAGTTTAAATGTCCATGCATGATGTTATTAACTGGCTTTAGTAAGTACTTAAGACATAGGTTTCTTTTTTTAAAGCCATCTCTGGAGAAGTTATACTGTACCTAGCAACAAGGCTGTAGCTAGCCACATGCACACTAGTGTTGCAATGATTGGGGGAGGGGGGAGAGTTCCACCCTCCATGAGTAGGACAATCAAAATGATAGTTTCCTCTGAGAGGGGTTGACTCCTGGGGACTAGAAACTTAATTTTAAGAGAACTGACATTATTTTATTGTTATTAAGAATGTGTCAGATATCAATGTCATGCAGGTGGAAGGAGTGGGGGCTTACATCCTAGAAAATGTTAAGTACAAAACTAAAATACCTGTCTACATAATGTTTCCTATTTTTCTACCAAATTTGAGGATGGGGCAGTTAAATCATGCTAATGAAAGAGGAAGAGGTTTAATAAACCACTATACAGAACCAAATAATAGGAACATCTGCCAGACAAAACCACATCACTACCATTAAAGCCAGTCAATACCCTATTTGCTTACTTTCAAGGCCCTACATGGCACAGAATAGTGGCGAGAGAGCCAGACTACCTTGATGCCACCAAAGGAAAGGTGAAACGCTGTGGATACTGGATGAAAGAATGTAGGTGAGAAATATCCTATTCTTTTCCCATCCCACCCATCTACTGGAGACCATTTCGCAGTGCCTGAGTAACAAATCAAGAGGAGCAATAACTGCCAGTATTTTCACAGGGATATATAATGGAAACAAGGCTACAGCTTTTGTAAGATCTGCATAGGAGGCCCGGATTGATGATGATGATGATGATGATGATGATGATGATGATAAACGACCACTAAATATTAAAATAATGTATTCAATGCAAACCAGACGCCTTTGTAAAGGGAAGTGGTGGGTGAAAAGAAGCCCAGCAGCAACCTGAGGGCATCTAGAAAGTACAGCATGGGGGGGTGGGGATGAGGAACTTTGACATGACTAACCTGACAAGGCGGAGGACAGGGAAGGCGCTGCGTTGCCCTAGCAGAGGCACCAGAGCCTGCACCAGAGGGAGGAGAGCGCGCGTGGCGAGCCGAGGAGCTCAGCCATCCCGTCTCCCAGGAAACACCAATCACCGCGCGCGCCTGAGAGGCAACTGGTGCTTGTCGCACACGGCAGCCTGGTACTGCCCAGCGGCCCACTCGCTGCCATTGCTACGCCAGTCCTTGCAGCGGCAGCGGCAGCTGCTGCCGCCGCCGCCGCTGCCTCGGTCCTCAGACGGCTGCCTCTGCAACCCAGCCGTCTGAGTCAAGCACCCCTTCTCCTGAAGTCCTGAACTAGCCTAGCAGTCTCCCCAGAGAAACAGACACACACACCCAAAACGATCCAGTCTCCTCAAGTCCCGAGATGAAAGGTTTTCGAAATGAAATTAAATGAAATCAAACGATTGGAACGACTACCGTACTTCTTTTTCAGTTTGGTCTGGCATTGTTTTCCAGACCTCTTTGCAGGTAACTCTCCCGGCTCCTTTCTGGTCCTGCAGCGCGTCCCCCGCCCGGGGTCATCGGCAACAAGCGGCAGCACTTCGGCAGGCCAGCTGCTTGCGTCTCCCCAGTCAGTCCCCACCACCTCCCTGCTCTTAATGATCTTCAGCATCTTTCATAAAGGACTGCACTAAGATCACATTGCACTGGGCTAGTGAGCGACCAGCATGGAGTCAGGCTCCACAGCAACAAGGCTCTGTTCGTGCCCAGGCAGCGCTCACTCTTGCGGTTATCCAGAAGAGCAGCGCATTTGGGGATGGGGAATGGAATCCGCGAATCTATCAAGGCTTTTGCAATGCGTTCCCAAGCTAATGGGCTCTTTCCTGTCATCTGCTGTAGCCCTCTGCGTAGGGCCTGAAGCAATCAAATCCAGAACTCACCGAGAGCTTTGACTAAGGAAGGTCCTCCTGGCTGAGGAAGGAACGAAGATTTACAGTCTGAACCATACAGCCACTTCAGCTGGACGACTTCAGTCAGTAAGCTTGTGTAATTCCACTGACGGGAACAGGGATAAGGTGGCAGTTTTATGCATGCTTACTTGAGAATAAGCTCCATTTGAGTGAGTGGAACTTACTTCTGAGTAAACATACGTAGGATTGTGCTGCACATCCGTTTCAATCCAAGTACTTCAGATTAACTGGATAGGGCTATTAGGGCCCTAAACCTGTTTCCATTGAAGTGAAAGGTAAATTGCTGCTGGGAGTAAAACCTGAGCCTTGAATTAAACCTCAGTCTTGGCAAAATCCACTGAGGAAACCCTTGTTGGTGTATTCACTTGAAAACTAGGTCCTGAATAACTGAAATGTACAAAGATTGCAAAATCATCATCATCATCATCATCAAAAAATAAAGATGATACATGTGTCAGCATTATGAAATGCACTCTATGTCAATTTAGGTAATCTGAAAAATCAATTGCCACATTTTAAAAGTGTAAATGAACTCTCCCCCACCCCTTAGCATTACTTTCTGTTTGCTTTCTCCTCCACAACCACCATCTTGGCCCATCCTATTAAATAAGAAACCAGACAATAAATCCCAGTAAATCCACCACTATAATGATAGAACACTGATTAAGCAACACAGTAAAATTAAAAGAGTTTATGAGATGTTTGTTTAGAAGAAGTCAAAATGCATAGATGCCAATAATCATTTTAGTCAGTGTAGAGGCTCTTGTGAATATAGCCACTCATGCCTTGGCATCCTACTGCTATGTTCCTTTATCTGGAAATAAGCTTGCACTGGTTTCAGTACAACATTATTCTGAGCAAGTGCTTAGAAACACAGACTTTATGCTCCATTTCTCTAGCTGTATGTTCAACAGGACCCTTGCAACTGCCAACCAAGTACTCCCATTAGCAGAGTTGCTTAAAAAATTGGATGCTGTTGTTGACTAGTTATTGTGAATGAAATTTTAGTTTACACCCACAGCTGAAGTGGTTTACTCCAGCAAACTAAGTGAACATTTAGTCAGTGACATTTAGTCAGCGGCTGGAAGTTCAATAACTGAATGCTTTTAGGATACTATTTCTCTTTACCACTCTTACCCAAGTAATTGACCTTTTTTCCCTTTAACAGTGCAATCCTATACATGTCTACTTGGAAGTAAGTCCCATTGAATTCAATAGGTCTCACTCCCAGCTAAGTGGGTATAGGATTGCACTGAAAGACAATAAAATATTTTGGCATTATGTTTTGATAAGCCATTTTGAGTGCTCTGTCCTCCACTGCCACTACCCCCAAAACAGTATTACATAATAGATTTCTGACATATTCCACTGTTCATTTTGCTGCTTCAGCCTATATTACTCATGGTGTTGACAGCTGGAACATCCAGCAAAAGTACTAGTGACCATTGATTTGTAGTTTCATATTAAGAAAGGAACAACATTTAATGACACTAACAAAATAGTGGACAGAATAAGAGTTAACACAAAGGAGGCATAATAAATGGCATCTAACATCACAAACGACTAACTTATTAAACACACACACACACACCTTTCACCTGTTATCCTTTTAAAAAGATATTTGTGCTGCCAGTTGATTCTGAGGGATGCTACATCAAAGGCTGAACTGCTTAGATCCATTTTAAGTTATCCTTACCAAATTTTAAAAGCGATTAAAGCAAAGTAATTCATTGTAAAGCACCATTGTGGTAGCTAATTCTGTATAGGCAAGCCCTGGTGTTCCACCAAGCCCCCTGAACACAAGTCTCTCCTACTATATTGTTTGTCAAGCTCAAACTAATTAATATTCAAAGCGAAGCATGAAATGCAGTAAACTGAAGAACTAGCCACAGCAAACTTTCTAGGATGTCATTATTATGATGGCATTCATTTGAAACATTTTTAAGAACACAGACTGTTTATGCTGTTTATTTTCTGGATTACTTGAGAAACAGTTTTGCAACTTGAACTTCTCTAGAAAGGATTACCCTAGCTCTACCTCAGCAATCCAAACTCCCAAACAGGGTGAGGTGAGGTGAGGTGGGGTGGGGTGGGGGGTTGCTTGTCTGAAATAACTTTTAAATGAACACTTTTTTAGTTGCTTTCCCCCCCTGTTATGTTGTGCATTGTACAGCCTAGCAATGATATTAGTTCTAGTGTGGGAAAATATTATAATTGAGATCTGGTAAGTTATTTGCAGACTTCAAGTTTTTCTTTACACTGTGCTGACATTTAGCATAGCCCCAGTGAGGAAAACAATACTGCCATTCATGGCTGTAGACGTAGGTTTCAATCGACTTAAGCGGGCACAATGAAACTTGGTCATTCACTGGTTACCCATATTGTGTTCTCAAATTTTCTCTCAGCAAAAGTATAATGACTCAGTATTGTATGGCTGCATAGACAAGGGCTCAGAACAAGAGACACTAGTTTTGTCTGACGGTGTGAGAAAGTCGTGAAGGGATCTTTTCTTCCAGATGGTGTTAAATTCAGCTGCCTTTTTAACATTGGCCTTGCACAGCAATCTGGTGCTCCCTTTTCAAAAGGAATGAGGCTTGGTTCCCACTAGTTAACATGCACACTCACGCAACCCTGCAACTTCACTCCAACTGTTTTACAATGCAATGGTATGCTAAATAAATTTGATCTGGGCTCTTCCAATGTTAAAACTAGCCTTCAAAGGACTACTCGGATTATATTTATACGTCTTTGAACTAAGCATTATGTTTGCAAGCTATTTCAAGCTCTAAAGAAATATCACCTTACTGCCACAAAGTTATTTTGACTGAAATATCTGAAAACACATGCTTACTGAACTTTACTCACAATTGGAGTACGTGGGATTAAAAAAAATAAAAATTAACCTAATTTGTATCAAATCAGTGGAAGAGAAATAATAAATAATAATAAAATAACATTAAAATGTATTTTATTGATTGATACTCATGTAACATTAGCATGGTACAAAACAATTCTGATATGACAATGACTAACACAGAAATATAATATCATAAAGAAAAAAATCCTTAGGTGTTTTCCTTAACAAATTTACAGAAAAGACCAAGATGTAAGTAAGAGCTTATTTAAGTAAAGTAAAAGTAATTTCATTCCATTGAATGTTTTTCACTAAAGGAAGGTTTCCCCAGAAAACATCTTAATTGAACCTCTTTGAGAAAGAAAACCATGCACTTTGTAATGTAAATGTTGATTGTAGTACACAAGGGCCCTAGGTAAACAGCACCCCTGGACATGCAGTAAAGAAAAAAGCAGAAACCTCAACACAGAAAGGTTGGTCAGCCACAAACGGAACTTCCAAAGTAAATAAACAAGGGGCCTGTTCATTGGACACTACAGTACTAAACTCTGGCACGTGGCACAGCCAAAATAGGCCCCTTTGTAATCAGTTCCATACAAAATCAGTGAAAAGTCACCAGCTAAAATCCTTAAAATTAAGCTCCTGCAAAATCATTGATGTCTGCAGGCCATGGCAGCCTTAGTCTTAAACCATAGCCTTAATTTAGATGATTTGTCGGTGTGTTTTTTAATGCAATGTGCATGTCATTACTGGTAACTTAGTTATTACACACACACAGAGAGAGAGAGAGATAATGTGTGCCCTGTGATAAGATTAGAAATGTACACCTTGTAACATTTCACTTTAGCCTCCAATTTACAGGGGGGCCTTAAACCAAAATGTGTTAGGATCCTGCACCCACTTGCTTGGGAACAAATCCTACTAGATTCAGTGAATGTTACTTTTGAGTAATACATATGACTGGGCTGCTAGCCTAAATCATGGTGGCCCTAAAGTTGATCAAGAATATAGAGTCTCCTCTCTCATCTTTGGGGTGGAGCATATTTGGGGCAAACACTATGCCTCCAAATCAAATTGGTTTACATTATAGTTTCCCCCACCCCACACACAAGTACAGTCAAAGTGTATTAATTACAATGACAGGTTCCATATAAACTCTCTCTCTCTGTGTGTGTGTGTGTGTGTGTGTGTGTGTGTGTGTGTGTACACTCGCCCCCCACTAAATGGGAGATTTGCAAGGCCAAAAAAATGAGTCTCTGTGAATTTGTCCAGAAAAGCTATAACCACCTTCCTATCACCTCTTTGCCTTTCTCTTTCCTGAGCTGTGCTGTAGAAAATGTCCAACCCAGAAGCAAAGCTACATTTTCTTATTATTAGCTGAAACAGTAGTTATAGAATTAACAGAAACAAGACCGTCTGCAGCTACAGAACAGTTGGGGTCCTCACTTGGGAGCCTGCAGATGGCTGTGGGTGGGAAATGCCTCTACTTTCTTAAGGGATGGAGATGGGTCTAGTGTGGTGCACTTGATGTTTTTTTCATACGGCAACCCCCAACAGGGCTGTCTGTCATAGGCTGCCGGGCGATAGCATAGCCACTTGCCCCCGAGCGTGGGAATGGGAGCGTCCAGCCGTTCACATCTCAGGCATTCCGTTTAACGGAATCAATTAGGCAAGACCAGACCCTCAGACTTCCCCACCCCCTTTCCAATGTTGGTGTGTGTGTGTGTGTGTGTGTGTGTTGGGGGGGGGGGTCAGGTCTATATATGTCCTAATTATTTCAGTTTGGGATGCCAGAGCAGTTTCCTGGATAGATCTGATCATCCTTAAACAAGAAGAGAGGAGCTGCACACGTGGGTTTTGGCGTAAATGTCACTTTCATTTCCATTGCTTGCCGCAGAATAAGACACAGACTAGTTTTTAACATTTTGACAAGGGGGGAGGCAATCTCTTCTCCATCACGTCTTTCTGCTTCAGTAGCTTCCTCAAGGAAACCCTCTCGGAACAGTGAAGCATCTGTGCTTGCATTTTGAATAGAAGACTGGTTTCCCTTTTTTTTCTTTTTTGACTACTTTTTTTTAAATAGAAAAATCAGCCATCCCCCGCCCCCATCCCCCACGCACACACTTTGTGGAACCCCACCAAACATTCTGTAGACAGAAATTATTAACCTCGCCTTGCCCTTCACTCCAAATGTCTGGGGATTTTTAAAAATATGTTTTTTTTAGAACTTCTTCTTTTATCCCTTGAAATAACAATACTCCCAACAACACTCCAAAACTTTTTAAAGAATATCACAGACAGATTTTGTCATACTCTGTTGAATGGAGGATGCTCCCCTTATTTTTTTTGTTGTTAAAATTCATTCAAATTCACACAAGGCCACAGCCCTATTAATCCAAACATATACTTGTCAAGTCTAAATTTATCAAAGTCTGCAATCTTATACACACTTACCTAACAGTAAGTCTCATTGAACTCAATAGGACTTACTTCAGAATAAACATGCATAGGATTGCACTGAAAACAATTACATCACACCTTAAAGTATTATTCCCCCACCCCCCACAGAACAGCAAAAAAAAACCCCTTGCACATGCATTTGTTTACCATGAGAACCATATCTTCTTGTCAGCGTATGGTTTATTCTTCATCATCCTGTGCCTGGTATCTTGTACATATGTGTACATACATATAATATATATATACACACACACATATATATTTGGCACACATATGTCATTGAATTTCTTCCTCTTTCTCGTCTTGAGCTGCAGAAACGTGCCAATCAAATAACATTCCTGACATTGCTGGGTCTTTATTGTCCCATGCTGGAACCGCTCGTTTCCTTGTGCAGCACGAAGATCATGAAGGAGTTTTTACTTTCGGTTATCTAGCTTTATGAAGACCAACACACTCATACAGCTAGATAACCAAAGATAACAACTCACTTCCCTCAAATGATCTGAGGTTGACTTGGGGGGTCTTTTCTGCCTTGCTAGAATCCAGATTATTTCTGCAAACAGACTTTCCAAGAACACCAACCGTGCCTTAAAATATTCATCCTTTTAACACAATGGTGACTCGCTTCAGTGTGTGGAACTGTGTGTGCTTCTAATACATATCCCAAGGAGATCTGTTCTGTTGGCTTCAAAGTTTTATTCCGAACTTTTATTTTCTCTTTCTCTCTCTTTTTCCTCCCTCTTTCTTTCTTTCTTTCTCTCCTTTCAAGCCAGTAATTTCAGGCAGCGATGGACCAACTATTCATCTGTTAATATCAGAAAATAAAACCAGCTATTAAGGTGCATCAAGCTGTTAGGAGTGTGAAGCATCCATCCCTCCACAGGCCTCTATTTGCATTGTAAATTGCTTCGTTCTCAGGAAAGAGTCTTTAGCCTCTATAAAGATGCAAAGCCATCGGCAATTTCCAGCGCAGAAGAAGAAGGGGAGGGGGGAATCCCATTTCAGCAGAAATTGACAAGATGATGCTGGTGCTGGTGGTGCGAGGATCCAGTTCTCTCTCTCTCCTGATCCTTTTTGGATTATGCATCACAGCGCTTTTTTAAAAATTCTTATTTTAACCAAATGGTGGCAGCAAATATCTTGCGGGTTTGGGGGTGGGGGTAGGGTAGGGTAGGGTGGGGAGGAAGCAACCTGGCAGATCCACGATTTCTCAGGGTTCCCAGAGCTGGGCATGAGAAGCTGCAGGGCTTGCTGGCTTGCTGGCTTGCTGCTGCTGCTGCTGCTGCTGCTGCCCCCAGTCTGAAAGAAGGAGAAAAGGGCTATCATTGGAGGGCTTGCAGTGCCAAAATGTGGACCAGCCCGGCAAGGTCAGAGGTCCTGGACCGCGGGGGACCAAGGTAATGATGATGTCACGAGAAATCTCAAGTACACCCGGTTATTGATATGCATGAGCGATCAGCAATCTGCCCCCTCCGCGCCATCAGCAAAAGCGGCGGCGGCGGCAGCAGCGGCGGCGGCAGCACTGGAAACCATCTCTTATTCTCCCCACCGGCACAGCATCGCCTTCTCTAGCGCTACCGGGAGGCGAGGGAGCGGGGGGAGAATATATATATGTGTGTGTGTATATATATATAATCAACCCGCGGCCTTTTACCTTCCTCGTTGCTAGCGCAGATCGCTCTAATATCCAAAGACTGGAAGGAATCTCTCTCTAAGGACAGATAAAAGCGTTTCAGGTGGGGGGGAGGCGGGGAGCGACGCTGGAGTGGCGTGGGGGGGGGGGGAGAAGAGAAGCGTCTTTCTTTGCCTGCGTTTCTCTTCTGGCAGACTCTGCATGGGTTGTGCAGGGTGTGTGTGTGTGTGTGTGTGTGTGTGTGTGTGTGTGTGAGAGAGAGAGAGAGAGAGAGAGAGAGAGAGAGAGAGGCACCGTTGCTCTTGCTTAAAGCAGGCAGGGCCTTGCTTCGCGGGACCGGGGATCACAGCGCTGCCTTACACAGCGAGTCGAGGTGCGATTGTCTCGACTAGGCGCTCTCCTGCCTGCCTGGCGCTTTTTGTAAATGGCTTCACTTCTCACGCCCGCTCTGTTTGGCTGCAACCAGCCTCCTCCTCCGCAAGGACTTGCACCATGGCGGTTGTGCAAGCCTCGCAGGTCGCTGGGCGGTTTACTGGGAATGCTGCAAGCGGCAGGGCTCCTCCGGGCAGCCTCGCTCCCTCTTCCTTTCTTCCCTGCCTCTCTCTCCCTCCCCCCCCCCCACCTCTTCACACATACACGCTTCTCTCGTCTTTCTTTGCCCCTCCCACCTTAGAATGCAACGCAGGTAAACATGCGGCATTCTTTTCCTCGTTTTTAGCTATCCGTTTTATTTGAAGATATCTCCTAATAAAGCATAAAAATATATTTTTTTAAAGAAAAGTACTCTCGATTGTTTTTCCAAACTTCCTACCTATCCTAAAGCAAGCCACGCTGTGCCCACCATAATCCTCGGTGTCCTGAGTGGTTAAAAATACGTTCTGTACAGTCTTAGGATTCGTTTTTTCCATCGCCCCCACCCCACCAAAAGGCAAAAGTGTGGGGGGATAGGGTGGGGTACGGGGACAACACATCACCCTGTGAATGATTTAGCAGTATGTTTGGGGTAGTATTTTTCCCAGTGTAAAGTGCAAACATTAAGGCCTCCCTCTTGATTATATGGGAAACAATGAATCTTATGGCAGAGATCTGCAATATTTACTGTTCAAATTAATAAATGCACTTCAAGGGCTCCTCCATGCTGCAGTTAATAAAAGATGCAAATTTAAAAATTCAACAGAGCTATGCCTCCTCTACACTCATAAAGGCATCTGAAGTCCTGCTGTTGCCACCCTTTTTAGGGGTAAAATAAAACAAAATACACTATGTTGTTCAATAAGGTATGGTTCAAGAATGTTTAGAAGGTATTCTTTAGAGTGAATTTAAATAGGCACATTCCCTACACTACACTGTCTTATATCTGCATAGGTTAGCATTTTTCTCCTTTAGATATATATTAAAAATGCTACCTTAGCATATATGCCTAGCTATATATCACAGCCAGCCTTCCTCACCATATTATCATGCTTACATGATACTTATGTGTTTGCCTGTGTATATACATAAGTATCTGCCTACAGTCCTCATATAACTGCAGAGCAATCCCACAATATAGAGTCTTGTGGAGAGAGAGAGATTGAGTATTTCCAATGTCACTGTAAAAAAATTAAAATCATTCTAAGCACTGGCTAAATAGTAATATTGTCCTATATACAGGCAAAAGAAAAGCAGAATGAACTCATGACAAAACAAGGTCCCCTATTAATTGATTAAAATGCTATCTACCTTGAAGTTACCCATACATGTTCCAAATATGCCAAACAATACCTTCACACCTGACAGTGTAATCAAACCACAGCTATTTTTATTAAGCACCCTTCCTATATTGTTAATTATGCATAATGAAATGCCATACTCTGAAATAAACCTGGCTTATGGCATCAGTACCATGTTATATAAGACGACATGACATGGCCATGCCTGTATCCCCCCCCCCCCCTATCCAAAACAAAATGGTGAGAATTCCTATGTACAGACAGACCGCATGCTGCTCCTTTACCATCTAACGCTACATAGGTACTACAGGGGCTTTAGAGAGCTGGGCAGCGATATGTGTGGACACATGTTCATTCTGATAGTGTGTAGAAATCTAATGAGCTTCTCTGAATTGGCAGATACACAGAACAAAGTCCTCCCCCCCCCCCTTATTTTGCAATAGCTAGAGGCAGCAGTGCGAGTGATCGGGCATGTATTACACAGACCAGGCTTGTGAGCTGATGCATTAAAATCAAAGACAAGAACATTCAGATAACATGTGGCTACATGTACGTCCCTAGCCTTTTGTGTTTACATAGGTATAGCATACATATTGGCATATACACATGTGTATATAAACATGGCATATACACACTTGAATGTATTTAAAATAATTATGGTTCAAGAGGCAAGTCTTGACTTGCTGTTTCCTGATCCATTGAATTCAGTGAAGCTTCTGCTACTATTCAGCTTTTGCACCCTAAAAGGAGTTTGAATTGTTTCAAGACCATTTTTCGTACTTGTTTGACTCTGTTCTAAAAACTATTTCCTACCACTGTTGATCAAGAAATAGAACTTATACACCTGTGCCATTCTGCAGATCGATAACCTCTGGAGCCCCATGACATGAAAACATCTAATGTCACAATTATGGCCTTGCTGATCATTAGCCACAGAAAGGATAACATGTCCTACTTCTCACTTGGTTCATAGGGGTCTAGAAAGACCTACATATGTCCACTGGCATCCTGGTATTTACATATTTACATGGAGGTTAGTCAGTTGGTTTCAGTAGGGATTTCTAAGTATGTATGTTTACGACTAAGGTGTAAATTCAGCATAGAAAACCCTTGATTTCTCTGAATGTCAACAGTAGGTATCAATCACTTCCTCTATGCTTGCTTTATAATAGTCTATTTCTGTGTGAGGTTGGAGGGACATTAAAGGAAAATACTGGTGCCTTTGGCACTGCTAATCCCGTAATCAACTGTTCACACCATCATGTTGCTGGGTTCTGTTTTGTTTTTCATTTTAGGTATTTTTTAGAAGCATAACCTTCTTTTAAAGAAAGAAAATCTTTCACTGAGAATGGCAGCAACTCCATTTAAATGCAGTCTGCATTGTGAAAAGATCCTGAATCCTAACAATCACTACTACACTTTCCTGTTCATCTCTCTAATAAACTTCCATTAATGGCCTGTAGATTTGGATGTGATTGCCATGCTTGTTTTCTAATCTCTTTATAGGTCTCCAGATGGTTGTGACCTAAAGGAGAAGCACCCTGTAAGGGTTCCTTAGGAATAAACAAGCCCTGTTTACCAGGGAGGGATCCTGTCTGCTCTGCTCCTCCTCCTCCTGAGAAACAAAATTCTGTTTTCAGGGCAAACTCTTCCAGCTTAAGCAGCACTGCTGGGGTGGGGTGTCTATGTAGTAAGCCCTACCTAGATTCCCATTAAAGTGTACTCACAATTATGGAACTGAAGGGCACTCTACCCGCATCCTCCACCCCTCGTCTGGTTCATAAAAGCCATAAAATTACATGTGTTTACATATCCCAGGAAGGCTCATTGTGTCTGTCTTGCTTCCTTTTAAAAAATCTGTTATTTCTTCCTGTGCCTACTGTTTCTTCTGCAAGCAATATGCAGATTCATATTCCTGCATTATTGTCACACATAATAGCTAGGGCACAAAATATATAAGGGACTGAAAACATTATACAATAGTTGTGACAATAGCCTTCTGGAAAACGTTTCTAGAAGACCATTTTTTGGCTCTCTCTTTTTTTTTTTTTGCTGCTGCTGTTAATTAGGTAGCATATGTAAATATATGATTCTATGATATATATAAATTAGGTTTGCTTCCCCCCCCCCCAAATTACCTTTTTGTGTGATTGTCACTCCATATGATTAACTCTGGATGTTTGGCTCTGAAAATAGACCAGAGAGAGAGAGGCGAATGATCATTTATAAACATACACACACATTTATGTTTCTTTAAGGAAAAATCTCAGCTTAGAACAATGTGCATCCAAGAATAATAATAAGAATAAGAATAAGAAGAAGTTTTAAAAAAATCAGCCAGCCAATCATCTGGAACTTGGCACAATATACCAGGAAGTTGTGCACAACCCGATTGGAAATTATTGAGCTGTGCAAGAGCATTTCCCTGATACTCTGGAATGGCGCTAGTTCATTTCCAATGGGATTGTGCAGGAGAACTTCCTGGCTGACTGTGCTCCATGGCTCCCAACAGCATAATTAATAGCTACTGGTATTTTCTTAAGATGATTCAATATGTTGTGCAGGAAAAGAGAAACAGTGTGTGTGTTGGGGGGGGGGGATGTTATGTTCTGGTATCTGAAGGGTTACATGTTTCATTTGGAATCTAAATAGAATCCTCAGTTAACAAACTGCGATATAAAGCCCAAAATCCGAGTGAGAGGAGACCGATTTTTTCTAACAGAGTATTATAAGAATAGCTCGATTTGTGAGGTGGGACGCTGGGAAGGCCAAGGCGCCTCTATTTACATGCTGTGGGGCTGCCAGCTCCTTAACAGAGGTCGAGGCTCCACCTAGCCTCCACTTTCAAAATATGTAAAACGCTTTCACCGAAGGCTTTTCCAGTTCTTGTGAATTCAGATCGTAGCGGGCATTATGTGGCTGTTTGGCTATAAACAGTCGCAGCCTTGGCACAGATTTTCTATTATAGGAGTGTGTTTGTGCATGTATCCCCCCCCCCCCTTGAAAAGCAGTCTGCTCGTCTTCTTTGCATCACAAGATTGTCTTAATATTAAATTAGCCCGGCACACACAAAAAGGATTTTAAAAAACAAACAAACAAACAAAAAAGCAGTGCTACTCCCTCCTAAGCAAACATGCTTTCTAAAGTACAAGCATTATTTGCTCTTTCCCCGTAAACGCTGGGGTTCCTTCTCCAGCCTCTTTCCCCACCTGATTGATTGACTGAGTGATTTGAAAGAGAACCCAATCTCAGAAATGCATTGCTCTGGATTTTGCTTCCTGCTGGAGCGCGCAGCCTGGGCACGTTTATAATGAGTACTATTCAAGGTGGGAAGAGACAACGTGGAGGGAAATTGCACAGGCCTTCTTGGGGTCAGCCTCAGCAGCAACCTGTTCGACAGCCTTCAGTGCTTGGAAGGCCCTAGGACCCGTGACAGCCCCCTGAAGCCCAGCAGTTCAGGTCTTCGGGGCAATCTAGAACCCGGCGGGAGCCGAGCTGACTTAAATCCAAAGACTACATCGACTCAAGTCGACCCGCCCCAAAATACAACGCAATGTAAAATCGGCTGTTAGAAACTCTTTCGAGCTGTCAGGGTACTCGGAAAGAGCCTCGCAGGCATTTCCGAGCCGACAACCTGAGGGTCTTAGTCAGAACTCGTAAAATCAATGGGGACGTTGTCGCCAGCTTCAGCGGGAGGGGGCGGGAGGCTGCACCCCCGAAGCTGCGTGCAAAAGCAAGCCCTGCAGACAATGCCAAGGTAAACAGACCGACCGGCACGACGGCGGCAAATGCACGTTGCCATGTAGTTACTCCCCCCTCCTCCCATATCTTTTCCTTTCCTTTCCTTTTTTCTTTACTGGTTGCCTAGATCCCAGCCTGCATTGCTGGGATGCCCAAGGAGGGAATTATTTTCACGTTTGGAATTCATTACATATTTTCACCAACCATACCTATTGGAACGTACAGAAAGGGCTGCTTTCTCCGGCTGAAATGGCTACTCCTACTACCACTAACAACAACAACAACAACACCTCTCCTTTCCCCCATTTTAAATATTCCTACAAATAAATATACGCTTTAACTGTTAGCTTACATTAAAAGTCAAAACCGAGGTGGTCAAAAGAAGCTGTTTAACCTAGAGGTCTGGATGCAGAGGATAATAATTGGAGGTGCGGGGGAGATAGAAGCCCCTTCATCCTTCTTTGAAATAAATAAGTAAATAAATAAATGTGCGCTCTGAGTTGCATTTTTGCCGAATACTCCCCCCCCCAATCCTTCACCATTACTGCACTCCCGCCCCTTTTGCTGTCAATCCGTGTGCTAATTAATAGTCTCCACGTCCCGAGGAAGCGTTTGCAAGGCCAACAGGTTTCGCATCAGGCGTCCGAAATCATCTGTTAGCCATCAGTAGCTCTCAGGTTAACTCATAAAAACTCCCAAGTCCTGTTAATCAAGTCTTCTCCAGTGGTAGTAAGGGAGCTCCAACAATGCAACTTGTTCAGTGAAGCAGTTCTCTCTCTCTCTCTCTCTCTCTCTCTCTCTCTCTCTCTCCCTCCCTCCCTCTCTCTCGCCCTGAACCTGACACAGACACTGATGGAGTTCACGTTCAGAGGGAGACATTTCTCATGAATCAGAGGCACAGCTGTAGCATGAAGTTCTCGCAAAGTCCACACTTGCTCTGTCCTCCTCTCCTCATTCTTCCTACTCCCCCACATTGAGTTTATATAGAACCCTGGTCCTGAGAAGTGGACAGGCATACTTACTTTTCCCCCCCGTTTCTTCTCATTCAAAAAAAAGGGGGGGAGAGAAGCACAGAGAGGGGGAGGGCGGAGAGAGAAAGCGAAAGAAGTCGGGAAGGGGGGGTGGAGAAAGAAGAGAAAGGTGTGATCCCGGATCTAGGTGGATGTGGTGGAATCTTCCGCAGGAAACAAGGATCCCGTGGCCAAAACCTCTTTTTAAAGCACGGAGAGCAGTTTCAAAGTCTCACAAGATTCGGATCATCCCTTTCGTCCTATTTTATAAACTGGCTGTTTTAGTTCCATCGTGTACCACTTGCAGCAGGACTGATTCTAAAATGGGTCCTTCTATCCAGCCAAAAAATAAAGAAGGCATTTAAACAAACATTTTCCACCCCAATACGACTTCCACAAAGCGCCAGAGTAGAAAGTGAAGTCTTGTATGTGAGGCTCTCTGCAAGTTTTTTTTTTGGGGGGGGGGGGGTTGGCCGAGGTCTAGCCCAGCCCTCTCTGGTAAGGAGGACGTGCTCTGCAATTCAACCAGTTCCCTCAATGCTTTTGTTGCTCACGAACTGAAGCCCTATTGTTCGTCCATTGCCACGGTCTTTTTCAATTCCTGCTATACGTTATGCGTTGCCAGAGATAATGAATTTGCACCAAACCCTCTCCCAGTCCTCTTCTGACAGACGGAACAAATTAGAAATGTTTAGCCTAAACGGGAGTAATGGCTACATTTCCCTATGGTAGAAGGGGGGAAAGATGCATTTTGCGAGGATGTTCTTTTCTCTTTCTTTTTAAAAACGTATTCGCGTCAAGAGCCCGCCCTTTACTTTTCTTTCATGTCTTTTCTTTTTCTGTTTCTTTTTAACGTTTGCTTGCGAAGAATATGGTATGTCCCTCCCGTTTGGGGTGACTTTGTGTTGTTGCTGTTTGTCGTCGCTATCTTCTTCCTTGCAAAACACTTAATCTGAGTTTCTCTCTTGCAAACTGCAATGCTCTTTCGTAGTAGGACAGGACGTTGCTGAACACTTGGGTCGGCTTGATCCTCGGTGCACCCACCTCGGTGCCTGGATTTGCTTAACGCTTTTAGATGAAGCCAATGGCAGGGGTTGCTACTGCTAGTTTTGCTTTCTTCGGATGCAGAAGGATTTTAGGGGACACCGGTCCTGCTTACTCACAGGGACTGGAGACAAAATGAACACCAGTGTGCAAGTTCCGCTGGTGAAGACTGCTGCGTGTTTAATGCGAGAAAGCTAGCGTGTACAGGTGACAGTCCACGTGTATACCAACGCTGCAAGTTTCAAGTGTATAAAACGCGCCCGCGTGTTTGTGTCTCCGTGTGTGTGCGCTGACTCGAGTGTCGAAGTGTGTGAGGTTGCGATGGATATGATGTGAAGGCAGGCTATAGGCACTCGCGTGGTTTTGTGTGCTCAGAGCCTATACAGGAACGCGTCCTTGTGAGAATGTGTCAGAGTGTACTAGGCGGGGTAAGGGTTCAGGGCCTTTGAAGAAAGTCGTTTAGGCTGGCGTGTTCCTTCCTAGAGATATGTTTATGTGGACACGTTTCCCCAGCGGGGCTGTGCTTGGGAGGCAGCCGTGTGTCGGTTGTAGGTGTGTCCTGAGATGTCCACAGCTGCGTGTTGGAGACGGGTGTCTGCGGGAGAGGGGGGGCTGGCGGGGGAGGAGCCATGCGAAGAAGGGGGGAAAATTCAAATGAGCATCTCGTATGGAAATCTGGGCTGCAGTGGGGGTGGGGGAGGAGAGGGAAGCCAGTAATGAGAGACAGGGGGGTGCGGGCAGAGGCGCCGTCTGAAAGCACCGCAGACCCTTCTCCTCTGGCTGCGACTTTCCCGCCAAATTGAGCCTAAGGAGAGGCTGTCGCTCGTGCTCTGGTCAGTCGCTGCCATTGCCGCCTCTTTACACACACGCGCGCGCGCACACACGCACACGCACGCACACACACACACACACACACACCCCACAGGAGCATTCTGGCTGCTAACTTCCTGCCCCAGCCAGGCAAGGGAGACTAACAAAGAGCGGGGGAAGAAGAGACGATAACGAACGTATCTATGCTGTACTTCTCTCAATCTAGACGCCTGCCTGTAAACAAGGGTAGAAACCGAGGGAGACTTCTAAGGGCTAAGATTTTGCTCTCGTGAACTCTCATGAACATGTTCTCACATAGTCCAAATAGCTTCTAACTTTAGAGAGTGTATCAAGGTTTCAATACAGGTGAATTACTGGGTGAGGGATGAAGGGGAAGGCGCTAGATTACATCTTAATTTGTTGTCTACCTAGTTTACAAGAGACGATGCAGAATCTGTACGAATGTCATGGACCACATCAAAGGGATGGTTACAGGATATGACGGAAAGGGAGTCAGGTGACACTGACTGAAGAGTGTGCTCAATTTCCCTCAAAACAGAACTGGATCAGCTCCAAGGATACAGCCAAGCGCCTGAAAACTCACCTACCCTGTGAATGATCTGCGAGCAGACATTACTTACTATTGATATGCTTACGAGGAGAGGAAGGAATGACAGATGAGGAGAAAGACCATTTCCAGAAACCCTTCTCACCCTCCCACCAGCACGCCTCATCCCACTTCCTAAGTTCTTTCCCGTTGAAACAAAAGTCCAATGTAATTAAGTACAGAAATCCTTCCATTCATTCTCTGGCTCCAAACCAGAGCAAAGTCAAAAGAAGACGTTTTCAAGGATGACTTCCATATCGAAGCCGGCAGAGAGCTATATGATAAACAGGTTGAGATGCTCCAAAGGCTTGCGACTCACTGGTGATCTAGCAACACCCCAGTACGCCTCATGTTGGTTCTCTCTCCCTTTCTCTTTTCCTTTCCTCCACACACAGAGACAGAGCCATGGGATTCCTCCTGCGCTTCCGCTCCCCACCTCTTTGTACACTCGTGCCATGGGCATTTCCCTCCACATCACCAAATAACACCACCACTGTAGGTTAGCACACGTATGCCGGCGTTGTGGGGGTACATACACGGCCAAGGTCCTTTTCTGAAGCTCCTCATCTTCTGGAGAGGAGAAAGAGTCGCTGCGTCCCACTTTAGAGAGGTGAGGATGCGGGGTGAGGAGACAGAGAGATACCAGGGACATTTCCTCCCCCCCCCAATGTTTTGTTGTTGCAGAGAGAGGGAGTATAGGAAGGGCGTAAGCAAATGTTTATTTTATTAGCGGGAGCAGCTGATCAGTACCGAGGCAGAGGCTAGCGATATCCGGCTAGCGAAGGAGCTTCGCCGGCTTGGTGACCGGCATCCTCCTCTCCAGCGCGGCTCCTTGACTCTTCGCAGCTCAGTCTGGTATTTATTCCTCCCAGCCGCCTCAGTTTGCACCAGCAACAGCCTCCGCTTCCGAGCTACGGCTCTCTCGTCTCCTCCCCCCTCCCTCTCTTCTCTCTCCGGCTCTCTCTCTCTCTCTCTCCCTCGCTCGCTCTCCTTTCTTCTTCTCCTCGCTTCTCCGCTTTCCCTCATCCCAGCTTCACGTTCAAGGTTTAGCAGCGAGGTCACGTCCATTGACGTCAGCTCGAGTCTTACTGTACGTCCGGCTACATTTACATACATCAAGGAAATTAGGGCATTAAAAAAATATGCAAATCCTGCCGCTTGAAGAAGAGACTGTAGATTCCCGGAGCGATCGCTTCCTTTCATTGACGATTTTAATTAAAGGAACGAAAAATGGGGAGAAGGCGGGGGGGGGGGAAGAGAAAAAGCAGAGCCCACCAAATCAAGCCTTTCGTCCTAAAACAAACAAACAAAAAAACCCCCAAAACCAGCAAAAGCCTAAATGACCAAGATCTGCTAAGCATGGGGAAGAGATTTCTGCCGATCGGCTCCTGCCGCCGCTGATTGAGGGCGGGCGGCCTGCCTGCAGCGCTGCGCGGAGAAGAAGAACAAGTTACGAGGAGGCTGCTACAGCCAGACGTCTCTCCCTATGCATAATCAACGCTGCGCCATTCTCCTCTCCTCCTCCTGCTGCTGCTGATCCGGTTGGCTCCAGCGTGTATTATTTTTAATACTGATGCATATGTAAAGGTATATTTGCATTTTTAAAACATTTACTGGAAGTTACAGTCTTTAGATTTCCTTTCACTCTTTTTTTTTTATTTTATAAAAACAAAACAATTTTATTTCATTTCATTTCATTGGGAAGCTTCTGATCTGTTGTGTCGCTCTATGGACGCAGTTTGCTCCCTGCTTCTTAGGTTTCCGTAGGGCTTACAAAATATGTATAGACATTGTTCCTAACACAATTTCAAGCGTCAGGAGCCTTTTGCCTTGTCTTAAAAAAAGGGGGGGGGTGCTTGCTTGGGTTTATATATATATATATATATATATATATATGCATGTTATGTTGATCGACTGACATGGGAGCAACCAGAGATTCAAAAGTTTGATTATTAATCCTATCATAAGCAAAATGAATAAATAAAAAATAGGGCGGAGCAAAATTGGAGCTTGCATGATGGGGACAGTTTAAACCGCTCTGGCTGCCTGTATGCACATTTATTTCTCTTTTGGCTTCAGGAATCTTTCATTTCGAAAATATTATCTTTAAAAATGTATCCAGAACCAGGTAAAGGAGAGCTTTCTGTAAGGAAGACATTTTCAACCATGTTGTGTGTTCTATCATCTGTGGTGCATTATTAATACATAGCATTTCATTTTTAACTTGCTTGGCTTTAAGCCAAACACCACTTACTGAGCGACAATGGATTTGTTATGCTATTTTAAATCAATATCTAATATGTGGATGTTTTTTTTAATTATTATTTGCTCGAAAGTCAAAGGGCCTAGATCTACGTTCAAATATTAGGTTATTTGAGGGACATTTTATCTGGAGTCTTTTTTTAAAAAAAAAATAGTCTAAACCTGTTTATAAATAAAACATTTCCGTTCTCCCCCCCCCCCCAGTCTATATATGTTCTAAAAATAGCGTAGGATTGACACCCAAAAGGAACAATGCAAGCGCACTTACATCAGTACCTATTTAAAGCCAAATAAGTGAAGCACATGCATAGGCAATTAGGCACAGCATGAATTACTTACCTGCACACACGCATAGGGTAAAAGTTAACTCTCCTCAAAGCCGACCATGCATATGTTTTAAGAGAGGCTCAGGAGAGTGATTTTCGTTTTGTGTTGTGGTGCATCTATTTCCCGAGCTGCTCACTTTAGTTCTTCGAGCAGTCTTATGCTATGTTCAGCCCTACCTCCATCTCCAGTTTTACATGCCCTATACTAAAGTGCTCATATGATATGTCACCCAATAAAAAGTGGTCAGATGGCTACACGTAAAACATTAAAGGGGGGGAGAGAACCCAGATACTCATTCCTCCATTAGGTTAGTTCTTATCTTACTATATATAGCAACAATACATTTAAGAAAGTGTGTGTGTGTGTGTGTGTGTGCTGCATATGCATGTGTGTGTGAGTACACAAATGCTGGGGACTCCAGCACCGATTACCAACCGAGCTGCCCGTTTACATGGAACATTGGGGACACCTCGTTGATTGAGACAATCCCAACCTCCTCCAATGACTAATTAAACCACGTGAACCATCTTAGCGCCTGTAGCTCTAGTCATGCACAGATCTAAAGAGGATAGCCGCACGAAGCATACATACGTGGGAGTAAGTGATGTGTCCATTCAGAAGCAGAAATGCTATCACAGGCATCTGTTTGGGCGTCTACTCCCTCTCCCCGCTACACACACACACACACACACACACACACACACCTCGGTCTAGGTGTTGTATAATGCCATGTACCCTATCGAGGTCCACAGGATGTCTTGCTCATTGCTAACCACAGCTCGCTCTCTCCCATTCCCGTTCCGTAGTCGCGGATTGCGCTCTCGCTGGCTCCTGCTTACCCCTGGGTCGATGGCTCTGGCGCTGCAAGAAAGGTGCGGAGTGTCGCCCGCTGCCTCCGATGCCCGTGCTCTGTCCGAGCTTGGCTGGCTTGCTAATGTTGAGCCCACTCCCCCACCCCAACACACACACACACACACACGCACACACGCACGCACACACGCGCACACACACACACACACACACACACACACCTCCGCCTCCTGCCCTGCTAAAATTACCATATGGAGGCCGAGTCCCTGCGAATCACGGCACCAGCGGGCGGCGTTTGAATGAACCCAGCAATCCGCACGAATCCCAACTCCTTCGCACGCTGCTCTCGCTGTGAAGGCCACTTCCTCGGCCCTCCTGCATCTCGCAGCCCCTCCCTCATCTCCTCGCCTCCCTCTGCGCCCCCACCTCCACCCAGCTACCCCACCCTCAGCCACCTCAAGTGCCTGTGCCACAGGGAGATCAAGGGACAGCTGCCTAGTCTAAGCCACATGCCAATTAAATGCTAGAATTGACAGCTAAGAACAATAAATAGCAAGTCACCCACGACCACCATTACATCGCGCATTGCACATTGCCCACACCTAGGATTGCAACATTTCTGTGATAGCCGCACTCTATTTCTAAAAGCCAAGGGCCACTTTTCAAGAATTAGACAATGGGGTAGCCTCAAAGAGTCTTCCCTTCGTTTGAAATTATTAATGGGACCTCTAAAATAGAAAGTCAATCCATTGCCTTTATCTTGCAAGAGCTACCCCCTCCCTTTAAATCTGTAATATTCTCAAGACACGTTCTGTATCGTGAGACTTGCATAGACACATTTCATGTATGAACATGCGATTTCTGCATGATTTTTGCAAGCTATTTTAAATTATGCAAAAGAAGGGTTTGCAAAAGATCTGGGAGCATAACTTTTGGGGGGGGACACATCACATTGCTAGCACAGTGTTTTTTGTTTGTTTTAAGAACAACTTCTACTGAAATGAGTTATATTCTGAATGCACCTGCACTATGCCAATCAGCTCAATTTAGTTTAATATTTCTCTCACGCTTCGTTCCCCTCCCCCTTTTTCAATTCATAAGTTGGGGATCGATTCTTCCTTGTGTAAAAGGCACGATTAAAACACCTCATGAGGGATGAGGCTCCTTCTTGGAAGATTAAAATATTCCCAGCCCCACCTCCTGTTTATTAATAATCTCCTGCGTGACATCTCAAGGCAGAAAGCAAGAAGAGAGGGGAGAGGCTCTTTAATGCTTTGGAAATGAAGCCAGATTTCTGATAATTGAGAACTCGTTAGTTTTCCGGAGAGGACTTGGGGATGGGGAAAACGTGGTGATGGGGGGGGGGGGCGTGTAGACATGGGCAAAGCTCTTTGTTAGAAATGCATTTTAGTGAGTCAATAACACTGAGACTAATCAAAACGTTTAAGGTCAGGCTCACATGCCTAAAGCAGCCAATGCAGTTCTGATTGCAGCTCCAACATTGACAGAAGAGGCGTCAGCCCACATTCTTCCTAGTGGCGCTGTGGTTTTATTTTCTTGGTTTTGCTTTTCCTAATTTGGCAACATTATATATATATATATATGGTAAAAATCTGGTGCGATCTGCTGTTTCCTGGGTTTGTGTCTGATTAGGCCTCTTATTCTTACCAACTGCCTGGTTTGGCTAGAAGGGCAGTGCAAATACAGCACAGTTAAGTGGGGGTGGGGAGGGGGAGGGGGAGGGGGTGGGCAGCGATCCCAGACACGGGATTTCTGTCCCTCCGCCCATCTGCTGCTGTGCCCATGTGTAGGGAAACAGCCCCTCCCTCCTCAGAAAAGGTCTTAGCAAACGGACACCACCTTCTCGCCCTGTCCTGGCAGGATGGTCAAGTGCCAGAGGTGAGCTGATGCTGTCTGTCACTAGGAGGCTATTTGCCGCCTTAATGGCTCCCTGGAGGGAAGGGACCACGTCGCAGAGCATTTCTTGCCCCTGAATGGCTCTTGGCCGCCCTACTCTGGCCAGTGGGGGGACAGCGACACCTACTGGCTGCCCACACAAATCTAAGGGGTGGTGGGAAGGATGGGGGAAGGGAGATGGCACTTGAATAAAAGGAGCTTTTAAACAGCTAACATCACCCTAGACTCCCTAATATAACATATCCAACAAAGGGAGGGAGCGAGGAGAGTGAAAACCAGCGCTTCTCTTTAACACCCTCGGAACAAGATTTCGGCCAAACTCTAGAATTAAAACCAGGAAACATAGCTGTAGCAACATATATAAAAACATAAAAACACAAATAATCCCCAAAACTGGGAGCGCCTCAACCAACTGTCATCATGCAAAGCGAAGTCTTGTCAAAGAAACTGCACTAGTCTTGTTTCAGGAGACAAACAAATCGAGAACCCCAAGTTACGTGGAAAGTCCTCGTCTTCTTTTTGCCCTAATCACGCGAAGGATTAAGTTAATCCGAAATTAGAAAGCAATTAGAAATCCTTAACTGTACGGAAGGCCTCTCTCTTAGGAAGGTGGTAAAGGACACCGTAGATACGCAGAGCTGGGAGCAGTTATCCGCAGAGCCTTCTTGCCTCGCCCTTTTGGCGTAGCCAGGCCCCGTTTTGTGCAGGTAGAACCTTTCACGCTGCTTCCGAAACGGGGGAGGGGGGAGGGAGGAGCGACTTTTCCTAAAAAAAAAAAAAGACATTTCCCCCTAGGGTTTTTGAATGCATGATGACTTCCCAGCTCACTGACGAAGGCAGCAGCATTTCATTAGCCAGAGGAAGATAACATTAATATGGAGAAGATCTTGCCGCTCTCTGCTAGGCAACTTCGAGATTTCCTCATTGCATTTATTTTCCCCCACCTCTCCCAAATAAAGGTTCGAGCTTGTATTTGAAAAGGGAGCCCTTAGTTTTAGGGACAAAAAGACCAGAGAAGTAATTAGGTAGACAAAAGAAGGCCCATAATACGCGGGACTTGCAGCAGGTAGTTGGGTACCTATGCTTAGAATAGGAGGCCATTTCTTCTCAAATCTTTATTTTAATAGTTAATTAATTAAACGTGAGTGAGGGAGAGCGGGGGAGGGAAGGAGAGTGTGCCTTTGGGGTTGGATAAGAAATTCATAACAAAAATCCTTTTCCCCCCTTGCCCCCCCTTTCCTTTCCTTTTTTTTTTTTTTTTTAAGCTATAGACATTTTTGTCTACAGCGATAGGAGAAAATTAAGTCTTCTTATATCCGCAGTATGGTGTTCTTGTTCTTTCTCATTCTGAGGCTGTAGTCCAAGGCACTCTGAATAGGGAGTAAATCCCATTGAAATCGCAGTAAACACAGAGGGCTGTGCTACATGTATGGTTCATTTCTCCCCACATCACGAGATTGTGATTCCCATAGAATAGGCGTATTTTTAAAGTAAAATAAGTGAAATATCCTGTTGGAAAAAGAATCTGTTCCACCGCTAGCTTTGGGATGGGGTGTCATTTAATTGTCTTTCATACCTGCCCATGCAGTCCCCTAGCATTCAGTTCTCTAAGGCAGATGTGATGCCATACATGCCTTATTTGCTTATAGGCAAAACGAAGCACACGGACTTGTAAGCAAGGCGCATTTATTTCGGCGGACCATATTTCCAAGCAAAACTGCTTAGGATCTCAAAACTGCTTAGGATCTCAAGCTAGGACTGCAGTCCTGATGCTTGCTGGCACCAGTGCAAGAGCCATTCATTTCAATTGATTTACGTTTTGTCTGCGAATTGGAAACTAATTACCCTGCCATAGTCGGACTGAAAGAATCTGAAGCATGTGTCTTCTAGCTCGCCATATTGGCACCCGATCCTAGAAGAAAGTCCCATTGGTTTTAATTGTAATTACTTGCAAGTAAATATATTTAGGAACAAGAGGTCAAGATGCTATATTTTAATCAGTGTCCTAATTAATATTGCACTAAAAGTAAACGGAAAGCTATTGCATTCAGAGAAGGCATAGTTGTTACATCCTGTTCCTAGCAGAACTGATGGGAGATGTGCAATTGATTTCACCGGGCGTACGGTTGAATCGAGGGGATCACACCTGAGCCAAATTAGATAAGTGCTTTTTGTCAAGCACCACATCTACTCCTGGAAAATATTTCGGTTCTGTTCAGCCTGACCCACAACACATTTAGGAGCAATTCTTTCCATTGAAGTTGCTCGGGTCCAATGTCTGCCATAGTGAGAAAATTGGTTTAAATCCAGATATGTCGCCTTAGTTGGGTGGTGGATCTGACTGAATGATACTTTCTCTACCCCTTCTTTCTAGTAACTGTAAGAAACTTCGTGTTATGCCTTATCTTAAAACAAACAAAAATATAGCATCATTCTTTAAAAAGGAAAATGGTTAGCTTTTGGTGTTACTGTTGTGTACTGAATCCTATTCATATATATATATATCGTCGTCAGACTCTCAGAAGCCACTGATGAAGGATACAAAAGTGCTGATCTATTTCCACATGTTAGGTTCATTTAACCATCACCAGACTGTAGCACTTTTTTTAAAAAAATGTCTGAAAGTTAAGGAAGTGTTTTCCTAGGAATTCATATATTTCATGGCTTGTTTTTACAATACAGATTTAACACGGAAACCCCCAGGTTACAAAGCGGCAGTAGAAATCAGCCTGACCCTTAGCCCTAATATGTCACTTTCAATATCCACATTTTTTGTAGCTGGTCATTTTCAATCCATGCATTTTAAGTACTACTAATCAATGAAAAGAAACAGAAGACAATGACTCAAGAAGTGACAGGGTATAGCTATGAGCTATCTCTGCTGGGACTAGTTATATGGAAATGCGGGCCTATTGCATAACTCCATGGGAGTGGCCGGCGTTGCAGCCATTTTCAAAGGCTCCAACCCCCATACCACACACACACACTTTAAAACATCTTCGCACAGTCCGCCCAAGAAAATAAGCCAATTCCCGAATTAAATTCAGCCAATGCAACGGATCCACTAATGAGGTTGCATCCCGATCGCGAGCACACATACTTGGGAGCAAATTCCAAGTATGGAAATTAATTGGACTTCCGATTTGTGTCATAGGATCGGGCTATTAATCTTGTTTAGCCTGGTACCCTAAGCACATTTTTACAAGTTCAACTGGAAACATATAAGGTATTGCGAAATTATTTTGTATTTGCATACAAGCCTAAGAAAGGCCTAATCTATGAACTCTGTCTCAACTGATCTGTGGATCGCAGCCTTGAGCCTTCTATCGTGCAGTTAAGTGGAATTGCTCCTCCACACCGCTGCCACCGCAGCTCATGGGATTCACAGACCTATCAACAATGCAGCCAAACTAAGACGTTTAGATTTAGAGCAGAGAACTTCAACATGCCAAGATTGGTTTAAAAAAGCCGGGTAAGACCCGTCAGTAAGTAACACACAGATCCGGACATTAATTTGGGAAGGTTCAACAGAGCTCTCTGGCAAGTCTGCCTGGTCACTCTTATTGCTCAAGAGTCCATGGATCGAGTTGTCGGCTTTAGATGATTGGGTTTGTTTGTTTTTTCTTTTCCTCTCAGTGTCAGGTCCCCTAGTAGGGAAGTCATTACTGAAAATAGGCGAGGAGTTGTTCGTTTTCCACTAAGCAGATTCTCCTTACACCTGTGAGAATGGCAACCTTCTCAACATCAAAACAATCTATATTCCTAGAAACATTCCCCGAAGGAGCAGCAAACCTTTTACTTTATTTTTATTAATTTTTATTTTGTTCGAGCGGTATTACTTGCCGCCTGGCATCTTCCACAGGCTGCTGTATCACTCCAGGCCCAATACCCTGCGCCAGATCGTACAAATGCGCCAATTCCGTCTCTCCCTGAACGTGCTGTAAATAACGCACGTGTTGCCCCCAGCAAGGAACTGACTTGCACAGGCCTCAAGTGGCACTTGGCGTTCTGTCTTTTTCCTTTTTAAAAAAAAGGTTATAGGTAGATCGCCATCAGGTGATCAAGCTTTATAATCCAATAATTTCATCATCATCATCATCATCATCATCATCATCATCATCACCCCCACCTCTTCCGTAGAAGTAGCTTGTCACGAACAGCAAATAAATTAAAAGGAGCCCAAAATCAGCAGCGTTTGGGAAAGAAGAAACCCAAAGCAAAAAAAGAAGAAAAAGAGCCCCCAGCCATCCCTCCGCGCGCTAAAAACTTTCCCCGCCTCGGGGACTGGCGCTGTTGCGGAGAAATCAGTATGATCTCGCCCAGAGTTAGAGGAGGGCGCAAGGGTGGGAGGCCCGGGGTGAAGGAGGCGGGAAAAGGAGACCCTCGCCTGCCTTGGGCTTCCTTCTACCTCTTGCCCTGCCCGGCTGAGGCGAGCGCAGTTCCCCTCACGAAGTGGTCAGTCCGCCTTCCCGTCTCTGTTGCCGCCGCCGCCGCCGCCGCCGCCGCCTCCCTTCCTGGGTTTTCCCTCAGGAGGCTGGAGAGGACCCAGCCCGTCCCTGTTGCTCGTTCTGGCCGTCGCAGATCCCGAACGAGGGGCTCACTCGCGTCCCACCGCCCCCTTGTACTCACCTCAACAGCGGCACTCGGCAGTGCCAGCGTCGGCCGAGGCGCTCTCCAGAGCGGGCTGGCTGGCTTCGCGGGCGTCTCCTCGGCGTCTCTCCTCCTGGCACCCCGCCCCCCTGCGCTTACTTGTTTGAGTGACTTTTGCGAACCGAGCGTGGTTCATTCAGCGGGAGCCGACGAGAGCCCGCGTGTGTGTGTGTGTGTGTGTGTGTGTATGAAAGAGAGAGGAAGATGGAGCTAGGAGGGGAGGTGGCTTTGGGGCCGGCCCTCCGCGGGCTGCTGCGACGTGACGCCCCCTCCCCAACGGCATAAAATAACGCGAAGGGGAGGGTGGGGGGAAACCAGCGACGCGCCTCAGCTTGCCAATTTGGAGGCGCGCCCGCCCGCGGACCCAGAGCACCTCTGAACGCTTGAGGCATCCCCGTGTGGCTGAAATCTGAAAGCACCGTCCAGTCCCAGAGAGGGCTGTGTCACGTGCCCTGAGCGGCAGCGAAATTCGGTTATTGCTTGAGAGTAAGGTCCCACTTGAAATAATGGGGCTTCCTTTCAACCAACCGGTCAACGGGTCTGGGATTGGGGGCTTCGGCTTGAAGGTCGGGGTGGCAGCAGCCAGTGGGCGCCTTCCCGCCAACAGCTCTGCTTCCCTTGCGGGCTCGCCTCGCGCGGCATCCTGCGTTCTTCCGAGGCCGCTTTCTTCAGGGGACAGAGAAGCGCGCCCTCGCAAGCCCTACATTCATTTCCCTTTTCACCTTCCACAAGAGCTTCTCTTCCACTTTTTCTTTTCGAGGAAGACCGTGTTTGGCTTTTGTTTGTTTGAGACTCCTTCTCTTCTCCCAAGGCCAACATGACGAAAACTAGCCGTGTTCGTCTGCAGGAGAAAAATAATCATCATCCCCAATACCAGAACCGCACCAATCCTTGTTTTTTTTAATTCCCTCAGGGTTTCTCTCTTTCCCGCCAACGAGTGTAGCAGGCAAACCTGCTGCTAATCTGGTAGCTGCGTGCAGCTGACCTTTAGACCCAGCTAACACGCTTTCCCCCTGAGCCTACTGAATATCGATCCCAGACCGACGACCAACCGTGAGCAGCTCTCTCACGGGTAGGGCTGTGCTCCGTGTCATCCTAACCACGGGCCCACCAGAGAACTTAAACGCACATCAACAGACCATGTGTAGTAGTAACATGCGTGGTCGATATAGGTGTGTGTGTGTGTGTGTGTGTTCAGCCTCTCACGGCTCATTTCAGCCCAGGGTTTCTTTTACTGGTGAACTAGATACACTTCTCGTTCCAGACTAGAGAACTCGCCAGGTATTTCGAAGTGCTTCCTTCGTGAGCCGCCCGTTCTGACTACTTCGAGGAGCAAGTGCTTTTTCAGACTTTCCCAGTGGTCTCCCATGCTCGCTCTGGAACCTGTATAGGTACCAAGTACAGGAATCTCTGGGGGATTTTGTGAGCCTCGAAATGAAAATGCCCAGAACCATTTATTTTGTCCCTCCTGAAGGAAATCAATCAAATGAAACCTATCCGAAGGAAAGAAGGGGGAGTCGTGAAAAGATAGACCCGGTGGCCTCCGATGGGGAAGAACTGTTTGACGTGGATGCAGACATTTCAGCTTAGAGGGGGAGTCTGAGTTTGAAAAGAGAAAGAAACGACGACTTGGACCGCAAGCTTTGCGCTCCTAAGATGTCTGCTTAGCGTCCCTCCCGCTTCCCTTCTCCGATACCTACTACACATCACGATCCTAGACACAGATGTGGAGCGAAGATCTGAAGAGCCACACATCATCCAGCACAGCGGTTAGGGACGTTTAGACGTGCTGAAATTTGAGCGCGCCTAATTCTGTGCTGTCTTGATTTGCGGCCTCCGTGTCCGAATACTCGCGCCCAGCGTTACTTCCCGATCCCAAGCACTGCAGAGCTGCGCTCCTCCTAGGCATCCTCCTTGCATGGGAGAAAGCAGCTCCCAAGTATAATGGGACCAGGCTGTAAATCCTACAGCCATGTCCTTGGGAGCCCCAGTGATTTCTTTGGAATTTGCTCCAGAGGAAGCATAGGATGGCACTATTCGTCTTTTTCTTACCTGAAAGGAAATGCCGTCGCAACTGCAATCAAAGGTGCGCGAGCAAGTAGATCCTATTGATTTTTCCAAAGGTTCGCAATGAATCTTAAGGAATTATTGTATGCACAGATGGATCTCTGAATAGGAGCTCTCTCTGTCCCTCACATACGCAGGCACATATATCCACGTACAGCACACACACACACACACACACACACACCCTTTAGAAAGCAAAGCAGGCACAAAAGCCTCGCTATCGTAGACACGCTAATTGCCTTTTTGATTTTCTGCATGAACTGCAAGTGAGCTGCTATGTTTCTACAGAAGATTAATAGGCATAAAAATATCTGTGCGGGCGCGCGCGCGCGCACACACACACACACACACGAGATACAGCTCACATTAGGTGACTCAAACCTCTTTGAAAATAACCCCCCTTCCACAGTTGTAATTGTTACATCTACCACAAACTGTCCACGGTTTACACAAGATCCGATGCGTCGGGATAATCCTCTCCTCTCTAATGCAAACTCTGCCCCAGTACGACAGGGCAGATAGTATTTAACTGGTGCGCGGAGATTGTGGCTGGCTGGCACGAAGTTATGCAAGGGAGGTATTATGTGCCGGAGGGGTGCGTAAGTAGAGATGTGAACACGTGCATGACGGGAGATATGACGCTACGTTTTACATTCTAGTCCTAAACCTGTTTACACGTGTATGTGGGGGTCGGGGTGGTTATAAATGGATGTTACTTTCAGGTAACCGTACTTAAAACTGCAGCTTTAGTATCTCAGCCTTCTGGGTTAGTGAAACCAGCCGACTCACACTCTAGAGTGGCATTCCAGAGACTCTGCCTTAAAGAACCTTCTCCCCGGTCCTAAATACAAGACTTGGAAATGAGTCCTACTGAAATCAGTAGGGCTCCCGAGTCCCGTGTGTAAGGATCGGATTGTTAAAGTGGAGTGACGTGGAAATGAAAGAGCCTTCCTAAAGGCAATGAAACAAAACGGCATTTCCAGGGTAGTCTTAACAGATGCAGCATAATTTAACAGCGACAATTTATCACAAACATGTGATTGGCACTTCCATCCTAAACACAGCTGGAAGTAATTCCCATTGATCTCAAGTAATCGTAATATAATATTATTTATTATACCTATGAAATCTATTATTTATATAGCTATTTCCCTAAGCCCTCGCCAGCTTCACATAGATTATCCAGCCAAAGTTAATCACATGTTAAGTCCCATTGACTTCAATGGCAAAGATGTGCAGCCCGATCCTACCAATGTTTATTCTGAAGTAAGCCCTATTGTCTCCAGTGGGGTTTACTCCCAAGTAAGTGTACATAGGATTGCAACAATTCTATGCACATTTACCTGGGAATAAGGCACTTTTAACTCAATGGGACTTACTTCAAAGTAAATATCCATAGGATTGCACTGGTAGGCACGTGTTGAATCGAAAGGGTTCAACTTTGGCAGGACTGGGCCTCAACAACCTTTTGCTAATGCACAAAAAATATTATATAATCTTATACCGGTCGTGTGTGTTTCTTATTATGGTGCAGCAACGCCCTGTGGAAATAGCGTTTTGGAGATCTTCTTTTCATTTTATTCCTTTCAAATCGCTGATAAGTCAAACTGTCTTGTCCCACACAACTCACGTTGCAACCCTATTATCTGGGAATAAGCCCCAATGAATACAACAATGGCACTGACTTCCGAATAAACAGGCATAGGATTGCAGTGTAAACGGAAAGCTAAATCAGTAATCCTGAAATCAACCTCAGAAGAAACGGCTGCATGGTTTTCCCCACGTTGCCCGTGGGTGGGCCTGAGGCTAACAAGCGGAATCTGAATCCTGTGCGTGTTTACTCTGAAGTAACCTGGGGCTCACCCCCAAGTAAGTGTCCATAAAACAGCGGCCATATTGGGCTGCCTAGGGCTACCTCAAATGAGTTAAAGAAAGACTCCGTTTTGAACCGGGGACTTCATCACAGAACACTTTATTCTAACCACCGAGGTCCTCAAAAGGCTAAACCTACCACGTAAGCCCGATTAAAATGATAACTAACCGAAGACCCTCCTAAATAATGGTGCCTGAAGTGGACCCTGTTTTCAGTAGCCATGTGCTTTCAAAGCGCAGCCGGCAAGTACAAATCCACATTTATTAAACTACAGAATGTAGTGCTGCGCCTCATTCAGTCCGATCTACAGCAATCCCGTTAAATCTAACCCTTCGCTCTAATTCGATTAACACAGTAGTCCTAGGCATATTTACTTAGAAGAAAGTTTCTCCGGTTTCAGTGGCACTTTCTTCCAAGAAATTAGGGTTAGGACCTCGGTGTGAGTTGGAACGTGTGGGACGGGAGGCGCGATTCAAATCCGGGTTTGGAAGGCGGGGTAACATTCTAGTCCTCAGTGCCTCACTTGGAACTTAATTCCGTTTCAGAAGGAACTCCTTTCAAGCGATGTGCTCAGGCTCGGGGCATCCTGACTCGAAATATACTTGCTCGCACCTAATCAGGTTTACTTAATTTAATTCTGTATGCTAGATAGGATGTCATCCTTCTTTGGGAAAAACGTAGTCAGGGGAAACTGCTGAGAAGCGACAGTTTCCAGCATGCCATGACTAATACCCCATTCTGAAATACTTGGGTTGACTGAGAGGTAAAACCGCTGACATCCCCCCACCTCACCCCCACATCAGTCACCTTGGACGTGACTAGTATCCAGAGTGAGCTGTTATTGATCTGTTGTTGATCACTGCTGTTATTGCCAATTACTGCTGCTGTAAATGGTCACTGTGCTTACCTTGAATACATCTGAGTTCTGCAGGAATATCACAGGTTGCACCTCTTACAGAGAGGTTTGGCCCCATTGTTTATATATTTGTATCTATAAACAGTGGGCAATTGGCCCTCATGTCCTGCTTGTGGCTGTCCCAGAGGCAGCTGCTTTGCCACTGTGGTAAAAAAAAAAAAAAAAGGTTCTGAGCTAGGTAGACCTTTGGCCTGATCCGGCAGGGCTCTTGTGGTTTAAACCTTTGCGTGTCCGCTAAGAAGTAAGTCCCACTGAACTTCAGTGGGACTTACTCCCAGGTAATTGTGTATATGATTGAAGCCTTAGCGTATGTTTGTGTGTATGTGTGTACTTTGTCTACTGATGAAGTGGGCTTTAGTCCACAAAAGTTTATGCCACAGACAGTACCTTCAAGGTGCCACAGGCCTCTTTCTGTGCGTGATTCTAAACACTTATTCCCATTCATTTCAATGGGCTTCAGGACAGGGGAAGAAATTGCCTAGTTTGAAGATTGATCGGTTAGAACACGACCCACAACCCTAAGTCAGGCGAACTTCCTGGTTACTGCTAAATAACCTAAATATAATACTATAATACATTTGGCTCTATACGAAGTGCATTTAATTATATATTTATAATTTTTTTTAGTCTTAAAAAATGAAATGATATATTTTCTGCAACAATGATCATTTAAACATGTTCTCCATAATTTAAAGTGTTTATGTCAAGCTCAAACTGGCCATAATTTAAATTACAATTTAGGGGCAGATTTTACTAAATTAAAGCAAAATAAACTCAGAGACATTAATGCCGCGACTACGAGAAACTTCTGGAGAACAATCCTCTGCATATTGTTTTATAATGTGCCATAATCTGAAGCATGTAAAATTTCGGCCCATTATTATTCAAAACCCGGGAATTAGCAGAGTAATTTTTCCTTCTATTGTCCATAAAATTGCCAAATGACTAAATTAACTGACTTCATACTGTGGACCATCAATTGCATAGTATTTCATTCGGATGTAGTTCGCAGTTGCCCTTCTTCTTCTTCTTCTTCTTCTTCTTCTTCTTCTTCTTCTTCTTCTTCTTCTTCATGAAACATTTTGCTAGTCTAAACTTCTGATGTCAACTGTCAAAATATAACCAAAACAAAAGCCCCACCCATTCTATGAGGTGTGTCAGATGCTCAGGTGTCCTCCTATTCGAGATGAACAAAATGATTGTTGAAGCAACCTGGTCTTTTAACTGCAGACTGATGGGTTGGATCTTTTTGCATTCCCAGTGATCTAAGGGAACCCAAATGGACTTCTGCCCCCTCCCCCACTCCTTTGATCTCCTTTCCTAGTATTTTATAGCACAACTCAGTACATATCTACTGAGTTCAATGGGACTTACTCTCAGGTAAGTGGCTACAGGATGGCAGCATGCAATCCTATAGCCACTTACCTGGGAGTAAGTGGCATTGAACTCAATGACATTTATTTCTGAGTAGACATGTATAAGCTTGCACTGCTAGAGACCCAGCTACATTCCTGAACTACATTTTCTGATAGCACCTCAAGAATCCTCAAACAACTTGCTCCAAAGCAGTCTTACTAAAATATATTACTTGCTTTTGGACTACAGCTAGATCTGAAAACCAGTTAAGGGGGGGGGGGTTATCTAGGTGGAGACATAGAGGAAACATAGTATTGATTTCAATTTAATTTACTTCCAAGTAAGCTGCTTACATGTCTATCCGCAACAGCATTAACCGATTTATCAATTAAACCGAAGAATTAGGATTAACATCGATCTGGTCCCTAGAACAATCATCATTTTAAATGCATATGCTTCAGTTTAATTAGGTTGAACTGACCTCACAAAGGAAAGTTCTGGATTACATGGGACTATGATTCTGTACTAGTTAGGTTAGGTAAGCAGTCCCCTACCTAGGACTTAGATTCAAGTAAATTCAAGAAAGCATGAAGGTGTAGCTGACCCTACTTCTGTTCCCAAGTCTGTCCCACACCTATTTACTTTGGGATAAATTTAACCAATTTCAGTGTTGTTTACTTACAAGCAGATGTGCCTGGGGCCGGGGTTGTAATTCAAAACAAATGGTTGATGACCAGATTAAAAAAAATATCCCAGACAACCACGAAGTACGCACTATAGGTAAAACAATCTTTTAAAATGTGGAAAATAAATAGATGTGTGCTTTAAAGAGCAAACATTAAGACACGGTCCATTAGGAAGTTCTCTTGCAGCAGTCCCATTGAAATGGCAAGAGCCCTAATAAAGAGCACCCCTCCCTTGCACCCCGCCTTCATTTCAATGGGACTTAACGCAATAAAAACTTTGCCCTCGATTGTGCCCATTGTTTAATATACATTATATTTCAGAACTGGACCCCTCCAACTGTAACAAGCCCAAATTTCGTATTTTTAAGTCCAGTTGATTTCAGTGGGAGAAATCTTAAGCAGGTGCTGACCTCTCCTACTGAAATCAGAAGTGCTTGAAGTGTTTAGCTCTGGATCCTGCGCATTGTCAGTGTGAATGGCACGATTCGGATTCGTGAGAGTTGAGAGGTTTTGTAGTGTAGACTTGAATTAGCTGAACCGGTTTCAAGAGCCTTTCGTTGGTTTTATTAATTAATTACTCCATATTTCCTTATTCAATTTTTATTCAAGTGCAAACTTTCACGACCATCGCTACATTGATAACAGCGCTTTCTTGGGCTCACACTCTTGTTAGAGTTCTAGAGTGTACACACTGCTTCAGGAAGGATTTTCCCCGTAAGGAAAATTCTGCGTCGAAAATAATTAATAAACAACTTGTTAATAAATAAACAAACCATCTGCCACCTTTTAAGGCTGCAACCCGATACACACTATTAGGGGGTAAGTCCTATAAATTCAGGGGAACAAACCTGAAAGAGTGAAAATGCATAGGATTTGGCTACTCGTTGTTCAGATGCCAAAAAGAAGGGGCGGGGGGAAGGGAAGGAAAGGGTAAGGAAAGTAAAAGTAAAGTTGTCGTCCGGTGTAACTTTAAAGCAAGGCCACTTTCCTCCCCCGACGATATGTGCATCCAAAGTTGTTGTGTCCCGCCCCCCCCGTTACAACTGATGTCTCACAGTCTATTAGAAGCATTAAACGCTAACTTTAAACTTCCTTCGAAATTAGTGCCACTTTTCAAAGGGTTCTTAAGCACCAAATAAAGGGACCGTGTCTTATTAATCTGTGGCTGGAAGCGTTTGATTGTTTTAAGCTTAAATTCCCGAGCTTGGGTTCATTTTGGAGGCCATTTCCCACGATCTTTTTTTTTTTTTTTTAATAGTATTTCTATATGTATCTTTTGGGACCCGATGGGTAAACTGGTTAAGCAGGCTCTGAACATCGCGATACTCCCCACATTAAGCGGAAGTCCCGCTGAAATGAATTTATACCCGAACAAATGGGAGGCGTCAGATTAACTGGTTTGCAGTGGAGTCACGCAAACATCTGGGTTCCAAAAACGTTTCACTAAAATCGCAGCACACTCCTCTGAATCGGTTTCCACAGCCATATTAAACCCTGTCGCTTAGAAGTGAGTTCTGCTGAGATCAAGGAAACTTCGCTGGTAAAATAGGATTGGAGCGAAAGTCGTTTCAAAGCGCCAGTCGTCCAGCGAGATACAGTCATGTGTTTGTTGTTGTGCTGCTTGCATCAACGTGTTCATGACTGATGAACGTGCCTTTCCCCTCGCCTGGGTGGCTCGGATCAGGGCAATGCAATTCTGGCGATGTTCTCAGAAAGGACCCCACGGTCTCGTTAATTCTACAATGGCGTTTTAAAACCTCCCGAGTAGTGCGTGTTTTCGAGAGTGGAGCAATCCCACAAACAAACGACAAGCGCCTTCGCTTGTGTTCATCTCAGAGGAAGGAAGCAAATTGATGCCTGGTTTGTCCGCTCTAGCGAAACCAACGAGAAAACAATTTTGGACCCGAATTTAGTGTAAATACTTTGTGGACACTGTGGAGGCAGAACACACACACACACACACACACACACCCTTTAGGTGCTAATAAAAGGTAAAGCTTCATGAGTCCTTCTCTCCTTCGCCCCTCAGTCATAAAGGCTATTATGTGGCGTCACCTTTCTTCTTTCTCTCCCTGCAAGAGCCTAGTGTGTGCGTGTGCACGTGTGTGTTCCAAACTGCCTTGGTGCTCCAAAAGGCGCGGGGCGGGGGATGGACCCTGCTCCTTCCCATCACAATCCCGGACACCGGTATGTATCCCACTGGGCACACAGGGCCAAGAAGCATCTCTGTCCTTACCCTATCACCGATCGGTTGAGATACAGGTAAAGTGGTGAGGGAGAGAAGTCTCTCGAATCCCTATTGGTGGGAATAGGCGTGCCAAACCCATTACATAACGCTTTGATTTGTGGGATCGATTTTATTTTGCCTCAAAGAGATACAGCAGCAGATTTAAATGGATTTTAAAAGGGGTGGGGAGAGTCAGACAGGTCATGCACACCCAGGCTCTTTCCTAATGTATCTGCGATCCTGTGACCTATTAAGCCCTGGTGGCGGTGTTCAAATTGGCTGCAATGCACACAACACACCGACTCCACTGCATTGCTGCATCAGAGGCAGCAACACGAAGCACGTTTATGTAAGCTAGTCAGCGACACCGAAATCAATCGGATTCACACGCCCCCCGCCCCACGCCCCCCACCCCCCGGGTAAATATATTCAGGATTAGGAGGAAAGCCGTATTATTGGACTGCTCTGCAAGGGGGCGAGGAGCGGCCAGCGGGAGTCTCTCGCGCTCGGAACAGGGCGCAAGCTCGCTCCACTCTCCTCCAGATCGCCCCTCGCCGCTTCAGAGAAGGGCACAGACACCGGCGTCTGCTTACAATTCAAAGCCAGGCTAGGCTAGGCTAGGCTAGGCTAGGCTAGGCTGGGCTGGGCGGGGGGGGGGGGGGAGAAGGGGAACTGCAGACTGACATTTTGACCCCGGACTCATTTTTTTTAAAAAAAAGCCAACAAAAGGCCATCAAAGCCCAACCGATCCCCGTCGCTGTCAGGCCGCGTTGCCCTGTTGACATCCGGATGCCTTTGCTCCTGTATGTAAATGCGAATGAACTTACTAGGGACCAGTAATTGACCCCGGTCACCCGCTGTCACGCCCTTGGGACCGCCGCCGTTCAGGCAGCACGGTGATGGATGTCCGCTTAATAGCCCCCCTCAGCTCTGAATGTCCCCTTCCTCCCGTAACCTCCCGGCCTATAGGAGGGAGCGCCGAAGGGGAACCGTCGGGGCTGGTCTTTAAGACACACACCCTCCTATCAGGTAAAACTGGTTGGGGGGGGGGGAAGAGAGAGGAAAACATGCCCTGCAAAAAATCAGCCCCGCCGCTTCCTTCCGAAGACCCTCTTGATCAGGCCTCCTCCATCTGGTCAATTACAATTGGCACACGTTGAAACTGGGGAGGCAAAGGCAAACGCGAATGCGCCGGGCCCGCGAACGCGAGGGAGCAACGGCGTACGCCAGGCTCAGTAAAGGCATGGTGGCACATTTCAAGGTCATCGCGCCACGAGGGTTACTGTATATGTCCGAAGAAATGCGCACCCATCCACCCCAACTTTCTGCTGCAGGAGTTTATCTCTGAGCTTTAAGATCAAAGTTCCGTCCATTTGCATTGATTACCAACTCTGACTCGAAATAGATCGGGGCGAAAAATTTTGTCTGTTTCACTGAAACTGGACCGCAGAATTAATACTTTAATAGATGATTCCCTTATTCACATTTAAAAACAAAACAAAGCAAAACAAACACCTCAAACAGAAATATGTAGTTCATCTCATGGACTGGGGGGGGGAGGGGAGGAACACCAAATACTAACAAAATGTGAGCATTCCTATTAATTCCAAGGTAGATTTTTAAACAGGAAACGAAATGCAGATTGATTGATTGATTTTGGTCGCCTGGAGGTGCCAGAAAGAGGCAAGCCGTCAGAAATGGGAAGCGAAAACGTTCTGAGGGTTGCGGAGCTTCTCTTATTCATTTTATTGGACCCATTTTTAAAATTTATTATTATTACTATGTGATTAGGGTTAAGAAACCTCGGCTACTTAGCATTGTGTCAGATCCTCGGAATCTGTGGCATTTATGGCACAAGATAGGATTCAAGGAAAATAGCCGTCCCCCTTCTTCCCCCTCCCATCATTTGAAACATGCACCGGGAGAAGAGAGTTCAACGCAAGCAAATAAGACCAAAAGTTAAAGACTGATAGAACTGTACCTTGGTTACTCAGACGCTCGCCTCCTGTTTTGTGAATGACGAAGGATATTATATATATATATATATATATATATAGGTGGTATTCGAAAATAAAACAAGATTTAGGTTTTTTTTCTTTGTTCTACACAAACCCTGCGTTTGCACTGTGCAGAGGAACGCCGCTTGATAGACTACAGCGTTAATTAATACTGTGCTAATTTGAGTTAAGAGGGAAGGGAGGCGGAAGGAAGGAACTCGATGCAGGGAGACTGTGATGGGACAGTGACCTCTAGTGGCGAAATGAGGGCATGCAGGCCGGCCGAGCCCCGGCAGAGAAACTTTTAAATTCGAAACTCAGATGACGCGCCGCGCGCTATAACCCTAGCTATCCTACGCACTCGATAGCTTTTACTTCTAAGCAATGGATACGCAACAAGTTGAATTCTTCTAGACTCTAGAATCTAGAGAGTGCAGTTTTACAAAGGTCTGGACCACGCGGTGGGGGTGGGGGATAAAGGCCTTCGGTCAGTAGAGGCAACCTTTGAAAAAATCACACCAGACTAAACAATCGGTAGTGACATGGTCGTTATTTCAATCCAAGGCTCGTTAGATGGATAGACACATTGCCCTGGAGAAAAGAGCGACCCTGTTAATAATGTGCGAAGTGGGCAGGAATATGGCCAAACATCTCTGCGCCCCACCCCCACGCCCTAAAGTTGTGATTCTCCCATAAGCACATTTACTTGAAAGTAAGTCCCATTTATGTTAATAAGACTTGGTACCAACTTACAGCGCAAAGCTCAGAAGTAAGTTCTACTAAATGTTTATTCCCGGGCAAGTGGGATTAAGTCTAACTCAACTAAGTGGGACTCTTACCTCCTAATAGACACGCATAAGACTGCACTGTGAGTGTGTTTTAAGTATAAGTAGGGGGAGAATGGCTTAAGGATATCCTTACTACTCTTACTAGGATCCCTACGTCGATTTAAGACGTTCTCATCCCGCCCGCCTTTATTCACTGAGATCGCCCTGTGGATTTCTTTTCTTGGCGTGTTTTGATGCTCTCCGGTTTTTATACTTGGTTGTTTTAATGTTGTGAACCCACCTTGGGAGCCCAAAGCCGGCGGTCTTTTGCAGACGGTAAAAAACAAATGAAACAAATAATCAAGCCACGGAGCAAATCCAGAAATTGGACAGAGGTGCGCTTCAGTATCTTCCACCGAAATAGATGAGCTTTACTTAACACCGGGGTGGCGGCGACTCGGGCAGCCCAATCCTATCCGAAGTAAATCTCCGTGCTTTCCTCCCACAGAACTGCACGTTGCTGTAAAAACAGCTGGATTTCGAAAGACGCTGAAAAGCCCTTTCACCAGACGGTAGCCCAACTTGGGCAGCTGTAGTACAACTTATTATTTTAGGGCACGATCTGGTTAACGTTTAGCACTTTTTAGTCCCATTGGGGACATACCTCGGCTTGTCTTGCACTCTCTAGCTGAAAATTATGAGAGTTTTGAAAGTGCTGCGCTTTGGGTGGGTTATTAGGTCTATACTTATGTTTATTAAAAGCGCAAGTTGCTTCCGTAAATGTGGTAGGATCGGATTGGAAAGCCAAAACAAGGACGCACATTCTTTGGGCATATTCCTTATATATTTCCCCCATTCCAGATAGATAGATAGAATATCGATAATCGGAACCGGCACATTTATAATCGGAACAAATTCCCAGCCGTTTGCAGAGAAACTATTCAATTTATTTATTTATTTATTTATTATATTTATACCCCGCCTTTTTTTCCTGAAAAGAACCCAAGGCGGCTTACATAATCCTCCTCCTCCTCCTCTCCATTTTACCCTCACAACAACCCTGTGAGGTAGGTTAGGCTGAGAGTCAGTGACTGACTGGCCCAAAGTCACCCAGTGAGTTTCATGCCGGAGCGGGACTAGAACCCGGATCTCCCGAGTCCCAGCCCAACACTCTCATTTCAACGCGTTTTCTTCCAAACGAATCTACTTAGCCCCTCCGGAACCCGCAGCTTCCTGCTTTTGCTCCCCAGTCTCTGAAAACCGCCGCGCTTCCTTTTTAGACCCTTTGGTGCATATTTGAACCGCGTCAAAAGGATTCAGGATGCTGCTGTAGATATTTGAAATTCTAAACGGGTTCCTGCCATCTAAAATTCTGATACTAGTTCCCAAATAACTGAGGTTAACTAGTTCCCAAATAACCCACTGATTCTAAATGTTTTCCCCAACTCCCAAGTATTTCCATTCCAAATTTCCAACTATTTCGCTATTTCCATGTTAAACACCATCCCGCCTGGGTTCAGTCTCCTGGTGCGCATACACACACACACACACACACACACACAGAGAGAGAGAGTCTGCAGTGCATAACACACAATAAGATTGCCATGAGCTACGGTTCTAAGCAATACATCTGAGTTTTGAACCCTTTTATTAAAGATCTGAGATGTCAAATATCCAGGCACATACTGAATATAAAAAGAAAGTTGAACGGCCGTATTGACGATTGGGCGAAAAACGGGCGCTGTTGTTACTTAAAATTTTCTCGAGGCTTTTTCAAGGAACGGGAGTGGCCGAGGGATGTGGGGACCCGCTCAGACAGAGATAACCCAAGTAAAAAACATCCGTGAAATCGGTGAATGTTTCGTTTTCGTTTTTTAAATAAATAAATAGAAAAATCTAGACCAGCCCTCATTGAAACAGGGAAGCGGAGAGGCATGTAGACAGAAACGGGAAGGAGGCAAGAGAGATTCACCAATAGATTTACAGTGGTATCCTGTGCATGTCTGCTCAGGAGTAAGTTCCACCATGTTCAATGGAACTTACTCCCTATTAAGGACGCAATCCTATGCATGTGTAGACGGGGAAAAAAAGTCCTTCAACTCCCAACTGGATTGGGAATGTTGGGAGTAGAAGGACTTTTTTTCTGTCTAAACACGCATAGGATTGCGCCCTAAGTATGTTTAGGCTTGCAGACTTAAGGGGGAAGATAAACGAATATGAGCGCAATCCTATAAGCACGTTTAGACAGGAAAAAAGTCCTACAACTCCCAGCATGCACCAGTGGTATTCCCCCCCCCCCATGTCTAAGCATCATAGGATTGCGCCCTAAAACAGTTAGTTCAGCTCCAGTGGGGCTTTGGGGTGGTGGTGGTGGTGGCGGCGGCAAGAAGAGACAAGTTTCCAAGTATAAATTTTGGAAGCAGGGACGAGGAAATGACAACAGGAAGAAAACTATATTGAGCTTTTTTGGGGGGGGGGATCAAATCATCCTGCGAGGTGAGGACTTCTAAATTTTCCCATCCACCCCCTCTACCCGGGGCCCACACCTAGTTAAATCCTTGCTTGGCCGGTAGAAGCCGCCGACGGATTGAATGTAGCCCGAAGGGGCGCAGTCCGGCGAGGTCAGGTGTTCCCCAAAGGGGCATCAAGCGTAAACCAGCCTTCCCCAGTCTGGTGCGCTCCAGATCTTCCGGAGGACTACAACTCTCATCCGGCCGTGCCAGCACAGCCCCTGGTCAGGGATGATGATGGGAGTTGTAGTCCAACAATATCTGGATTACCCCAGGTCACCCACCCCTGGAAAAGACACAAGCGATGAAGAGTTCACTCTCTCCCCGTCCCAGCGACTCCCGTTTCTGGCGGCTGCCTGCGGCTAAATTACGCAGAGACTTCATTGCCCCGACATCTGTGGATTAAGTGTTTCTTCCAAAACAAAAAGGGTTGCTGCTGCTGCTGCTGCTGCTGCTGCTGCTGTTTTGGCTGCAATCCTATGCATGCTTACCTGAGAGTAAGCCCCACTGAACACAGTAGGACTCCCTTCTGAGGAGACACCCATAGGATTGCGCTCTTATAACCTGGGAGCCACTATTTCAGGGTTTCTGCTGGGTCGGGTTGCTAGTCAGGACGGGACCGCATAATGAGCGAGAGAAGAGACCCTCGCAGCCCTAGGCCCTATGCATGCTGCTTACCCAGAAGTAAGCTCGACCCAGTGTGAGGGTGCTGTGAAAAAGGCAAATTTCTTTTTAGGCATAATTAGGAAAGGAATGGAAAATAAAACTGCCAAGATCATACTCCCCTTGTACAAATCTATGGTGTGACCACACTTGGAATACTGTCACCACACCTTAAAAAAAGGGGGGGGGGATATTGTAGAGGTAGAAGAAGTGCAGAAAAGGGCAACTAAAATGATCAAGGGGCTGGAGCAGCTCCCCTATGAGGAAAGTTTACAGCAGCTGTGGCTAAGGGGAGACATGTCACAGAGGTGTACAAAATTATGCATTTGTAATGGGAGTCGCGGAAGATGGCGAGGAGTACAGGAGTGTTGTACAGAGTTCTGCCTCTATGCTCTGGGTTTGCTTTAAGAAAGTAGGTTTGCTTTAAGAATCAGCAACCGGCCTTGATTACTTGGCTGCTTGCCAAGCTGATGCAATGAAGGAGCAACTCACCTGCGCTGGCCAGAGGGATGACAATGCAAACAGCACAGGTGCTGACAATGGAGCACGAGATCTGCAATCCAAGGAACTTGGTGCTATTTAAGAAGAGCAAGTGCAGATGGAGAGTGTGGTGGTTGTTAGGCGGTTGTGTGTGGAGTACTGAAGAACTGGAAGGAGTGAGGAGGAGCAGAGGATGCTGTGCAGAGAGCCTTGCAGAAGCCCAATGTGGATAGCCCATACCCAGGCGGAGAGCTGCTGGACCTAACATTTGGGTTGGTTGAACAGTGACTGTGCTGCTAAGGGGTGGAATTTCCACCAGGGAACTGGGAGGATAGCATTGTTGTACTTGTGGCTTGACTTTACAATAAACATGTTTGGCTTTGACTTCCTGGAGGAGTATTTATTATGGTCAGAAAATCCCTCAAAGAACCTTTGCCAATCTCTTTTGGGGATCCTGTAGCAAAACAGCATTGTGTGTGGAGAAAGTGGATAGGGGAGACATTTTTCTCCCTCTCATATGACACTAGAACCTGGGATTATTCCATGAAGCTGATTGGTGGGAGATTCAGGACAGATAAAAGAAAGTATTTCTTCATACAGGGCATAGCTGAACTATAGAATTTGCTACCACATGATGTAGTGATGGCCTCAGATTTGGAAGGCTTTAAAAGAGGATTGGACAAATTCATGGAGAAGGCTATCAAAAGCTATTAGTTCAGATGGCTGTATGCTCCATACTCTGGTATCAGAGGCCTATGTACATCAGTTGCTGGGGAACATGGGCTGGAGGGTGCTGTTGCACTCATGTCCTGCTTGTGGGTTTCCTGTCAACAGCTGGTTGCCTACTGTGTGAATGGAGTGCTGGACTAGAAGGACCCTTGGTCTCTGATCCAGTAGGGCTCTTCTCGTGTTCTTTTGTTGTCTCCATGTTCATAGGGCTTCCTCCCTAGTTAAGTGTGCTTTATGGATTGGATCCAGAATGAGTCGTACTTAGAGTAGACCCATGGAAATCAATGGGTCATCAGTTTGTGATGACTAGGCAATGTTCAGTGGACTTCAGTGGGTCTTCTCCAAGTATGACTCATTCTGGTCTGGATCCAACCCCATGACAGCAGCCCCATAGCACAACACTTAGTACACTTTCTAAAGCTGCAGCAGAAATGGGGAAGGTGTGACCCATTAGGGCTTGTGGGACTGCAGACTCCCGACATCCCTCCCCACTGGCCATGCTGGCTGGGGCTGATGGGAATGGTAATCCAACCACAGCTGGAGGGCCACATGCTTCCCACTCCTGTCCCAGAGGGAGTAAGCCCCCCCCCAGCTCAATGAACTTTGCTCTAATGTAAACACGTTTAGAATTGCATTGTCCAAAAGGAAGGACGGTATGATTATAGCAGCCTCCCAGCACTCCAACCTAAGTGCTGGACTACGACTTCCACCATTCCCAGCACATGTGGTCAATGGCTGGGTGTCAGGGATATACTCTGCACTGCATTTGGTACTTTTCCTTGGTGTGGCGTAGTGGTGAGAGTGTTGGACTGGGACTCGGGAGATCCAGGTTCTAGTCCCCACTCAGCCATGAAACTCACTGGGTGACTTTGGGCCAGTCACTGACTCTCAGCCTAACCTACCTCACAGGGTTGTTGTGAGGGTAAAATGGAGAGGAGGATTATGCAAGCCGCCTTGGGTTCCTTGCAGGAAAAAAGATGGGGTATAAATATAATAAATAAATAAATAAAAATTTGCAGGTCAACTGCCCTGTTTGTCCCCTAAAAGGTCTCCTGTGCCTTTAAAACCTGCCCGCCCCTGTATAGGAACTGACAGGTGAAGTTCCGTCTATCTGCATGGAAGGAAAAGGGTCAGCAGCCGATGGATGTGTAAAGCACTGCCAAAGGACCGAGAGCTGTTGCACCAGGTTCATCTGAGACTGAGCTCAGCCAGGCAGAGGCTTCCTCAACCTGGCTGCCCCCAGAGGTGTTTTGGAATACAGCTTCCTTGATCATTGCCCATGCTGGCTGGAGCTTTGACCACTGGCAATGCTGCAGCTTGCTCTAGGCTGGAGAAAGCTGCTGGCTGAAACAAAGTTGCATTTCAGGCAGTATCATGATCCAGTAAATAGGTTCAAGCTTAGATTTCCTGGGAGAGGCTTTCCAGTTGCCTCCTTTTTTCTGTGTCTGCTTATTTTATTTTATTTTTGCATACAGAATATGCCAGCTTAGTCATGAAGTCTTGGCTGCTCTCAGTCTCTCTGCCCCATATCCACAGACCTGCTAAATCATCATCTTCCACTGCCGCCTCCTCTTCCTCATGGCTCAAGAAATTGCCAGGAACACCAAATCATTTCCTTCCCTGCAACTGGGATTTATTTTATGTTAAAATCTCAGGTGAAACCCCTTTCATACAAATACCCATCACTTGCACGTCAACCGGAGTTCTAGTCCCCCCCCCCCAATGGGCCATGAAGCTCACTGGGGTACTTTGCACCAGTCACTGACTCTCAGCCTAACCTACCTCACAGGGTTGTTGTGAGGATAACATGGAGGAGTGGAGGAGGAGGATTATGTAAGCCGCCTTGGGTTCCTTGCAGGAAAAAAGGCAGGGTATAAATATAATAAATAAGAGGAGGATCATTGGGCTCCTTGGAGGGAAAGGTGGGATATAAATGAAACAAACAAATGTCTTGTGTGTGTGAGGAGGTGCATGCAAGGGAATCCTTGCTGTGCAAAGCCAGATGCCTGGAGAGCCGCTAAAGTCCATTGGCTATAGCTCAGTGAACGCAAATCTGCTGAAACCCCATTGGAATGCATGGATGCGAGACATAGATAGCTTCCTCACCTCTATTATGAGGTTGTTCATCTCCTTATTTATTGTGCTTACCCACCACCTTCCCAGGCAGTATTTCTCCAGGCATCCTTAGCTTCTGCTGAAAGGTCGCTGTACTGGTTGCCTTCAGACTATGCCCTGGGCTGGGCATTCTGTTCCATTTTAGGAATATGCTTTCCTCCCCCCACCCAGGCACACTCCATTTCTTCACAATGCATTTCATACTTAGGTGGCACTAGGCGATGGTTTACCAGTGCAGCTTCCCTGGCCTGGAGATACAGTGAGGGGAAAGGCCTCACCTGATGAATGTTTGCCTGTCACACACATCTGTTAAAGGAGCCAGAACTTCTGCCAGGAAAAGGCAGCAACCCAACTCCCAACTTTCTCCATCTCCTCCAGCAAATGGACAGTAGGGTTAGCCAGAAAGTCTTTGGAGAAATGGGATGTTTTGACTGGATTTGGTCTAAAGCTCTAGTAATCCTCATTCTCCTTAAGTTGCATGTTCCAGTGCTTCCTACCTTTGCAGAGTGAGCTGTTTGCCCATCAGATACACTTAAGTCCTTTAGCATTGCCCAGTTGATTCTCCATTGGCTTCTTCACTGGTTTCAGATTAGCTCCTCCAGAGGTCATGATTCAGTGATCGCAGCAACAGGTAAGGTTGTCACCAGCACTCTTTCCTAAAAGAGGGTCTGTCTGTGCCTTTAACAGCAGCACTACAGGCAGGCATTCAGCCTAGAGACAGTGATGGGGAAAGCCTCACCTATTGATTTTCTGCCTGTACCTCCCAAAGGTACACACAGATGCTGTTCTGTTAGGAACAAGGACAGCAAGGGGATGCTCTTTCTTGCCCCTGCATTGTTATTGTTGGTCAGCTCCATTTCCTGATCCACAATCCTGAGCCAGAAGACAATCTTCCACTCAGTTAAGTTATGGGAACAGTGAAAAGTCTCTGCACCACCCCTCCTGCCCCACACTATAGGGCAAAGTAAACACCAGCCCATCCACTAGAGAAAGAGTGGTGAGCCATCACAAATATACCCAATGTTGCAAGCTCGTAGCAAGCTTGTTTTCCAAGTGTGGATCCTTATGTAGCCCAAATGGGGCAAGGAGGAGTTATCACCAGGCTCGGGGGACCCCCCCCCCCAAGTGTGTAGAATTATCAAAAACAAACAAAAAAACCCATTAGGGGAAAAAGGCCCTGGGATGGAGAGATTTCAAACAACCCAATGAAGACTGAGGATAGAGTTGGAAAAAGTGCAGAAAAGGGCAACTAAAATGATCCAGGGGCTGGACTGGAGCAACTCCCCTATGAGGAAAGGTTACAACAGCTGGGATTATTCAGCCTAGAAAAACGGGGAGTATGGAGAGACATGACAGAGGTGTACAGAATTATGCATGGTGTGGAGAAAGTGGATAGGGAGGGAGATATTTTTATCCCTCTTTCATAATACTAGAACCTGGGGTCATCCCATGAAGTTGATTGGTGAAAGATTCAGGACAGATAAAAAGAAGTCCTTCACACAGTGCATTGTTAAATTATGGAATTCACTTCCACAAGATGTAGTGATGGCCACCAATTCGGATGGTTTTAAAAGTGGATTGATTGGACAAATTCATGGAGGAGGAGGCTATCAATGGCTACTATTCCTGATTGGCTATATGCTACCTCCAGGATCAGAGGCAGTATGCCTGTGTACACCAGTTGCGGGGGAACATGGGCGGGAGGGTGCTATTGCACTCATGTCCTGCTTGTGTGTTTCCCATGGGCAACTGGTTGGTCACTGTGTGAACAGAATGCTGGACTAGATGGATGCTTGGTCTGATCCAGCAGGGCTCTTCTTATGTCAAGAACAAATCCTGCCAGACTAATCTGATCTCATTTTTTGATCGGGTAACCTCCCTTGTGGACTGTGGGAATGCTTTGGACATCATATCTGGACTTCAGCAAAGCTTTCAACAAAGTGCCTCGTGATATCCTGATTGGCAAGCTAGCTAAACGTGGGCTAGATGGAACAACGATCAGGTGGATCCACAATTGGCTACAGAATCGGATTCAAAGAGTGCTTATCAATGGTACCTTCTCAAACTGGGGAGAGGTAATGAGCGGGGTACCACAGGGCTCAGTCCTGGGCCCAGTGCTCTTCAACTTTTTAATTAATGACTTGGATGAGGAGGTGCAGGGAATGCTTATTAAATTTACAGATGACACAAAGTTGGGTGGAACAGCTAATACTCTGGAAGACAGAAACAAAATTCAAAGCAATCTCGATAGGCTGGAGCGCTGGGCTGAAAACAACAGAATGAAATTTAATACGGATAAATGCCAAGTGCTGCACCTAGGGAAAGGCAACCAAATGCAGAGTTACAGAATGGGGGACACTTGGCTCAACAGTACCACAAGTGAGAAGGATCTTGGAATTGTTGTAGATCACAAACTGAATATGAGCCAGCAATGTGATGTGGCTGCAAAGAAGGCAAATGCTATTTTGGGCTGCATTAATAGAAGTATAGCTTCCAAATTGCATGAGGTGATAATTCCCCTTTACTCAGCACTGGTTAGGCCTCATTTTGAGTACTGCGTCCAGTTCTGGGCACCACACTTTAAGAAGGACGTAGACAAACTGGAGAGGGTTCAGAGGAGGGCAACTAGGATGATAAAGGGTCTGGAAACAAGGCCCTATGAGGAGAGACTGAAAGAACTGGGCATGTTTAGCCTTCAGAAGAGGAGACTGAGGGGAGATATGATAGCAGTACTGGAAAAAAAAAAAAAAACAGGTTTCTGTCATTTAAAGATACAAATATGATCATACATGGACAACGCCAGAGGGACAATCTCAGAAGCCAGACTTGGGGAGTTGGAGTAGGGGCTGATGAGGACTTCCTGAGGCTCTGGAGCAAGACTTCAGTGTCTGATGCAGCTCTTTGCCTTTGCAGCTCTGATGCAAGTTCTTCCAGTACTTGAAGGGTTGTCACAAAGAGGAGGGCCAGGAGTTCTTCTCGATCATCCCAGTTTGCAGGACATGGAATAATGGGCTCAAGTTACAGGAACCCAGATTCCACCTAAACATCAGGAAAAATTTCCTGACTGTCAGAGCAATAAGACAATGGAACCAACTACCTAGGGAGGTGGTGGGCCCTCCCACTCTGGAGGCATTCAAGGTGCAGCTGGACAGCCATCTGTCAGGGATGCTTTGACCTGGATTCCTGCATTGAGCAGGGGGTTGGACTCGATGGCCTTGTACGCCCCTTCCAACTCTACTTTTCTATGATTCTATGTTCTTATGAGGTTGTTCAGCGGTCAAGAAATGCTGACTCAACAATTAGAGTATTTGAGAAGTTGCTACCTCCTCAGTGTGGCCCCACATGATTGCCTCCATAATCATTACCAGTGATTATCAGAGTTATATATAGTCTGTACTAGAACAAAAACAATTTAATTTATTTTTTTTAAATCTATGCCAAGGCAACCAAAATTCTGCTTGAAGAAAAGCTGGATTGTGTGGCCTGTAAAAAACTATACAAATGCATTTGCTTGAACTTATAGGAAAGGCAAAGAGCTGCATCAGACACTGAAGTCTTGCTCCAGAGCCTCAGGAAGTCCTCATCAGCCCCTACTCCAACTCCCCAAGTCTGGCTTCTGAGATTGTCCCTCTGGCGTTGTCCATGTATGATCATATTTGTATCTTTAAATGACAGAAACCTGTTTTTTTTTTTTTTTTTTTTTTAAAGAAAGAAATAACAAGCCAGCCAGGGTTTCCAGGATGCTGAATTTTTGGCCCAACACCACTTTCCTCTCTACAAGCAGACCTGGTTAGTATTAGGGAAGAAATCAAATGCAGAGTTACAGAATGGGGGACACTTGGCTCAACAATACTACAAGTGAGAAGGATCTTGGAATTGTGGTAGATCACAAACTGAATATGAGCCAGCAATGCGACGTGGCTGCAAAGAAGGCAAATGCAATTTTGGGCTGTATTAATAGAAGTATAGCTTCCAAATCGCGGGAAGTGATAATTCCCCTTTACTCGGCACTGGTTAGGCCTCATCTTGAGTACTGTGTCCAGTTCTGGGCACCTCATTTTAACAAGGACATAGACAAACTGGAGAGGGTTCAGAGGAGGGCAACAAGGATGATAAAGGGACTGGAAACAAGGCCCTATGAGGAGAGACTGAAAGAACTGGGCATGTTTAGCCTTCAGAAGAGGAGACTGAGGGGAGATATGATCGCACTCTTCCAGTATTTGAAGGGATGTCACACAGAGGAGGGCAAAGATCTCTTCTCGTTCATCCCAGTTTGCAGGACACGGAATAATGGGCTCAAGTTACAGGAACCTAGATTCCACCTAAACATCAGGAAAAATTTCCTGACTGTCAGAGCAATAAGACAATGGAATCAACTACCTAGGGAGGTGGTGGGCTCTCCCAGTCTGGAGGCATTCAAGGTGCGGCTGGACAGACATCTGTCGGGGATGCTTTGACCTGGATTCCTGCATTGAGCAGGGGGTTGGACTCGATGGCCTTGTAGGCCCCTTCCAACTCTACTTTTCTATGATTCTATGATTCTATGAAATTAAATAAATTATAGGCTAAAATCCTATATCCATTTACCCAAGAATAAGCCCCATTGAACTGTATGGGACTTACCTCTGAGTAGACATGTATAGGATTGCACTGTTAGTTGATTCACTGCATGAAGATCAATTGATTAAATCTGCATATGTATAAATAGCAATGTTGAAGAAGAAGAAAAAAGCAGGCATCATCTTAGAAATGAAATAGAAAACTGGAGGATCTTTCTTCTAAGACAGCACCTACCATCCATGTTGTTGTTGTTGTTGTTGAGGGGGGAGGGTGGTTAGGTACTTGTGTTAAAAAATGTAGTTGTTTTTAAATACATTGTCTAATTGGGAGAGGCAGCTTTTTGACTGATGAAAAGGTTTGAAACTGATCATCTAACCCATTAATTGTCTAAGCACTACAGCTCCAATGATGATTCTTCCACTGATTATCTATTTCAGGTCATTTAAGGAGTTCATTTGTGGAGAACGGAGGCCTCTTCCACACACCACTTATGCCAGAGTGTTTGGAGCCCCATGGGGTTCAGTTGGCTGCAACTTAGACAGGCACTCCTATCTGAGATATGCATGTATACACCAATCCAGCACCCTGTGCACATAGCTGAACATGTGCATATGAAGCCACCTTATAGTGAGTCAGGCCAGTGGTCCATATAGTTCAGGGCTGTCTGCCTTAACTGGCTGTGGCGCTACAGCATCTCAGGCAAGGGTCTTTTCCATCCTAACTCTGCTACCTGAGACCATTTAGCTGAAGATGCCAGGAAGGGACTGAACGAGAGACCTTCTGCATGGAAAGCATATGTCCTTTACCATGGAACGCTGTTCCTCCCACACCAGCCAACAGAGATATGCTTCTAGAGGCAGAGGTACACATCACAATGCTCAGAGCAACAATGCAGCCTTTTTGTGAAAGCAAGTCTCAGTAGAATCCAATGGACACAGAGACAATTGGATATGCATACCTGAATACCAAATATACAAGTTTAATATACAAGAAAAAGAGCCAAAGGCGAAGGGGGAGGGGCCAAAATACCAAAAATACCAGCGTGTTTGAGCTCAAAGCTCTTCCTGGCAGTGACTTAGGAGAGACATTTCAACCTTTTTGAATGGGATTGAAATGTCTCTCCTAACCTTAGACGTGTGGAAGTCAGAAAACCACCAAATGATTGACAGTTGGGGAAAAGAGGTGGGGCCACCTGGGGGATTCCAGGTGGGCCAGATGTAGCCCACAGGTCTGAAGTTCCACACCCCCATGCTGTACTATTGGAGGGGAGATGAACCCAGAAGAAGCTAGTCTGCTTCTTCTTCTTTTTTGAGATGGGGTGGTCCAGAAACATGTCAGTTGTGATGCCTTGGCTAATAAAAACCAACCATCAGCCCAGTTATTAGGGCAACAAGAAGCTCCAGCAAATATGGTAGATGCATTCTTCTAGGTGTTACCATAAGGGGATGCATTAACTGACAACCATCATCATTATCAGGCGATCACTCGTGTCCGAGTAAGATTGTCTTCCAGGATAATAATTTACAAAAAGGAGATTTTAAAAGGAGGAAATTCTAAAGAAAATTGTGTAGACTCTAGCGATGGGTCCGTAAGTGACTGTGGAGGCCAATTCTAGATCCACACAGCTTCCCACAGTGAGGACACAGGATACCAGATGGAAGATGGTCCTGTAAAGGATTCATTTGACGTGCTTTTCGCTTAGCACATTTCTCCCTTTCACCTTGCACTCAGGCTTCTTCAAAGTCCATAGAACCTTTGTGAAAGGCCAGCCTCCAGTTAGATCGTTCATGGGCCAGAGCTTCCCAGTTTTCGATGTTTATATTGCATTTTTTTAGATTAGCCTTATGAACATCTTTAAACCTCTTATACTGACCACCGATATTCCGCTTTCCATCCTTGAGTTGGGGATAAAGTAACTGCTTTGGGAGACGGCACTCAGGCATTCGAACAACATGACCAGTCCACTGAAGTTGGCGTTGAAGGATAATTTTTTCAACGCTAGTAGTCTTTGCTTCTTCCAGTACAGTGACATTTGTTCGCCTATCTTCCCAAGTAATTCGGAGGATTTTCCGGAGGCCATACACAACCATACACTGATGAACAGCACTGAGCCAGGGTGGATTCAATGTGGGGCTGTGTTTGGAGCTAAAATGACACACATCACTGCAGTTGGGGCTAACCACGCACTTAGTATTAACCATTTGCCGAGCCTGTTGATAAGTCAATAAAGTTGTGGGCCTTGTTTACCTCAATGTCCCATCTCCTCTCTTTATTCCTGGGTCTGAGGAAAATCTTTTTGCCTCCAGGATAAAGATACCTTCACATTACCAAATACGTGTTTTCTGTTCATGATATAAAATGAGTACTGAGCGGATCCAGAACAGATTTCATGACATATTAAGATTTTTTGTCACCATTGGGTATACATTAGGGACAGTGTCACAAGGAGTCCTGGGACCAGGGTGTCACAGAATCAGGCCCGTGCACCACAGATTTCAAAGGTCCTGAAAATCTTTATCCCCACAGTATTTCAAGAGGTACACAATTTAATTTAAAGGTTACGGTGGTATTTTGTAATGCATGTTGTGCACTGAGGTATCAGTGGGGCAAGCTCAGTAGGGTTCTTGATGTTCCGGTGTGGATAACGGAGTGACCTCAGGAGCAGAGAAATGGGTAGTGATCTCAGAGACTTGAATAGGTAGAGATGAGATAGCTCATGAGGATAATTCACGTGCTGAACAGGAGCAGATGTCAATAGAGACAGCTTGTCTGGCTGTTTGGATGCCAAATTTGTAGCATGAATCACTGGGGCACACTTGTCAGACAGTCTGTTTGTGAAGTTCAGTTGCATCTGGTTTGATTGTTTGTTAGGGAGAGGTGACATTTTGCTGCAGGCAATGTTTACTGAAGAGAAAATACTGCCAAGAATGGAATTTAAAGTTCCATTTCCCCCTCCTCCCTGTAAAATCAGGTTGCTAAGAAAAGGTTCTTTTAAAAAAGAAAATCCCATTTTTCTTTAGAAGTAAATAGTGAATGCAAAATTGACAAAGGAAGCCAAAAATTACTTTCTTGTAGGGAAGAATCATGTTTCCATTACAAGGGGGTGCCTGTAACTAGCAGGCAGACCAGCATACAATGCAATGAAACCAAAATTCTTGGAATGAAAACATTTTAATCCCACTGATGCTCACTGCAAAAGCTAACTTAAATACAAGTGGCTTGATTTAACTGGGTTGTGGCTTATACAGTGCAACTTGGTGCCCTCTAGATGTGTTGACTACAACTTCCATCATTGGCTGGGGGTGATAAGTATTGTAGCCCAACACAGTTGTGGTCCAGCACCAGGTTGAGAAAGGTTATATAGTGTATGTACTGTCTGGTAAATAAAAATCAGACATAAAATAACCTATTCTTTCAGTGCTAACTGTCTTGTGGTGGTGGTGGGGTACTTTATTCTAGATACCAGCTTGAAATTTCAGCCAGCTATATATGCTGAGCTAAGAAAAATCCCACTCTGGGCATTTCCACACAAGCAGGAAAGTGTACCCATGCACATGTTATCATTATGTCTCAATCCAAGATAATATATGAGGGTGATGGTAAGGTAACTATGTTAAATAGCCATAATTTGAATGTATATTCTGGTCAATGTGTCATATACATGTATGAATATATGTATGAAATGTTTATATTCCACCTTTCCATCTATGTGGATGTCACAAGGTGCCTAATAATGAGAACAATAAAACCATAAGCACATAGGAACACAAGAGCCATGCTGGATCAGGCCAAAGGCCTACCTAATCCAGCATTCTGTTCACATAGTGGCCAACCAGATGCCTATGGAAAGCCCACAACAGGACAGGAAAACAATAGCACCCTCCCACTCATGTTCAGCAACTGGTGTACATTGGCATACTGCCTCTGCTACTGGGGTCAATATATAGCCGCCATGACTACTAGCCATGGATAACCTTATCCTTCATGAATTTGTCTAATCCAGTGGTGGGCAACTCATAGCCTCCAAAGGTTTGGGCCTACAATTCCCATCGTGCCTGAGCATTGGCTACACTGGCTAGAACTGGCTAGGGAGTTGTAGAGCAAAACATCTGGAAGGCCACACGTTGCCTATCCCTGGTCAAATCCCCTTATAAAGCTATCCAGGTTCGTGGCCATCACTACATCTTGTGGTAGCAAATTCCATAGCTTAACTATGCACTGTGTGAAGAAATACTTCCTTTTATTTGTCCTTAATCTCTCATTGGCAGCACGAGCTGCCAATCAGCCTAAGTGCCGCCCCCAACATGGCCAATGCAAGCTTACGCTGGCCACATCAGGGGTGGCGCTTAGGCTGATTGGCAGTGTTTAGGCCCATTGGCAGCCTCTCGAGGGCAAGCCAGGCTGGGCCACCTGGATCTTCACGCCACGGCCGATACCGGGAGGGTGGGATTGCTCAGGAGCAATCCTACTCTCCCAGCATGGGCCGTGGCACACGGGGAAACAGATGACAGCCAGCCAGGTGCTGCTTGGCTGTCATCAGCCAGAGCCCCACACCCAGAGCAGCACCCATTGTTTGCTGCTCTGTGCAGAGGGCTCTATGCCACTTTTGGTTTGCGGTAGGGTTAGCATGTCATCCGGGTTCGGACAACACTCTAAACCTACTAGGGTGGTTTCGTAACCATAGTTTCGCAGGGTGGTTTAGAAGGATTAACCTACTGAGGCTTACTGTGTTGTGCGAACCCAGTCAATGGCTCTGACTGAGTTCTGTGGGGCAAACGAAACAGGACTGCCTGGGAAAATGTTGAAAGGTGGTGACATTTCTCTACCAGACACTGGGATCACCAGGAGTAGGGCTGATTTAGCATAAGAGTGCCCAGAGGGAAGAGACACATTTTATCCCGCTCTCCAGGGCTCCCTACAATTTACAGTCCCACTATTGGCACACCCCTCCCACCCTAAATAATTGTGCCCATTTAACTAGTTTAAAATAACTGTTTAAAATCAGATTGAAAAATATTGTAAGCAACAATTATCTGTGTGAGAACACACATTTGCTAGCTTTAATTTTCACCTTTTGTTTTCCACAGCATTTACAGTTTTCTTGGAGCAGTATAAAAATTCATAGCCAAGTGGACTTTTGGGGAGGGGGGGAGATAAAATGGCACATTTTCAGGTAGTTTTCAATGGATAAATCTTCTCTGAAGAAAAATGAAAACCGTTGCATGCAGCGTAAACCTAAGCATGTTTACTCAGAAGTTTTGTTATTTGTTTATATTTATTTATTTATTTAATTTATACCCCACCTTTTTTCCTGCAAGGAACCCAAGGCGGCTTACATAATCCTCCTCCTCTCCATTTTATCCTCACAACAACCCTGTGAGGTAGGTTAGGCTGAGAGTCAGTGACTGGCCCAAAGTCATCCAGTGAGTTTCATGGCTGAGTGGGGACTAGAACCTGGATCTCCTGAGTCCCAGTCCAACACTCTCACCACTACGTCACACTGGCTCTCTGCCTTTCCTGGCCAAATGCCTGTTTATTTATACTCTGCCTTTCCTGGCCAAATGCCTGTTCAAGGTGGTTTACAATTTTTTTTTAAAGAAAAGAAGATAGCAAAACAAGATAACATATAATCAAATAATAAACCAACAACAGTAAAAAGAGCAGAAACAGAAGGTAAGAAACAAACAAACATACAAAAAAAATATCAGAGGAAACTTAACTTGAAAATGTCCACCAAAATAGTATAGTTTTAAAATTGGATATCAAGGTAGCTCACTGAACCCCTTTGGTTCTATTAAGTTCCATGGGATTTACATCTACTCCCTGGGAAGTGTGCTTAGGATTGCAGTCCTTTTAAAACTGTGAGCAAGTGAAGTCACCCCGTCAGTCCCTGATGTTGTCTTTTGGTGTTCAGTTGTGCTTGCACAACTGCCGTGCCAACCCATTCACCATCTCCTTATCGGTACCACACAAAGATGGGATGAACTGCCTTCTTAGATAGAAAAGGGATTATTTAAAATGGTGGAAGCACAGCAGCCGTTGTGAGTGTCATGGTTCTGCCTCACGGCAGCTGAACCCAGGAAAGCAAGGGCAGAATGGGCTTATCGAGACTATTACCAAGCTAGAGTTTCCTTTGCAAATCTACCAAAACAGAAGGTTATTAATGTAACTGCACACTGAGAAAAGCATATGATTATATTCAAAGCTGGCACGGTATTACCGCAATGCAAAACTTGGGAACTGGAGATAATACAAACAGTGGGATAATGTCACAACACACATCCCAGCCTTCCCCCACATTGACAGGTAAGCTACTCCAGGAGAAGAAAAGGAGTTCCTGCTGCATCCTCCAAACCTTGAAAATGGGATCACCAAAGAAGAAAGCCATTTGAAGCTCTCACCAAGGGAATGATGCTGCTGTTGGGAGATTGAAATTCATAGATCAATAAGTGGGATCTGTAACAAAAAGTTGCAGTGCATTCTCACCTCCAGCCAGCTATGTCCACCTCTGGAGCTCAAGCAGGGTATTCTGCTCTCTCCCCATGCTTTCTGTTTTTCTTCTCCAACTGTAACTCAACATTTTGTGTCTACTGAGCATGCTCAGTCCTCACTGGGCTGGGTGTGTGTGCTCCCTTCCCCCCCTTTTTTTAAAAGAAAGATTTTTTTGCGCTTCCACAAAACTCAGGATTGAACTGAACATGCTGATACCTGCCTCTTGTTTCTCAGTGGCTCCATTTTGGCTCAGTTTCTGTCAGCACTCACCACCCTAGTTTGCTAGTAGAGTGATTGTGTTGTTGACTTCCCACACCTGCCATCGTGTGCCCTGCATTTGTGTGAAGAGCAGGCACAAGTAAAGCAAGGGGCCAATCCCAGCTTTAAGCCACTGGCATTCATGGACTGTATGTTCTGTGCCCTAAAATGCGAATGTCTGCACAACCACACATCAGGTACTGCATCAGGACATATTATGCTAAGTAATTGTATGTCTGTGGCTTGCTTTGCTTAAAGACCAAACAGACCAATTTGGAAGTTTGGAGCAAAGCTCTAGGTCCATTAGTGTCAGGGAAACAGCCATCCTGTCTGCATCAGGATGGCTGAAAGTGAGGGAGGCTAAAGCATCTTCCACTACCCCAGGAACCCTGACTGGAAATACTGTCCTGGTGCTGCGAATAGTTGATAATTTGGGCTGTGCAGGGAAGTTGGTGGGGCTCCTCGGGGCTTGGTGGGCCACACAGGGAGTGGTGGGATGGGCACATGTGGCCCATGGGCCATCAGTTGCCCACCCCTTCTCTAGGAAGAGGCAGAGAGTCCAAAGGGAGCAGCATTGCTGAATTGTAACTAGAAGCTATGCTCATACTTTCAAATGGTCTGAGGCACCAAGAAAAGACAGCAATTGCACCTCCACCCAGTTTGTCCCAGTCCTGTTGCTCAGAGGAGAGTAAACAAGCAGACTGGTGGAGGAACAGGGCAGGAGGTGAAGCAGCTGCACCATTTCTTCCTGCCTTGGTGCATCTCAAGTTTCCACATTATGATCTAGCAATCCTAGGAGGTCACAGAGATCCAGGAGGACCAGTTCCAGATTTTTGTGGGCCCCATGCACAAGGGACTTGGGATTCTGCTCTTACAAGTAGTGGTTTAGGGGATGGGCTTTGTTCAGTGGATCCTTCAAATATTTAGGGAACCCCACACGTGATCATACATACTGGATTCTGGTAATAGCTGTGGATGGGCAGGAAAGGTACCGTAGGTGGGTATGGTAATGGATGGGCAGATGGACAAGGAAGAATTGCCATGGGAGAGAGACAGGGATTTGTTCAATGCACCAAAGCTCCACCACCCCATCATCACACCCTTGATTTTGTCTCTTGGCCTTCAACGGAATATGTCCATATATATCAATGTTCTCTGTAGCTATGAGGATCACAAACCTGCCTTTTAATTTAAAAATAAAAGAGAGGTGAGATTCTCAGGATGTCAAACTGCACAAGATAACCAGATTCTGAATTTATCTAACGAGCAATAAAAAATAAAATAAAATAAATAAAATATATTGAATTGACAATGAGAAAATATTGAATTATGTGCTAAAATGTTCTCAGGACAGGGCCAGCCAGAAACATTTTGCTGTGTGAAGCAGAGGATAAGATGGTCCTTCAGAAGCCACCCTAGTTTGCTAGTAGAGTGATTGTGGACTGGCCATTGAATTTTATATCCACAGTGGTAATGGGATAGTGTCTTCCACCATAGCTTAGAAACTAATATTGGTTGGGCCCCCCAGATCAGGCTCTGTTCTCCAACAAAGAGAATGGCTGGAGGGCTCAGGAGGAACAGCCAGGAGGGATGCTATTGCTGACCACCCCCACCCCTATCAGCAGCAGCATCTACTGTCTGAGGCATTGGCCTAACTCTGCCTAATGGTAGGGCAGGCCCTGCCTCTAGATGAACCCTGAATATATTTACCAGGGTTTGCAATATTAGAACTAAGCTCCATGTCTTGCATTAGCTACTGTTTTTAGTTTGTCTTAGCTTTAGTCTAAAACAAAAGTACGTATAATACAAATACACCTCATCTGAACTGAACATAGGAAAACCAGAAAGACCGCCTTCTCTCTTATGTACCTAGCTGAATCTTAGGATCTTCTTCTGAGGCCCTGCTTTGAATGTCTTTGCTGAATGAAGTGAGGTGGGTAACCCACCAGGGAGAGGGCCTTTTCAGTAGTTAAGGAACCATCTCCCCAGGGAGGTTTTCCATCCTTATGGTCTTTCCTGCACCAGATGAAGACCTTTCTGTTCTCTTCATGGGTTGTTCCTGGTTTACAAGCCATGGCTTGTTAGCACAGCTGGGTTCAGACAACATGATAACTCACATTTCAACAACAACCCACAGTTCAATGACAACCCACACTCAACCCATACACAACCCTTGAGTGTGGGTTATTGTGTTGTCTGAACCCAGTCTCTGTAAACATGCTATTGTGCCAGCCAATAGAAGTGATTCTCACACAAATCCAAAACTTTCAGTATTTTGGAAAGCCATTACTCTTATTCCATTACAGTTGAACAGTTTAATGTGAGGTGGATGGAGAGTTAATTAGGTGTAAATCTACACATGCCCAGAAGCCCAGTTGATTCCCACTGTGAAGTTTACTTTAGTATGCAAAATGACTTTTTTGAAGCAGTTTTTATACAGCACCCATGCTAATTTCTTCCTGGTTTAATTTTTTCCCCTAATTAAAGTCAGTTGGCACTACAAATCTATTAAAATTATTTTCTGCAGCAGCTTTCTCCCTTACATATTAATATATAGATCAGGGGTCCCCAGCTGTTTGGACCCATGGGCACATTCAGGAATTTGAGAAACTGCTATGGATCCCATGGAGGATGTGGGTGGTCACATAATGGATGCGGGGTGGGTGGGGCTCGTCAAGGTGTGTAGGCAGGAAATAGCAAGGCTAGAGGCTGGGAGGGAGGGAGGGAGGGGGGAAATGGAAAGGGATGCTTCCTGGCCTGCCCAATCTTCTTCTATCCACACAGATCTTTCCCCTTTGCTCTCTTGCTCTCTCCACTCCCAGCCTCTAGTCTCACACATCCCTACTTCTCTCCCCCAACTCCTTTCCTCGCTATTTCTCTTCCTTCCCCATCTCTAGCCTTCTTCTTTCTCTCCCTTCCTAGCCCCTAGCCTCGCTATTTCTCTTCCCCCCAGCTCTTTACCTTGCTGTTTCTCCCCCCCCCCCTCCTAGCCTCTAGCCCCACTCTTTTCCTCCTTTTCCTGCCTACTGAACAGCTGATCAGTGGCAGGTTCAGGAACAGGAAGGTGAATATTTTTCAATTTTTTTATTAAAACTTTTTTTTTTAAAGGGGACTGGGAGTGAAGAGCTTTGCAGGCAGCATTGGAGATGTCCACGGGTGCCACTGCACCCATGGGCACCATGTTGGGGACACATGATACAGATATAGATATAGATATACTGTAGATATAGATATGATATATAGATAGATAGATAGATATAGATATACAGAGATGATAAAAAACCTTAACATGTCATGTTAAGAGCTTTCCATGTTCAGTCAAGCTCCAAAATGCCTGGAAATGACATCTGTTAAGGGCCATTATTACGGCTAATATACCCAGTATTGTGCATATGGTATAGTATCTTATGCTGTGGGTAATTCCAGCTTCACCACTACCTTGGAGCTGGATGGCTGTCAGTGGCAGAGTGGTGGACCTAAGGCCCAGATTTGTCTGTTCACTGGAATAGACACATGGAGTCTATGCAACTGAAGCTATCCTGAAAGTGAAGCTATCCTGCAAGTGAAGCTACCATTCCATATCACAAATACCTAGCTGCTGGCAACCAATACCATCCATGTCGAATGACAGAGTGGGAAGGGACTTCCAACTTCTTCACTGAATAAATGTAGATACCAGGTTATGACCATCCTCTTCCAACAGGCATTTAATCTCTAATCTCTTGCTCTGATTATTAACTTAACTGCTGACTCTTTAATATTTTTAAGATGCAATCCTAAGCAAGTTTAGACAGAAAAAAAGGTCTACAACCCCCAGCATGGGAGTTGTAGGCCTTTTTTCTTTCTAAACTTGCATAGGGTTGCACCCTTAATGTTTTAATATTTTGATATTTTACTGTTGTATTTATTGTTTTGGTTGTGTTATTATATTTTTGTTTGTTTGTTTTATGATTATAAACTGCCCCAAGGGCATCTGCCAGTTGGCCGATGATGATGATGATGATGATGATGATGATGATGATGATGATAATAATAATAATAATAATAATAATAATAATAATAATAATAATAATTCTTACCCGCCTCTCCGTCTAGATCGAGGCGGGGAACAACAAAAATATAAAATACATAAACTAATCAAAACACAACACATACTATTAAAACATCTAAAAACAACTTTAAAACATTATAAAACATCTTTAACACATCTTTAACACATCTTTAAAACATCTTTAAAACATCTTAAAAGCATCCTAAAATTCTGCCAGAGAGGCCTGCCAGAAGAGATCAGTCTTTATGGCTTTTTAAAATTCCAAATACTGGTAAGTTGACGAATCTCCTCCTGGCAGGCCATTCCATAATCTGGGAGCAGCAGAAGAAAAGGTCCTCTGGGTAATACCTGTCAGCCTGGTTTTGGCTGACTGAAGTAAATTCTTCCCAGAGGACCTGAGTGTGTGGGGCGGATTGTATGGGAGAAGGCGATCCCGTAGGTAGCCTGGCCCCAAACCATGTAGGGTTTTAAAGATGGTAACCAACACTTTATACTTCGCCCAGAAACTGATTGGCAGCCAGTGGAGTGCTTTTAAAACTGGTGTGATGTGGGCACCCCTAGGTGTACCAGTAACGAATCTATACATTTGATAAACAAATTAATAACTCGTTATTCTGACTTGACAAATCAGCATCATAGATTCTTCCCACTATGCAGAATCACCAGGTGGGGTAAGAAAGGGGAGGAGGTCCATCTCTTCCCTTACTTCTCTGATTCAGTCTCAGTTTCCCTCTTGCTTCAGCTTCCCAAACCCAACCAAGAAGCTCGGCTCGGCTGGGAGGGGAAAGTGAAAAGGACCCTTCCTTCACCAATGTGATTTAGCCTCCATGATAATGTTGTGTCTTGGGTCATATAAGGGGGGGGGGGATGTTGGCATCATTCTTGAATAGATTGCTTCTGATCATCTTGTAGTTCCTCCTTGGTGTTCATTATCTTGTAAAACAACAACAATTAAAAAAACAACCCTTCCCAGCATGCTTTCTTGTTTAACTGAATTTCTGAAATTTTCACTGTATTCATTTGCATCTGGCTGCAGAACACTCTTTTAACTCCTATTATGTCTCCTCCCGCCCAATTTCCTCTAGTTCCCCCCCTTTCTTTTCTGATTAGATGGCACATCCTCAAACATGGTAATCAGAGGGAACTGGAAACCCAAGAAATGAGCAGCCATTGTGGAAAAAAAAGAACAAGATGACTGATGGTCATTAAAGCCCAGCTGAGCAGCTCCTCCCAGTACAGAAAACAATTGGTCATATCAGGTGCACTATAATGTGATCGCAGGATTTCAATCAAAGGGGTTTGCCAGGGCCACGTGTTCCCATTACAAAGAACTAACCACGGCATTCAAGTATTAAAGAATTGGGTGACTCCATCAATGAACAGCAGTGCAGGAAAGCTGGATACACAAAAGCAGCTGCCTAATATCGTTACCTAACGATTTTGTGTGCTGAAAGCTGTAGAGGCTGCTGTAGTAGATTCATAAAAGCATGGTGATGAAAGAGTAAGAGCAACCAATCTTGTTGAATTAATGGGACACAGTGCATGTTGTGGCAGACATCTGCATCTTCCTTAATGGAGAGAGTGTGTGTGTGCATGTGCACATTATTAACTATAAACAGAAATAGATTCGCAGTGTTACAGTCCAGAAATAGATTCGCAGTGTTACAGAGCTTATGGCAGGGCTCTCCAACCTTGGGTCCCCAGATGTTGCTGGCCTACAGCTCCCAGAATCCCTTGCCATCATTAGCCATACTGGAGAGCCCTGGCTTATGGCCTTTGAACAGCAGGAAATGACTCCCACAGCCAGAGCTGTGCTAAGTAATTTGGGGACCAGCAGTGGTACAACAATGTCCTCGGTGTAAATGGGGCTTTGAGGTGAAGGCGTGCGGTTGCAGGTAGTGATGTTGACAATGGGAAACTCAGGGACCCTAAGCTGGCCAGATGCAAAAGAGGAAAGGGCTCCTGCACCTAGAACAGTTGCATAAAAGAGGGAATTTCAGCAGGTGTAGTTGTCATGCAAGCAACATCTTCTGAAATTCCCTCTTCTGCACATCCATTTAGGGTGCAGGGGCCCTGTTCCCTTTTGCATACGGCAGGGGTGCAGAGCCTCAGGCACACAGGTAAAATCTGGCCCACCTGGGGTCCCAGCCTGGCTCTCTTGGGGGTTCCCAAAATGGCCATTCCCCCTTCCCCAGCTCCACCCTCTTTCCCCTGACCACCAATCATTTGGTGGTTTCCTAAATTCCTAGCATCTGTGCAGATTCCCCCCCCCTTTCTAAAAAGTTGAAATGCCTCTTCTAAGGCTTAGCTACTGGCAGTAAGAGCTTTAAGCTACAATATGCTGGTGTTTTGGGAATTTGGGACCAAGTTTTGCCTTTGGCCCTGCCCCGTTTGCCTTTGGCTCCACCATTGGAATTCTCCAGAATGGAATTTGGCCCTTGGGCTGAAAGAGGTTCAGCACCCCTGGCAAATGGCCACTCAGCTCTTAACTCATGCAAAAGAGCAGCAGCAGCAGCAGCAAGTAGCTCTGCCTTGGATGCAGAGGTGGGTGGAGTTCTCCCACACATACACTGTGACCTGAGGCAAAAGTGTGTAACCCTGGGATTTTTATTGACCATGTTGACAGGGTTTCCTATGCCAGGAGGAACAACTCTATCCATATTTGAGCATTATCCTCCCCATGATCTTAATCACACAGAGGAAGAGAGCAGGGCCATGCCTGCCAGCTCCATCCCTGCCATCATGTCTGTGCCGGCCAGGGATGGGGACTCGGACTCCAGGACTCGACTCGTGAGTCAGACTGAGTCCCCCCTCTGACTCGAGTCCCACTCGAGTCCCAATATTTTTAATGGGACTCGAGACTTGACCCCGGACTCGAGACCAAGGACACTTCAACATCCCTGGGCTGTGCCAGAAGGAGTGGAGAGAAGTGTGATCACTGGCAAAGATTTTATTTTTTAAAATCATTTTCCTAAAATGCAACCTTTCAAACATTTTGGGTTTGGCTGCCTCTGCCTGCCTGTTTGGGGTTCCCTGCCTCCTCTGCCTGGTCTCTTCTTAACCAGTTCCACAGTTTGAATTGTCCAAGACAGAGGCCTCTGCCTGCCTGCTTTGGGGTTCCCTGCCTCCTCTGCCTGCCTGGTTACTTTGGGTGTGTCCGCCTGGTCTGTTCTTGTCAAAATCAGTGGCAGAGTTTTGAAATAAAAAGGCACACTTGTGCCTAGAATTTATTTAAGCCACACATCTGAAGTAGCCTTATTTTGTTGGGAAAACCCTCTAGTGATTTTAATAGGGACTCATGGAGTCGGCTGTGGGAGTGACTTGGGACTCGTGACTTGTGAGTCACCATTTTGGACCAAGGACTCGGACTCGGACTCAAGACTCGGGTTCAAAGACTCGTGACTCGACTCGTGACTCGAGACCAAGGACTCTTCAACATCCCTGGTGCCAGCTCCATTCCCCCACTGTCCATGCACTGAGGAGGAAGGACTGAAGAGGGGGCCTATCTGTACGTGAAGGCTCTATTTCGTGCTCTGACTGCACAGTGGGAAGCCTGGGCACACAGAGCAGGCACCTCTCTTCAGACCTTCCCCCCAGTGCATGGAGGGTGGTGGGCAGATCTGATAGGGTAGTGAGAATGGGGTCAGCAGATGCAGCCCTGCTTTCTTCAGGGGAGGCTGGTGACTCCCATTTCAGTGGGGCTCCTTTCCCACCATTACAGGTTTTTCAGGTTTTCTTTGGAGCTTCATAAGAGCCATAGGAACACCATCTCCCAAACAGGTTCACCACCATGGATAGCTCCCATGAAGCTCCAAAGAAAAGCTGGCAATTATGAAACTAATCCACAGTATAGAAACCATAATAGTGTGTCTGTATGAGAAAAATATCTAGCTTAGGGCATAGAGCAGTGATGGCGAACCTATGGCACGCATGCCACAGCTGGCACGCAGGGACCTCTCTGTGGGCACGCAAGAGGAGCGAGATCAGGCAGGGGTCCCGGGCGCCTCCTGCTGCGAGGATTCCCCCAAGGGGTGGGAGAGCAAGCAGGGAGAGGAGAGGAGAGGCGGGGAGGGCAGCTGCCACTTTAAATGCTCGGTTGGCTGCTCTCCGCCTCGCGCGCTCACTCTCTGCCCACCTCCTCCTCGCGCGCCCTCCTCCTCCAGCCTTGCCTGCCTGCCTGCCTGAGAAGGGGTGGCTGGGCTGCCTCTTTAAATCTCCGCCTCGCGCGCTCACTCGCTCTCTGCCCATGGGGGGATAGAAGGGGCTGTGGGGGGGGCTGATGTGGAGGAGACAGGAGACAGCCCTTGCTGGGTCGGGCTCAAAAGACGCACTGGCAGCTTGGAGGTGGTGTGATTTAAGCTGTGGTGGCTTGTGCAATTCAACTCTAAACTAAAACCTCAGTATTCAGGTTCAATTGCAGCGTTGGCACTTAAGATGAGGGAGCTTATTAAAGGAGCCAAGATTATTATTTTGATACAAAATCCTTTTAAAATTGCTTATTTTATAATACTTTTAATCTCTAAAATGTAAAGAAGAAAATAATATTTTTATCATTTCCATCTCTTTAGAAAGCCTTCTTTGAAAATGACAGCTGTCTTCCATTGCTTGATTTTCAAAATACAAAAGAATACCTCTGTCTAAACACTTTGGGGAACCTCAGACCCCATCTGCCATTAAAGGATATCCAAAACAGTCCTGACAGCATAGCTATATATAAACTGGGTCAAGTATACACATAAATCCTGAAATACTAGTGTGGGTGTAGTGTTTTGTTTAGTTATTTATTTACTCAATTTCTATACCACCCAGTAGCTAGAGTTCCTTTGGGTGGTTACAATATTAAGCTAGGATTTGGAAAATCCAGATTCAAATCCCCAGTCAGCCATGAAGCTCGTTCGGTGACATTGAGCCAGTCACTGGCAGGGTTCAGGCAACACGATAACCCACACCCAAGGGTGGAGTATGAGTTGAGTGTGGGTTGTCATTGAACCATGGGTTGCTGTTGAAAGGTGGGTTATCGTGTTGTCTGAACCCAGCTGAGATAACAAACCATGGTGAACCATGCACAGCTCACAACCCTACAACAAACCATGGGTTTTCTTCATGGGTTGTTCTTGGTTAACAAGCCATGGGTTGTTCTTGGTTAACAAGCCATGGGTTGTTAGTGCAGCTGGGTTCAGACAACACGATAACCCACAGTTCAGTGACAACCCACCCTCAACCCACTCTCAACCCTTGAGTGTGGGTTATCGTGTTGTCTGAACCCAGTCACTATCTCTCTGCCTAACCTATGACACACGGTAGCTGTACAGATAAAATACAGGTGGGGAGAACCATCTTGAGCTCTATGGAGGAAGGGTGGGATATAAATGTAATCAATAAATAATTGATACCACCAAGAAAAATGGCTGAATTGTCTGACTGGGATTTCTCTATGGCATTGTCAGGCTACAAATATGGCAAGTTTACCCATTCGGCGGAATCTAGCACTAAAGCTTTGCCTTGGTGATAGTATTTCAGGTGGAGGATGAATGAGCCTGTAGATGTCCAATATAATCAGCCCCTGCCCATGTGGTTGGATCATTTAAAGTTTACCAAAGCCGTGTGAGAGCTGCTGATGGAACATGCAGTTTTAAACAGGCCCCAGAGTTTGTGTGCACTGGGAGGGGGATGAAGTTGCATATCTGAATGTTCCTTCATCAAAAAGAAAAACCAATCCTTACTGTAACAAATTCAACCTCCCCCACCCCACCAGCCCAAACACACTTTTTCTGGAAATATCTTTGAACAAAGAACATGGCCAGGCTGCGGATAGACCCCCAAATTTGCATTTGCATACCCATTCCAGGTTGACTCAGCCTCTTGCTAAATAGATGCTGTGGAAATCGCCTGGAGGATGGAGGATCAAGCCCTCCTAGGCTATTGATTGGTCAGTTTGAATTTCCCTCTCTGGGAACTGCCCAGCCCCCATAGAAATACCTGTGATTGTGAAACCTTTTCTTTGTCTACAGTTAGCTGGCAAAAAATTAAGATAAGCTTAAGACGCTGAACCCAGGTGTGGGCCTGATCCTCCCTCCCTCCACCTGAAAGCTGTTTTGGTGAACTATTCTAAGGCTTCTAGTAAGTTTTAGTTAGCCAACATTTACATTTCTTTTAAAAGCAACTATTCCTGAACTTCTCGCTGCTTGGTTCTTGAATAAATATATTAAATTGGAAATTGGACTTGATTTGATTTTCTTTCCTAAGCTGAGGGTTAGCTTCACTGATGTGCTGGGCTGCTTGGTAGAAACGTGCTGGTATTCTATTTTATTTATTTATTATATTTTTAAATCACCCATCTGGCTGGTCACCCAGCTACCCTGGGTGATGTACAATCAGGATACATATAATAAACACCATTAAAACACAATTAACACACAATTAAAACAATATAAGAGTTTTTTTTAAAAAAAAATCCTAACCCACCCCATATTCCTGCCTGAAAAGCCATGCTTTTAAAGCCCGGTGGAAGTTCATCAGGGAGGGGTCATGGCGAAGGTCACTGGGGAGGGAGTTCCATAACTTGGGGGCTGCCACAGAAAAGGCCCTCTTCCTAGTCCCCACCAACCTGGCTGCTCTGGCTGATGGGACAAGGAGAAGGCCATCCGTGGCGGACCTTGTTGAGCAGCCTACTTGATGTTGCTGGAGGCACTCCTTGAGATAAGTTGGACCGGAGCCGTATAGGGTTTTAAAGGCCAAAAACAAGACCTTGAATTTGGCCTGGCAAGCAACTGGTAGCTAGTGCAACTCCTTGAGCACCGGAGTAATGTGATCTCGCCGGCGGCTGCCTTTAACCAGGCGAGCCACCGCGTTCTGTACCAGCTGTAGCTTCTAAACCGTCTTCCAGGGTAAGTCCACATAGAGCACATTACAGTAGTCTAGGCGAGAGGAGACCAAGGCATGAACCACTGATGGGAGCAGATGATTAAGAAGGTAGGGGTGCAGCTGCCGTATCAGATGGAGTTGATACAGCACCGCCCGGCTTACAGCTGACACTTGAGCCTCCATGGACAGCTGGGAGTCTAGAATGACTCCCAAGCTGCAGACCTGGTCTTTCAGGGGTAGATGTACCCCATTCAGTACCAGGTCAACATCCCCTAACCTCCCCTTGTCTCCCACCAGAAGTACCTCGGTCTTGTCGGGGTTCAGCCTCAGCATGTTCCTTCCCATCCAGCCACCCACTGACTCCAGGCACTTGGACAGGGTTTCAACAGCCAACCTCAGTGAGGACTTGAAACAGAGGTAGAGCTGCGTGTCATCCGCATACTGATGACAACGCACCCCAAACCTCCTGATGATAGCTCCCAGTGACTTTAGGTAGATGTTAAATAACATCGGGGAGAGGATGGAACCCTGTGGCACCCAACAAGTGCGCGGCTGAGGGTCCGAGGCCTCCTCCCCGAGAACCACCCTCTGGTACCTTCCAGAGAAGAAGGACCAGAACCACTGCAATACAGTGCCTCCCATGCCCAACCCCTCCAGGTGGTCCAGTAGGATACCGTGGTCAATGGTATCAAAAGCCGCTGAGAGATCGAGGAGGACTAGAAAAGAGCATTCGCCCCTGTCCAAAGCCCTCCTCATATCATCCACCGAGGTGACCAAGGCCGTTTCCATCCCATGTCCAGGCCTGAAGCCCAACTGGCATGGATCTAAATAATCGGCTTCATCCAAGTGTGCCTTCAACTGAGCACCCACCACCCGCTCGATCACCTTGCCCAGAAATGGTAAATTGGAGACTGGGCAAAAGTTTAGATCCTGGGGATCCAAGGAGGGCTTCTTTAGAAGCGGTCTTATTACTGCCTCCTTGAGGGCTGATGGCATCACTCCCTCCTTGAGGGAGGCATTCACCACTGCCTTGACACCCTCACCCAGTCCCTCCCTGCAGCTCATGATGAGCCAGGACAGGCAAGGATCAAGCAAGCAGGTGGTCGGCCTCACAGATGAAAGCACCTTGTCCACTTCATCAGAAGGAAGAAGCCGGAACCGATCCCACAAAACCGGTCTGCCATTGGTCTCCTCCCGTTCACTTCTTGTGTGCATGACGTACGAAATCCCACTCCTAATCCGATCGATTTTATCTGCGAAGTGCTTCGCTAAAGCCTCACAGGAGGCTTTTGACTGTTCCACGGATCCGGAGCAACTGGACCGACCAGGCAGTTAAGGAGTTTAAAGGAAGCTCTGAAAATGGGGTGGGTGGGTGGATCCTTCTCCACATATAAAAGCCATAAGCCTGGATGCTCACATGGACATGCTAAGGGATCTTAAAAATACAGATGGGTTGGTGGCACAGCCTCTGAGAAATATAGAGCGTGTCTTTCAGTCTGTCCTACTTGCATATAAGAAATGAGCACATCAAGTGCAGTAAGTAGCTAAATCTCTCCTCCCTCCATATGCTTCCTCACCCCCCCTGCAGCCTAAATTGGTACAGTTCAGGAAGAGACTTGACACTTGATTCTACTGATTGTATAATCTTAAGCACATGGCGAATCTGCCACATAACCTATCAGCATATAGGTATATAGGAAGCCGCCTTATACTGGGGGCGGATCCGCCTTATACTGGGGGCGGATCTACATTACACTGCATATCGTCAAGTTATCAGAACAGTGCTGTTATATTCACATTCCGCAGTCACGCCTCACAGGGCACACTCTTGTCAAATGTACTGCACTCATCCTGGGTTGCCATCCCACACCTAACTCTGTAGTGGTAGAACTGGGCATTGCCTTGAACAAGGTTTTTTATTATTACTATTTTGCTTTGTCATCTCTGTGCAGGTGCGAAAGAGCACAGGAGTGATCTTTTAAAAGAGAAAGGAAAAAGCTCTTCTGGCCCCTCACAAAAAAGGAGAAGGACGCTGCCGCTGCCGCCGCCACTCTCCCACGGGGTCGGGGTGAAGCCAGCAGGATCAGCACACCCCTCCCCTCCACCCAAATGCAATTTCCCAAAGCAGTGTTTCTCCCATTCTGAGTTTCCCAAGCACAAGGCTCCTGTTAAAGCAATGTGATTCACTTGGGAGTAAGGGCATTGGAGAGAATATGATTTACAAGGGGTGGGCGAACTCACCAGCACCCAACTCTCTGGGCGCTCGTTGAGCACCCCCGCCGCACGATCCACCGAGCACCTTGCCGAGTGCCAGCTGAGAGGCGCTCGGTGAGGTGCTTGGCGGACTTCCAGGTCCCTGGCACATCACTTCCGGGTCCCCAGCACTGCTTTCCCCCCATAAAAACCAAGGTAAACTACCTTAAAATGGCCACAAATAGGCTATTCGCAGCCGTTTTAAAGTAGCTTACCTTGGATTTTACGGAAAAAACACAGCACTGGGGACCTGGACGAGAAGCGCCAGGGCCCGGAAGTACCTTTCCCCGGCTCCTCTCTGGGCAGTTGAACCAAGCCGGGGAAAGGTAAGTCACGCGGAGCTCGGGGGGGGGGAAGCGGGGTGAACTCGCCCCACTTCCACCACCCCCATTGAGTTCCGTGCACATCCCTACTTATGAGCAGACTTGCCTTTTGGCTAATTTACAACTCCTTGCTCTTTGGGGAAGGGGGTGAACGTGGCTGTTAAAAAAAGGGGGGAAGCCTCTTGCCCCTGTCCCCTCTCAAAATCCATGGCAGTTATACTGTGGGTACTGCCTTTCACATGCAGGGGAAATGGCCATTTATTTCACAAGGGTTTGTTTGTTTGTTTATTTCTGGTCACACCACTAGTTCATCTAGCCCAGTATTGTTGAGAATGACTGGAAGCAGATCTATTCAATAAGAATTATTGGTTTCAAGCAATAATTTCCCCAGCCCTACCAGGAGAGATCAGGGATTGAACCCTGGGGCCATCTGCATGCAAAACCACTGAGCTATTGCCCCTCCCACATATGCCCAAGCCTGGTCCATCAGTATGGACTAACACTACAAAGGCTTCCTAGAGTTGCCCAGTGCAAGTATGATACTATGCCAGCCCAGGTTGGGAAAATCAGATCTAGGGATATGCATTTGTTTCAGAATGAATGCCTGCTCAATTTTTATTCATTCCAAAATGAATGCACAGAGGCATGAATGGGACTCCCATTCATACTATTTGCGGTGTGTGTGGAGCTCACCTGTCTGTGGCGGTGACAGCCGGAGATCTGACCTCAGTGGTTACTCCTGGCAGCTTCAGTTTCCCACCCTTTATGCCCTGACACTGCAGTGTTCTGGGGCACTGTGTGAAAAATTGTGTCTGTCATTTCCCACCCAGAATGCTCCAGAACAATGTAACAATCCAGGACACCTGAGTAAACATGGCAAGCACCAGGAATCAGTTACTGACAGCAGTCCTTTTGCCACTGCCACTACAGGGACCAGCAAAATGAATAAGTAAATAAACAAACAGGAGGAAAATAGATGGGCAGTGTAATTCAATGAGGTTGCCTGTAACCTTCTGAACTCGGAGGATTATGGGCATTCTATGGAGGGTGGAAGGAGTGTGAAGAAGGTTGCCTCCATCCATGTTCCTACCACCCTGCAAAAGACTTAGACAGCCAATTTCATCAGTCTAAGTCAATGTTCTCCAACCTTGGGTCCCCAGATGTTTTTGGCCTACAACTCCCAGCATGCCCCAGCCAGCATAGCTGGCTGGGGCATGCTGGGAGTTGTAGGCCAAAAACATCTGGGGGCTCAAGGTTGGAGAACACTGGTCTAAGTCTTTTGCCCCGGACCACGGGGAGAGGCCGAGGTGCCACCAGGATACTACATATGCAGGTGGAGCCTGACTCCTCCTCTCCCCGCCCCCTGAAATGCCCACAGAACTCCAGCTCCGAGGTCACTCTTCCAACCTCGGAGCTGCAGCCAGCATGGTTCTTTCTGCACCGGCTGCAAGAGCAGAGGGAGGACGCTCTGAAGTCGGAGCCTCAACTCCAACCTCCGAGCCCATTTCTGTGGTTGAAGCTGGGACTCTTGAGTTCTCCTATGGCCATTTGGACTCTGTCTAGCAGCCATAGGATTGTGCCCTAAGAAAGATTAAACTATAAGTGGATGTGAGAAACTGAGTGTGTCTTTAACAAATGTAATTAACCAAATGTGAATTTAACAAATGAAGCAGGGAACAAATGAGGCCTATAATTATAAAAATGAATGTAGTTTTAAAAAGGGGGGGGGTAATCCTTGCACACCCCTAATCAGATGTATTTATTTACAACATTTATATACTGCTCCCCATCTAAACAAATTCTGGAGTGGTAAACAATATTTTTTTTTTTAAAAAAAAAAGAAGATAAAAAGAATAAAACACTATATTAAAACAGAGTATCAACAAAACCCGTGGCTGGTCAGTCAAAGAAGGCTTCTCGGGATAAAAAATTTTCAGGTGCCGCCAAAAACAGCACAATGTTGTTGCCTGCCTGAAGTCCAGAGGCAGGGAGTTCCACAGAAAGGGAGCCACCACACTGAAGGCTCTTCTGCAGGTGGACTAGTGAGGCCATAGGTCCATGTGGAACCACCAGGTGCATGCCATTCGATTACCTCAGTGACCAAGCAGGTTGGTAAGGGAGAAGGCGCTCTCATGTATCCTGGTCCCAAGTTGTTTAGGGATTTATACACTAGTACCAAAACCTTATACATGGCCCAGCAGCAAACAGGTAGCCAGTGCAGTTCCCTCAGCAGAGTTGCATGCTGAAAGGGGGCAGCCCCACATAGAGCACACTGCAGTAATCCAGATCTTGTGCATGTGATAAAGGACTGATATTGTGGGGGACAAGGAACTGCAAGAGGATTCAAGGGACTTCATGCAAGAGGACAAACATTTAGCAATATCTGACAAATGCTATCTGGCTAGTGAATGCTGTATTGCATTACTAGGCTACAGAGCCTGCCCTGCCCAGAAAGAAAGGTATTCTATTTATTTGATTTCTCACCTACCCTTCCTCACAAAGAGCTTAGGGTGGTATGTCAGGGATAGAGCCGTCTGGGAAGATTGCCTCCTTTCTATTTGTTGCCCAGTCAATTTCACATGAATCATTAACAAACTTTTGAATCTGAAGACTCATTGATCCTGAAGACTCTGGCCGTTGGCCAGAATGATGATGATAATGTTGCTGCTAACTTTATATCCCACTCTTCCGTTAGAAAACTAAGAGCAGCTTACTTTGGGCTCCGATGGTCCATTCAAATACTGATCCATACTTCTTTTGCTTCACCATTGCTATATTAGGCATTTGCACACCAATCACTGGGCAGAAGTTACAAAAATGGTATGAATATTTTTGCATCTTTCCTATAGCACAGAAAATGTGTTTCTGTGTTTTAAGTGTTATTAAGATTTTCAGGCCCACCCTGAAGACCCTGCCTGTAGCTTTAACAGCTCCAGGGCACCACCTCTCCTTAATGGTCCTATCAGCCCTTTTCTGCTGTTGTGGGTTAAAACTGGAGTGGAGAGAAATGCAGGCAAATGGCCCCATGGAGAAATGGAATACTGTAATCTGTCTTGACATTCAGAATTTCTCGAAGCTATGGGCAGGGTCTCCAGGTCTGACATGACAACCTTGCCTGTACAGTGATGTCTGAGTAACAGCATTACTTTATTATTTTAAAAAATGCACCAGAGACACTGTATCACTAAGAAAGCCAGTAACTTTACTGATTCGGCTGCAAAATACAAATTATACCTTATGTCCAGCAGGAGAAACATTTCAAATTTTCCCATTTTATTTTTTTGTTCACTACAGACAGCTGAATTAAGTCCCTTGAGATACACAGATGTGATTTTAACTTAGTTATAATGTCTTGTCATCTAGTGGCGACAAAGTCCAGCTTATGCCGCTGTGAGCCTCTAAGTTTAATGTTTCTTGCAAAATGCTTGTATGACCCCCATTTACAGGATGATTTCTTAATTATCGCTGATTTAATTAAAACAAAACCCCCAGAAAAAAATTAGTAATAGAAGCAAATCATCTGAAGCAATCCAAGTCAAATGCTTTATAGCATAGTGCAGGCCTACATTAGTGACTCCACAGAGGACAATGATGCTGCGACTGCGAGTTTCATTTGTCATCATACTGACCTCTCTGAATCAAATCGAGGTATGGGTCAGTCTGAGGTATGAACAGGGGCAGGCAAACTAAATGACCTGGTTATGCTCACAATCAAGTGGAAACTTTGACATGGAAAGTATGTAATTCAACACTTGGATTGCTCCACATCTTTGGTTAAAATATATTCACAAAAGCCTGTTATTAGCTTGACAGTGAAGCGTTCTCAACCTACACCAATGTTCCATCAGTCCTTCAAGGGACCTGTAATGGCAGGGAATGGAGGCTACAGAAGTGGAGACATCACTGCAGATGGCATAAAACGGGAGCAGATGAAGCATGCTGTGTTTAGGCAACAGCCTTTATTGAGGTTTCAAGTGGCTTTTTGGAAACAAAGACAAAGCATTTGCCTTCTGGGGGAAGGAGAAGAGAAAGAAAACAAAAAACCACATTGTTGTGTCTATTAGGAAGAATGGGTGTATAGGCTAAGACAAAGGCAAACAATAAAAAGGTGTTCTTGACATTCTTGAAAAGAGCATAGCAGTTGTTTTATTCTTGCTTTTAGCTTTGCCTGAAAGAAAGCTCAGAGCAGATATCTTTATATTAATCATTTAAAAAATTTTAAATTCCACTTCTGGGGAAAATAGAAACCATTTGGTTACAAAAGCAACTTTGAAAAAACACTGAAATTATTAAAAAAATAGCTTCACCGGGAAAGGCATCAATGCATACAATATACAAATTTGTGCAGATTGTGTATATCAGCCCTTCCCTTCCAGGCGCCCTCCAGGTGTGTTGGACTACAACTTCCGTCATCCCTAACCAGCATGAGCAGCTGGCAGGGAATGATGGGCATTGTTGTGCAATACATCTGGAAGGCACCAGACTGGGAAAGGCTGGTGTATATCATATCATTGTCACCAGCAATTAGTTTTAATAACTTCATCATCAAGCCCTTTCCAAATAAGGGTCAGCTTAGCAACAACAAGGAAGGGAGGAGACACCTCTTAAAGTAACTCATGTTGCCTATAACTTTGTACTGCCTGGGTTGAAGAAAATCTTAATACTCTTTTGGGGCGCTGCCCCAAACTGCTTAAATATAAAGGAATCACACAATAAGCCCAAAAAGTAGCTTTGCAAATGCAATAGATGGTTAAGGTACAGATAAAAGGAACTACTAAAGATTGACAGCTAAGGTTTCTAGAAAGCAACATCACAATTAAAAGTTGTGCTTCTTTAATCATTAACTCCATTTACAATTATGAATTAACCTTCACTTTCTTGCTCTTGCACTTTAGTTTAGCTCAGTAGCGGAAAGAGGATTGAAAACCAGTGTCCATAGTCACAATTCAGTTCTGTGGCTGTATAAAAAACCAAGGTCATAATTGCAATAAATTGCCTTGTCTAGGTGCACGAGCTTCCCTCCTTGTACCTACTTGCACATGGGTACAATGTGGTAACTAACAGTACACCTCCACTCCCTTCCAGAAGCTCAAGTGTTCTTTTTTTCTTGTGTAGTTGAGGCAACTGTAAGGTAAACTATTCATATGGCTATTCTTCAGAGTCAGAAGACTGATCCCACCAGCCCCATCGGCAAATTACTTTTAACAATACTGATGAGCCAAATATTCTCTTTTTTCCTTTAAAAAAAATGACAAGGTACAGTTGTGATATATTTGCATATTTAAGACACATCAAAGTTGAAAGTTCTCGAATGGAGAATGTGGGTATTGGTGTATGTCAAGGTGAGGGAAATAATTTGGAAACCCAATCGGTGTTTCAAAAATCAATTACTGGCTGGCCCCATTCTCACTTTCTTTTAATTCATGCGTATCTTTTGTAAGCCACCTGTAGGATGAATGCATTATCAAAGATATTTTTTCTGCATCCAGAATATGTGTGATTATGATCTGGCCTCAGCATGCTCCTAAGATTTTTTTGTGCCAGCCAATAAATACTCAGGATGGGACAAAGCAGCTGCTGAGCCAAGACAACCTCACAGCCTTTTTGAAGCTATGTGGCTGGGACAGTAGGCAGATTGCAGGTAGGTATCACAGAGTAAAAATAATATGAAAGACATGGCAAGCTTCACCTATATTCTCCATGCTTATTATGGGTGGTTGTTCAGAGTCAACAAAACCATTTGTTGCGGGTGTCATCAGCCAAACACACCGTGTGTGTACATCCTTCTGGTGAACACATACCACTACACGTTAAAGTTTGTCCAATGTCAGATGGATGTGCTGCACAGACTTCATATTATAATTCTTGCTTGTGACCCTGGAAAGCTATTGCTGACTAATCAGCAATGCACAGTAACTGTGTGGTTATTGACAGGTAATGAAGGACAGGGCAGCCCTCCCACCTTTCTTTCAGCTCTTCTTTATACAGGCAATGCACCTACACAGGAGGTAGAGCGATTTTGGGAACAGCAGTATCACCAGCTATCTTATGTCACCAAAATATTAGAAATTACTCAGATTTCATCCGCCTCACATTTCTTCCCCCCTCCCTCACCCGTTCCTTCCCAAGCAGAGCTTACTTTGAGATCCAGCTGCCCAGGGCTGAGATCCAGGACCTATAATGAATGCTGGGTCTCAAGCTTCAAACATGTAAAGCAATTATAAAGACAAGAGTGAACCATGTGCAGAGCGCCTTTCCCTCAGTACTAAGAAGCCACAGAGATTCCCTCCCAGCCCCACACACTTGTGAATAAGGAGAAAGGCTTCCTGACAATCTTCAGTCCAAGTATCCTTCTTTTTAAAAAAGGAATGAATGTTAACTAACCACCAACCACTTGCCTTTAAAGTTCCACATGAGTGGGGGTGGGGAAGCATAAGGGCCAAACTAGACATTATATGCAGATGTAATTTCCTCCCGATGTTATTTTATTTCCAAAAAGAAAAGCAGCCTCAAGAGGTTGTCATTGGAAGTGGAAGTATGGTGGATGTGGAGGAGGAGCTTAACCTAATCCTCACGGGCCATTTTTCCCGCTCAAAATTACCTCCCCGAGTTGCTTTTCCCCATGTGGGGGGGGGGGGGGAAGAGTTTGGAAATAGTACAGATTGGACATCATTCAATGATAACCATGGTTACCTGCAAACCTTTGAGATTATTATTGTTACAAGATAGCTGTGAAGCCCTGAGATCCATGAAAATGATGGCTATCTCATTCATAAATTGACACAAGGACTGGTTGCTACAGAGGAAGTCTAGGAACATCACTGCACTTGAGCGGAATAGTGGAATTCAGCTCCAGTTACACTGTGAGGGGCTATCAGACATGTATGTTCATCACTTTAGGAGTATAACATCAGATGCCAACTCAAATACAACATTTTTCAGTGGATATGATTCACACATTCCACTTTGAGTCGCTTACCTGGGAGTAAGCCCCCTTGAACTCAATGGGACTGACTTCTGCGTAGCTATGTATAGGATCGCGCTGCAAGTGACATCCATGCATGTGTGAATCGGCCCTCAGATATCATCAGCAACCCAATGTTTACAGTCACCCTGAGCTTTAGAACCGGTTGCTTTGACTGGGCTGCTATTCCTGTCTCCCATTATTTTGCCGTACCCAACAGAGATATTCTACGTTTGAATACTAACCCACCTGGAATTCTGATATAACTACATATTACCATGGGGGTAAAAGAGTTTTAGTTTTGGGATACTGATTTTTGGGTTACTTCTTATTGGATTATTTAAATCTTAACCTTTGTTCTGAAGGGTGTGCCTCTACACTTTCATATTTTTGGGAATGTGGGATGTATCCAAATTGCCTATCAAAGCAAATCACAGAAAAGGATGTCAGTTTTGATGGATTCATGGAAAGAGGGCAAAGCAGAGCCATGTTGTGATCTAAATGGCAGAAAGCCACAAGATACGCAATACATAAATAAGGTAAGAAGAGGGCCTTAAATAGGGTCAAAAGCGTAGACCAGTATGATGGAGCTAATCAGTATATACAATGGATCACAAAATTGATTGTAGATGTATTAGAATTATATGGGCTGCTATAGGAAGGGAAAATTCTAATCTTTTGCAGATTAGCCTTCAACAGCTGACTGATTCTGTAAAATGTATGCAGATAAGAAGAAAAACCAAAAAGGAAAAAAAAAGTTACTTAAATGTGCAACTGCACAAATATAATTCCCCCACTATTAAGATAACAAAAACTTCTGCTATTACCATAATTATTATATATATTAGAAAGCTATACACAAGCATGTTAATTTCACAGATTTTTTTTTTAAAAGATTCTTAATATTTTATATAATTAGAAATACACATTTCAAAAACAAAACTTCTGCAAAGAGAAAACAGTTATCTTGGTTAGCAAAGCATGGAGTTCTTCATGGCTTAGGGTAGTGCTTTCTATACAAAAAAGTCCCCTTTTGTTTCTTTCAGGGCTGTTTAAAATATTGGCGAAGCTATGAAGGGAAAAAAAAACACATTTTGGCTTAAGTAGACTACAAAAAGCCACAATGCTTTGCGAACTCTGTCTTACTTTTTAATATGAAAATAAGGAAAATGTAATTTACATATTTTTATATTTTTATTTAATAAGTGATGCAGACCCAGAATTTTAAAAATTAAATAGGTTAGCCCTCAAACTAAAAAAAAAAATTTTTTTTTTTTTACAAGTATGGTCCTCTTTTAAATGCTTTTGATCCGTTTAACTGAGTGCCATACTCAAACAATATGCCAACACATTTGTGAGCATTTCAGATACATTAGGTGACCTAGATTCTTCTATCTTTCCCCCCCCCCCTCCTTGGTCACCCAATTTCTGGGTCTTCCAAAACGTCTGTACATTTTCTATATGTTGCATAACAGCCGCTTTCTCTCTCAGTAAAGATCTGCCACGCTGGGCAAAAGTTTCCTCTTTTTTTTTTTTTTGTCTATTTACATGTAAATAACGTTGAACCTGCAACATGACACTATCTATTGTAACATACATTTTGCAAGGGAGCACAACAGTGAAAAGAAGTTAACCTTAAAACCTATTTTGTACAAGTGTTCTGTTGTACAACTGAAGTGCGAAGCTTATCTCAGCATTGCTGTTTATCTTTAATATGGTATCACTGAGGCAATTTAAAAGTACTTTTACAAAACAGAGTACCTGACTTTTTTTCCCCCACACACAGCACATATAATGCATATCGACCCCCTCCCTCCCTATTCCCCATTAAGGTATAGCACACACACACACTGCAAGGAAAAAAAAACCCTAATAGCTAATAATGTTATCATGTTGCCCATCCTTCAGAGAGCCGCATGCGCTTCACAGAGGGACTTTCCCTTTCGTCCGGCGAAGGTCTGGTGAGTCCAATGGGAGAGTGGAATTCGTTCCGGTGATCCTCTCTGTCGCTTCCATCATACGAACTACTACAGCTGCTCAAGCTGTCAACAGGGGATCTTCCCGCCTCAGTGGCGCGTGTGCTGTGGGTATCTCGAGGGTGTGGTGGTACGGTCTCTAGGAGGAGAAACAGGTTCTGACTTGATGTTGAGGCTTTGAGTAGAAGGCAGGGAGAGATTTGTATTCTGGGATATGTGAGTGCTAGTGCAAGCTCTGTAGGAGGAAAGGAAACCCAGTTACAGACTGAGGAGGCAGAGCCCCCAGAAACGCACACTGACACAAAACATCAGCCAAACCATTCAAGTGGATCCCAGCGCATGCCAAGAACAGAAGGCATATTCTCTACTGATGCGGAACACCTCCAAACTGATAGGTTTCCTAAGGCTGTCCTTGTGATTTGTCCTGTAATGTGCCCAAGGACTGAAGACGAGAAGGAGTTCATCTCAAATTGTACTGTTTCAATAACAGCAGCCAAACATTGCAGTTTTCAAACCACAACTTCTTTTGTAACTGATGATGGAATGCAAACATGTAGATGTGAGTGTTTCAGAAGGGTGATACCTTGCTATTCAGTAGCCTAATTCAGAGTTGTTAGCCCCTGGATATACCTGAGAAATTTACTTTTTAAATTCACAGTACTTTTTAAAACATCGTGAATGTTTAATTTTTGTGGGCCGTTTGATCTTGCAAATGCCTCAATATATTCCAGAATTGCATGTACGCACCAAGCCCATTTTGGAAAGAGGGTTGAGCCAGGATGTGGCAAATTAGAGAGGTCAAGACTCAGAAAATTCCCTGCCCACACCTAAATGACCCAACATATTCACACATATAGAATAATCAGAGGAATCAGCCCTTCATACTCTCTATTGTTATTGTTTTAATGCTTTTAATTTTGCTTTTAATGTTTTTATGATGTTATTTCTGAATTGAACAGCACCTTCGTAGTTTTGGTAGGTGGTATAAAAATACTACTACTACTGCTACTGCTGCACAAAAGTTCAATGTTAGCCAGGATGTGGGAAATCCAGATTCAAGTCTCTGCTCATCAAAGGTTATGTGAATGAGCAGCAGTGAGCCTTGGTCCTTATATACACTCTTCCTCAGCTTGCCTCCTCCGGTTGTGAAGAGGAGACTGAAAGCATCTGCTTCGTGGTTTAAACCAACCAGAGTTTCTTATGACATCCGTACTGAGAACTCTGGCTAGTTTAAACTATTGTTTGTTGAAACAAGCCAGGATCATAAACCGTGATCGATCTTGGTTTGTTTCAATAAACTATAGTTTAATCTAACAACAGTTTGTCCTTTTTGTACGTAACGATAAACTGTGATGAGTTAAAAACAAGAAGCGAATACTTCCAGTTCCCTTCTCACTGCTGCGCTGGAGGATAAGGTGCATGTGCGATTTAATATTTTCAGATTTATTATTTTCAAAGGATTCCCCCCCCCCCCTTTACTGTGATGGTGGCTTTAATCATACAAACATAATGGAGAGGGTAAAAGGTTTGCTGTAGGGTAAAAGGTTTGCTACTTTTAAAAAGAATTAAAAATACAGGAAATGTAAGCTATAGTGCTGAAGAGAGGGAACACATTGTGTTCAGTGAAAAATGACTGAAGATATAAGGAAATCATCTTGAAATGGTGGTGCATGGCTATGAGTGGGTAGCCTTGCATATTTCTCTTTTTTATCTTTAACTTTAATATCTATGGGTTGGGCGCCAGATTTACCTCTCCTTGAATGGAAAGGCTCCTTACATTTGTTTTTTTGTTGTTTTTTTAAATATTTTATTTATTTTTCAAAACAAATTATAACACAGAAAATATATTTAGCAAAATACAAAATTATCACACAAATATAACATAATCAACATACAATAAATCATAAAGTGCTCCCCCCCACCCTCCAAGGGACCAATTAATATACTTCTATCCTCTTGATCAAATAAAGTCTAAATTCCAAAAATATAACATATCCTGACAAGGCATGTTACCCTTCCCCTTTATTAATACATAGTCTAGTAATTGATTCCATATCTCCATAAAATTATTCTTCTTTAGCAATCCTTTTTTGCATTTGATACTACTAGTTAGTTTATCATTTAGGGCTATGTCCCAAACTTCCTTATACCAGTCTGTTATTAGGAAAACATGTTGTACTTTCCAATTTCTCGCTATCATTAGCCTGGCTGCAGTTAACAAGTTTACAATTAACTCCTTCGTATTTTGATCACAAATAAGCTTCTCAGTTATTGATAACAATGCTAATTTTGGACAGACCTCTAAATTAGTACCAATAATTTTTGATATTTCTGTAAAAACCTCTCGCTAAAACACCAATACATTTTTACAACTCCACCACATATGAGCATATGTCCCTTTTTCCGGACATCCTCTCCAACATAATGCAGAACAATTATTATCTATTCTATTTAATCTTACTGGAGTTAAATACCATCTCCAAATTAGTTTATAAAAATTTTCCTTTATCCTAATTGACATCATTTTCACAATCCGTCTATCCCATATATTGTTCCACCCCACCTTCGAGGTCACCTCTTCAAATTCATTATCCCATACTATCTTAAGCTGATCCTCTTGTTCTTTTGCTTTTTGGATCAATCTATATAAATCCCTTGTTATACCTCTTGTTGATGCATTACCTGGTAGGCCGTCTCTAGACATGACCATCTTTTCAAAATTAGTTAAATCTCTCTCAGTTTTCCTTTTCCATTTCTTCGACCACTGTTCTAACTGTAGTAAATTTAACCACGATAATCTTCTTCTCCCAACAATTTCCATTATTTGATCTCTAGTCCCCATCTTTTCCACCCAATCGGTCAATCTAATAACCCTTTCTTCTCTTAGTTTACCCTCCAGCTCTAATCTTAAGTTTTCAGGAAAATCCTTAAGAGCTACCACCGGAGTTAATGGAGATATCCCTGGTATAAATATGCTCTTCATAGTACCCCAAATCATTAACAAATTTCTTAGAAAAAGGTTGTCTATATTTTTTTTATCAATTTATTATTATTTTTTTGAAAAAAAATATTCCCCAAAGTACTACGTAGTTCACATGTTTCTAACTCCAACCACATTATTTCTTTAGGGCGTGCTATAATATCCACTATATGTCTTAATTGATTCGCTATATAATACCATTTTAAATTCGGCAAACCCAAACCCCCTACTTTTTGTGCTTTATACCATCTTGTTTTAGTAATCCTAGATTTTTTCCCTCCATTACAATATGTATTAATAATTGATTGCCAATCTTTAAGTTCCTTATCTGATATCGCACTTGGTATCATCCGAAATAAAAAATTTATCTTTGGCAAAATCTTCATTTTAATCAAAGCAATTCTACCAAACCAGGAAAGTCCAATTTTTTTATACTCCTCTATTTTATTCTTTACCTCATTCTTTAATTTCCTATCATTCTGATCTCCCAATTTATCTATATCTTTTGGAATTACAATTCCTTAATATTTTATTACATTATTAATCTTATAATTACCTTTTTTTTTTTTTACGGCTCCTTACATTTGTGAAGGCAACCAAGATCTAGTAGAGGAGATCTTTCTGCTGGAGGAATGGGATGGGGCAGCCATTTTCTCCGATTCCCCATCTCCCATGGATCTCGCAGTGCTACCTCCCATGCTGTTTCAGAGAACTGGGGCACCCTCAACCCTCTGGAGCAGCATGGGAGGTGGCACTGGGGGCTGTAGGGCAGTGCCGGTTCCAGGTTGGGCAAGACACCCTCAATGGCCCCCTTCTCACTGCCATTGTTACTAGCTGCTGTTGCTCCTCATCCTCTTTCAAATTATTGCTACCACTTGCTTGCTTGACAGGCAGAGAGCCAGTGAGCAAGTAGGCAGTGGCATCTACTGCTCCTCCTCCTCATCACTTTCATTGTCTGGGCCAGCGCGAGAGGCAAGTGAACAAGCAGGTTGCAATGGTGAAAAGGCGGAGCAACTTGGGGGGGTGTCTTGTCAGAAGGCCCCTGCCGAGGTGTAGGCCCACAACGGGTGCCCAACCATACCCACCTTTGATGCTGGCCCTGCTTCAGGGGGAATTGGAGAAAATCAGCACCCCCTCCCCTTCCTCTAGCACCAGTGAAATTACACTGAGAGCAAGTCTGGATCCAGCCTGTATTGCTACTTTAAAAATATACGTAATTTAAAAACAAGTAGAACGACTTGGATCCAATGGTGTCATGAACCCTGTTCAGGCATTATGCATGAACAGGTTATATAAATGTGAGTAAGGGACACAGGCCCATGTATGCTGTCCTCACTTCCAGAGTCCCTGGCCGTGCCCTCTCTGTTGCTGACCTTACCAGGTTGAGCGACAAGGCCAGTGAGGAGGTTTTACTCACATTCACTTGAATGCGAGTAGAATTCTCCACATGACTGGGCCCCCTGCTGTATCAGGGTTCTCGACTGCACAGCAGACTCTACTCACATTCAAGTATGTTTAGATACCCCAACAGGTTCTACAAATGTATGATGCGGGAGCAGGATTGCCCCTGCAAGAAATGACCCTATGGCCATTACCCATGACCCTATTCATGCACATTCAGCATTAATGGGAAAGGGGGGCTATGTGCATACCAGTGTAGATGTGTAGGGCTCCTCCACATGAGCCATAGGCCAGATTGACCCACGTGCATGCAGGAACCCTATGCAGATACATCTGTATGTGCACAGACACCTTTCCCATGAACACTGAATTCATGGCTGCTGGGAAGGGTGTTTAGGGGCTAGTGCGCATAGTCCCATTCCACCCCTCCCATGTTCACTGAATGCATGAGAACATTCATCGGAACGGCTTTAGGCCTGAGATTCTGCAGTGTGATGGCAGCGGTTTGAACACTTGTTTTCAGGGCAAAGAATACATGCTCAAATCACTTTCATCATACATCATCATGCTCAAATATCACTGAAGTTTAATAGCTGAATTTTAATAACTGAATTACATTGAGCACACATGTTGGAAGCAAAAAATACCACCTCTCCCCCTCCCTGCTGCAGGAGGGAACTGTATTATAGATAAAAATAAGAAAGCTAAGCATCTATTTTCTTCATGTGTTCAGGGCAGAACAAGTAAAAAGATAGCTGAAAGGGACGTGAGAGAACTAACGTGAGAGAATAAACTAACACTATCTTATTTTGTACGATGCCTAGGGCACTTATTTTATAGGTATCGAACAAATAATTATCATAATCATAGTAACAAAATAGAAATGGGCTGCCCCATTGCTTGGAGGTATGTGTTGTATGAAGGCACCCCCTACTGGCAACATTTTTCTTTGATTCTCTTATATTCACCAATGTAACATATATGACAAGGTGACACTCTTAGGGACAAGCCTCTGGCCTTTTATACTGATGAAGTCTTAGTGAAATCCAACGCTGGAATAATTCATCAAACTGAATTTACAGCTTAATCTACATAAGTCTGATGCAGGCTTGGTGAACCAGCACACAGTGACCTGGTTCAGATGTCATGATCTCAGTCAGATAAACCATGGCTTATTAAACCAGGAACCATGTGTCAAAGCACTTCTTTCTTGCCCCTCTCCTCCCCTCCCTTTGCACACTTTGCTTCAGTGAAGACATCCTGGTTTCTTAGCCCACAGTTTCCCATGATGTCCAATCAGGGAAACTAGTTTAAGGACTCCCCTCAAACCAGGATACGAAACCAAGATCAGATTCCTTAAACCACAGTTTCCTGGTCACAGGAAACTATGATTTAAGATATCAGGGTATCTTCACAGAAGCAAGGGGAGGAAGGAAGGGGAGGGGCAAGAAAGAGACATCGGCACATGGCTCCTTCTTGGTCCAGTAAACCATGGTTTGTCAGATCAACGCAGTCTGAACCCGACCAATATATAGAATATGCTAACAGCTATACTAGTTGCAATATCATGACATCTGATGTTACACTGGCATTGAGGCGGCTTTACAACTTCATCATAAACAGACACAAACATACTAAGTATTTAGGATAATGTTAGAATTTCCTATCTTAAACTTCTTCTAAAATGTCTAATAGGGATCAATGTTTTGGGGCAACAGGAATAGAGAAGAGAAGGGGACATTTTATACAGACAACTCAATTTGTGAGTACATGTCTCTTGCACACGCAGGCTTTACCATTCATCCTTTGCAGGAGACTGTTTTGCTCTGCTGAAAGGAATGGGAAAGCAGGGGAGCTCCACGTGAGCACTGGAGCTTGCATATCTATAAGTAGTCAGTCAATCAGTTGAGGCATTCAGCTTCAGTCCTCTACAATCTCAGTGGGACGTACCCCTGAGCCAAGGGTGGAGGATTGTAGCCAATATCTATCACACTTCTGCTAAAATGCAAAATAATTCTTTATCTCATGTGGACACATTTGTACTTGGAATAACGTGGTGATGCTTTTATCATCAGTTGTCACAATGTTTAATAATGAATGGCTATTGTTAGACAACAAAGAGAGAACTAAACGCTGTACCAGTAATTGCTTTCATCTGCCCTGCATTCAGCAGATTTTGTCAAAATCAGGGCAGCTATCTTTCCAAAGGGAAGGGATGAATGTGTTGGTCCTACAGTTGCAATTGTGTGAAAAGTAGAAGTAAGTCTCTCATTTCCTCTGATAGATATTTCTGGGAACACCTGAAGTTGATAAACTTCATGCTTGATAGGCTAGTAAGGCTAAATTTATTTATTTATTTATTTATTTATTTATTTATTTTATTTATTAATCGCCCATCTGGCCGGTCACCCGGCCACCCTGGGCGATGTACAACCAAAATAACACAGTAAAACAATACAACAAAATATAATAATTAAAACAGTATAAAATTTCTTTTAAAATCCTAACCCACCCCATATTCCCGCCTGAACAGCCATGTTTTTAATACACTGCAGAAGCTCATCATGGAGGGGGCATGGCGAAGATCATTAGGGAGGGAGTTCCATAACGTGGGAACTCAATTTATCACTGAGTTTTTCTTTTCTTTAATGTAGCCTTCCCCAACCTGGTGCCCTCCAGTTGTCTGGGACTTCAACTCCCATCAGCTCCATCCAGCAGGGCCAATGGTCAGGAATGCTGTGACTTCCTGTCCAAAACATCTGGAGGACACCAGGCTGCTTTATCCAAGACCTAGTGTGAGGAACTCCAAGTCGGATGGGGTCAGTGACTTGGGGGGCTCTAACCCTTTGCCCTCACTTTCCCCCCATGCCTGCTATTTGCAATTGGAGGAAAGCTCCCATTAGCACTATGGGATCATAAAGGTCACATTTACTTTAGTCCTTATTCACTTTTTTCATGATGACTTCAGTATTTCTGTTGCTGCCCAATCTGGCTTGGACAGAATTGCTGGCTGCCTCTCCCCCAGCCCTGGTGAGATATGTTGCTTTCGGGGCACATTAGGCTGCATCCCTGAAGGACATTTGCTTATGGCTAGGAGTCATGCAAATGAATGAGTACTATTTGGCATCTGTTGCCCATCGCTACTCCTTGAGAAATCAGATACATTCTCACAATATTGATTCCGCCCCGCCCCACCCCTCATTCCTGAGATACACCAACTTACATACCAGAGGGGAGATGGCACAGAGCTAAAAGTCTTGATACTCACGTTTTACTAACCTTTCTTGTGGCCTGACAAACTGCTATTTAATTACAGGGAAATCTTAAAAAGCAGCTACTGAGTGAAATATTTTCTGAAGGTTGCAATTAGAGTGATACGTAATTTCTGTCAAAGTTAGAATAATGAATAAGTTATTCTTTCAATAAGAATAACCCAGAATTTGCCCTCACTTTCCCCCCATGCCTGCTATTTGCAATTGGAGGAAAGCTCCCATTAGCACTATGGGATCATAAAGGTCACATTTACTTTAGTCCTTATTTTTCCAGGTACAATTACGCCAGTTATCTTATGACTGCATTGGAAACTGTTGATGGCACATGGAAGATCTATGAAGACTTGTTATTAGTTTAATTATTACCTTCTTCCTTAATAAAATAGTCTTATTGCATCTTATGATAGGCTACTGAAAATAATTAGCTTATTTCTGTGCTGCTTAGGATGGATATTTCCCATTCTTTGGGATATTAATATATATATATATATATATATATATATAGGGTGCATGGCCGGTAGATGCTGTCTAGCCGGTCATAGGAAAAGTCGGAGTTCCTGCTGCGACCTCGTAAAAGCCCTCTGAGGCCGCAGCGGGGACTCCACCTTCGGAGGCCGCTCCCTCTGCCCTTGCAGCCAGCTCGGTTTTTTCTGCGCCAGCTGCAGCTACAAACATGAAAGACCGTCTTCAGAGCAGGCGCGGGGGGGGGGGGGAGTGAGCCACTGCCATCCTCCGCAGAATCCTGGCGGTGCCTCAACCCCTCCTCCTTGCGAGGAGGGGAAAAACATTTAGATGGCTGAAATCGGCTGTCTAAATGTTTTGGAGGGCGAGGGGAGTGAAGAGGCAATCCTAGGCTCCACGCGTCTCCCACCTTCCATTGGATGCCCATAATCATCCCAGTTTGGAGGGTTACGGGCAGCCACATTGGATGGTGCCCTTAACAGTCTTAAAAAAATACTTACCTACTGCTCATTTTCACTCTGATTTTATTTCAGTTTGAACTTTTAAAGGTTTTACATTTTGTTTTATCATGTATTTTAGGGTTTTAATTTTTTGAATCACCCAGAGAACTTTGACTGTTGTTGGGCAGTTATAGGGATGTAATAAATAAATAAATAAAATTGATGCACAAGGATATTACGAAGATCCAGTTGGGATACAAGAAATGTTTACTAGGGCTTCAACAGTAATAAAATAGTCAACTGTTACAGATCAAAACGTTTTGGTACAATCTAGTGAACAGCAATATTTTGACTGAGGGCCAATTCTATGCATGTTTAGACAGAAATAAGTCCTACAACTCTCAGCACCCAGTAGCCAGCAATGCTGCCTGGGGGTTCATAGATTTCATAGATCATAGAGTTGGAAGGAGCCTACAAGGTTATCGAGTCTAACCCCCTGCTCAATGCAGGAAACTAGAGAAGGGGTCTCCCATCCAAGTAATAACCAGGCTTGACCCTGCTTAGCTTTCCACACTCAGACAAGCTGAGGCCAGCGTTGCTGGGAGCTGTAGAATTTATTTATGTCTAAATATGCATTGGATAGTGCCCTTAATTAGGCTGTACTGTTGCTTTCAACTACATCCCAAAGAGCAGAGCACATGTTCAAATTATTACACAATGGCCTTTTAAAAAAATCACTCATGTTTACAATCTTGGGAAAGACATCAAACTTGCCTCATTAGTGTATGTGAAAGTTCAGATCATAGGAAAAGTGAACACCTTGGCTTGTTTTCTTTTATTTATTTTGTTCTTTGGGGTTTGTGTGAATATAATAGTTTATAGAAAGTTTCAACACTTTGCAAAAGATGTTCCTTCCAATAAAGAACTCTCCCACAATTGCCACTAGAGGGCAGGAACACATGGCCTTTAACTAGGAAATGAAGACTTATTGTGCTTACTGGCAAACTTCTAAACATGAAATTTAGGTTATCTTTCCATAAAGGATTTCCAAATACATGAAATGTGCATGACCCTTCTGAATGCATGACAGTCAGACAAATGTACGGATTAGTAAACCCATTGATTACTAATGGGTCAAACCGTTACTTCACTCCATAACAGCGATTGATCATACTACATATAGCTGATCAAACATAGTAAACTGGTGTAGTCAAGTGTTAAAGTTTGAATGGTGCTAAAGCTTTGGTTAAAAGTACAGAAGAAAAGAACCAATATTAGAGTTCTAATTATACCGTGCCTAAAAGGATATGGAAAAATTAGTGAAACTACCTTATGTTAATAGACTGGGGAAAGGATAGGTTGTATTTGAACAGCCTTACCTGATTTCATGGTTTGAATGTTTAAAGTATGATTATTAGACACAGCTGAAATCAGGGGTAGATTAACAACTTTGGGAACTTTAGCCCAAAAGAACACAGGAAGCTGCCTTCTATCGGGTCAGTCCATCTTGTCACGAAAGTGTACTACTGTCTACTCTGACGAGCAGGATTTCAACCACAGGTCACCCCTGCCCACCCCTGATATATGAGCAGCACCCCATGTGGTGCAGGAGCTTGCTGTCCAATGACAAAATCGGCCACCACTAGTGTGCATTGGCAGAAGTACTTTGCAGTGCACGCATGCATATTCCGTACCTCTCTGGATCCTTTCCAAACTGGAGATGCCCGGGTTTGAACCGTCTGCATGCAAAATAGGGGCTTTACCACTAAGCTATGGTCCTTTCCCCACTATCCATCATAAAATAACAGAAGCTGTTTGCATTATAAAGTATTCTGGTATCAACCACGTCTCTCACATAAGAGCCCTGTGCAGGCGGATGTTGGTGTGCAGGTATCCCCCGCCCCCAGCATTCCTGCGCTGAGTGGAATCCAGGTGGTGCCTCCACCCCTCCTCCATTGTGAAGGTCTGAAGAAGGGTTTGTAAATGCATTCAGCCGAACACGCTAACAGAGCCCCTCTCTTCAGATCTGCAAAGGTCTAACTGAAAGCCTTTAAGAGAAGAGGAACATTTTCACTAGCTCACGACCAGCAGAACAGGATGGTGCCAGCCCAACTGCAGTGACAAAGCAGATCCTGCCCTTCTCCAAAGGCTATAGCCTCTGCCCCCCCCCCCCCCGCCTACATGCTGCACCTCCAGAATTGGCGTGCATATGGGAGAACATGGAGCCAATTCTCCGATGCCACCTGGAACTGGGCTGGGTAACCCCTTGTGGCTAACTCCCCACCAATGGAAGTGGGCCGTTATGTCAGTTCAGACAGGAGACTGCTTGGGAGAATGGCACCTCCTGTTTCATTCAGACCATCACTATGCAAAATTCAGTGGCGTATAACACCCGCCGGTCCGATTACTTACCCCAGCTGACTGAGGGCAGATGGCGGCATGTTATGTAGATGTTGTTGTTGCCAGCCAGTTACTGAGCCCAGGTGGAGAGCACTGGCTGTGTTAAACCCAGAGAGCGATGACAAATCCGCGCTACTTAGCGAATATTCTGGATGCAAGAACAGAAAATACAGTGATTTAAAAATTAAGGCGAAGAACTGTTAAACAGCTACAACTGTAAGCATTTACCCTTCCATGCGCCAGCAAATAGGCCACTGCACCACTATTCCTGTGGTTGTAAAGTGCATTCCCATCCCCCCACACCTGCTGCCAGAAAAACCTTAAGTTCAGCATGTTATCTTGGGGAACAAATGCTAGATGAGTAAGATTCACTGGCTCCAGGAGGCCATTCAACTGGTGAAACTCCACAGCATTTTTAACAAAGATTTGTCACCACCAGACACAAATGCGTTTTGTAACTGGAGCCCACAACCCATTCCCTCTAAAGCAGTGTTCTCCAACCTTGGGTCCCCAGATGTTTTTGGCCTACAACTCCCAGCATGCCCCAGCCAGCATAGCTCTGGCTGGGTCATGCTGGGAGTTGTAGGCCAAAAACATCTGGGGACCCAAGGTTGGAGAACACTGCTCTAAAGTAATCTTAATGAGTATTTCTCCAAGTTTACGGGGCTTGTTGTGGGTTACTGTGAACTACAGCAGGAGTAGGCAGACCCCAGGCTTCCGGAATCTATACTTAGCTTTTTATTACAACTTTAATGTCCACCAACTGGAGTCAGGTACAAAAGGGTCACTCAGGAGGGTGGTTCCTAGGGATGTGTTAAGATTTCATTCGGGGGGTAGAGGTCCGGATAACTCGCCGGGGTCGACCCCCTGAACTCTGTCCCGCCTAACTGCTTCCCTGGCTCGACTCGTGTTCTCCCGAGTTGAGTGGGGGAAGCGACTTCTGGGTTCCCGGCAGAGCGCTTTTTACGTAGAAAATGGTGTAACATACGTTAAAAACGGCTGCAATTTGTGTAACTTCCTTTTAACATATCTTACGCCATTTTAATGTATCTTACGCCATTTTCTATGGTAAAAGTGCTCCGCTGGGAACCCGGAAGTCCACCGAGCAGGCTGGCTGGCATCTGCCTTTGGCTCGGCTTAGTGGGCGTGGCAGCAGCACTCGCCGAGTGTCCAGCAAGTCCACTAGTTCATACAACTAGGAGGGCTAAGGAACAGGGTGCCTCTAAGCAGATGGCTCAGACCAATAATTTATTTTCAGGATCAGAACTAAGCTCACAATCCTTTCACGCCAAAATCTATTCCTGGTTCCCCTCAACGCCCCACACACTAAGCTTTCTTCATTTCAGGAGTCAACTTTAGATGTGTGTGGGGTGGGTGGGTTGGGTTAGCCTTTTTATTGTTCTGTTGTTAAACAATTTGGGATCTACTGCTAATCACCTGAAGATCTACCTGCTTCGGAGCCTGATTCAAGGTGCTGGTCTTAACCTATAAAGTCCTACACGGCTTGGGACCACAATACTTGACGGACTGCCTCTGCCAACCATAATCTACCCGGACACTACGCTCAACATCTGCAGCCTTCCTCTGAGTGAGAAAGAAGTCTCAGGTGCCAATTAAAACAGTTTATTGCCCAACGCGTTTCAGTTTTAAATTGGCACCTGAGACTTGTGCCTTCCCCTCTTGTTCTGCTAGCCTTCCTCCGTGTGCCTCCTCTGAGGGAGGCTTGGAGGGTGGCAACAAGGGGGAGTAGCCTTTTCTGTGGTAGCTCCCTGGCTATGGAATAAGCTCCCCAATGAGGCCCACCTGGCGCCAACTCTACTATCCTTTCGGCACCAGGTCAAGGCTGTCCTCTATGCTGAGACATTTAATGGTATTTAATGGCTTTTAATAGCACACAGGGGGGTTATGTCTACAGTGGTCTAGTGAATATACTGAATGTGTTTTTAATTGTTCAAATGATTTTAATTTCTGTTTTTACATTTTGTATTACAATTTTATACTGTTTTATTGTATTTGAATTGTATTTTATTGTTTTTTATACATTGTTGTTAACTGCCCAGAGAGCTTCGGCTATTGGGCAGTCTATAAATGAAATAATAATAATAATAATAATAATAATAATAATAATAATAATTATTATTATTATTATTATTATTATTATTATTATTATTATTACCACCACTACTAGTACTACTACTACTACTACACTACTACTACCTTCCTCTTATCCCTGAACTGCAGTCAAAGTGAGAGTAAACGGAGTGTCTGGGCTCCTGGGACTCTTGAAATGGGTCTCTTCTCCTGTGCTTTGGGGCTGGGAACTAGCCAAGAGAGCTCCCACGGCCTGTGTATGTGCAGGCCTCCAGGTGCAGGAGGGGACAGTATGAAGCCTCCGGATTGGCCAGGCCCAGTGTGAGCTCTAGGTGCTTGGTATTCAGCTTGGCTAAGTCAGTAGAACTGGGAGTGTACTTAAGGCTCCAGCTTCTGGCTCCTCCAGCTCCTGGGGACCCAGAGTGGCCCTTCCAGATCTGGATTTGGGTACAGCTACACATGGCCCAGCCTGTCCCTGACAGTCAGTGCGATACATGGATCCTGTTTAAAAAGTGTAATGAGTCCATGTGTCCACATCACCAACTGCTTCCTACTGCAGCTTACTGATGTCGAAACTGTGTGTGTGTGTGTGTGTGTGTGCGCGCGCGCGTGCGTGCAAAGCAGGTAGCATGTGGAGCCTGCAGCTCAGGCGCACAGTGGAAAATATCGGTAATGGTACTGACTTCTTGAAAACGTCTATCCTCGCCAAGTAACACCTAGCGTGTGGTGGTGGGCACCAATTAATTATGAGCTTCTACAAAAGTAAGGCACCCTGCAGAGCAAATTCTGAAAATACAAGTGGCTCTTCAATTCTCAAGAGTGAATTAGTGATGCTTCAGCCACTTGTGGTAATTTCTTACTATGATGCACAATAAAAATATGTTTCTTCCTACGATTCAAGATATAGTGTATTTATTTATTTATTCATTTCAAGTATTTATCAGCTGCATTTTCTGCCAGAATGACACTCAAAGAAGTAGCATACAACAAGATATTACAGTCCTACTGAGCTCTTGTATGTGTCAGTATCTGGCTTTTCTCCCACTGCAATCTACACAGCTCACACCTGATGCTGAGACTTACCGGTACCATATGTTGTTGAAATGGCTGATGGGTATCCTCCCATCCCTTGCCCTGGCAAAGTAGGAGTTGCCACGGAAACCACTGGGGTAGCCAATGACTGAGCAGACTGAGAGTTATTTATCCTCTGATTCTTTTAAAGTAAGTAAAATAAACATATTAATGTCAAGGCAGAAAAACAGTTGAAATGAACTATATTTAGGGGTTGGATTTGTTCATATGATACATAACAACTGTATACAGATTTCCCAAAATTAATCATTTATCATGTCGCTTTTATGAACTCTGCCAATCCCATGATTTACAATCTTTGAAGAGACCAGTTGTCACCATAGTAACCCATTACATCAGAATCTCCTAGGTAACCAAAGTAGTAACATATAAGATCTTCCCCCATGCCCCATTGGTAGCAAACAGGCTATGACGGTAACTAATAATATTTAATTTGTATAGTTTAAATTTTTATTTGACTGAAAAATATTACTAAAATGATGGTATTAGTTCTTCAGCCCAGTTCAGCTCTAGTCACACTTTAAAAAGTATCTGCATGTGATTAGTTGTGTCAGAATGTTGAAGAAGAGGATGAAGATTCAATGCACACCCCAATGAAAGCAATGCCATGCCAACAGAGAGCATCTACACATAGATGCACATCCAACTTATGGCCACAGTTCCTGATCGAAGAAGTGATATGTGCACAGAAGCACGCTTACACACGCTACAGGCCTGTGGCTCATGCTGGCTCAGCTTGTCTGAGCGTGGAAAGCTAAGCAGGGTCAGGCCTGGGTATTACTTGGATGGGAGACCCCTCCTCTAGTTTCCTGCACTGAGCAGGGGGTTGGACTCGATAGCCTTGTAGGCCCCTTCCAACTCTATCTATGAAATCTATGAGATCTTCTTAGATGATCAGGGTGTTTATGTTTAAAAGAAGCAAGCCATAGATAGGATGATGAACATGTGAAGCTGCATGTTCAATTTTCACCAGTAGATGGTACTGTGGTCACTTCATTCTCAAAAATGCCAAAAGTTACTTGAAGGATGTGTGTTTGTGTAAAACCTTTTTTTAATATTTTCTTGGTGTTGGATACTAACATGCAAAAGGTTGGGGTACTTAAAGGTATAGAGTGTTTAGTGTAAATATAAGAAAGCTGGGGGAAATTATAAGATGAAATCAGTAGGAACACAATACTAAAAACAACAATATTCTTTCTAGACAGCTTTTTAACAAGAAGAGGGTTCAGAAATACACTTAACATCTTCCAATCCTTGAATGATATAGGTTGTGATAGAAAGTTGCATGGCATTTATTTTTATTTGAGAAAACTTTCTGTGGTGAAAAAAGCTTTCAATATTTCAGCTGCTGATTCAGAAGGGGTCAGGCAAATGAATTTGTTTGTGCATGACTAAAACAAGCATCATTCTCACTTACCAAAAGCAGATCAACATCCTCAGACTGATAGCATAAGAAAGGAGGATGAATAATTAGCAAAAGCAGAAATGCTGAAGTGTACTCCCCTTCCCTATTCAAGAAGGCACAGCTTCATTTCAAAGCATGGCAGGGCCGACAGTTGCTCAAGCCTTGTTGACTTCAGAGTAATCTCACTATAATGATTACAGCTGCTCCAGATAAATGCTTTGCAACTCACAGGGTCATGCATTTTTGAACATGTTCAACATCCCCTATTTTCCTAATTTAGCACCCTCTATTTTCCTAAGTTTTCTCAAAGGTGAAGACAAATCTAACAAGTTTTTGGCCTAGGTCTTGTCAATCCTGACTTCATCCCCAGCGGCAGCAAAAACTATAAAGTAGTGCCTGGTTTTCAGAGACAACCAGTCAGTGGATCCATTGGAAAGTATCATCAAGTGTAATGTCCCTGGAATAAATCATATGCTGGAGATGCTTTATCATTCTTTAATCTACTGAAGAGGAGCCACACGAGAGATTCGTATTTATTTCATTGTTTCAAGAGGGGAGTTTTGCAGTTTTAGCCTGAGTATCGAAGTTGATTTATAAATGCATCATGCTAGCAGCTAATATGGAAGTGTTTAAATTGCTTGCCATTTTACATAATGGAGAGAAGTATTCTCAGCATCACTTACATTTGCCATCAGGATCTTCTTCTTCTTTTTTTAAATCAACCCTACTTTTAAACAGTACATTTCTCATGAAAGGTTTACCTTCTGCTACTCTTTCAGAAGTAATTAGAAGACACTAATGTTTCTCACGCACTTTTGATGGCTCAACAGTATCTTCATTCTGTTTACATATGTTAACATAAGCTGGTGACACCAAATTAAAAATGCTTTTTTTCTTTAAAAGATTTTCATCTAAAGTATAATTGATGTTTCTGATCACTGTAAAATGTGACCCTTAGTTCCAGATCTAAAGTTTCACTTCTTTATTTTATTTCTCAATGCTGCTCAATGAAAAATTAACTGACTGTTGCCCTTCTACAACATTAAATGGAATCTTTGGGAAGAAGCTAAGAAATACCTCCCAAAATCCACCTTTTTGGAATGTATCTGAAAATGTTTGCAGGGACAGTGCAAGTGACAATACAAATAGTCTAAAAAATGACACTATTGGAACATCGACATTAGATTCGGACCAATGATCTGTTTCAGTATGGTCAAACTATGATTATTGTGCAGTTCAAGGAAGTGAATAAACTGCACCCTTACAATGCAATCCGATATGTTTACTTGGAAGTAAGTACTACTGAGTTTCATAGGGCTTACTTCCAACCACATGTGCACAGGACTGCAGCCTTGTTGAGGATTCTTGCTCACAGATCAGTAAAGGTTTGCCCTTGTCCAAACAACAAGTGGAGAGCAAATCCTGAGAACAGGAGTGACCAGCAATCATTCAACTTAGACAATCGCCAGTGAATTGTTCAATGGTTTTTGGCACCATTTTTTCATAGCTGTGTTTACTTATGGCTGTAGGACCTCTAGCAGGCTGACACCATTTTGTCACAAGAAGTAGGTAGAGGTTGCTGGCCAAAATGTACAGAGCCTACGAAAAATGGTGGCAGACTCTAGTGCCTGGTTTAGTCACAGTAGACAAGCAGCAAAGTGATGTGAAAGCCCATGGGAAATGTGCATTCTTCTCCCAATGTGGGGCCAGAATGCACATTTCCCCACAGGGCAGGATACACACGTGAGCTTTAGAAAAGCAGGGGGAAGTGTGAGTCCTCTCTTGGCATTTGTATGGAATGTACAAAGAGATTCAATGTTTGTGCTTGCCCTACAATCAGGCTTGCAAACCAGGATCAAACACTAGTTTGCAATCCTGGTTTGCACCATAAGTACAGGAAGTACCTAACTGCATACATGGAAGTATACTCCTTCCAGGTTTGTTCTTGTAGCACCAAGAACTAGTATTGTGCCTCAAGGTCAATTAAGCAAGTCAGGGGAAAATATTTCCTTATCTTAATTTTAAATTTTAAAGGTGGGATGCGTGAATTTCACAGCACATCTCTGTGTTCACCTTCTTGAACAGCTGCTGCAGTATCAAATACACTAACATAATTTTGGCCTTGATCAAAAGGGCAATGAAGTCAAACAGCTTTTTGAAGGAGTGCCAAGGAGTTTAAAACTATCCAGTGCTCATGTTGAGGCAGGCCTCCCCAACTGGAGAAAAGCAGTGAAAAGGAAAGGAAAGGGGCTTGGAGAAAATAAATACACTAAAACAAGAAGCAAAAGAGTGGGAAAGCGAGGGAGAAATAAAGAATTGGCCTATTCAGAATACAACAATTTAGGGTCCTGTGCAATTAAGAATCCCATCAAAAGCGCCATCAAACTCCATGCACAGGGAGTTTGATTTAGTATGTGTTCAGAGAGGTGATCATTAATTTGATTAAGAAACAATCTACATCTTTCATTCCAGTCCAGACTTTTTCCATCAGATTATTTAAACCGCAATTAAATCTGACTCCTAAGTCTTTCTTTACACATGAGGAGGCTTGAGCAACTCCTTTCTTGAGCAAGGGAGTCACACAATGGATAAACTAGGCCAGAAGTGGGCAACCTGTGGGCCTCCAGATGTTTTGGCCTAGAGCTCCCATCGTCCTTCACCATTGGCTGATGGGAGCTGTAGGTGAAAACATATTGTTGGGCCACAAGTTGCCCACCCCTGAACTGGGCATTCATTCAATCTTGGCCTTATAGTGCATACTGGAATATTTGTCATCTTGAAGGAGAAGGAGGAAAATGTGTTACCACAGATGGCATTGTATTCTTGCTGCCTGGCGGGATCAGCACTCGAAGATCTGGTTTACGGTTGTTCATTCCCAAGTTCATGGGAGGAGGAGACTTTGCTTGCATATTCTTGTTCAAGTTGCCAGGTGAGACCAGCAGACCTGGTGAATTTCGGGGGTTGCCATACCCATTCCCTGTTGAATTTGGCACAGAGAGTAAAACAAAACATTAAGAACTGATACAGATAGAAAAACAATGATTCTTAGGTATGTAGGCAAGCACTTGAATTTAGTTGACTCAAGAAAATATCTTTCTTCCCATATTGTAACTGCCCACAAAGTGTATATTCTGATTGTTCCGGAGGCCCTAGAGAAAGAGGGTGCTCCCCCATGAAGAAATGTGGGGTCTGTGCAGATTTTTCATCCCATTACAGGCAGCCAAGTGGGAGACAGACAGATATGACCCACTGTGCACAATTCACAAGGGAGTTCTCCTGCACAGTCTCTTTTAAAATGAAAAGGAAATGTTCAGCATCCTGGTGCTCCCATTTATTTCAATGCAGCATGCTCAGAAGACTTCAAAAGATGTCCAGGAATTTTGAGTACCAGAACTGAACAGAGCACACAGTCCTTCCACACAAAAATGTCCTCCTGGTTCACCCCCCTCCCCTTCCCAGCTTTCTTCATATCGGCAGTATAATCTGGCAGGGCAGGGAGGGAATAATCTTGTTGCCAGTGTGACGTAGTGGTGAGAGTGTTTGACTGGGACTCGGGAGATCCAGGTTCTAGTTCCCGCTTGGCCATGAAACTCACTGGGTGACTTTGGGCCAGTCACTGACTCTCAACCTAACCTACCTCACAGGGTTGTTGTGAGGGTAAAATGGAGAGGATTATGTAAACTGCCTTGGGTTCCTTGCAGGAAAAAAGGCGGGGTATAAATATAATAAATAAATAAATAAATTGTTAAACAAATGGGAGTCAGAAATACTTGCCGATATAATTGCGCATCACTCAGACATCTAACAGGAGATCCAGACCTACCTTTTTTCACCCCTGATCTAGATACCCTTTCTAGGAGCCCAAACTCTTGTACCCAAACCCTGCTACAACAGCTGTACTCGCTTAGCACTGGACCAGGGAGACCTGGATTCAAATTTCCATTCAGTCATGAAAGTCAGTGTATAACCTTGGGCCAGTCACTCTCCGAGCCTAACCTAACTCACAGAATGTTGTGTGGGGTGTGGGGTGGGGAATGGAATGGAAAAACTGCATGTGCACTGTTGAAAGCTTCCATAATTATAAATTATAATTAATAACAACAATGCTTCACATTGCTACTTAACTTGTTTAGGATCCTAACAGACATTCTGGTGAACCTGGGAAGAATCTGAGCTGCCTGAGGCAACAGGGTGATTGGATTCCGCATGCTTGTTGTACAGTATCGAACACTGAACTGAATTCAATCTAGCATTCGTTACTTAGAAGAAAGAAGGTAACCTCAGATGATATTATGGACAGCGGGGAGGGGGGAGAGGAGGAAAAGAAAGAACAAAAGAAAACCCTGTCGAATTGGGCTGTTTTCATGGGCAAATGCAAGAGGATTCTGCCTAGCCTGACTCACTTTTTTTTTCCACTTCAGGCTTTTTTGTTTTGAAACAAAGGAAAGCACAGCAAGGCTATAATTTCCAGAAAAGAAAGAAAGAAGAAGAAGAAAAAATAACTGGAGGAGGACTAGGAAGCCTCTTGAATGCTTCTCCCTCTCCCTCAGCCCCCTCCTCCACCTCCAGAGCCTGACCCTGCATGCTGATTTCAGCGGGAGGAGTCGGCTCTGATTTTGAAAACAACCTTCCATCTCATCTCTGGCTCTGCTGTCTTTGCTTTTAAGACTTTACATCCTGACATACAAGACAAGCATCTCTGTATTGTGCTAATTTGGTGCTTTCAGAAACAGAGCTCCCCTTCTGAAACTGCTGCAATAATAACCATGATAACACTTGTGCAGCACTTCAATTAGCACCCTCTCCCAGCACCAAAAGCTGGGTCCGCCCTTGTCGCCCATGAACCCCACTCAGAAAAAGGAAAAGCCTATTAAAAAGAAGAAGGAGAGGGGCTCCAGAATGTATTTACTAGGGTAGTGGCTTCCCCAGTCTCTTACCTGGGGCTTACACGCACATTTCATTCCGACATCCGCCCCGCCCACCATGACTGCTGCACCTAAAGGGACCTACTCTGCTGACAGCAGGAAGCCTCACATCTAAGGGCACCTTTTCAAGGCCACTGAAACAGTTATCATATAATCAACCTGTGATGCAGAGAGAACCCTCCTGGAACCTGGAATCATGCAATACCAACAGAGTTATTTACAATGTACAAGTTGAAAAAGCTGCATGGTAACATGAAATCAGCAATGTATGCTGAAGAAAACTCTCGCTCATTTGCTTGCTCTCATACACACACACACAGTTGTCAAGCAAATATGAAGCAAAGCACATTTGAATAGGTTTTTCTATTTTTCCAGTAGAAAGCTACTTAATATTTTAAGGCTGCAATCATAAACACACTTAATAGGGAGCAAACTCTATTCAATGTAATAGGGCTTACACACAGCATAGGACTGCAGCGCAAATTAATGCTTTAGACCTATATAGCCACATAATCTCTAAGCCCAATATTAGTGATGGTAAACCATAGCACAGTTATTTAAGAAATACTTAAAACTCAAGGGGCTCAATGCTCCAAGTTGTTCTGCCCTTATACAACATGTATTGTACATATTTGTAAATATAGGGATGTGCATTGGATTTGGATGAAGCCTGAGCAGAATTGGGTCAGTTCTGTTGCTTCCTGAGCCCAAGTAGGCTTCCCTCCAAAGCCAACAGAAATGAAGCCAGAGATGCAGGCGACTTTGTTACCAACTCATGTTTTGGAGACCTGGAGACTTCATGACTTCAGCAAATAGTGTCTTTTAGTTTAGTTTCTTTAAATGCTGATTATGAGCAGGAGGAAGGACAGAGTGCAGTTGAGTGACTGACAGTGGAGTTGGTAACATCTTACCAGGGGGTTTCCAATCACTGTGCTTTGGGGGAGGGAAAGGATGGCACCGTGAGATGGCCATTCTTCCAACACCACCTGGCTGGCACCACTATGAAGAAACCTTAAACTGGTTTTCAATCATCATAACTCCCTAGCACCTGCACCTATTCTTTTGAAACTTTGCAGGTTTCTTGCCTGGGGACACCTCTATGACGGGTGCCCTATTCATACAAATTGCCCAAAAAATAGGGGGGAGGGAAGGAGAAGCAAATCACTCCCCCCCCCCAAAAAACTTGAGGACTCCCCTTCTATATGAACTGCTGCACCTATCCTTCTGAAACTTTTCAAGTTCCTTACTTAGGGACACCTTTAGGCTATCTGTGTTTTTCAAAAGAATGGTCCATGAGGAACATAGGGGGATAAACATGCCCTCTTTTGGAGTCCCTCAAAAATGTCAAGGTTATACTTACACAAAACCCCTATTTCCCATTCTGAAGTTTGGTAGGCTTGATTCTCGCAGAAGGGGCAACTATCCCTGCAATTTTCATCTAATTTTGCCAAGAAATAAAAAAGGGTATCAGCCGTTCCCTTAAAAAAAAAATTAAGGCATGTAGCACAAAGACCCCTGCACCTATTTTTCTGGCCTTTGGCAGATTTAATCTCCTCCTAATGGGCTACTATGCCTGCAGCTATCGTCCAATTCTGAGAAAGAGGAAACAAGTTATAGCCATTATTTATTTCCCATGACAGTCAATGGGAAGCATGAAGCCTCAGATTTCCGAACTTCCATTTGGGTTCGGTTCCAAGTTGAAACAGATGGACTCCAAATTAGTCCAAGCCAAATTGGTCCATTTCCCAAAGTGGTGAATCAGGGTCCAAGTTGAAGCTGGGGGTCAGTGCACACCACTAATAAATATTTCTATTGGTATTTCATTTCAATGTAGCTTGTGCAGGAAAAGTCATGCTGGACTGTGCCTCCCTCATTACTTATGTGACTGAATTAGCAATTTAATTAATTGAGGTAAAAATGGTAAGAAATTGGGTTCTTCTGCATTTGGTGAGATGTGGATGGAATTAAATGTGAAAAAAGAAAACAGAAAAAAAAGAAAGGAAAAAAGAATGTCCAATAAACAAATATAAGAACATAAGGGCCATGCTGGATCGACCAAAGGCTTATCTAGTTCAGCATTCTGTTCGCACAGTGGCCAGCCAAATACCTATTGGAAGCAGATAAACAGGACATGAACTCTATAGCACAAAACATTTGCTTTATTTGTGTGAAATGTGATTCAAATAATTATCCAAATCTAAAATTATTTTTGGCAAGAATTATATAAGTATTTAAGGAATTTGGGGAAGTGCAATAAAGAACCAATGTAGTGATGAAGTGAGGCCTTGTTCAGTATGGATTTGCATAAAGGGGCTATTTGGTTGTGGGAAATGAAAACCCTGTTGTGGTATGTCATATAATATGACATGACAAGCGCTTGTCCAGTGTATGAATATGAAGCTCTTGCATGCATACACACACGCGATGTAATAATACCATGAAAAGTGCATATCTATGTGTCTGTCTATATCCTCCAACAGTCAACACTTTTCTACTTGTTATTTTAAAGGAAGGGGAAACAAGTAGCAGGGGGAAGAGACAGATTCTTTGCTTCAAACGATTTACATGAAATCAAAGCACTTTATTTAATACAAAAACTTAACACCGGCAATGCCTTCCCATCATCTAGAGACTGTGCCACTTAAAAACACCAACCACGTAACTCTTTATGTATTTACCTACTAATGTAAAATATTTTGAAATGTGATGACATTTCCTGCATTTGTATTTTTAGAACATCAAATTATTTTAAAGAGCGACTGCAATCTTCTCTTTACCAGTGGATTTCTGCTGTTCTTGGCACATTGTGCCATCTAGCAATTTGGAGCCATATAATGACTGTTTCTCCTTCCAGCCACCAAATTGTTATGCTTCTGGCAGAATATGGATCCCGGAATGTAAGACCGTGGACTCTAAACCAATGATATACAAACCCATCATTTGAAAATCAATGATGAATACATGCATGTGGCCTGCAGCTAAGGAGAGCCTGCATTTAATCTGGATGCTTCAACCGCATCCTCCACTGAAAGCTTCAGCCTCTACGGAGGCACCTTAAGTTAAATGCACCGAGGAAGGCCTCAGTTAAATTCAGAGGCAAAACAACTCAGGAAAACCCAGCAGCAACAAAATTGGTCCAACCCTTTTAATATAGAGATTAAACCTTTCTTTAGCCTGTACTTTAAAATTACACTTCGCCTGGACAGTTATCAATTAAATTGTGACTGTGTGCAGAATGTTACGTTCCGCAAGCCACTAGAAAGCGCAAAAATTATATGCCATGTACGAATGGATTTCCTGATTATAAATTAGGAGAAAATGAAGAACAGATGGAATCTAGGCCTAGTTTGCGTTACATTTTTATTTGATTAAAAGCCATACATTTGCTGAAATGGAATATATTCAGTGCTGTGGATATCACTTGCACTGCATAAATGACAATAAAAACAGCAGAAGTACAAGTCTGCAAAGGGCATACGTCAGAAAGTGTAAATTTATCATGCATCTCAGCCAAGGTGCTTTAAAAGCAAACTATTTCTTTCCCTAGACCCTTACAAGAACTTGCTTTTTGTTTTATTGATTTTATTGAGTAAATGGTGTTTACAAATAGTTTATTTCTTGCTGAGTGTAGCACCAGAGCAAATAACCACTTTCTCCCCCAATGCCCTAGGAGCCCTTTGTAGGAACCAAAGGCACTGCAGAAGGAGAAATGAAATGGAATGTTGTCTAACACCTTCTCTTCTTGTGAATGCTTCTGGTCTCCTCATTTGGGGGAAAACAGTCAGGGCTTTCAAAAGGAGTTTTTGTTAAATAAGTGAGCAGTATAAACTTTAACGACAGCATACCTCTCTCCCCAGGTTTCCAAAGAAGCCTAACTTGACTTATTTACTAAGCCTCTTGCTCGGGAGATGTGAAGTTCTCAGCATCCTTGCAACTTGAGTAATGGTGTGCAGCAGAGGGGGTATTCCCATGCAAAAGCCCCTCACATGCACGGAGAAGAAATCTTAACTCCCTAAGGCAGGCAGATTATGTGCAGTGAGCGACATCTAGGCCAAACAAGTGGGGCCTGCAACAAAACGTTGCTCTGCTCAGGATTCCAGCAGCTCCATCCGATTCCCTTCCCTTCCCACAGTTTTCATTTTGTGTTCCCAACAGTCATTCACCAAATGGCCGCTGAGCATCCTCAATCCTCACCAGGTTTTTTGGGGGTGTCTCTGCACCCCCAGCCCCACCCCACTTAAACATTTAAATCATGAATACTGTCACGAGTCACAAAAACGAAAAGGTCAGCAACCATAATGCAGTACAGCCCAGAACAACATGCAACTTCTGAATCTACAATGCAGCTTCATTCTTTTCAAGAAACTAATTGAAGTTTTCTACTCACATGTTACATCTGTTAAGCATTTCATAGTACATTACCTTGACTGAGTGGAAATGGCAGAGGAAAACCCAAGTGGAAACATACTCATCCAGAAGAAGAAAATCTTTAAAAGTAATTTCTGATCCCCACCTTATTGCCCTAATGGCTTTTCTATGCTGTTTCAGGGAACAGACCAAGTCATATATAGTGTATCATCATCATCATCATCATCATCATCATCATCATCATCATCATCATCATCATCTTTATTTGTATCCGCCTTTTTCAATCACAACCTCTGCTTTACTGAATAATGCTAAAGGATATATTATCTATTTATTAACATTTGTAGTCTGACCAAGGAGGTCAAAGAGGCACTTTAACCTCACAACTCCTCCATGAGGAAAGTTACAGAATGGGTTGAATCCAAGTGTGCCTTTCTGCTAGCAGTAAAGTGTGAAAAAGGGACCCCAAATCAAGAGACGTTCTTCTGTTTGCACAAGCTTTTTCTCAATTCCTTTTTATGGCTCAGGTAAACTTTATATGCTGCAGTCTACATCATCTCCATTCAGCATGTTTCTCATCCTATAATGCAGCCTTCCCTGTCCTCCAGATGTTTGGACTACAATTCCCAGCATTCCTGACCATGCTGGCTGGGGCTGATGGTAGCTGAAGTCCAATACAACTGGAGGGCACCAGCTTGGGGGAGACTGCTGTAAAGCTACTCTCCCAATGCATCGTGAGGCTGCCGTGTGAGAAGACAGCATGGAACAGCACTAATATATATTCTCCTTCCACTCCCAATTTTTGGGATCCATCCAAGCCATAGTGATTTGCCCAAGGCTGGCTGGAGAGTTTCTCAGCCATAGGTAGGAGTCTCAACCTGAAATTTCCACATCCAAACCCAACACTCTGGGGGCCACTGCACTTTGTACAGCCAAAGTACACCCCTGTTTTCCCATCATTGGTTAACCACATCTTTTCTGTAATATTGGAAGAGCATACATGGTCAACATGCAGCTGGAAGCTGCAACTGGCAAAAGTTGTTGGATCATCTTTAACAGGTGTTTTCAGACGTGCAAATGATGCGTGTAAATGACGCAGAAATAACATGTCTCACCAGCTGTGGAAATGTGAGCATCCATCTTTTGCTGAAATGGGTGAACTGGTTTAGAGCAGGGCTCTCCAACCTTGGGTCCCCAGATGTTGCTGGCCTACAGCTCCCAGCATACCCAGCCAGCATGGCTAATGGCAAGGGATTCTGGGAGCTGTAGTCCAGAAACATCTGGGGACCCAAGGTTGGAGAGTCCTGGTTTAGAGTATGATGAGAATACCACGCCTCAGATTTGTTTAACTATTACATTAAACAGGGATGGCACAAGACCCCCTGCCACCTGAGGTGGGAGGACGTGCTGCTGACCCTCCCCCCACAGCCGCCACCATCCTCCTCCCATCTCCCTCCGGCCACCGCCACCCTCCCCCCTTCCCCTTCCTCCTCCCATTGCCACCTGACTCCCCCTCTGTGTCTCACTGTGAGGGGTCCTTCCTCATAGTGAAGGATTGGTGGGGAGGTGGCCTTGGAGATGGCCTGTTTTGCTGTAGCACAGGCAGTGGTATGAGGAAACAGCAAGGCATTTTGGCTGGGTGGGCTCTCTGGAGAGCCTTGCCAACTGCTCTTCAGGACTTCTTTTCAGGACTTTTCAGGACTTCCTGCTTTTCAGGAAAGGGCTTCTCAGAGAGCTCACCTGCCCAATGCCTAACTCTCCGAGGAGTGGGTGACACTTCAGAGAGCACAAATGCTATAGCAATATAGCAGTCAGTGTGGCTCTTCGGAGTGCCAGGCGGGTCAATGCCTTGCTTAAGGCACTGACTCACTGCTCCTGAGAGCTCAGAGTAAGGCATAGCTATTCTCCTGCTGCAGCCACAGGAAAGTGGCCAGTGGGGCTCTCCGAAGTGGCTGCCTGTGCCCTAGGGATGTGCAGCCCTCCTAGTGGTGGGGTACATGATTGGGCAGCCTTCTGGATCTACTGCCTGAAGTGGGGGACTCACCCCGCCTCATGGGTGGGCTAGTCCTGACATTAACCAAGAAGGACCGGCAACAAAATATGTGTTGAAAGGGATTATGGGACATGTGAGGCATCGCCAGGTCTGTTGAGCAGAATTGTCATTCCACATAAACTGAACACACACAGAACACATGTAACACTCCCTTGTGGCTACTCGTCCCATGGCGGATGATCAGAAATGGCAGACTTTCAGGGAACCTGTCTGTACCAACTCCGTCCCTATCCATTCCTAGATAGGGATAATCTAGCCACAGTGATCCATGCACTGGTAACCTCACAATTAGACTACTGTAATGCACTCTATGTGGGGCTGCTCTTGGGCCTGGTTCAGAAGCTGCAGCTAGTGCAGAATGCAGCAGCTAAGGTGCTCACTGGGACACCCAGCTATGTGCGCATAAGACTGGTGTTAAAAGAACTGCACTGGCTGCCTATTAGCTACTGAGCCATGTTCAAGGTTATGGTAATGTCATACAAAGCTCTTAACAACTTAGGACCAGGATACCTAGCAGACCGCCTTCCCATATATACACCCAAACGACCATTAAGATAATCAGAAGAGGCCTTGCTGGTCATTCCAAGATCACTGGAATGTCACCGTGCAATACCTTGATGGCAGGCCTTCTTGGTAGCGGCACCCACCCTGTGGAAAAAACTCCCTTGTGCAGTTCGGGAGGCAGAAAATCTGGCATCTTTTAAATGCCTCCTGAAAATGCACCTGTCCACCCAGGCTTTCCCTGGCCCATAATTAAATAATAATAATAATAATAATAATAATAATAATAATAATAATAATAATAATAATAATAAATTACCCGGCTCTCCATCTAGATCGAGGCGGGGAACAGCAGAAATATATAGAATACATAAACTAAACAACACAATACATACTATCAAAACATCTTTAAACATCCTAAAAACATCTTAAAACATCCTAAAAACAACTTAAAACATCTTAAAGGCATCCTAAAATTCCGCCGGATAGGCCTGCCGGAAGAGATAAGTCTTTACAGCTTTTTTAAATTCCAAAAGACTTGCAAGTTGACGAATCTCCTCCGGCAGGCCATTCCATAATCTGGGAACAGCAGAAGAGAAGGTCCTCTGGGTAATACCCATCAGCCTAGTTTTGGCTGACTGAAGTAGATTCTTCCCAGAGGACTTAAGTGTGCGGGGAGGATTGTACAGGAGAAGGCGATCCCGTAGGTAGCCTGGACCCAAACCATGTAGGGCTTTAAAGGTAATAACCAACACTTTATACTTCGCCCGGAAACTGATTGGCAGCCAGTGGAGTGCTTTTAAAACTGGTGTGATATGGGCACCCCTAGGTGTACCAGTAACCAGTCTGGCTGCCATATTTTGCACTAGTTGAAGTTTCTGGACTAGGTATAAAGGTAGCCCTATGTACAGCGCATCGCAGAAGTCGAGCCTCAAAGTTACCAGTGCGTGCACTACTGTCTTTAGGTCTTCCAACTTCCAAATGAACCATGCTGTCCCATGTTTACTGCTTCTGTATTGATGTGTATTATTGTATATTATTATTGTAATTAAATTGTATTTTAAATGTGATTCTAATTGTGATTTTAATATTTATATGCAAACCGCTGGAGCATTTTTCTTAATATTTATCAGTATACAAATAAATAAATAAATACAATGTTACAGTGTGGCATTCAGAGTTCCAGACAGACAGCTGGCCATGCCCTTTTCTAGGATATTACATTCCATTCCTTTTCCCCCACCCTGGTCTTCCATTTCCCCCCCCAACAGACAGTGTTCTGTGCCGACTGAGCATGCTCTGCTCCCATTAGGTTGTTTTGGGGTTGTTTCCCCCCTAAAGTTATTTGTACTTTTATAAACCTTGGGGTTCTTGCAAGCCAGATATTTATTATCTCCCTCTTCAGTGTGGATAGCACTGCTTTGGCTACATAAGGATTGGCACCCCGAGAATTACTTTGCTCTTAGTATATAGAATCATTTAAAAAGCATAGGAGTATCGCAAAACCTAACCCTGGATTTCATTTCCATGTTCTTATGGGGGAGCTCCTGAGTAAGCCCCATATTAATAAAAGAATGTTGGTGACCTCTTCCTCATGGGATAACTTTTAAGTATTAGATGCACTCATTCAATGCACTCAGCCCTTCCAAACCACATCACACCCACTCTCAGCATATCCATATCCCTCGCCCATCTGTACAGCAGACGAGGAAATAGCCCACAAAACAGCATGAGAGATACCAGTGCAGAAAACACAATACAAAACTATGCAGGGATGGAGAGTATAGAACAGATTATTGCAAGGCTCAAGAATATAGAAGTATTCAAAGGCGAGTCACACTTTTTGCCATCCATTAACTGCAGAATCAGGACTCTGTTTTCCCCTCAGAATGGATGTTGCAGTCAATATTATCATTGTTTTTTCAATCCTTTCACATGGATTATGAAATTTATGTTTGATAGTTTCTTAATGGTATCTGATTTGGAGAAATTTACAAATATATTGCTGTAATGCAGGAAAACATGATGCTTCCTATATCTCTACCACTAATTGTATTGATTTATTTGTTTCCACTTCAGCAAAACTGTTCTGTACCATACCAATCACATTATCTTGTTTACCCTGGAGCCCCTCTCTCCCCACCCCCGCCAGTCAACTCAGCAATCGTATTTTAATTAATTAAACAAGCAACTTATAAGTATTACATACTGATGTCCACATTTGATTTCATTTAAAATGGCTGTAGCTTTAAAAGGCTTTAAACATCAAGGTCAACTGACTGAACACTGTATTCTACACGGGGTTGCAGTTTTACCGCACGGTTTAGTCCTTTATGTTTAAGTGTAAACCCGACTGGGAGAACCTGACACTTTCAGTTAGGAGCTTCCAAAAAGAAGGCATGATGTGGCTCTTGCTCCTCCCCTGTGAAGTTTATGTGAGGCCCACACTTCCCTGTGTGGGCAGTGTGGAGCTGGGGCTCACAGGGACGCAGTGCCAGCACTTTTCCATTAGCAGGGATGCTGACATCATCTGCCACCACCACACCGCCTCCTGTGTTCACTCCAAGCTTAGCTACAATCCTCACAGCAGCTGGGAGGAAATCAATTTTCCCAGCAATAACACATTGTTCCCTGCTGTAATGCAAAGTATTTTCATTTCATTTCATTTATTACATTTCTATACCGCCCAATAGCCAAAGCTGCGGCTTACAAAGATTAAAACCTTAAAAATACAATACAGTAACATAAGTTTGGGGTGGGCAATTGTCTCAAATGGACAATTAAGAGCCATTAGCTTTACAAAAGATGTGCTCCTAGTGGAGATTAAAAACGGCTAAAATGGGTTTGTTGTCAACACAGCTGCCTGCATTTTTGGACTCTGCCTGGGGACATGGCTATGGGGCTGCCATGATGAGCGCCTGCACCTCCAAATTTACCACTATACCACTGTGCTTGGGACATACTGTATGGGACAGTAATGGCATCTATTAGAGTTGTGCTGTTTGTGGGGACTCAGTACACTGGATGAGTCTTGCATAGGCATGCTCTAAGAATAGACATGCTTGCTGGGTGTGGGATGCTCAGGCTAGGAGCATCAAAATACTGAGCTGGTGGGCAAAGAAGCAGTGGTGAGTCACAGTGATTGACACATGCTTTCTGTTCAGTGCCCTAGCTCTCATGGTGGTTAGAGCCATCATCATTCCTATAAACTACATCTCTTTACAGATGGTTGCCTCCACCTGTAGGCTAAATGCATGAAGGGGGGAGGGGGACCACACCTGCGGGCCCACACACTCCCCTGTCCTGCTCCTGACATCTGTGCAATGTCTGAAAAGGGGAGCCTAGGCATGATGGGAAATCCTGTACTATTAGGGTTCCCAATCATGTGGAGAGCCTATGTGCAAACTGCTATACGCATGTAGGCTTCCCTTTTCAGATGTCACGCCAAATGCACAGACGTTAGGGGAGAGGGCCAGCAGGGCCTGCGACATCTGGAGTGGGGCAGCAGGTGCAGTTCCGTTCTCGCTTCCACACACAGACTAAATATCCTTATTCATTCATTCATGAAAATACTTCTACGCTGCTTTACCATGCCATGTCATAGCACAAAGCTGTTTAGAACAGCAGACAGAACAAAATCTAATGTTAGAACAAATTTAAATCAGAAGAATTAAAATTGGTTAATGCAAATAAAATCCCACATTCAGAATAAAATCTACACATTATTGCAAAATAACAGGGCAGGAAGGGCATAAAAGTTTGTTCCTAAGAAAAACGGTCTTTGCATCTGTAAAACAAGTCTACTGAACTGCCAGAAATGTCACTTCCAAGTAAAATGTGGTATGTAAAAATGTTCTATATCAGAAAGAAGAAAAATAGGATACATGGATAATTTAGAGCCCTGCAGCCCTGGCTTAGACCTCTGCCTTTTCTCGGCCCCATCTTGGTCCAGCTTCGCTTAGAACCTCCTGGCCTGCCCATCTCCTCTTTAGGATTTGAGAAACTCTTTCAGCACAGCCAGAAAGTCCTCTGGCTGCCCAGCCTCTCTGTAACAAGCAGACAGCTGAACCAATCCCTGCCAGAGGCCTAATCACCAAGACTACAAGATCCCTTAATGCATTACAATATAGATGTTTAATTATTATTTATTTTCCAAGTTCAAAAGGTTATGGAGGCCACAAGTCGATCAATATAATGACAATGGGTTGGGAAGAAATTACTCCATCATGAGATTTAGCCATTGCTTTTAGACTTCCTTGAACTTTCATTGCATATGCAGCCTGTACTATGATGGGCTCAAATCCAGCAAAGCAATTATGCAGGTGATTAATCCATATCTGATCTGCTCCGTGTGCACCCACCCCTCAAACGGATGCAATTTGAATGCAGCCAGCAAATTACATTTACCAAAAAAAAAATAAAAAATCACTGCCCTTGAGTGTTAAATCAAACAAGTGAGCAAAAATGCTTACTTGACAGGGGGAAACACCTTACTGGAAAATATAACCCTTTTCGAAATCATCAAGGGAAATGTGTTGCAAATCTGTAGATCATTGCCTTGCACTTACCCCATTTGACTGCTTGAAAGCCTTTTTGCCATAGACGGCTATTCATTTACTTCTATCTGTGGCTAGAAATCAATTCCCTTTCAGAGGTAAAATATTCTTCTTTTTTGAAAAGTGAGCCCGGGCCAAAATTAACTTCAAATGTACTGCGAACACCACATTTCCCCTTCTTCAAGGTGCTTTGGTGAAAGCTGTTAGGCTGTTTGTTACGGTGTGGTTGGTCTCTTGGAACAAGACATTAAGGCAGCCTTCCCCAACCCGGTGCCCTCCAGATGTTTTGAATTACAACTCCCAGCATTACTGGCCATGCTGGCTGGAGCTGATGGGAGTTGAAGTCCAAAACATCTGGAGAGCACCAGGTTGGGGAAGGCTGCACAAAGAGAATCTTGACATGGCTGAAACTGGTTCTATATCCAGCAAAGCTTCTCATATGCTATGAGGATGATCACATCCACATGCCATAGGATAGGGATATCGCAAATGCACACCAAAAAGAAGACAACTTGATGGTGGGTGCTAGTGAAGCCATTTCACTCTACAAAAACTTGGGCTCAAACTTTGTTGTGGTCCACAATGTAGTTGCAAAACAGCACCTGCACTACGACAATGTAGACAGTGCTCAAGACGGCCAAGAAGCCCACCATGGGCTGGGCATCCGGCCATAATGGCTACTAGTCATGACAGCTATATATTATCTCCAGTATACTGATACTGGAGTTAATATATAGCCATCATCAGTATGACTATAGTAATGCCTCTGAATAACAATTGCTGGGGAACATGGGCAGAAAGATGCTCTTGTACTCATGTCCTGCTTGTGGGCTTCCCAGAGGAATCTGGCTGACCACAGTGGAAAAAGAATGCCAGAGAAGGTAGGCCTTTGGCCTGATCCAGGTCCTTATGCGTCTCCCAGTCTACCCCCCGTAAAACATTGTCAGATTATATGCCATTTTGCTGAGCATTATTAAATCAGCACTGGGTTAGTCCATTCTGGAGCTAAAAAACACACAAAATCTGTTTACTATTGGAGTGATGATGTTGGACAGAATTGCAAAACTCCATTTCCAAGCATCTTCAGACACCCCCCCCGCCCCCCAACATGACTAGAACAAAAACAGGATACAACCCCAGATCACTTTGTGCCTAAAAATGTAAAAGAGTAAGTAGGGCTGCAAGTTCTAATAAACTTAAGTCTGTAGATTAATCAAGCGAGGGCCAAACTGGACGATATTTTCTGAGTGAAAATTATTACACACACATCTGCTATTTCTCCCTGCAGGGATGCTGCTATTGGTGTCAATGGCAGCTTTTCTCCTGGGGCAAACAGTGGCTGGGAGGGAGGCATTTTCATTGGGACTATGGCCTACGGGGGGGGGGAGGTTAAACCTGTCCCATGGGCACCAGAGTCCTGATACTGATCAGCACACGCATGCACACACAGAAACACCGGCTGTTACTTTTAAAGTTAAAAAGGGGAAATTAAACTCATATGTACATGCAGCTAATGTATCATCTAGTCTAAAACCTGATCAGACTGAAACAAAAGCAAAATTGGCTAACTCTTCTCCATTTTTATCTATTTCTTTTTCTGCTCAGCAAAAGCTTCAACTGGGATCAAGGGGTCAATCCACTTGCAAAGCATACAGAAAGCAACTAGCTTGAGTGGTTTAAGGGAGATTTGTGTTATAACCAGAGTGAACAACTTATGGCCCTAGTCAGCATAGCTAATGGTGAGGGATGCTGGGAGTTGTAGGCCAAAACATCTGGAGAGCCACAAGTTGCCATTCCTGTGTAAAAAATTAAAAGCAGAACTGCTTTAACTCCATATTGACAAGCGCTTTTGGAGAAAAATCTGGACTTCTTGTTCAAGGAGTTAAATGCATGGCTTGCTTTTCATTCTGGAGCAAACACACAGCTGCATTCCAAGATCCAGGAGGCATCAACTATCTTTTTCAATACTCAAGGGAATGCATGAAATCCAGATGTTTGCTGATTTGCAATGCTTCCTTGTACTCTCTCTGAATAAAAGGACAGGTTGCTGCATGTAGAAAGAAAACACACAACAATCATCTCAACACCAGCATGAGGAGAAGACTGACTGCAGTAACTCAAAAGTTGTTATTTGAGTGTGGGCTTCTTATAAGAATACTTAATTGCTTGTTATTTAAGTGGGGGTGGGGGGGAATCAATCATCCTTTTCTTTAAAACCCACCTTGGGAAGACTTGCAGCTTCTCCTATGACTCATTTAATAGGAGGGATTCTTATTATTGGCTCAATGATTTTACTCTTTCAATCCATCATTGTAGAAAGATAAATATTGAGACATTGTAAATTAGAGAGAAGGTAAGAATGGGAACACTTTTAAAAAGAGAAATGATGTGAAGGCAAACAATGCTGGGAGATGTGGCAAGGGCCACATTTTCCCAAAGCAGAAGCTACTGATCCTACGGAAGCTACCTAAAGTTTGTATATGCACCCCTGCACTTGTATGCAGTAAAATAGTTATCAGCTTATTTAGATGTCACATCTTGAGAGCACAAAATAAGTAAACAGATTTTTTCAAAACTAAAAAAACAAAATCTAGGATAAAATTGTACTCAAAAACTAAAACAATACTCCCAGCCACTAATGGCTTATTTATACATTATGTTTTTAAGTATGCATCTTCATTATCTCTATCTATCTATATTCATAACGTATGAATACAATAAACATAGGCTTCAAACATGTGCAACAAACAGGCACCCTCAACAGGTATGTAGAATTGGCTGACTATGTGGCAGAAATAGGTTTGCCCTATGTAATATGTGAGTAATCCAAAGAGTAAAGTGTTATGATCATTTAGGAAAGCATACAGAGAATCAGGAGTAGATAATTCTTAAGAAGGCTTCTTTAGTGCAGTAACTGTATACTTCACAGGATGCTCACAAGAGAACATGGGGAAATGGCAGTCTAATAGGGATTTAGGGCCTGAGTATTTTGGGGCCCATCACAAATAAGAGAAGACCCTCATTTCTTTCCCAAGACATCTAAGTGTGCCAGAGGACTCGGGGGAGAGGTGGGGTTGTTTCTAATTTGTATTGGGGAATGGAGAAGAGATGAAAGAGAAGGAGTTTCTCCTGTGGATTAGTGGATTCAGAAGAAGACAGGGTTTTGGTGGGAATCAGAAATAATAACTGGCTAGTAAGCTAAGCCAACATTTGTAGACTCTGGGATCTATATATTTTGGAGATATCGTATTTGCAAGCCCTTTTAGAGGAATGTTATTGGTTGATGTATTGATCTTATCTTTGCAGTTAGTATTTACATATCATCACTTTATTCTGGGATACTTCCCAGTAATTGGGGCACACCCAAAAGCTAGACCATCATTTGGGATAAATAAGAAATACTTAGTACTGCACCTAGCACATTGCTGGAGCTAAATAAATGTGAGATGGTAGCAATAACGTGAAGCTGACTACTGGTGTGGTTTAAAAAAAAAGTGGACATTTGCTTAGACTGGCATTTAGGCACAAAAGGGAGCTAGGTGCATACACCATTGATATTTATGAGTTTTGGGTGCCGTCTGTTATTTTAGGAAACACTAGAAGTTTCACCAGTGATTGCTTCATATTCTGCTTGTTTGGTATAGGCTTATTTGGGCATACTGCCTTCTTTTTTCCTCTCTCTCTCTTTTTTGCAAATCATTCCTTTAGTTATATTATTTTGAAAACATGCCCAGAATTCTTCCGGCCTAGAGACCCATAAATTATAAATAGCTATTACCTACATTTCTATTTAGTTTGAAATACTAGCAGAATGTATAATAAATTGATACACAGCCAATGCGTGACCAAAAGCAGCAAAATGAATAGTGTAATGCTAACAAGATATAATCTTGCTGAGAAGCCCAATGCCCAAGCTGGCCAAGTCTGACAATCACTGTCATGCTGAACTTAAATTCCAAGGGGAACCTTTTATATGCTACATCCATTGCTGCCAAGCACTTCCTGCCCATCAGTTTACTTCTCATAGAAAGCTAAAGTGAAGGACTTTTACGTAGCTGGCCAAGGTTTGATTTTTAAGGGGTACTTAATATCTGCTGCCTTATTAAAAAGATGTGATTTGCTTAATTTAAAGGAAGTCATTTCTGGTTATCTAAATGTCTATCTTTGTTTACCTTGTGTGCTGGTTTGTTTCCCCTTCCAATTCTTTGCTTCCCACTGCATTGTGGCTACTATTACTGCTACTTTAGCACTTTTGCCATCTGGATATGTCCCCCCACACCCAAGTTGAGTTGCTGCAGGGATACTGCATTTTCCCACTAGTGAGATCACTGAGAAGATGTGATTGCCTCTCCCTTCCATGCAGCATGTCAAACAGAGTTTGCAGTGCTGTGTGAAATGTGGATGCAAAAGTGTCTCAATCCCCTATTTGCCAGTGCCCGTGCATAAGTGGTGATGAGTGACTCTTTCCCTACCATGCCATTTTGTGCACTATATAAAAAGTCCTTCTTTAGAGACAGAACACTCCCTTTCTTAGCAGAAAAACCTATCTGGCAAATGCCTACCAGGATGTCTCCTCTCCTCCTTTCCTGGTTCTTTTGCCTGGGACTTGGGTAGCCAGGCTGGTCTAAAACACAGGAGACCTGCCTCCAGTCAGAGTTAAGGGGAGGGGAGAAATTTGTTTGGTTCACATTTTAATGCGAACCAACCTAATTTGCACTTCCCGAACTAATACATGAACCAGAACCCAATCATCCTTCATTTTCGCACTTTTCTGAATGTTGTGATGCTGTTCTCCAATCAAGAGATTCATACAGAAATGGGAAGATAAGGGAAAATTGCATACAAGATGCATACATTAGGGTGAAATGCATATATTAGAGGGAAATGCATATGCAAATGCGCACAAATTTTCATATGTATGAAAATGTCTACAAAATTTCATGCAGATTTTTAAAACATTCGCAAGCTGATGCAAAAATAGGACAGAATGAACTTAAGCTTGAAAAAAAATGAAAACATTGTGGAAAGTAACACAGAGAGAGACTGTTTTATTCATCCCTAGTCAGAGTAGATATTACTGCATCAGATGGACCAATGGACTAATTCAGTACAAGGCAGTTCTTCGTAACCTCATAGTAATTAAAGTTTAGGATAGTCATTTTTATATGTATAGTGCAAAGGAGAGGGGGCACACATCATTCTGCATGTAACAAAAATAAAAACATATACAATTTAGATATAAACAGTATTCAGCCTCAATAAATCTTGTAGCATGGGCTGCAAAATATAGTGCTACTTTAGACTTAGTGGAAATTAATACAGTCCCAGTTCACTGAACTCAGTGGGACTGTGCAAATGACTTTAATGGGATCAAGATTGCCTCTTTAGAGATTAAAACATATTTGCAAACCAAAGGCCTCTGAAGCACTACTTGTAGCACAGTGTTTGCAAAGTATGTTATTCATCCGATATGTTAACCTTTTCCTTGGGTTTCAGTACTAATGTTCTGCTATTAGCAAAATTATAGGCCAGATAATGGTCTGAGTTCAAAACACATTGCAAAAATTGGTATTTCCTGCTTGTCCTACTGCCCAAATTTTAAAAGGATTATTTTTAATTTCCATTTATATTATGCTCCTTTAAAAAAAGCAAAACAATCTCTCATATCTTATGGGTTAAATGTCAGCTGTTTTTTTCTGTTAGTGTGTGTGAAGATGAAGGATGTAACTAAAAGATTGTTTTAAAATATATTGGCTCAAGGTCAAGGAATTCTTATTCTTTCCTTTCAATCACAAGCTTCTGGTTTAAAAGAAAGTCGCCAAACCCATGGCAATATTTATAGCATAGCAACTCTACTAAATAGGAAGTTCACTCTAATGTTGTTGGCAGTTGCAACTGTCACATGATATAAGTTATCCAATTGGAAGTAGCTTTGAAAAAAATTACCCTAGCAAACCTGAGATAACCTTGGTTTTAGTTAAAAATACCACAACTGGTATTTAATTGCATAGGATAATAAAAAGTAGTCACTATTTCCAAGTTCTATTTATGTCTTGGGTAGCCTCCCAAGGTAAAATTGTGGATGATTTCAGGATTATTATTCCAAACGATCCAAGCCAACAAAATAGCACAGTTTTGAAAACATGGACATATCTAACCCAAGAAGCTTTTTCCGTTTCCCATCCTCCCATTACAGTGTAATTTGTTAAAGAAATGCAGAAACCAATGCCCTTATGTTAGCAATCAGAAGTAGCTTCATTTTATAATTACTATAGTAAAACTCAAAAACAACTCCATTCTTCTTCCTTTGTTGCAAGTTTGCTATTTTTAGATGCAACAGGAAAATGCAAATGCATAAACTTCTAATTTTACAAGGACTATGTACCCTGGCAAATTGAACCATAGGAACATCATAGCAGCTTCTAACATGGTAACGGGAAACACACATGGGCCTCTGTTCCCCATGAAAAAATGGTAAACAAAGATCTTTTGATATTTAAGAGAGAGAGAGAGAGAGAGAGAGGACTCTCAAAAATAGAACCATTGTTGAATGATGCCACTGTGGCAGACGTTTCAACCTCATAATGACCTCTCATCTTCCTTTCTGCCCTACAGCAAATGACTCTTCCTACTGCTCCAAATTTAAGACATAAAGAATGCACATCTGCAGTAAGGTCTAAACTCTAATTTGCCACAAAAAGAACCAGGATTCTTGACACAATTACACTTTTATCTGTTCATATAATTTATAAACACCCGTCTTCTACAGCAAGAAGCCATTTGGGATTTTCATTTTACCAAATAGTCAATATATTTTATGTTGTAAAAAAGAGACGCTCTCTCATTTTCTAGTTGTTTAGCTGAGTCTCAATCACACTGTGTTTCTAGTCAGCAAAATTGGTGATGTTTATGCCAACTTTGCATTTACAGATGCAATAATTTCAACTCATGGAGTGGTTTTTAAAAAGTTGTCCTCCTTGCCAATTGCTGTCCTGCACTCTCCTAAGAAGTGAAGGGGGAAAAGAAGATTGCTATGCTTTAATAAACCAGTAGAGGACACTCATTAGTAGGTCAGAAGATCCATTCCAATCTTATTATTCTGGTGCTTTTAAGTTTCTATAACTTAAAAGGTCAAGAATCTTAGCACATGCTTTGAACAGATATTATCAAAGCGAAACATAATTTGGCTAGCTAGAATTCCAAAATCAAGAAAAGCGATATTTTCTTAGTTTAGGTTTTATAGTACTGGGAGTCACTAACATGAGGCTTATATGTTCCTATTATCTGCACTCTCTATCCATATATGAGTGTAGAAATAAACCTGTTAAATGCAGCACTGCTAGCCCACGTGATGCAATGACAAAGTTTCTATACCATGAAAAAGGTTTTAATGCTGCCAATTAAATCCAATCTGACATCACCCGCCCCCAAGACAGTCCTTTTAAAAGCTCAAACAGGGAAGGTGTTAATGCAATGAATACACAAGTATAAGTATTCACATGAATCAAAGTTTGAGTCTTGATAATTAACTAAAACCTACACTCTTTGGACTCAATTTCACACAAAACATTTTAAATTGGGGGAAGCCTCACATGCATGACCTACTCAAATGTGATGTGGGAATTATGGATCAGGCACAAGAACCACTTGCCAGAAATTCCGGAAGCACTTCCTGGGATTACTACAGAGATTTCTGTGCATATGCCATACCCATAACACACTTGCATGTGACAACTCCTCTAACGGGTTTGTGAAAGGGCTTTTTGATTTAGGTACGTCTAATGAGAACTTGTCTTAACAAGAGTCTGCATGTTTGCATGTAAGGAGTATTTTTCAAGAACAACAACAGTGACAGGAGATCTTTAAATGTAAGGAAGTTGGGAAGTCGAATATTGGTAAGGCTCTTGCAAGTAGGATTTCCAAAGCACCTAGGGTTAACCTAATTCTGCTCCTAGTGATATTATATATAGTTATTTTTAGACAGGCCTCGTGCTAACTCTCTGTTGTGGAGTCTGTAACCATTTTTTAAAAGGGGACATAAAACATTCTTCTGTTTACCTGCACTGGTGCCTGCACCAGTTGTGAGGTCCCCACCCATCAGGCCACCTAGGAGAAGACAAATAAAATACCGTAGTCAAATTGAGAGAGGAGCTGAAAGAAACCACAAAGGTCAAACAGAAATTACAGCCTATTCCTCAAAGCAATGCGAGCCCTAGTGGAGTTCATACCACCAAAGTTCTTATAAAGATCAGGCTGTCTGAACCACACTTGAGTTCTGTCTACGTACGACTTGATCCAACTTCTGCTGCTGCGCACAAGCATTATTTAGTGGCTTCAGTGGGTAACGGCTCAGGACAATGTTGACTGGATCTGCAGTTAATAAATTGCTACGTATCTCAATAAAGGATTCAACCATCCACTGTTTTATTATGGCATTGCATATAAACACGGATGCTTTGTAGGCTTTAATGCTGAAAGGCTTTAATTCCTACTTAAGAGGAATGAGACGTGCCATATTTCAATATTTTGAATATGCTCAAATGACCTCTGCAGCAAATTAACACTCAGGTTGTGTAAATGCCTCCTGAAGCAGCAATGCAGATACAAACCAATTGCCAATTATGTGTACTTCAGTGAAAAGCCTCTCTACGGTGCCACAGCACACCCAAGGGTACGCCTGCACCCTTGGCTCTTTCAGCACTCACAACTGTACACGGAATAAGCTGGGGTAGGACTGCCCAGTGTTGACAATGTGCCAGGCCCAGTTCAATCCCTAGCATCTCTAGTTAAAAAAAGAAGATCTCAGGTGGCAGGATGGGAAAGTTCTCTGCCTGAGACCTTGGACAACCACTGGCTGTCAGATTGGCAGTGCTATACTGGATGGAGAACAGCTTCATTGGTCCATTTTTCCCAATCCCACAAGACTTGAGGCAGTGATGGTTTGGGGTGCATCAGGGCTGGCATCCAAGTAGCTCTTTTGTTGGCACAAGTGTTTTGCAGGTGTACTAGGGTTTCCCCAACCTTTCCCCCTAACTGCACCTCAGCTTCTTGATCTCCAAATTACCTTAAATTTTGGAAGCAGCTTGCCAGGCAGTGAGGAGGGCTGTTATCAGAAGGGTAGGGGGGAGTCTGGGTAGTTATTTTCAGATCCCGCCCAAGATATTTAAATGATCTATGATTGTGCAATCCTCCAGTGTACAGCTGACCCCAACTGTGCTGATCCTTGCAAACCAGAAATGCAAGCTGTTGCATGTCAGACTGCCATGCGATCACTGACCTGGGCTGTGGAATCTGCCCAGCTGGCTCCCCATAGGGAGTACGTATGTATTTTAGGAAACGTTTAGGTGCCTTTTCCTGGGACACATCCTGTGCACTTGGTTATGTACCACAGCACCAAACTGGCAGCTCCAAGAAAGTGCCACCAGAGTGAATGACATCAGAAAACTGCAGGGGATAATCCTGTGCTGAGTAAATACTAGAGAGTGCTTCCCTTGACACATTTCCAAGAAATTTAGATGTATTTTGTGCAACATTCTTAGTATCTTCACAACCACTGAGTCAGTAGCTTTTGTTTTTTAATATTTTCCTTATGCTGGATACCTTATTTGACTCTTCTGAGTTCAACTTGCTTAAGGCTGATTCTACTTCAAGCAGAGAGAGAGAGAGAGAGAGAGAGAGAGAGAGAGAGAAAGGGAGCCTAATCCCTATTCATCCTGCTTAGAGGTGATCCTCCACTTGGGTGGAAGACAGCATCTTGCTTATAAGGTGAGACAATCCAGCCTTGATATGGAACAATGCATCACACAATCAACAAGCTTCTAATGGCCCAACACATGATCACAAAGGCTACATTCAGCTTCTTAACTGCAGATTCAAATGACCTGTTTGCCAGCAAAGATAACTTCTCTCTGACTATGCTTTCAGATGCCTTCCCAACTTTGTCTTGCATAAAAGAAGATGCACTGTATTTTTATGACATGGCAAATGGACCCAGATTCAGAGTGTATATTCTAAAACAATCTTGCTGAGTTTAATGGGACAATGCTGGAGAAAATGGATTATGTCACAAGCTGGTATCCAATGGACACAATCTATTGTTGCAAGCCAATAGGAACACTCATTCCTTCTAATAGGGCTTGCGCTGAAGTTCACATTGGATTGCACCCACTAATCCTCTTCATTTTTAGAACATTGTTCACTTGTTCTTATCTTTGCATTTTATTTTAGTTGTTATTTTAATGAATTCCGTATACTGCCTTGTGATTTGATAATGAAGGGCAGTGTATAAATATTGTAAATAAATAAATTATGCGTTTCCTTTCAACTTACACAGTATTTACAGCATTCAAGAATTTATCTTTAGTTCTATTTAGCTGCAAATTCTGAAGGAGGATCATCCTCAGATAACATAGCATTTTGAGGTACACTATGATCAGTTTAAAAGAGAGGGAGGAAGGGAGAGAAGTTTTGCTTTCCTAAATATAGCATGGAGACACAGATGCAGAGCTAGTAAAGTGAAGAAATGGGATTGGGCAATGCCTACCTGTGTTACCTGCACTTGGTGGCCGGTGTGTCACACCAGGAGACATGCTATTCCTCTGTAAGGAAGGGTGGGCCAGAGGCAAAAGGTTGGGGTTACCCAATGAGCTTACTGGGTTGCTGTATACCAAGCTGTTGTGGTTGGACACTGGGATAGAAACTGGCATCTCAAAGTTAGGTGGTGGAACAGCCTGTACAAGTGAGAAAAAAGGGAAACAAAAGACAAGAATAGTACAAAGGCACAACAGTTTCAGAGTACAGTTATTCTATATTTAGTTCAAATATTTTGTAACTGCTGGCTAAAAACACACAGAATAGAGTCAGGAACATTAAAAAAAAAAAGGTACTAGCAAGATTCCAGCCACGGAGATAAGTCTTTTAAAAAGTGATCATGAATTAATATCCCTTCTCTCCCCTCACCCCCCTACAATTTCTGCATTTCTTTTGTATTAAAAGATCGGGAGTTCCCCTCCCACACGTCTGTTGAAAAGAAAACTGTTTCATTAAGCTTCATTTTAGCTTTGTTCCATTCACCGAAATCATAATTGCTTACCGGCGGCATCTTAATATGGTGTCATAGATAAATGCAGATCAAAGAAACACGATTACGATGACTTCACTACCCAGAGAAATATTAGAAGGTGAAAAAAATGCAAAAGGAAGTCTTTTGCTTTAGCCTGCCTTAGAAGCTCAGGATTGTGATCAGCTGTGTGAAAAGGACAAGCCTACAGTATCTGTATTTTTCTGCAAAATGTACTTGCCTCCATTGTTCTTCTTCAATGTATTAGAACCTATAGTGATATAACATTTTCCCCATATGAAAGAACACTCGAGACATACATGTGGGAAAAATTGGCTTGACCCTAAGTTTCCATAAGTGGAACTCTCCCGCTGGTGAAAGGAAAGGAGGAGATTTTCATTGTTCCTTCCTCCTTCCAACTGCAGCCCTGTGTACCATTCAAAAATCTGGTCTGGAGGGTTGGAGGGCACAACAAAACAGTGGGGGTGGTATGGGGTGCGGGAGTCTTTTATTTTAATTGTCTCTACTCTTCCTGCCAGCAAAAGCTTTCACTGGAGGAAAAGCCCTTCTGCAAGTTGGGAAGAGGAGAATTCCCACTCTGGGGAGAGATGACATCAGAATGCCACAGTTGCCAGCCAATCAGTGCTGTGCAGTGCTGGTTTTTACTGCAAACTGAGAGAACAGTTTTCGCAGAGCTTTACCACGAAGAAATGTATTCATTTAAACAGAACAAGGTGAGTGCAGTTCTAGAGATGCAATATAGGGACGATAATAATACTGAACTATCTTACAGGAACATTGTAGGGATAATGATAATTTTGTTGTTTTTACAAAAGCTCCACAAGCAGGAACTAGGCGCCTATGTGTTCTCATTGTATGGGGAAAATACACCGACTCAGAACTGGCAGTGTATGTTAAGCTTGAAGTACATTGGTCACTTATCACTTATTTATTTTAAGAGATGTTTTTCCAATATAGTTTCTAGTTTTAAAATATATTGTCTTTTCCATTTCATACTTAATGCAGGAGTTTGCAATTCTCAATAGTAATAAATCAGATGAAAAGGGTGTAAAGGTGATACTTTCGGGGGGGGGTAAACTAACTGAACTAACTCTCAATGGGGTAGATGTTTGTAAATTTTCAAGTTGTACAGAAATCTTTATGAGGCAAAACGGAAACACATTGCCAAAACAGCACCCCTAAGTATGTCACAAGCTGGTATGTTGTGACCTGGTTCATATGTTATACTTTGATTTGGAGTATTTCTTGGTGAAGGCAGGAAGTGCCGTGTCGGAATAGCAATGACTATGAAAGGCACAAGAAGCCCTGCAACATGGACGTTGTATGATGAGATCAACCTGCAATGTTATATGGCTGTTTGGGGGTGGGTGTCCATAAGGAGTAAGGAAATCAGGGCATTGTCCTACCCAGCAAAAAAGAAAGAAAGAAGAGTGCTATTTTAAAATCTCTTTTTGAGAGATCCCTGTAATTGAGGAATATTTTACTGTTAGTAAAAATGTGATTCTACAATACATGTCATGAACTCTGGCTTTTGACCATAAATATATACACAAATTATAGGACTTTTTTGAAAATCAAGCCAGAAATGATATTGCAGAGTTGTCATTGCCATTAGGTCAACACTTTTTTTTTAATCCCTGTACTAAATTTATTTTTTTAAATTATTTAATTTATTTATTTTCATTATAAAGACATCCATGTTGGTGGCACCAGTGTGACCAACACTGTTGCAATAGATGTACGGTTATTTTGATGTAACTTTCATAGCCACATACTGGGTAGTGCCCATGACAAGCAACATATATTGCTCTCTGACATGATGGAGAGTTTTTGAACCGTTCTGAAATTTTATTTCTCCAACTGTACTGAAAGGATGAGTGCTTATCTAAATTAAATTTACAGAGGTGGTCCTTCAGAAAAAGCCAGTAAAAGCCTACTTATTCTCAGTAATATCTCATAATTTCCTTCCGTTTCCCTTAGGAATCAAATTGACGAGACCAAATGATATAGTCAGTTTCCCAATTCCATTGACTGTGACATGACTTGGGGAAGTAGATGCAATTAGAAGTTAGGAAAGAGAAAAATGGAGTGAAAAGCCCCACTATTCCAGCTCATGACCCATTACGTTTGTGCATGCTAGATCAGGAGCAAAACTACCATAATAGCAATAAGGGAGGAGCTGTTCCAGCTCTTCAGAAAGTATCATCTTTATGCAGCCTGAGTATCTGCCTGTGAAAGAAGAAACTTCTGGAGCTGAAACTCTCCAGGGAACATTCCCTATCTATGAAATCTAAGATGTCATGTTGGGAGACGGGTAACTGCAAAAGACAATGCAAATCACCTACTGATAATGCTTTGATCATTGAGGGGCCAGTGTCTCTCGAAAAATGTTTCCACATGTATTCCACAGGAAGTAACCTAATAAACTGCTTCTCTCCTAACCAGGTGCTACTAAAACAGCAGATGTCAATAGGGGTTATAGGTTGTTGACCCTAGGTTAACTGTGCCTTCTCAGTTGGAGGCACTTCAGTCTGCAAACGGCTTCCCTTCCTGAGTCCAACAGAACCCTGCCTATAGACTACTTTGGTTTTAAAGACAACTGTGTTACAAAGTATTTGTTCAAAGCAACAGTCTAAGGGCTAGTCTACACATCATAATCATCATGTGGAGAACTCTTGAAATGGGCTCTCCATGCGGAAGCTGTAACATGTAGAGTGACTGGGATACTTCTAGGCCCAATTTACACAACAGCTTTGCGGTGTTGCTGGCGAAAACTGCTGGCCCTGTGGCCAGGTTCCATGTTGCATTTGTAACATGCAAAAAGGGCCAAAGCATATTTATGCATGTGACTTTATTCTCTGAGGACATATCCCCTCCAACTACTAGGTAAACTACCCTATTTGGCTCCTACTGGTTTTCCCCCCCACCTGGCACACTATCTAGGCTTTTTCTATTGCTTTTGGGCAGATAATACAGTATACAAATGTTAGCAATAAAATAACAAACAAACAAACTGATCTCCAGCTTTGTTACTAAAAAAACTAGTCAAGCTTCTTTCTACTTCTGCTTTCCACCTACCCAAGGGAATCTGTGAGTTTCATCTAAGGATGGAAATGATTCCGAGTGACAGTAGAATTTTCCAGCATTCTGGCTCGTGTGGAGAGCCTCCAGAGATACAGAAGGCTCTATTCTTCAGAATGTCGCCCTTCACGAGCTGAGGGAGGGAGAGGGGCTGGGGCTAGAGCGCTACTTCTCCTCACATGATTACCCTGTTCAGGTTCAGAACACCTGAATGGGGCTAATGTCTTTGGACATTCACAAGAAATGGCTGAACGTTGAAGCAACCTCTGCATTCTTTCCCTACAGAAATCTCCTTTTGGAAAGCACATTATATAGCTCTTGAATATTTTCTTGATTGAGATACGTCCCCCCCCCCACTTGAGTCTTTTTCACCAAATTGAAGACATTTTTATTTTAATGGGTTTTTAGGACTTATTGTCACCTGATTTTACTGTGATTTGACTATCTGAACTTATTATCTGTCTTATGTTGTTAATTACTTATTGATATGGTATGTTATGATTATTGTGTCTTATCTATGCCTTTAGCTGCTCTGAGTACTTTAGCAGAAGAACAGGATAGAAATCATCATTACCACCACCACTGACATTATATCAGACTGGAGATTAACAATTGGTCTTAAGACAGTTGAAGGCTGTTTGCGAGGCAATTAACTGCTCATGTGTATGTACACATTTAATGCCTCCTGCTGTCAAACAAGTTTTTGAAAGAATTCAAAACTCTTGGAAGTTTGGAAACGGCAACTGATACAGAATGCAAGAGCTACAATGCTTGTGAGAGTAACAGCCCCATCCTATGCGGGTGCTGGTAACCCTCCAAACTCGGAGGATTAGGGGCATCCAATTGAGGGCGGGAGGAGCGCAGCAGATATGATTGCTAATCAAATTGATAAGAAATACTCAGCGTTATGTTGGAGAGGATGCCAGGAAACCGGCACCTATGTTCATATGTGGTGGAGTTGTAAACATGTACAGAAATTTTGGCAAATAGTATTTAAAGAGATAAAGGAAATAACCAGGGTAAACTCAGAGGTATGCCCTAGCATAGCATTACTATCAATTTATGATAAGGTTTATTATACTCAAGATGTTAAAGATCTAATTACAAACTTATTGACAGCAGCAAGGTTAATGATACCTAGAAAATGGAAAATGCAATGTGATTATCAAATAGAGGAATGGTATAAAGAGGTATGGGATATTGCTATTAATGATACGTTAACGTGTAGTATTAAAGTTAAAAGGGGATTATCGAATCGAAATGATTTTAAAGATATATGGAGAGCATTTGTAGATTTTGTTTTATTAAGTAGGAAAGGGTGTGTACCTTCACAAGAGTCATTACAATTTTGGAAGGTTGAATAGTTACGTAGTTATTTGGTCCCAGTGGGGTGTGTGTGTGCACTTATTATTTGTTGTTATTGTCTTTGTTATGTGTTTGTTGTATAATTTGTAGGTTTATGTATTGTAGCTTATATGTTAAAATTTAAATAAATTTTTTGGGGAAAAGATATGATTGCTGCCGCACTCCCCTCGCCCTCAAAAATATTTAGACGACTGATTTTGGCCTTCTAAATGTTTTTCCTCTCCTCACGAGGAGGAGGCTGAGGCACTGCCCGGATCTTTCGGAAGACCGTGGTGCCTCACTTCTCCCCTCCCTGCCCCCAGGACCCCCCCCCCCATGCTGGAACCGAAGACGGCTTTCCATCTTCGGTTCCCAGCCGGCACGGAAAGAACCACACCAGCTGCAAGGTGGGGGAGCCGGGTGCTCCACGGGTGGACTCCCACCTGCGACATTGGAAGAGATGTCTATTTGGACCTATTTTTAGGTCCAATTCATGGTGCTGATTTTGGCGTTTAAAATCCTAAATGGTTTAGGCCAGATTATGTGAAAAACCGACTACACCCATATGAGCCTCCCCAAAAGTTAAGATAACTTGTGGAAGCTCTACTCTCTGGCCCACCAGCGAGAGCTGTTAGGCTAGTGGGTACTAGGAACAGGAATTCTGAGTGGTGGCCCCATATCTTTGGAACTCCCTCCCCAGTGATCCTCATCACTGCTGATTAAAAAAAAAAAAATCCTTTGAAGATGTTTTTATTTGTCTGTGCTTGGTTGAATTGTGCTGTTAAAAAGAAAAGGTGCTGCTAGGTTTTTTTTTTAAATTGCAATTTAAATGTTGACATTCTAATATTGGTATTTTTATATGTTTTAGAGAAAGGCAGGTTAAAAATCTTTTAAATAAAAATAAAATAAAGTATAAAAACTCACAAAACTCATTCCACAGAGATGTGTGATGAGTTTATGGGATGCACCATGATCAGGCTGCTCTCAATTCACTGAAAAACTATCCGCTGCCTGTGACTTCCCAAGGGCAGTTTGAGGATGTGGAACTCACTCGTGCATCCTCTGCTCCTTTTAGAATGTCTGAAGCCAATCTAAATATAGTGAGAATCATGGTTGCATTGCCAACTCTGTTCTTGTTTAAAGCCCTGGCATGACATTTCTTTAGCCAAAAATGGAAGGGGGGGGGGGGAGAAGACTTGCACACTGAACCTGTCCTATGAAGGAGGGTGTTTTTCAACACATCCACCACAGCCATGGAAGAAGCATGAGTTATGATGAAGGCTTAGTTTCTTAGGAAACATATGCACCATGTAATTTGAAATATCATACAATTATGTATCCAAGTATAGAAACACAATGGATGAAATTCACCCTTTACAGCTCAAAGCCTGAATGCTGGGGTTATGCAAGAGGAACTTCTTGGCATTTGTGAGCTGGGAATAGAATCCAATCCCTCTCCCCTTAAAAAATTAAAGTAAAATAAAAAAGGGTGAAGGGATGAGATTCCAGCCCAGCTCAACAGCTCTTCTATCCCATGCAACAGAGTAATGCTTTCAGCTTTTCTATGCTGATTCAGCTGCAGGACTACTTCAAATTCAGCAGCCTAGAGGCTGCCCTGCCTGGAGAGTCATTTGTCTATAGCTGATGGTCATACAGAGCTTCTAATGGCAACCCCTTATTTTATTTATTTATACCCCAACTTTCTTTCACATTGGAACTCAAGACAGCACACTTCAGGTTCCCAGGTAGTCTCCCACCCAGCTACTAATCAGACTCAGGCCTGCTTTGCTTTCATAAGGTTGCTGCATCCTGTGTGTTTGGGCCATGCCCTGGGCTTTTACAGTTCAGTCATTTAGTGAAAATTTGAGGTTTTGCATGGCAAATAGACACAAATGGCTCAGACGATGAAGCAGCCTCAGATCATCACAACTTTCTCAAAATTAAGAGCATGCACATTAAAAGATGGATCCAAACCAGCACATGTGAGTTCTCTACACACACATAGAGGAGCACTCCATGAGATACAATGCGCTGCCACTGGAATAAAATATTATCCCTCACCTATGCATGAGTGAAAGTACATGGTGAGTGAGGTGATGGCCACCTAAATGGATAGCTTTAAAAGGGGATTAGACAAATTCATGGAGGATAAGGCTACCCATGGCTACCAATCATGATGGCTACATATTAGCTCCAGTATCAGAATGAATCTATATGCCAATTGCTGGGGAACATGAGCAGGAGAGTGCTACTATATTCACATTCTGTTGTGGGCTTTCCATAGGCATCTGGTTGGCTTTTGTCGCACCAGAATGCTGGACTACATAGGCCTTTGGTCTGATACAGCATCACTCATTTATGCTCTAATAAGAGGGGGTTGGATCCCACCCACTGTCTTCTAGATTTGTGAGCGGCACCTTCTTTTTGAGAAGTAGCCTCAGTTTGTATGAGCAGAACAAAACTTTTTTAAAATGCAGTACTGTGAGATTAAAAACTATGCAGAATGCAAGGAATGCTATATAGAATCTTGAGCGTTATCTACACGATGAATCTGTAGCAAAGTGGATACAATAGTTCCATTTCCAACTTACTTTAGTGAATGGGTCACTGTGAAGCCATTTGACCTGGTGGGATGCTAAGAGGTTTGAAGAGTCACACACAATGCCATCTGCCTGCCTCTTTTCCTGTCTGCAGGATCAACAGTGTTTATGTAGGCTTTCATAATGGTCTCATATCAAAGTGAATGACTGGGTTCGCACGATCAGCAGGGAAAAGAAGCCACCATGACTTCTTTTCCCCGCCCCGCGTGTGCCAGTTGCACGCCATGCGATTTGTCTAATTACCCTCGCGGCACGTGGCTTCCCGTGTTGCTCAAACCCAGTGAGGTGCACGGTGGGGGGTGGCTTCAAAACCACCCCAGAATCCATGGCTTGTTGTAGAGTTCTGGGGTGGCTTCGAAGCCACCCCTGGCATGCACCTCGCTGGGTTCGAATGACACAGGAAGCCATGCAACATGCAGGTAATTATGCAAATTGTGGGGAATGTGGGGAAGGGAAAAGAAGCCACGGTGACTTCTTTTCCCCGCTGATCATGCGAACCTGGCCAATGTGGGCTGATTGTTTGGATTACCATGCATACAGGCAAATTATACAACTGTACCCCTTCACATTCATTTTAGTTGGGCTTGCAGAGAAGATACGGGTAGAAGGTTCCCTATGTTGTTGTATGTGCTGTATTTCATTTGGAGCTGTATGCTTAGACAAGCTGAGATGATAAATGTGGGAAGAATGTAAAGACCACTTCTGGATGGGGCAAGGGACCTATACACACTGGTGGAAAAGAACACAGGACACTAATAAAAATGCAGGGCATCCAGAAAATGGGAAAACCCTTTGCCATGATGTTATACTACAGAAATACTCAGCTTGCCTGTGAATGCCCTTCACTCTTGCAGATCAAAAGCAATTCTGAATCTTTTGTTCTCTCTACTTTTCACTTTATGGAAAATAAACATGTAAACAAATGGCCATAAAATAGTATCCAGTTGCCTAAGAAACATAAAGCAAACCTGCCAGCCCTCAACTGCACTTCATGTAGACAAAGTTCTTTCGCATCTGTCTTGAGCCCAATTAAGTCAATGGAAAACTCTTGTTTCAAAGGAAAATTCTTGTTTCAATGAATTTGTGCTATATAAAAGCATACAGGGAACCTCAGAAATCCTTCAGCTGATCTTAGACTGTCTGTAGTGAACATCCCTTTAATTGTTCTCACACACAATACTTTATTCTTTTTTATTTCAATGGGGCTTATGCAGAGAGGTTCCCAGTGGAATGTGTCCATTATACCACGCTATCTGTCTTCTTCTCCACCAAAATTGCCAGTGATTGCTGCCATGTTCAATTTGTGTCAATCTCAAAATCACGCAAGAGATCAAATGTGAGATTTGTTAAGGTGGTCTACATGGTATTTTTGAACCATTCAAATAGTGGCCATTTGGGAAACACACACCCAAAATGCATTGCAATGATTGACTCCAATGTTTTGCTGAAATGGTCTTACTTTCTAATTTCATCCTATCCTGACCTTAAAAATACTTTACAGTAAAGTGACCTTCATAGCTGTCTGTCTTTCTAAGCTTGCAGAATCCTTTGCAGCACAAATAAATGTATGATTGCAATCAGATGTTTCGGCTCACTTTTACATGAACCCTTTCAAGACTATCAAAATATCATTTCTTAACTCCTATTCCCTCAGAAATAAATTTCTAGCCTTGTCCTTCTTTCCTTACAAGCACAAAAGCAGGGCTAACATATGTATCTTATCCCCCGCCCACTCCACATATTATTTCTGAGTCCTGATTACTTGGTTAATTTCCTTCCTCGTTCTTTCTTCTTCTTTTTTAAAGCCGTCAAACCAAATTGTGTGATGATGATCTCAGGCCATGTGTGAACTATTGGTGGGGATGGGTGGGACTGAGGAGTCAGGGGCTAGAGTGTACATACCTCTAAGAACGATATAGCATAGGAGGACGTGGCATTGGTCCATCTAGCTCAGTACTGTCTATTCTGGCTAGCAGCAGCTCTCCAATGTCTCAGGCCATGACAGATGAAAGCCTTTATATCTGAAGACATACACTAGGAATGAACATGGGACCTTCCACAACCAAAACCTGTGCTCCACCTCCCAAAGCTATGGGCCCTCCCTGCAGCGCAGCACAGGTAGTGTAGACCATCGTGGGTCAGCTATGCAGCCCCGTGCAGATGGGCGAAGCCTGGTTGTGCCTTAAAGTGCTCCTGAAACACAGCTGATCCATGAATTGCTGCTAATGTAGACACAGCCTTAGGACAACCTTCCCCAACCAGATGCCCTCCAGATGTTCTGGACTACAACTCCTATCAGCCTCAGCCAGCATAGTCAGTGATCAGGGATGATGGGAGTTGTATTCCAAAACATCTGGAAGGCGCCAGGTTAGGAGAGGCTGTCTTAGGATCTAGCCTTACTGCAGATATTTCAGTTCACATTTTGTACTGAGATACAGACACAGATCTTGTCTAGTGTGAAAGGCTTTTAAATACTTGGAAGCAGATGCCTGATCCTTTCTTACTTCCCACTTCTGAACTCATTGAGAGGACATAGGGGCATCTTAGAAAATTCCCAAGAGCAGCATGGATTTTGTACTTGGGCTTCCATTCCAGAGTGCAACATAAAGTAAGAAGCAGCCCTTAAGCTGCCTGATGTGCAAAATCCCAGTAATTTAGGTACACACCCATTTCTCTGTGTTGTATCGCCTTTCTGCAATGATACCTCTTGTGTGATGCCCATGTACTATACCCTAATGCACAGAGTAAAATTGCCACATCACTACCACCATGAAAAAAACAAATAAACATCTTATCCTGCTCTTCCTCCAGGGAGTTCAGGTCAGTGTAGATGGTACCTTCTTCCTCACAACAACCCTGTGAGGTAGGTTAGATTGAAGGATATTGCTTGGTTCAAGGTCACCCAGTAAAGCTTTGTGACTGATGAGGATTTGAAGCTGGTCTCTTGGTCATTTTAGCCACCCTTCCCAAACCTGGCACCCTCCAGGTATGTTGGACTACAACTCCCAGCCATCATGGCCAGTGCCTATGATGGCTGTGGGTGATGGGAACTGTAGTCCAACACATCTGGAGGACACCAAGTTGGGGGAGGCCTTGGTAAGCAGTCCACAGAGGTGACACACACTGCAAATCTCACAAGCACATTCCACATCATTTTAGAAGGCTGTGTGCACATGTTTATGTCGAATGACATGTGATCCTAATGTAGGGATCCTCACATGCGCCGCTGTTTTCAAGAACAGATGGTGTTCCCTTCCAAAAGTTTTGACCTACATGTGTGTTCTCTCAGGAAAGATGCATGCCTTATTCATCTCACCTTGCAAATCCAAGCTATGGGGCTGTGCCTCTGTGGCTTCTCTGAGGTGGCTGCAATAGTTTACTACACATTGTACACTGAGAGCAAAGCTGGAATTAGCCCTCAATGAGGTAAGATTGCAAAGGGCACTCACTGTGTGAATCCTGTAGACTTAGGGCCCAGACACACAGCCAACCTTGGCATAGCAACTGTTGTGCAAACCATGAACTGTGGCAGTCTCATGGCTGCTGATCAAGCACGCATAACACTACAGAGCTTGTCTTCACAGCGAACAGACCTTTTTAGCTCTTGCAGTGGCCTGGCCAAAGGTCAATCTGCATACCATTGAGTACACGAATTCGGCAGTCATACAACTGTTTCACTTCTGGGTAGCAGCAAACATGCAGGGCAGTTACCATGCCGGAGATAGTGACACTGATTTGCCTTGATCCTTACAGTGCTTCTCATCGTTGGATTTTAAAGTGATTATAATCCTTAAATTTTCATTTCACCCGGCCAATCATAAACTCTGGAATATATGCACTGGTAAACCCACTCTCACACACTTTCATACAGGCAAGCGAAATGCAACACATTTACCCCTCCTCTTGTTAAGACAAGCCAGTCTCTCCACGACCTACACATTCTCCAGCGCAGAAAAAAAGGAATAACTGTGCGCACAACTGCTTTGCTCGTGGCGACCCCTTTTCTCCTGTGGCTGAGCACAGAAACATACAATTTCAGCTTCTGTCCCTAGCAAAGGAGACAGATTAGAGGCTTCCCACAAGCAGCTGCCATGGCCATTTGGGGTGGGGTGGGGAGGAGCCGCAGAGGGCGAGGCGGTCATGTGCGCCATCTCTGAAGTCTAGACAAACTGAACAGATTTATTCAGCACAGTAGAAGAAACCACTGCCAGCGCTGTGGTGCGGCTGCTGCTTGGTATTTTAACACTGGAGCAGTATTTTGACCCAGAGGAAGAGGCAGGTGGTGAGAAAAGATTCTTAGCCTTTCACCGCCTCTACCCTGGAAGTGGTGCTAGATCTTGGTCCATTCACAAAAAAATGTCACCGTGTATAATTTAAAGTATAGACGTATACTGCCAGGAATGGGTTTCTGGTATTAATAATAATAATAATAATAATAATAATAATAATAATAATAATAATAATAATAATAATAATTATTATTATTATTATTATTATTATTATTATTATTATTATTATTCTCGGGGTATTGGCCTTGGAAAAACAAGTCAAAAAAGTATTAAGATTTCATGGATTTCAGAGGATCCGTGCTTTTACACGGGGACATAATCAGACTTGGTCCCTGGCCTGAACTCTGAAGTCGCTGAGAAGGAATGCAGCCTAGGCCCAGCAAAGAAGGGCAGTGCCTGTAATACCAGCATAAAAAGCAGAGTTCCAGCAGGTTCTGCTTCTCCCGGTATTATCAGTGATTGGCAGTAGATTCAGAAAGGACTAAAGAAAATGCTTCTTTAAACATTGTGCCATGAATTGATGGAATTCACTGACACAGTGAAGATGTGGTGCTGGGTTGCTAGCTTAGATGGCTTTAAAATGGAACTGGGCAAGTTTATGATGGCTACATTGAACTTCCATGTTCAGAGGTACAGTAGTACGCTACTGAATATCAGTTGCGGGGGGACGACAACATGCTATTTCATTCAAGTCTGGCTTGTGGGCTTCCCATAGGCATCTGGTTGGCCACTGTGGGAACCGAATGCTTGGCTAGATTAAACTTTGGTCCGATCCCGTAGGGCTCTTCTTGCATTCTTATCACAAAAGAAGTTGCACCTGTTGATGTTCCATCCATCCTTTGTTAAATCTGGAGATCTTATTGGGATTCCATCTGAACAGAAGTTACCTTTCTGTTTCCCTATCACGCGGAAATAAGTGTAGTAACTGAAAAATGAAAGGTCTGCAGCCCCAGGATTTCCACCAGGTGAAGAAAGGAGGGCTGGAGGTTTCACAAGACCACTGAGCCAGTCACTGCAATAGCAATCGCGTTATTGAGCGATATCTTCATGCTGAAGCTTGGCCTTCTAAAATCACAGTGGCAACTTCAAAGCTCCCCTTCCGACATATGGAATTAGGCAAGTGAGAAGAGCGTGAGTGGAAAGGGAAATACGAGTGCGCATGCATTCAATTAAAAGTTGCATACACATGTTAAGCATTTCAGAAAAAGTGCTCTAAAGGAACATTGGTCCAATTTGGAACTCTTCTAGTCTCCTGGGTGAAACGTTAAGGTTTCCAAAAGTTTGCGAAAGCATGACTTTTACTACAAAGGCCAGATCAATTTAGCCAAGTGTTCTTTAACGCACATGAAAGATCTGCTCCCCCAGGAATGAGCTACAAACAGTCTAAAAAAATGTAAATTGTGGCAGCAATTCTTGAGAAAATGTCTCCCATCTGGATGTCAGCTCTTGCACATTCAATTGGCTATGTGTACACAAGTGGCGGGGCACATTTGGTAAATGGAAGGTAATTTTTGTTTTGTTTTTGCAAGCACAGATATTTGTGCTTCCCAGTGCTCAGCTTGTTTGTGCAAAACGGCTGTCTGTTCACTACTGTAAGGGAAACTGAATATCCCTGATCATTTGTGCACACAGTCAAAGCAGAGGTTTGCTGAAATTTAGTAAAATAGATTTTTTATTTTATTATTTATTAATTATATTTATACCCCGCCTTTTTTCCTGAAAGGAACCCAAGGCGGCTTACATAATCCTCCTCTTCCTCCTCTCCATTTTATCCTCACAACAACCCTGTGAGGTAGGTTAGGCTGAGAGTCAGTGACTGGCCCAAAGTCACCCAGTGAGTTTCATGGCCGAGCGGGGACTAGAACCCAGATCTCCTGCGTCCCAGTCCAACACTCTCACCACTACGCCACACTGGCTCTATAGATCCAAAATAGATCCAAAAGGCTTCTCTAAATGAAAAGTTACTTCTCTAGATGGAAAATTACCTCTCTTTATTATGGTGTGTCTCTGGTTCATTGCTTACAGTACACTTGTCTTCATTGCCTGAAGGGATTCTGAATCTGACCCACTTTTTTACACATAAAGACCACATGCCTTAGGGTTTTGCTCAAATAACTGACCTCTTCTGGCACAGTGTATTTGTCCTAGATTATCCTGTTATTTGTTTTAATAATATATATTGGAAGAAATCTCACCAAAACCAAAATGGCAGAACTACAACAAATTCATGCTGTAGATTAGTGCAACTATGCAAGGAACAAAGCAGAAAAAACTCCACTCATCTTGCACATGGACAAAAGCAGCCATGGAAAAAGCAAAGGTGCTGGAGGACAGATGGACAAACTGGCTCGGCCTACATGAAGCAAGCATGATGCTTCCATCAGGAGCGAATGATCAATTTCTGTCCACACAGGTTTGTGGCTGCTGTAGTGTCCAAAAAAAAAGGTACAGTTGGAACTATGCCAATTCAGGGTCTTATTGTGCCTACACTGATCTTCAGGGTTTTTTAAAGAAGCTGAAGATTCACTGTTCCACCAACTCTAATGCATGGTAAATTAGTTGTGCAGTCTACAAGTTTTAAGGAGCAATTTATATAATTGCTAGAAGCGATAGCCACAGTAAGCAATAGTCAGCATAGCCCCCAAGCTTGGTTCCTATTCTTAGGTAACTGCTTAATACAAAAGAGATCATGGACCCAAGTTTCCACGAGATCGCTGAAATTAGCTATCCTGTGTGAACTCATCCTAAGTTGATCCTTTAAAACAGGCTTGGGCAACTTTGGGTGGTCCAGGAACCAATCTCCCACAGCAATTTTTTTTAAACTGGAGGTTTGTCACCACATTTTGGCAGCAAACTGCAAGTGGAGACTTACTAAGGACAAATTTCACTTGTCTTCAAGCTAAAGTTTTCCCTAGAAAGCCTCTGTGGTGGTTTGCCACCGCGTTTCTGAGGCAACCCACCATTTATTTATTTATTAGGAGAAGTGAGAGCCACACTGGGAGGGCGGTGTGTGACAGCCTGCAGCCTGCGTGTTGCCCAGTCCCACTTTAAAACCTCGCTACTCTTATCAGAATGAGGTTGCTTAAGGAACCTTAAAACTGAGCTCCTTTCTAAATTAACATCACAAACATCATGTTATTCAGTATAGCGGAGTTCCAAGGCACCTGAAAGGCTAACAGATTTATTGCAATATAAGCTTTCATGGACCAGAGTCTCATCCACAAAAGGTTATGACACAACACAATGCATTTGTTAAGGGTGCAATCCTATGCATGTTTACACAGAAAAAATCCCTTCAACTTCCAGCATGCCCTAGCCAGCAGTGCTAGTTGGAGAACAATGAGAGTTGTAGGACCCTTTTCTGTCTAAACATGCATAGGATTGCACCCTAAGCCTTTTCTTAGTGTCAAAGGGTTCTTTGTTGTTTTTGTCTGTAACAGACGAACGCAAGTACCCCGCTGAAATGTGTCATCAAATACTGTACACATGAATAGTACTAATTGTACTTATGTAATACTTGTAGTTTTCATGTGAAGTTTCCCCCTTTATATGTCTGTGCAAAACAAACTAGCTACATGCAGAGTTATTTCTCTTAAGTATCTGGCAAGGCATATGACTGTTAGAAATTCTGTCCTGGTTAAAACAAAATTTAGCGCTTGTTAAAGCGTTAAGAGGAACGCTGATGGAGTCAAAGCAAATCTTCTGATAAAGCTGTAAAATCACCTCCAACACACAAACGTGACTGAATGCTACCATTTGGCTCTCATGCAGTCTGCTTTGCTGCTACTAGCAATTAGCTACATAACCCTTCAGTGTGGTAACTGAATTTAGAACATAGTTTTAATAATGGTGGTAGCAGGACCCGCGTTCTTTAATTTACAACGTGAAGACGAATTTTAACTGTATGCCATTTTTCTTTCTTTCTTTAGAAAGGTGTCTGTGACTATGTTAACCTGTTCACAGCAAGGTTTACAGATGTGCTCTAAATACATTTGGGGGTAGCTAGTGTGGTAAACCAGAATTCTGAAAATTCACTGTACATAATGTACATTGTTTAAACTTCCTTCTTTAGGTTTTGCCTCTGGTTTGTCAAATACATCTCATTAAGGAACTTTGCACACCTTGAAAGCAAAAATATATAGTGGTGCGGTATTTCTTACATGCAATTTGGTTTTCATGGGAACTGTCAAAACGTGTCTCTCGCCAAATATGCTTTTTCGTAAGAAACCAGAACTGAAAGGGTTAGGGTGTGTTACTGCAGTGGTTATCAGCAGACAGCCATCTAACCTTTGGTACTTACAGGAATTTTATGGCTCTTGATCATATTATCAAATTCTTCATTAATTTTTTTGTATTTTTCCTCAGTGCGTGGGGTGAGGGCGTAAGAGGAGTCGGGATCGGGGCTTTCACAGCCTTTGTTTTCTTTCTTGTTCAATGCCTGCCAGGTTCAGAGAAATATCAGAAAGTAAAAAAAAAACGAAAGGGAATTCAAGAGTACTTACACATAATCTTTGCCTGCTGATCATTAGATCAATATCTTCATTAATTTTCCTGTACTTGTCCTCAGACTCAGGGCTGTGACCTACTGAATCGTCAGCATCGGGGTCTGGACTGTCACAGCCATTAAGTCCTTTCTTTCTCAACGTCTGAAATACATAATTTAGAAAGTTCAAGCCTTGACATAGACTGCAAGAGAGAGATCCAGGGCCTTTACCATAGCTCAGGCTGCCTGGTGGTTGAAGGCTGTTACATATTGCATTAGGGAGAGAAAGAGGAGAGAGAAGCATTAGGTCAACGAACGGCAGCTCTTGTTACCAGCAGCAAAGAGAAAGCCACTACGACCTCTTCTGCATCTGGGGTCAGTCAATAAATGGAGAGAGTACACAGTCTAACAAAATGACTGTGCTACCATCTATGCTATGCCTTTCCCTGCAACAGAAACATCAGCAGGTTAAAGTCTTCAGCATCCACATCTTTTTAGTGCATAGAAAGGGTAATGTATTCGATCAAGCAGCGAGCTGCAAGTCGTTCTTTGTGAGAGGGAATGACGATCCAGAAGCAACACTCTGCAGCTTTCACTCTGCAACAACACTCTGTGATATTAAGCCTGTAATGGTTCTTGCATTAATCAACAGGCACCTTCCTTCCTGCTACTCTCAGCAAAAGGACTGAAATGGGAAATGGCCCAGCTGGTGCCAACACTGGCTTCATTTCAGTGCCAAATTAAGTCCGGGCTATTTACCCAAGCCTTTAGGTCTCACTGACTGCAGCTTGGTTTTGATTTGGTTCCTTGGGTTATTAATGCTGATTTTATATCGTTGTCACTTTATGTTACATTGTTTTCTATTATTGTACCTTGTCCTGAGATCTACTGATATAGGGTGGGTTAGAAATATTTTAATAATAAATAAGTCGGGACACTCAGCACTGCCCATGTTACAGTTTCTTGTCATTGGGGTACTCTCACAGCCATGTCAAAAAATAATAACACAAGAAGAGGCCTTAAAAAAAATCTCTCTCTCTTTTTTTAAATATAATACTTTGAGAGTTCTGTCCAATAAATAATAAATTATATGCCAAAAACCTGAGCAGCTCAACATATATGTGCCTAATGAGCAGACACACATGCACACTAGATAGACAGATAGCTAGATAGATATATGCACACCCTTCCCTTCCTTATTAAGAAGGTTGAGCTGAGAGGAGCCATTATGTATCTATCTATTTATTATTTTGTTGCTATACTTATATTCTGTCTTTCTTCCAAGGAGCTCAAAATGGTGTACATGGTTTCCCCTCCCCCGACATCACCCCTTCTTCTTTTTTATCCTCACAACAACTCTGTAAAGTAGGTTAGGCTAAGTGATAATCCAGTGATTTCCCAGGGAGCTTCAGGGCTGTGGGGGAATTTGAGTATGGGTCTCCCCTGTCCTAGTTCGATATTCTAACCATTGCACCACACTGGCTCTCCTTTTGTGACTTGAAGAACAGTTGGGGCCAGTGTGGAATACTGGCTAAGGGCTTTTGGTTTGGATGTGGGGAAATTCAGGTTAAAATTTCCCCTCAACCATTTAAGTTATTCAGTGGCCTTGAACAAGTCATCTCTTAGTCCAGCCTACCTCTCAGAGTAGTTGATGGGGTTAAATGAAATGGCGAAGGATGGGATACAAATGTGGAAAATGCTCATATATTTAATCATTTGATCATTTGTTTTTAAGAGGAGCATGCAAACGCTTGTAGGGGCCGGCTGATACCCTAGGCTGGACAGAGTCCCTTGTTTATTATGCCAACAATCCAGAGTTGGGCACGCTTAGGACCAGTGAAATTGAGCATGCTTAGGAGCACTGGAATCCGTTCTCTGCTGGATTGGGATTAATGACACCAGCACATATGAAGTGCCAGAAATTATCTCTCAGGAAAAACAGTGCGCACCTTGTTTTAGTTCCCAATTCAGAGCAACAAAATATTCCATTTAATTTCTCATATTCCCCAGTTTAAAAACAAGCAACTTGCCCCCAGAGACACCTTTAAACCTAAAAAGAGTGACTAGCAACCTAAAGGCCTCTTCTATTCAGGTTTCTGGAGCCTGGATAATCAACACAACAAAATCATGAGAACCTGAAGTGTAACTCTTCCTCATGATACAGTGTGCTGAAGGGGAATTAATCCTCGAGTGGTGGTGAGAAGCCTATTTCCCCCAGTTGTTGCTTCTTGCTGTGGATCTGAAATGTCTTTCTCTGTCATTGAAGGCCAGCCAGGTCTTACGCTCCTTGCTCCCATTAGGAAGATTTATGTCTCGAGTAACTCAAGGAGGCAGAAATCTGTGCAGTATATTCCCAGTCCACCCCTACTGTGAGTACAGAGGTTGCCACTGTATTTGGCAATGTAGAAAGTTCAATAAAGGTGTTAGATAGAATTTCGGAGCATTTGCTCTTACTCATTCAAAACACCATATAGAATGGGTGTATTTTTGATGGCATGAATGTTTTCTTTAAATGTTTAGGATTTCATTTTTACAGGCTCAGAGCCGGCAACCCAGCACACTCAAAGCAGTCAAGTTACACCCAACATTCAGTACTGATGCTATGCAAGTAAGCTAGCACAACACAGTCCACAAGACAGGCTGCTCATCCAAGACCTGCTAAGCCACCTCGAGCTGCAAATTGCAATCAGAAAAAAAAAGGTCAATGCGAGCTTTTTCGTTTCTTGCATATCATCTATATCCTGGTCAGCAACTGGTTTTAAGGGAGAGTCACTTTGAAGGTCCAGGGTTTCCCCATACCTTCAAAGTGAACTGCTGGCAACATCGCATTGCAACAGCCATGACTCTTTCCACACACTGCTCTTGTTTCTTATTGGAGGGTCAGAGGGTACCACTCAGGGAACCAGATTGAGTTCTGGCATCTCCAGTCATTTATCCTTCATCTATATCAGCACTTATTATATCCTTAATATTATTTTCCTATTCATTTCAAATTTCAGAGTGTTCTTAAAGCTCTCAAGTAACATGCCTCCTCAATCTTCATTCTTAGTTTGATCATCAAAAAATGGGTAAAATACAATTTATACACAACTGAAACCAGAGCCAGCCTTGCCATTAGGCAGAGTAAGGCAATCGCCTCAGGTGGCAGATGCTGGAAGGTGGCAGCAAGGTGTGCGAGGAGAAAGCTGTGAGCTACACAGTCTGCCCTGCACCCCCACTAAGCTAGCCTACTGCCTTCAAGTGCGGTGGTGGACACTGCCCCATCATCAGTGTGGAAGAAATATTCAACTGTGTGTCCATTTGACTTTTGTACATGGAATGGGATGGGAGACCATCTTGTTTTTTGCCTCAGGCCACAAAATATCTTGGGCCATCCCTGAAACCTGACTTGTAATTTTGAAGCAAAAATAGCATCTACCAAGATTTCCACAGGCCACAATTCATTGGGATGGGAACTTCTTTTGCAGAAGTCCACTTGAACAGAATGGGAGACACACAGCTCCCCTGTCAGTCTCAGGAGTCATATGGAGGAAACATTTCTGGTGGTTTTTGCCCTCCCCACAACATCCTGGGGCACTGGCAGGACTTGAGTTTAGTCATCCAGGCATTCACCAAGAGCCACTCTGGGGAGGAGGGAGTAAATGAGTGCACATCAACTGATCTGAAAACATGCAAGTTGGCTCCCTGTTCTGTGAGAGCTCAGCAGTTTACAATCTGACATAAGGCTACATCACTAGGCATCAGCGATTTTACTTATCCTAGATATCCACACCTGTCAGCGACTCTGCACCTGTTGTCTACTCTGGCAAAGACCAAATGACAGCAGCCAATCGTAACTGCTTCTGCTGCAACATGGCCATAGATGGCTTTTCTCGGTTGTGTCTCCACAGACCGGGGCTGCTAATCTCTGTGGATTTCAGCAGTCTGCTTTTTGTACTTGTAATGTTGTCACAATTTTCAGCTCTTCGCTGTGTTAAGTGTTTAAGAACATCACATTCAGGTTTCTTATACAGGCTTCCTTTCCAAATAGCTCTCTAATGCATTTAAAATTTGATCGTATACAAGTTCGGGACCCCCATCCCACCTGCTGGTGCAAGTTTTTAAAATGTGATCGCTCTCAATTGGAGAAAGACATCCTCTTGCTTTAAAACAGCTCATCAGCCCAACTTCCTAATGGCAGGGAAAGTGGACAGTCACAGAAGTGCAGACATTATTAGAGATAATAAATATAACAAGTCAAAGATTTATTGATAACCTATATTTTAGGATTGACCTGCCTGTGGAAGGTATCCTCTGTTCACTGAAGTGGTATTTTACACTCTGCTGTAGTGTACTGTATGAGAAAAGTGAACCTAAATCCAAAGATGTTCTTCTGCTTTTGTCACCTCTTGCATGAGCTGAAGCATCAGAAGTGGTATTGAACAAATCTGTTTCATCGCAAATTCTCGCTGAAGTACGTTTGTGGTACAGTGAAAGTGACTATTATTCTTCTGTTCATGGCCACTTGGTCATATGACTGTGTGAGTGAGTGAAATTTTAGGGGTTTTCAACGTTTCATTATTTGACATGTTAATCCTTGACAAATAAGTGTACAAAAGCCACTCAAGAGCAGGGCTTTTTTTCTGGTGGAACTCACCGGAACTGAGTTCCAGTACCTTTTCTTCTATTAATTCCATTACAATTTAATCGCCATCTACTCCCGAGGAAATGTAATCCAAGAGTTCCGGTACCCTTTTCTCCAGAAAAAAAGCACTGCTCAAGAGCATCTGATTAATGAAACAACTCCACTAACACAGTTATCTAATGCCTGGTACCAGCTCTCTTTAAAATGTAGGTCATATTTTGTTCCCACTCTGTACCTCAGAGTACCTTCTCAAAAAAATCATTTAGGGATGACTCAGGAGTGATGTACACCATTTGATCTCTCATCAGCACTTACATATTCAACATTTGATGATATTCAGCTGTGAACAGTCTTTGTTTGAACTGACGTTGGGTGATATGAAGTTCTTATCATCTGTGATTAATCTGTGATTCCTCATCCACATACACAAGTTAAGGGGTGATCAACAAGCAAGTGTGAACCAGGCCTGAGTCAGATTCAGACTCACATCTGGTTCTTTAACTTTTGTTATTACACCAGTCCCCAGATGACTTAGCATCATCATCACAGTCTTTGAGGGAAGAGAAAGGTCACATGGAATTCAAGGATGAAAACTTGGGTGAGGGAGAGAATAGGACATTTGTAGAGCTGGCAAAGTTGGATTCAAGATTGAGGATACTTGGATTGCCGGGGGGTGGACATATCTGCATGTCATCCTGGCTTGTGTCCTGCTGCACCAGCACATATACAACCCCCCCCCCCCAAGGAACGATACCACGAGGAGATGAGTCAGCGAGGACGATGGCTGTGGATTCAGTCAGAAAACAGCCGCAAAAGAGACCGTGGGCGGGAACACAGGTGCTTAATAAGCCCTCTCTGTATCCCCGCCCTAGCCAAGCCATTGGCTCAGCAGGAGTGACCAGTCCTGTTACCTGACTCTCCCCTCCTCCCCCACTCGCAAATCTTCTCCCTGGCCCCAGGTGAGGGGCCAGTGGAAGTCTGAGCATCCTACAGTTCCAGGTAGGATGGCTACCTATGGCTCTAGTGCCTTTAATAGTTGTGTGAGGATCAGAAATTCAACTGCTACAATCTTCCAAAGCTTGGAGATGCAGTGATGGGAGAAGATTCACCCATGGATGTTCTGCCTGTCATGTTGTTATTAAAGGTAAGGAAGCCTTACCAAAAAATAACCAGTGGCAATTCTAGTTGTAGCAGCAATGCATATGATCTGCATATGGTTCAGTGTCAGTTGCTACAAGGCCAGTAGCCAGTGACAACGGAACTCAAATTTGGCTGAACAAAACAGTAATAATTTACAGATAAACTTCAAAGGCTGTCAAGTCTTGAAATACTTCCCATGTAAGTAGGCCCTCCAGTCTACTCCAGACTGAGGGAATGGCTATGTACAAAACTGGCTTCCACCCACTGATTCCTTTATTCCAATGTTAAGTGTATCTCAGCTAAGTAGAGTTGGACCCATTAAGGTTTTTCACACTTTAAAATCTCATTCAGAATACTAAAGGCCAACGCAGATGTTACTTTTATTGCATGGCTGGCACCGATAGGAGCTTTTTTCCTAACGCTAATTGCTGTGGGATTTTCATTATGGCAAATGGGAAGGGAAGGGTTAAATATCCCCTCTCCACGTGCTGTGGTCCTGATGAAACCACCCCACCCCGCATCAAGTATTATTATTTTTTTAAAAACACACACACGCCCAGGCGTGGTTGCTAACCATGTAATAAAAGTAACATCTGGTTTGGCCCTAAAGCTTCAAATGCTCTTGAAAAAATTTAAAATTAACAGTTTCGTTAATTTTGGCCTCAATCCTGAGACAGGATTTTAGACTGTGACCTGAGTTTTTATTAACACAATGCATGTATCCAATTATAAATAAAAGAAGCAGAAGCGAAACATAATATGGTAAAAGTGCATGTAAAAGATTGAAGGTAGGGTTGGAACTTTTTGTTGATTTAAAAGGATGGCTGCAGTATGTCACAGCAATGCTGAATGGCATGCAAAGCCACCCTGCGAATACGCCACAGTGGGTTGTTTGTTTGCTGAACAACGCATGGTATGCCTGACAGACAACTGGGCTCACTGTAGCTTGTGCTCCCGCTCCTTCCCTCTCGGTCCTCCAGCTAGTATCCCAGTGTCCTTTGTGGCAGAACCTGTCTTGTCTCCCCCTCCCCGCATTGATCGCTACCCCTTTCCATTCTCCGCCATTGGGTTTTTTCCTCCCAGAGACTCAAAAAAGTGCAATTGGATCGTGTGGTGTTTTTTTTTTTTTTTTTTTTTTTTAAAAATCAGCTCCAGAAAATTACGCAATTGGGGTTGTAATTTTAAAATTATTATTAATCCTTTTGTCGGTCTTTCGCAAGTGCGCTCTTACGGCTGTCTGATATGTGTAGTCTTGTCTTCTAAATAAATTTCCTAGTCTGTTTCAGCTGTCAAAGGGAGCGGCAAAGTGGAGTAGGTAACAGATTGACAAGGTGAGACTGCATATAGGCAAATTTGCGCACAGTTACCAGGCACCAATTGCCAAGTTGTCAATTGAAAAGGGGAGAAAAGCAGCAAAAGAAGGTGCGTGCACCAAAGCGATGTAATCCTCTCCATTTTAAGTGTTGAACTGACAGTTCTCAGTGTCCTCCACCTTTTCAACAGTTCCCCAGAGTCTCCAGCTACTCCAGAAAGGGGAGGTATTAACTTCCCCCACCTTTTCACACCTCCTTTTCAGAGCACTTACTGCTGCGGTTACTGTGGGTCCCTGACAGTTCTAAAAAAAAACCCCACAGAAATATATGCAAATTTAATGGCTGGGAAGTAAATGGAGGATAATCTGTGTACCCCTTTTCTGCAGGTGCACAAATTTCCCCTCCATTTACTTCCCAGCCATTATATTTACGTATGTTTCTGCATCTTTTTAAAAACTGTCAGGGAACTGCAGTAACCTCAGCAGTAACTGCTCCGAAAGGAGCCGTGAAAGGGGCGGGGAGTTAATACCTCCCCTTTCTGGAGTAGCTGGGGACTCAGGGAAGTTTTGAGAAGGTGGAGGACACTGAGAAATGTCAGTTCAACACTTAAAATGGAGAGGATCACATTGTCAAGGGGGGGGAGATGTTGTCCTCCCACCTTTGGGTGAATTTACTCCTCCCCCCACCCCATTTTCGGTGCTTCCGATATGTGCTACTGGGTCCCTCCTTTCTCTTACTGTTATTTCTCCTGTGGCCCTTTGCAACTGTGTTGACAGTGCCTTGTTATCCCATCCTCCTAAGCTAGGTTTCATTCATCCTCATTAGCTAACCTTCTTTACTATACGCCTGCATTGGACCCTGCCTGGAAACACACCCACCCTTCCCCACTGCAGCCTGCTACAAATTAGCCGATAGGCAACCTCGTCTTGTCAATACTCATATCAGATAGCTATGATATAATGGCTGTTACATGGCTGCATCATTACTGAATATCTACAGTAGCTATTGGGAGCAGCTTTTTCTTTAGGATAATCATCTTTCTGTAAATTCATTTTACAGCAGATCACATTCCAACATACAGTAATACCTTGGATTGCAAGTAAGTTGGTCTGAGAGCGATTTGCAAGACAAGCAAAAAAATTACAAAAGACCAACAAAATAAAAATAATTTTAAAAAATATGACCCCCATTGCGCATTTTTGAGGCACCCAAAAAATATAAAAAAATAAAAGCTGGAACAAATGACAATCCTTCCAAAGTGTGTTTCGGCATCGGTGAAAGGGCAGTCACTGCCAAGAACGCATAAAGCAAGCAGCACAGGCCTTTTTTTTGCTACTGCTGCCAAGCAGCTCTGTAGCCCTTTTCAACAACCCATGATGAAATTGCCCTACTGGGTTTGGATGACACAACAACCCATCGTGGGCAAGAACAACCCTAAAACAAACCATGGGTTCTCAGGGTGGCTTATATGTGAACAAGAACCATACCGGGTTCGGATGACACAACAACCCACCACGGCTGGTTACCCATGGGTGTTTTTTTTTGCTGTATCACACAAACCAGGTCATTGAGGGTAGCTGCTGTCAGAAAGAGATGAGACGCTCCTCAGGACACGTGAAACTCAACACAGAACCTTTTGTTAAGGATGAATTGAAATCTCATGCCACTAGAAGAAGGGGCCAAACACCACCAAAAATGGATGCTTATTGCACAGTAAGTTACATGGCTGCATCATTTCTGACGTACAGTAATACCTTGGATTGCAAGTAACTTGGTTTGAGAACGTTTTGCAAGACAAGCAAATTTTAAAATATTTAATTTTTTTTTACTTGATATACAAGCGACGTCTTGCAATACAAGTACTGTAGTACGGCTTAAATTTAAAATCTCTGTACACATTTTTGGGGGGGCATTTCGTTTTGATATAAGAGTGTTTTGGATTACAAACACGTTTCCGGAACGAATTGTGCTCTCAATCCAAGGCATGACTGTATTAAGAAAATAAGAACAATAGAAGAACCACGCTGGCCTATCTAGCCCAACATTCTGTTCGCACAGTGGCCAACCAGATGCCCCGAAGGGAAGCCCACAAACAGGATATGAGTGCAACCGCACCCTCCTGCTTGTGTTTCCCAGCAACTGCTATTCCAGTGATATTACTCTTAACTATATCAGCATATTTATAGCCTGCCTTTTTTCCTATTGCAAGGAACCCAAGGCTGCTGACATGGTCCTCTTCCTCTCCATTTTATCTTCACAACAACCCTGTGAGGTAGGTTAGGCCGAGAGTCCTTGACTGGCCCAAAGTCCCGCAGTGAGCTTCACGGCCGAATAGAGACTGGAATCCAGATCTTGCGAGTTCCAGTCCAACACTCTAACCACGACACCACACTGACTCTATGAATGTTTACGACAGAAAAAAAAAGTCATACAAAAAGTTCTGGAGGGAAGACTCTTACTTAAATAATAAAAGAGACCTAGAGATAAGGCAATCCCATGCCTTATCTCCCTGCAGTTGGGCACTCCAGACACTTTTCTCCCATTCCGCCTGGCTCCTATACCTTAAGTGAGCTGGGCACAGAGCAATGGACTGAAGGGAAGTAGGGCATGGGAGGGTTCAATGCTCCTTTCCCACAAACTCCTTTCACTGTTAAAGACACACACCCTCACATACACACACACTGCTTTAAATGTGAAAATAAATGCATATCCACCCCATCTTATCTAGTTTGGTTCTGAGTGTACACTCAACAGGAAGCCACAGCCAATCCTGGCTCCCAAATGACTATACCTGTCCAATACACGTGTTTGCAAACAGATGATGGTCTCAGACACCCTTTACATTTTTAAGTGTATGCTTGAGAAACGTTTTATTGATCCCTGTGCTGTTTGTTGTTTTACATTATATTGTATTTTATTCTTTTAAATATTTGCATTGTATTTTGTATTTTTAACCGTTCTATGGCATTTCAGTTTTTTTAACTGTTTGTAATCCACCAAGAGAACATTAGTTATTGGGCGGATTAAAAATGTAATAAATAAATAAACGTATAGCAGAAAAATATGATGTGTGTGAGAAGGTTACTGCAGGGCTTGGTCCTGGGCCCAGTGCTCTTCAACATTTTTATTAATGACTTGGATGAGGAAGTGCACGAAATGCTTCCGGCGAACGCCTCAGTTGGCGCTCATGCTCAGCTTGCACAGCAGGAGCGCTCGGCTCACGAGCTGCGAGTCGAGTGCTGGGCAGGTCGCCCATCCCTGGGGTTGGACTCGATGGCCTTATAGGCCCCTTCCAACTCTACAGTACTATCCTATTTTATGAATTGTGACTTAAATTTTACCGCAAAAGTTTAGCTTTTATTTTGTTTCAGTTCATTTATTATTTATATCCCACTTTTCTATTTAAAAAAACAAATAACCAAAGCTGCTCACAGTAAAATCAACAACAACAATGTATTCTATTTTGTATGAATATGTCTCAAACGCCCCACCGTGTTCTCTGAGCTTTTTTGCTCTTGTAAACTCCGGCTAGGGTGGAAACATCAGAATTATCCTTTGCCAGTAACTATTTTTAGGGCAGGAAATGATGTGTAATACAGCCAGCAGAAACTGAACGACAGAATATAATTACTAGAGGCAGACTTCCCCCCCCCCCCTTAGACTTTGGAACTAATATGGTCATTCTTGTATAACAGGCTGTGGGATTCTAAATGACCCATATTTTGGTTTTGCATTTCATCTAAAAGGCTACATTTCCAGAGGTGGCAATAAGGCAGGGGCCAAGCAGTTCTGACTCAGCAGAAGATGCACCACTGACCAAGACAGCAACCCCACTTTCGGCAACACCCGGCCCTTCCTTGAATGACACTTAATGTCCCACCCCACCCGCACTGAATATCTACAGTAGCTATTGGGAGCAGCTTTTACTTTGGGATAATCATTTTTCTGTAAATTCATTTTATAGCAGATCACGTTCCAACATACAGTAATACCTTGGATTGCAAGTAACTTGGTCTGAGAGCGTTTTGCAAGACAAGCAAGAAAAGTTAATTTTTTTTGACTTGATAAACGAGCAAGGTCTTGCAAGACAAGTCGTAGGGATGTAACCTGCTACGCCCGCCAGAGACTCGCTTTGATATAAGAGTGTTCTGGATTACAAACATGGTTCCAGAACGAATTATGCTTGCAATCCAAGGTATTACTGTATATTTGCCAACTTAACATTATTCCTTTTATTTATATAGCTGTATTACTTAGATGCTGCTTAATATAATAAAATCTCCAAGTATTAACGAGAGATAATAAACTCTCTAACATTAGCAAGCACATCGATATACTCATTCCCTTGAGATGGAAGAAGAAAACTCCACTTCCTTTTATGGTTTACTTTCCAGTCAATTCTAGAAGACATACAAGTAAGTAATTCTGAAATGTAATAAATCAAATGCATGATCTAGGAAGGGCTCATCCCAGCATCACCTTAACTGCTCCCTTCACTACCCAACTCACAATCACACAATTGGAACCGTGTAGGTAGGAGAAGCCGTTAGGGCTGGGGTGGGAGATGCTTCGGAGAGAAGAAATGGTGGTTAGAGAAAGGGTTAAACAGCTCTCTTCCATCTGTATTCTACATGCCCTCCCTCCCACAGTGGGTTATTTATTTATTTATTTATTTAAACGGCATCAGATCTCTCTTATAAGCATTTGCATGTAATGTGCACTTAGCCCCTTAGAAACAGTCAATGTCTGTCACAATTGGCTGTCTCCTTACCTTTTCATAAAAGTTTACAATGTACCAGTGAATTAACCTACAGAAATGGTTCTAATAAATTATAGAACTCTTTTACTGCAATGAATACATCTAATGGGATCTCTGTGCACTTAGAAAAAACACACACCCTGTGTGTAAGATCACAGGCCTAGTCTTTAAACAGCTATTAACTGCTGTAGGCATTTTATCTGCTCATTAGAATAACTTCGGTTTACAATGCGTCTCCTCATCATAGAGATTCCCGGGAGAGAGCTGAACTCAAAATCTAAATGTTGCAAATTGAAACATTGATAATTCTCAATTAAATGTCTATTATGGAAAGGATGGGAGGGAGAGATGGAACTACGACACCACAAAAGGTGTGATTTGCAGCCTCCCAACAACAATGTAATCCTATTTAACCACCTTCTAGTAGTATATCTCCCTCAGGGACCATGCGGATGATCCATAACTTAATGGCAGAGCATACACTATACATTCACAGAAGTATCCAGATTGCATCCCTGATATCTCTAGTTAAAGAAACTCAGTGGTTTTGTGGTGCATGGAGCAACTTTGCCAGCTTCTGATCTGTTTCTGGACCCAGTTTGAAGTGCAAACTTTAACAGCCCTATGACTTAGGCCCTGGATACTTAAAGGACCATCTCCACAGCTCATCAGAAGAGGCTCTTCTCCATGTCCTCCCACTAGGGATATACGGATTTTATTAAATCCGTTCCATCTGTGTTTTGTGGATTGTCAGATGTCTTTCGTTCTCTTGCCTTGGGATGTAAGAGAATTTCGTTCCAGTTGTGCGCATAATGTTAATTTGCACTTGCGCTAATTTGCACTTGCGCGAATCCCCCCAAAGTTAAAACAAAAACAAAAACAACTATCTGCAAATCTGTGGAATCCATGCAACTTGGAAAAAGCCAGTCTACTGCGGAAGCCACAGGTCGGATTCATAGAAATCCAAACTCATCTGAATCCGTTGCAGATTTCTCCGACATTTCTACCTACTGCTTATCAGAGGTTCATTTGGTTCTTCTGCTGGCAGTGTTTAGACACCACCTGAAGACTTTCCTATTTCAACAGGCCTATGGTTGGTGTTTGATCTATTATCCCATTGATTTCTCTTTTCGTCTTGAAATTGTTTATCTGCTGCATTGCTTTACATACATATCTATATCTGTATCTTTCTATACAGACATAGAGTGTTGTTTTAATGTTTTTGTCTATAAACTACTTTCGGTATCTCAAGAATGAGAGGGGGAAATCTTTTTAGTGATAATAAGGCAGAGAGTCACTGCCAGCCAGAGTGGACAACAGATGGGCTAAATGTATTGTCTGATTCAGTATAAGGCAGCTGCTGGCATATCAACAACGGAAAAAAAATTACTCACCCACTATTCTAAGCATAAAGGGAAAGGAAGGAGTTCTTTAGCCTAAGTTGCCAACTGCAACCTGGGTGTAGCTCAACATATATTGTGTTGCAATTGCAGCAAAGCCCTACCCAGTGCTTTTTTTCTGGAGAAAAAGGTACCGGAACTCTTGGATTACATTTCCTCGGGAGTAGATGGCAATTAAATTGTAATACAATTAATAGAAGGAAAGGTGCTGGAACTCAGTTCCGGTGAGTTCCACCAGAAAAAAAGCCCTGGCCCTACCCATATATATCAGGATTTGGGACACACTCACACATTACAACGCAAGCCGAAGAAGTTCTCAGTGACTACCTCTCTGAAGACTGTCCTTCACATTTTAAGAATAACAAAGGACTTACCCTCTCTCTCAAAGGGATTTTTATTGCCACCATTCTGGCCTTAAATGGCTTTATGAAAACTTTCCAGGAAAATGTATGGTAAAGAACAGGAGCGGGAACAATCTGTTCAGTTTTCGGAAGATCTGGTTGCTAGATACAAATTGCTTTTGTAAAATATAAAATGTAAAAATCTGGAGTACTTCCACTCATAAAGTCCTACGCTATGTCTTATCATGAAAAGATAATCCTAAATTGCTCCTCTATTCACATAATGGAAGGAGTGGCAATTTCCACCAATTCCCCCCTCCACCTGCAGCCCAGTGCACCATATCTCATACCATTCCCAAAATCTCACAAATCCCTAGAGCAGTTTTTTAGGGTGCAGGGGGCTTCAAAGGGAAAGGGGAGGAAAGAAAGTTGCATCCCAGAAACATGAACACTTTCCTGTTCAAATTAGGATCCAAGCCAGCTTTCCCCAACCTGGTGCCCTCCAGGTGTGCTAGACTACAACACAATGGCTGTGCTGGCCCAGAATTAGGGGAGTTGTAATCTAACACATCTGGAGGGCATCATCTTGTTTCTCACAGCTTTGTTAAGCAACTGTCCAGTGAAATTAACAAGATTTTGGCCAATTAGTCTACCTTCTTCAGAACTCATGGGGAAGCTGTGAAACAGCCAAAAATCAGGTAAATTGTCATGTAATTGCAGCTATTTGAGAAAGAGATGAAGAGCAGCAAGAGAAAAAGTAACTGGAGCTCTTCAGTGAGAGTAGCAAAAATGTAGTGATTCTAAGAGGCATATTTGGAAATGGAAAGCAATCCATGTTAACTAATTAAGGATCATGGTGTGAAGTTGCACATTCTTATGTTGCAGTATTTTCACATTAACATGGGGTGATTTACCTCCAAGAACAGACACGTAGCACTCCATGTTTCAGTATTAACATTGCTACTGTCTATGAATGCTGGCAAGTGGAATTTATTGACATCCCTGGTTTCTGCATATTGGGTAAGTTTCAAAAAATGATGCTCATAAGCATTACTGCACTCCCAGAAAACTTTAAAAAATCAAAACACAAACACTACAGCATTGGAGTAAATAATAGGATATTCCTTAGGTTGGGGGTTAGCAGCTCATGAAAATGAAGGTACCTTTGAAAAATTGGAATCTGGAGATTTAGTTGATACACAATGGAGGGATTTCTGGAAAGGAGAAGGAAAGACAGGAGAGATCTGTTTTCCCAGCACCCAGAATGGTAGAGACAGAGGATGGCTTCGAGCCCTTTTGAAAATTGGAATTTACAACATCTGCCCTTAGTCCATGGCCTCCATGATAGTGAAAAGAGCAGGTTCTACATGAAACAACATTGACTACAGTGTAAATAAATATTAATCAAAATATTAACTCTGCTATTCATTTGCATAAGTGTATCATCTTTTTGTTGTTCAGTGGCAAACAGATCCCAAAATGTATTTACTTGTTCAGCCCTCTCTGTGGAGGTCCTTGAACATTGCTTCTTTGTGGTGATGCTTCACACAGTGGCTGCAATGTTCGAAATACACTCTATAGATGGTTCCACATAACTGCATGGAGAGACTCCACATCACCAACAGCCACACAGTTCTGGTGATGGCTATTCCAGAGTCAGACACTATCAATTGTGGCTTCAAAGATTTCAGCAGCCACATGGAGCACCACCAAGTGGAAATTTTGATAGCTTCTATGTGGGGGCCGTAACATTTGAATCAGCCCTAAATCATTTCAGTGGACCTTCCTTTCAAGTAAGTATGTGCAGGGTCATAGCTCTAACACACCCTGCTCCTTAAGTTACATTGTGTTGCTTAAAATCTTTATCCTAGCCATGGTAGGGTATGATTGACATAGCCATCTGTAACCTTTGCAGGAATTTATCTGTGGGCAAGTGAGATAAACAAACTGCACAGAAAAGCTATAGCTCTCCTAGGCTGCCCTAGTTGCCCATCCATAAAAATATATACTTATGAACTCCCAACAATAGGGTTTTCCTAAACAGATATTGACAGGTAGTAATGCCACTCTGCCAGTTCCGGAGCTTATAGAGCAGGATCTTGCCTTTCACGCCACTGAAATCCAATAATGACAAATGTTATGGCCCAAAAATGATTGTTAGTGATTGCCGCATTTGGGGAGAAGAAATGGCTCAGCATGAAATTCTTGCTGAAGAGTTTTGAAGAGTTATTTAAGAGTGCATCAAGATGGCAACTCCTCGCATTGCTGTTTGTCCAATTTTGTGCTAAAAAGATACCCAGGGGAGTGGGAGGGAGATGGGAATGGTATAAGGCACACGGTGTGTGTATGTATCATGTAAGTATTGTGTGTGTGTGTGTGTGGGGGGTAATCATTTCAGTAGTGCAAATCACTGGTCAGATTAACTTCATGTTATGCTGCTTGGACTAATGGGGATAAGCAAAATTATTAACACAGTCCCTGTTGCTTGCAGGCATTAAATCTGCAGCGTATTAAATTTGCTCATGTGATGCTCCTGCCCAAACCCCTCCATCTTGAAGAATCCTAAATGAGAGCACACCAACTCTGAGACGCCTATGGTTCTTTTAAAGAGTTTGCTTTTTTCTTCTTCCTTAAAAAAAATCCAAAATAGAAAAAGGTGCTGTCTAGGGAATACACAGTATTCTGAGGACTGAATAAAATAATAATTTTAAAAAAACTACATTATTGCCGTGGGAATTCCTATTTTGTCCCCCCCCCCCCAAATCAATACAATGTGCAGCAACAGCGAAAAAAGGAAAACAATTAAATGATAAAGGGATGATAAAGGGAACCTTCATGAATGCTCGCTAATATACCTCGGAATGTGCAGATGCTGGGGACAAACCATGGGAGATGGGTGTTGCCTTTGTACCCTGCTTTTAGGTTTCCCAGAAGCATCTAGCTTGAACCTATTGGGAAAAGGGTGCTGGACTAGATGGCCCCTTGGTCCAGAAGAGGTCTACCTGGGTTCTTATGTGTTACTATCTTACCTCATTGTTTCTTCTTTACCTTGCCAGTGTGGGCCAGCTGCACAACTCCCTTTTTCTTCATAGTCCTTCCTCACCCCACCCTGTGTGCCCAAGCTGATATAACCTATTACTGTTGTCAGATCTGCTTCATGAGTCAAAATTGGATGTCCTCCTCTCCTTTTCTCACAGTGTCAACCCAACCCAGCTATACAAAGGCTCACAAAGAATGACTCCTATGACCTCCTGGTGCATCCTGACCCACCACTTGAATATCACATCTTCATCTACAGTTAGTTCAACATTGTAATTAATTAACTCATTTTATTTCAGCCTCAGCTTCGTTTACGTGTTTGTGGGGATTGAAGGCAGAGTAAGTCAGCCTCGAGATAAGCACAGGGGGCTCCTACAGTCCCAATATTTTTTAATGGGACTCGAGACTCGACTCGGGACTCGAGACCAAGGACTCTTCAACATCCCTGGGCTGTGCCAGAAGGAGTGGAGAGAAGTGCGATCGCTGGCAAATATTTTATTTTTTAAAATCATTTTCCTAAAATGCAACCTTTCAGACATTTTGGGTTTGGCTGCCTCTGCCTACCTGTTTGGGGTTCCCAGCCTCCTCTGCCTGCCTGGTCTCCTCTTAACCAGTTCCACAGTTTGAATTGACCAAGAGAAAGGCCTTTGCCTGCCTGCTTTGGGGTTCCCTGCCTCCTCTGCCTGCCTGGTTATTTTGGGTTTGTCTGCCTGGTCTGTTCTTGTCAAAATCAGTGGCAGAGTTTTGAAATAAAAAGGCACACTTGTGCCTAGAATTTATTTAAGCCACACATCTGAAGTAGCCTTATTTTGTTGGGAAAACCCCCCATTGATTTTAATAGGGACTCGTGGAGTCAGCTTTGGGAGTGACTTGGGACTCGGGACTCATGAGTCACCATTTTGGACCAAGGACTCAGACTCGGACTCGAGTCCAAAGACTCGTGACTCGACTCGTGACTTGAGACCAAGGACTCTTCAACATCCCTGCTCCTACATTGCTTGGAATGCTACCTGGAAGACCACTAAGAGGAAACCTTCCTGTTTTAGATGGTGCACGCAGGGATATGAAAACAAAATTAAGCCGAATTAGGTAAACGTGGATATGTGGCACTTTAGCAGAAAGGGTTTGAACTGGTAAAATTATTTCCTGAAGGTAAGAGCAGCAGATTTGGAGGGACAGAGATGGGTGTGACATGCCTGTAATTTGCATCTAATTTTCATCAAGGAAAGTGAAAGTAAGGATCAAACTGCACAACATTATTTTCCCTCATGGGGCATACAGGAGCCTGGGGGAGCAGCAACTTTGATTGGGAAAATGGCATTGCAGAATGGGTTAAACACACACACACACACACACACACACACACACACACACGGCTGCTTGGAGCATATCCCCAGCCTCCCACACTGCTCTTCCCAGAGCTTCACTGGAGTAAAAAAAAAAAAAAAAGTCAGGAGATGCAGGCACAGATATCCATTTTAATTGCTGGGTTCAGACAACACGATAACCCACACATAAGGGTTGAATGTGGGTTGTTGTTGAAACATGGGTTATCATGTTGTCTGAACCCAGCCATGCTAACAAGCCATGGCTTGTTAACCATGAACAGCCCATGAAGAGAACACATGGTTTGTTGTTGGGTTGTAAACTGTGGGTTGTTCACCATGGTTTGTTATCTCAGCTGGGTTCAGACAACACCTTAACCCACATTTCAACAACCACCCACGGTTCAGCGACAACCCACACTTAACCCATGCTCAACACCTGAGTGTGGGTTATGGTGCTGTCTGAACCCAGGCAATGTGTAGTTTGGCTCTACAGCCACTGCCTTGCCCAAAGACATCAAATAATAAAGGATGTGAGGGGGCACACACCCTAAGAAAGCTGAATTGAGTCAGGATGCACAGGGTTTGCTGTTTATATCAAAGCTCCACACTCCTATTTCAGTTGCTATTTGAGAGGGGGGATTGTTTTTGCACAACCCTGCTAGTAAGATCTCTGCAGGCACCATTCTCAGCTAGTTTTACATCATAGTATTGGTTCAGGAAGTTGCGGCTAAAGTAAAAAACTGTCAAATCTTGTTATCTGCAGGGGGGCTGACAGTTCAGGGCCTCTGCTAATGAAGACAATTAGGTGAAACCATTTATACCTGACAACATTTGGAAGCTATAAATGGAGACATCTGGAGAGAAGGAAATAGAGAAACACGTCTTAAATCCCTAGATAAACTTCAGAAAATAAGTGTTTTCTTTTTCTTGAATGGAGGAAGAGTTCTGTGTAACTTGCAAACCCACATGATATATTGTGAGGATTGGTTGGTCCTGATGGAAGCTGCTATTTAAGTGATGTGTTAACCAGAAGATGATCAGCATTTTCATGCAAATATGGGGGTTTTCTTCCAAAGATTAACAATGTTAAAATTTACTGAAGGCTCTGGCTACAGTAATATCACAGTTAAGCCTCAGGAAATTCACCTTGTGATTTCCGTGGATCCTGAAAAAGAATTGCCCAGTGCCCTGAAGAAGAACTTGTTGTTCGAATGCGTTGGCACTTTATATAAATTCTTCAATAAATATTCCTTTTATCTACCAGTCCAGCCCTCTGCCTTTGGCTCCTTTTTGCTATCTCTACTCCTGGGCTTTTCCCCTCCTCGTTTACCCCTACAGTAATATGCATCAGCAGATAGAATATGAAGCTTTTTTTTATGTCTCCAAGAGGAAATTCAATAGCTTCATTTTACAAAAGCAAAACTTGAGGTTGAGAGTTAATGTCTTTGCAAAGGCCATCGGGAGAGCTCATGGTGGAGTTAAATTCTGAATCTTTGTTTCCAAGATCCAAGGCTAAATGCTGCTTTGCTATTCCTGTACAGACCCTTCGAAAGCTACAACCACACATCTCATTTTAAATCACATCAATTGCAGTAGTCCCTACCTCCTTACCTCCTCTTGAAAACTACTTTGCTACTGTGCCACTATTATCTAACTGTCCTGAGCAATATCAATAACCCCTGTTCTTCTCCCTGTTTGCCCCCACATCATGCTGAAAAACAGATGAAAAACCCATCCACCTCCATAATTGTTTCCAAGGAACAGAATCCCTGGATTATTCCCCTTGTGCCTTCAAAACTCCCATGCCTGCCTTTTCTCATCTACCCATATGAGTACACGGCATGCCCTGCCAATAGGCCCCTATTCCTCACTGGTCCATCCTATCTCTGCTTCTCTACACTATTCCTTAACGCTCTACTTTCTACCCGTCTCTCTCTTTTTCACCCCTTGTTCTCAGGCTAGGCTAACTGCCTTCCTTCAGCCCCAAGCCTCCTGGGCTCTCTACTCTTTAACTTCCTGACTGCCTGGGCTGGGCTCCTTTCCCACTCAGCTTCCCAGTTCTTAGCCCCCTTCCTTGGTTGTCCCTTCCTGACAACAGCACTGAGACCCTCCTGTGTGACATTTTTTTACTTGACAAACTAACCTTCTTCACAGAAGTAGAATCGGAGTAGCTTTGGACATGAAAAACGTCTACAAAAATAATTCCTGTGTAGGAAATAGCATTTGTAGGAAAACACACGTGTGCAATTGTAATTTGTGACAATGGGTTGGATCCAGACTTAGTTATACTTAGAGTGGGCCCCACTGAAATAAATGGGACTTAAATTAGTCATGATAACCAACTTAAGTCAAGTTAGTCATCATGATTATTAAATTAAGTTCCATTGATTTCAATGGGGCCCACTCTAAGCATGACTATGTCTCGACCCAATCCATCAAACACATGGGTTGCATGCTATTCTGTACACAGAAGTATTTCTGCATAGGAATTTTATCTGGAATAAAGTGTCTCACTTAAAAATGTGTATGTGGAATTGTGGATATGTATGCTGTTATATAAAATAACTAAAATAAGGTTTTAGAGATGTTTGAGGAATATTACATGCTTTAAAGTTCCAAAAACTTCATTCAAATGCCACACTCTACTGCAGGGGTGGGCAAGTTGTTTAGCACTGAAATTGACACTGGAAATTTCTGGCATCATATATTGGAATTTACCTCTGCTTTACTGTAGGTTGGGAGGTGACTTCATAGTTTAGATAAAAGTTACAGTTCTCAAGACTCTAGTCTAAAAAAATATTTGCATCTATGCAAACAGCCTGTTGCGCATCAACTTTCTCAAGATCCACAAAGAGCCTGTGTGAACGGCACTGGACTACAAGATGTACATCAGTTATACACTAATGCACAACCAACCCACAGAATCGAAAAAGCAAACCAGAGGGATGAAAGATGTGATTAGTCTTATTGAGTCTGCATGGTGTTTACAGCAGTGGCAGCACTGGATTGGGGCATCCCATGACATGATCTTTCCTGCTTATGGAATCAAAGGACCTTGTAATGTAAACCCTCTTCCTGCTGCTTTTGAGTAGAAGGAAAGGAAACCAAAGACACCACATAAAAAGACCCCACAAATGGCAATAAAAATCCTTGCAGAGCGAGGTGGAAATTGCCCACTAGGTGTGTTTCAAGAAATGTACATTTTAGGAGTCAATGTCATTTTCACATATCATTAAAACGTTCCACAACTAACATATGCATTTTATAGCTACTGGGGACAGGGGGGCAGGGGGGAAATGAAGCTGCCATTTTGCTAATATCAGTTTGAGCACGCTAAAACTATGTTAATAACTGATATCAACTCCCTCAATTACAGCACTGGAAGTATACATTATGCTTTTTAAACTTTGGTCATGTTATACATAGGGTACTATTGTGGCGCATATATATATATATATATATATATATATAATCTATCAGCACACAATCCATTAGGAATTGCTTCTCTGTCAAGATTTTGATCTCCTTTGAGTCAATCTATAGCAGCTGCATGTTGTTTAAAATACTCTTATCGACTATTCTATAATTTACTTCCTTTGAATAGTCTATGCGCTGTAATGCTTGATCAAAGAAATAAACTCTTGCTTTAACAACCCTAAAGTAAAGTGACTGCATGCATATATATTAGAGCTCTATAAAATGTAATTATAGTTGTCTATAGATTGCACAGGATGATGTAAATAAGTGGGTTTGAGACTTTTTATAATGCATGCGTATCCAATACATCAAAGATTTTTTACTCTTAATGCCACCATCTATTGCAGAGACATTAAATTATTCAAAATAAAGTTGGGTTGACTCTTTTACTGGTACATTTACTTGATCATTAATTGCTGAGCATAAAAAAGAAGACGACCCAGTTTGATTTGCTAAGATAATAAAGCATCTGGAAAATGCCACTTCAAATCATTATTTTATATTTAAACAGCATTAAACAATTAATATGCAAACATTACAAGTGCTTATTGTGAAAATACTTCACAATTGGTCATTGGCCTTATGATTAAGCATCTATGTTAATAAAGCAAATGTAATTCAGAGTTTTACATGTATATTTGGTAACTTGTGCTAATTTCATTTGAGTGTTCGGAAAACCATGTCATACACATTTAGGGACCTCTCAGAAGGCAAGTGGAGTCCAATCGATAACATCTACTTAATACATGGAGTATAGATGCAAATTATATAGAACACAAATAAATAATTAACATTTGTTTACTGTAACAAAGGGAAAAGTCAGCATATTTTGAAGTTTAACTGAGTTTTTGCCAAAAATATAAAAAAACAAAACAAAGGAAAGAGCATAAGGAAACTCAAAAGCAAGTTATTTACAATTATTCATTCAGGAAAGGAATGGAGGAGGCTACCTTTGTAGAAGAATAGTGAAGCAATCTTCTCCTTCCCAAAGACAAGGCTGCATTAAATATCCAATCTTTGAGCCTTGGGCCATGATCCAAAGGATGATATGCACTTGTGAAAAAGAACTGGATGTACAGCTGAGGTTTTGTCTTTCCTTTTCTGTGGAATGGTCTCTTTTAAAGCTGCAAGGCAGTTTGTCGATTCAGGAGTGCAAACTGGTACTGCTGAGTTAAGGCAAAGCCCAGCTTCACATGTAATTCTTTTTCATATATTCATATCCATACACCGGATCCTAATTCTGCTGGGTTCCTTGCCCTTGTCTCCATTGTGTACTCCAAACCTACCAAGCCCTGATAACCATACACCTCCTTCTTTCAAGGCACAGACCTCTTGTCCTTCAACTCAACTCCATATCAAGCAGCTTCTCAGAAATACTCAAAGAGAGAGGAACATTGAAATCATTGGGATACAAGATAAATTCATGTCTATAACAAAGTGCTGAGCATCATGCACGAATCACCCAAAGTCTCACTGATGTGGGCTTCCATCAAGCTGACACTGAACCTGCTTAGGGACAAAGCCACTTGCATGTTGCCCAACATTCCTGTGATGCTTCTGATAAATTGTTCCTCAATATGTGGAGGCCACTGTAAAGAATAAGATCTGTTATCTCACTTGCTTAGCCATATAACAGGGCTGGGCAACTTGTGCCCCTCTAGATGTCTTGGGCTACTACTCTCATCACCATTGGCTTAGACTGATGGGAGTTGCGGGCTAAAACATCTGGAGGGCCACAAGTTGCCCCACCGCTGCCATATAAGGAGAGCCATTCTTGATCCAGTGCTAAAACGTGCCAGGCAGCCATGTTACAAATCTTACTGAGCTAATGACTAGTCTTATTTCAATCAAAAAATATCTGAGAAAATGTATTATACCTCGTCCATGAATTTTAAAAACCCTTAAAATTAACTTTAAAAATTTAAAGCCTTTGCTGAGCATGCTGAAGCTGAAGCTCCCTCTTCCTCCTTGCAGAATATCCCCTTCTTTCAGTTTTGGAGATAACTAAGGTTAGTATTGCAACTGCACCAAAGGTTTCACTAACCGCAATCAGTGCCCAAACATTAACCAAACATAAACTTCCAAAACAGAAAGGGAGGGGGAGACTGCCCATGGAAGAGAGAAGGAGATGGTATATACAGTACCAGAGACTCAGAGTATATACCATATATAAAAAATAAGTTTCCAGAGATTTCACTAAGACATATACACATACTTGTGAGTTAGTAGAAGTGGCACTTCTAAGCTTCTGATGAAGAGTTCAGTAAAGAAAGTTCACATAAACAACCAACATTTGCTTTTATCATAGAGGGTAGAGCGTAACAGGAATGTCTTAATGATAAAAATGAAAAATGAATTCGCTCATAAAAACCTTTGTCTCTGTAACACAGCAATAAGTATCTAGGTTGGAAATAGTTGCACAGGGCTGTGCGGCCTATTTTTCCATGCAAGCAGTAAAGATACAATATGGGAATTCAGCCTCGGTAATTACTAATACACCACACAGACACAATCACACCCTGTTTACTGCATAAAGAGGTCACTTGTGGTCTGTCTCCATCACAAAAAAGCAGTTGCGGAGGTGGGGGGGGGTGTCTGTAGCATGCAATAAGACAAAATTCCTTATAAGAAGGAAGGAGACCAAAAGAGTTAATGTGCATAGATACAAGGACTCTGATTCTTCTTGGATGATTTAAGTCATCTCTCATCAATTATTGTCCTTTGTCTTCAGAGCCTTATCACCAGCAGCATTACAGGAACTGAACATAACAATACACAGGCCAAAATAACCTTATGAACTCTACTGACAGTTCTACACACCCAACTAGTATATTTGCCAAGATTACTTTTAATTAAAAAGAAGCCCAAAAACAAAAGCTTTGGCAAAACTCTTTGAAACCAGCCAGTAGTAGTAGTGGTAATATCAAGGTCCATCCATAAATCTGAACATAAACCCTCTCCTTCTCAATCCACCCCCCAGACCTTGACTTATTGATTAATGCTTATTGCATACTCAATACTATATTGCATCAATACTATATTGACTTTGTGTTATCAGAACCAAGATAAATCAACTAATATATTTCCAAACTGAGGATGTTTTCACACACATATTTTCCAAAGTCCTGGGTCTTTTAGGAAGTTTGAGCAGGGTAAGAAATTGTCTCAATAAAGCACAGAGATGCTATACTACTGGGATGCCTAATGATTCCTTAAAATTAAAGTAATATATTTTATTGCAGAGTATCACAGACAGTGTACAGAGGGAAGAAAATCTCCGTCCTTCATTTCATGCTACTCCATAAACAGATTTCTCCGTTCCAGCTTTGAATTTTGAACTAGAAATGCTGATCTGAGGCAGTGTATGATTAGGAAATTATAGCAACACAAGTTTTAAAACTCAAAAGAAATGCCATTTCTTTTACTTGGGTGAATATTGAAAGCGGGGCCTAAACAAGTCTACAGTCATTGAGTTATCAAATTTATAAAATGTTAGGTTGTATCTTCATTGGACACACTCCCAGTATGTATCTGAGAAGGGGGGAAATGTAGTTTTAAAAACCCTGTGGAAAGGGGAGAACGGCTGGAGGGAGACAGAGGAAGGCTTTAGGAAAAGCCAGCTATTTTTGACAGCAAGTTAGCTTCTCAGAAACAAAGCCTTGTCTTTCATAAAATGTTTACGACTTTGAGAAAAAAATATATCCTTGGGCTAAAATGTTTATTGGCACCTAGGAGTCTGAAGAGAGCAAGTGAGGCCTGTGGGGTTTTTTTTTTTTTTTTTGGAGGGCACTTTATCATCCATTCTCAAAGGGATCTCTGAATGAATAGAGCTGGATTACTCAGCCTCGAGTCCACGCCCATTCCTCTCCATTTTCCTTGGCAAGACTGACAGCCAAGCTATTTTTAGTTAGGTGGTTTTCTATTTTTAGGCAACTACCCGTTAGAGACATTTGTTAGGAAAAATTTAAAGAAAAAAAAAAAGCAGCACAAAAGGGGGAAGGGGAATGAAGCTTCCTTTCTCATATTGTAAAGCAAGCTTTTCAACCTGTAACTCTAGGCATTTCAGCTGCTTCCAATCTTGGAAAAAAGAAAAGAAAATCCAAAAGTTCAAGGATTTAAAAATAAACCTAGCCTCTGGCAAATAGACCAAAACACAACAAGCTGTTACTATGTGAAACAGTGACTACAAAAACAAAGAACCTAATCCAATGACTAGATTGGGAGGGAAGCTCAGAACAAAACAGTAGAGCTATTAGGTTATAAGAATGTTACACAGACATGTAAGATTTTTCCAGCTTCTGAGCCAGATATCTTATGCCTTGAAGAAGAAACACTTATCTGTGAAGTAGAACGAACAGTGCACAGGACTGATTCAAGTTCTCATTTTTATGTTAAAAGGGAACTGTGAATCAATGTTAAAGCACTCACTCCTCCCCTCCTTCCCACTTTGGTCTCATAGGATTTTTACAGAGGCAACATCCAGGAACTAAGAATTGGTTTACAAGGGTGGAAAAGTCAGAAAATTAAAAGGGGGGCTGCTAAATACAGACATCCTGCTTGCATAAACTAGCTTCCATCCCGCTAAAATTAGGGCAGGTATGCCAGCCCTTCTCCCTTCCCCATGCCTGGCTGCTTAACATTTATGTTAGGCTTTTCCTTTTTCTCCAGTTAACAGCAAGGTTCTCTGCCCCAATCCACATTTGTGCTTCCTCCTGGCGGGGATCAACATTACACTGTATATCGGCAAGTTTGCAGAACGGTGCTGCTATCTATATTCACGTTCCGCAGTCACTCCTCACAGGGCACACTCTCGTTAAATATAGTGCAGTCATCCCGGTTTGCCATCCTACACCTAACTCCATAGCAGTAGAACTGGGCGTTGCCTTGAGCATTTTAAAAAAAATTATTATTTTGCTTCATCATCTCTGCACAGGTGCGAACGAGTGCAGGAGCGATCTTTAAAAAAAAAAGGAAAAAGAAGTGTTCCTCCCGTTCTGAGTCTCCCGAGCACAAGGCTCCTGTTATCACAGTGTGATACACTTGAGAGTAAGGGCACTGGAGAGAATGTGATTTACTTCTGAGCAGACATGCCTTTTGGCCAATTTACAGCTCTCTGCTCTGGGGGCAATGGTGGTGAACGTGGCTGTTTAAAAAAGGGGGGAAAGCCTCCTGCTCCTGTCCCCTCTCAAACTCCATGGCGGTTATCCTGGGGGTACTGCCTGTCACATGCAGGGGAAACGGCCATTTCAGAAGCAGGGGTTCTGTGTTTCTGGTTTGCCGCTTATGCAGAGGTGCGCACAAGCAAATTTGTTTTTTTTTAAAAAAAAAATCCACCGACACGCAATCCCCCAAAGCAGCCTTCTTAGAGCTGCAGAGCTGCAAAGATGCGTAGCAACGTTTACAAACCAAAGAAAAATTAAGAAGCTTCCGGGGAAGAGAGTGAAGAGCCACACAACAACAAATGGTCGGACACCTCTCTTCCCCAACAGACGCACGGGACACCGCATTCCCCCCACCCCTCAAAAACTATTGGCTAACTCCAGCGACGACACTGTTGTGGCCACACCTCGGACGGGCAACTGCAGCACAAGTTTAGCACACACTGGACATGTACTGTGATAGTGAACCTCAGTAACTGGAAAAACCGCGATAAACCTAGTCTGGGAAATTCCGAAAAAAACGAAGAACGATTGTGCAAGACTAGCACAACCGGCACTGAAAAGTGTGTGTGTCATGTGCCCCGCAAGTCACGGCAGCGAAACAGTACAGTAATAAACCTTAGGTGTGGACCTGGCCCAGCAGTGATTTCAAAACTGGTTTATCAGACTTTCCCATTTTCAAAGCAGATAAGCTGCTGAAGAGTGTTTCTATTTTCTCCATCGTTTCCCAGCAAGCTTCAGACAGAATGACCATGGTAACTTATTCTGATTGTGCGAACTGGCCCAATGGTAACAATTCAGAGAAAATTAAATGGGCTTAACTTTCAACCTATTGGCTCTAATTCACACATCACAGCTTTCTTGTAGCAGTATGATAGATTTCAAATGGACTTCTGTAGCCTGCTCTTCAGTCAACGGTGTGCAAACTGCAGTTACAGTCTTGTACACAGTCTACCAGGACTAATAAGTAAATACGTTCTACTGAAAGTATCAATTAAACCTCAGATTCATGTGCTAGTCCTACTGAAGTCTACTGAAAAAAAATCCTAACTCTAAAACAGAGGTTCTCAAACTTTCTATCTCCCCAAAAACCCCTTGAGGGAGCTGAAAATGACCGAGGCCCATCAGTTATAAAATGGTAGTGCAGGGTCTGAGCCAATCACAAAATGGTGGCAGATAGAAATAGAGTTTGCCATTATCAGCTGGCAATTACTGAAATAATTTCATATTGATACCTAGTCCCTCTTTGGAAATTTTCTTTGCCACAGCTATTTCTTTGTAGCAGGGAGTTCCATAGTTCAGCTTTCCTCAACTGAAGTACAGACATTGGCACTAGAGGTATCATGACTCAGCCTCCATATTTAAGGCAGAATTTGCTGATCCAGAGGCTCTAAGTAGAGAATACTTTTTACTGTGTTTTATATTGTTTTCCTCCTCCCCAACCTCCATATGCCTCTCAAAGGCTGCTGGGTTCAGATAGCACAATAAGCCACACTCAAGGGCTGAGTATGGGTTGAGTGTGGGTGGTCACTGAAACGTGGGTTATCGTGTTGAGTGAACCCAACCATGCTAACAAACCCACAGTTCACAACCCAACAACAAACCATGTTCCCCCCCCCCCCATGGGTTGCTAGTGGTTAAAAAACCATGGTTTATTAGTGCAGCTGAGTTCAGGCAACATGATAACCGATGCTTCAACGACAACCCACAGTTCAATGACAACCCACACTCAACCCTTGAGTGAGGGTTACCACATTGTCTGAACCCAACCATTGTGTTCTTACTCATCTTCTGTTATTTCTTCCCCCCTTCTCCTGTCACACTGAACTTGTACTGTATCCCCAATTGCAATTTCTTTCATCCCTCCCTCCTGCTGTGTATACATTCACTTCCTCCTATAACAGCTTCCCTCTCATATCTCATTCATTCCACTTTATTCTGTTTTTTTAAAAAAATATTACTATTAAAAATATTAGGCTTGCTCTCTGACCAATTGCTATACCTGCCTATGCAGTGCGCATGGTGTAGCCATGGCACAGGTCAGTCAAGCAAAGAGGCATTGAGTTGTCTGCAGCACTGAGACCCACCTGAAATGGGCTGAGACCCACTGGTGGATTCCAGCCCATAGTTTGAGAAATGCTGTTCTAAAATGTATTTACTTGGAAGTAAGACCTACTGATATCAATGGAACAGGCTCCTAAAGTAAGAGTGAAACTAACTCTTATGTCCGCAAATGCACGTTTGCATAAAGTAAATGCTTGGGTGGAAGGGCACATATGGGGAGGATCAGCAGGCAGGTGGGAGAAGTTGCTAATTCTCCCCTGCCAGTGTCCTCCCCATAAGGCCATTTTCCTCTCCAAATCTGCATACTGCCAGGTTTGGAGCCCAGCTCATAGGAGGACAACATGTTAACATTGGACAGTACCTGCAGGGGGAAACAATGGTGCCCACTGAAGATTCTGTCTGTACGTATCCCACTTACCCCACATTTCTATGGCAAGGGAAACATGGGAGTGGGTGTGATGAATGTGTTTTTCTTGCCATCCACCCCAAGGGTCAAACTGGTGCCCTCCAGATGTAATCTCTGAATATAGGCTGATGGGAGTTGCCTGAAAATATGGGGGGAGCGGGCACCAGGTTGGGAAAGGCTGAGCTACATGTTATTTCAGAGAGCTAGAGCTAGCAGCTACGTATGTTTGGTCCTTACAAGTGAGGGGGATCCAATCCGGATCGGCCCCTAGTGGGAGGGTACCAGAGTATCAGCAGTGCAATAAGTGGGATGAGAGGAAAAGTAGGTGGTCTAGAGGACCAGTGAGAAAGTGAATGGATTCAGGTCCAGCTGGGTGAAATACAGGATAGGAGGAAAATTCTTCTATAGTTCAGATAGTTTATACATGACTGCTTTGTTTGATTCAACTGTAAAAAGAAAAAATCATCCTTTTAATTTAAATTAGCTCTGGATATGGTTCAGCAATTTGCCTGGTTTATTTGGTTAATTTCCAAATAAATTGGTCAACTAACCAGAATTTATTTGGTAAATTCTGGTTAATTTTAGAAAATCAGAATATTATTTCTGTCTGAAAGTTAATGATCTAGATTGTTTTCACAAACAATGGTTAAATCAGTTTTTGCATTCCCCATTCCACTAATTTTAATGTAAAAGCTACACTTGTTTAAATTAGGGTCTTTCCCCATTATTAAGCCATGTTAATAATGTTCACAAGTCACACTTTCCAGACAGCTCATACTTAAACTATGGATTTTGCTATCAAGATGTGGTGGTGGCCACCAACTTGGACGGCTTTAAAGGGAGATTAGACAAATTCATGGAGGAGAAGGCTATCCATGGCTACTAGTCGTGATGGCTATAAACTACAGTAATACCTTGGATTGCAAGTAACTTGGTTTGAGAGCGTTTTGCAAGACAAGCAAATTTTTAAATATTTATTTTAAAAAATTTGACTTGATATACAAGCAACGTCTTGCAATACAAGTACTGTAGTACTTAAATTAAAAATTTAAAATCTCTGTACAAATGTTTTTTGGGGAATTTCTTTTTGATATACAAGTGTTTTGGATTACAAACACGTTTCCAGAACGAATTATGCTCTCAATCCAAGGCATGACTGTACATTCAAGATCAGAGGCAGCGTCCCTCTGGATACTCGTCACTGTGGAATAACAGCAGCAGGAGATATTTCCTTCATGCCCTGCTTCTGGGCTTCCCACAGGCATCCGTCTGGTCACTGTGGGAAGGATGCTGGACTCAATAGGCCTTTGGTCTGATCCAGCAGGGATCTTCTTACGCTGGAATCTACGTTATCTGCATAACACCTGAAACTTACATAGGGAGGTATACAAGTACCTGCAACTCTTTGTGCATCTCACTCTAGGGGAAGGATGCAACAGTTCTATTTCAGATTTGACGGAGAAGCATGGAAACAGGAAGTATGAAGCACTTGCATTTAATGTTCCCCCTGCATTTCCGTAATGTCAAAGACCACAAAGGTTCACAACTTGAAATAGTGAGAGGTGCTTATTTACTATGGATATACAGATAAGAGTCTTAATTGATATGAAAAGGCTTTCAGAATCTAATTAACCTCTCAGCTAGTCATTAGCTCTGTGACCTTTAGAAATAATTGACAGAGGGGATCCCCCCCCTTTCATCTCATTCAGAATCTCCTACCAGGTAACTAATCTTAGGTATGCTATAGGATCCACTGCAAGAAAGATTTGATACAATAACATGTAATAAGTCAATCAGCAAAATGGAATTGTGTCATTTCTTTCAAACATAGTGTACCAACTTATGCAGCAGGCCACATTTGCACTCCAAATAGCAACTAGTGTTTTTTTTATCATTTCCAACTTTTCAGTACAATGAAGCTGCAGCAACAGTACAATTTCTAAGAGCCTGCATTATCCCACATAGGAGCTTTCATGACAGCTCATTCCTATTCAGCTACACAGCTCATTCCTCATTCCTATTAACACTACATTGCTGGTTGTATTAAAACTCTATTTAGATTTGCAACAACAAGAACTGAACTTCAGTGTTAAAAAAAGCATTACCCAATGTGCAAAGCAAACAATCCTCTGAATAAAAGGTCCACTGTAAACTGATATTGGTTTCATATTCTTTGTAGAAAAAAATGTCATCTCTATCCCCTGCCATAAGAGCATAAGAAGAGCCATGCTGGATCAGACCAAGGTTCCATCTAGTCCAGCATTCTGTTCACACAGTGGCCAACCAGCTGCCATGGGATCCCATAAGCACAACATGTGTGCAACAGCACCCTCCCACCCGTGTTCCCCAGCAACTGGTGCACATAGGCATACTGCCTTTGATCCTGAAGATAACATAGAGCCATCAGGACTAGTAGCCATTGATAGCCTTCTCCTCCATGAATTTCTCCCGTCCCCTCTTAAAGCTGTCCAAATTGGTGGCCATCACTACATCTTGTGGAAGTGAATGCCATAGTTTTATTTTATTTATTTATTTATTTATTTATTTATTTTATTTATATCCCGCCTTTTTTCCTTCAAGGAACCCAAGGCAGCTTACATGATCCTCCTCTCCATTTTATCCTCACAACAACTCTATGAGGTAGGTTAGGCTGAGAGTCAGTGACTGGCCCAAAGTCACCCAGTGAGCTTTAACAATGTGCTGTGTGAAGAAGTACTTCCTTTTATCTGTCCTGATAGATAAACATTCAACAGACTGAGATGTTTAGAGATGCCAACAGTCATCTCTAAAAAAAACTTGCTTTGCTTACACCTTATATACACAAGCATTTTCTCATGGCATTTATAATATTGGTGGCACACGTTTGGCGGATCTATACACAACCAAGCACTCTTATTAACGGAAGTTACACCTACTGAAGTTAATAGGAGTTTTTAGTTGTGGGTGTATTTCCCGCAGCAGAAATTAACTGGCAGATGAAAGTGTGTTATACAATCCGTAGTAGGAGAGTGTGTAAACAACCAGTGCCTCTGATCACTAATGCTACTTTAATCACTGGTGATAATCATGATCACACTACTGTCTCAGGATAAGAATTACAACTCTACTGAGTAAGCCCTCAGAAGTGCGTACATGACAGATGAAGGGGAGGGGAAAGTACTACTGGTACTTTTAATGAGGTGGTATTTTTCGGATCAAACACATTGGGTTGGATCCAGATGAAGTTAGTCACGCTTTAAAATTCCCAGAATTTCTTATAAACAATTGGTTTATTAGACCGCAATCATAATATTATTTATGATTTATTTATTCAATTTATATCCCACCTATACACAAATACTCAACAAGAGAGCAGGATGGGAAGAAGCCAGAGAGACGAATTGCAGCCTGTGCCTTTTCCAGTAGCCGTAGCTTTATCAAACTGGGAATGGGTCTCTCCACCCCTCACAGAGACCAATGGAACCAACTGCCCTATGAGTAGGAGAGGAGGAAGAAGCGGAGTGCCATCATATCTGCCTCTTTAAATAGTTTACTGTTTTAATGACATGTTATTTTTCTTATTAAACATAAGAAGAGTCATGCTGGATTAGGCCAAAGGCCTACCTAGTCCAGCATTCTGTTACCACAGTGGCCAACCAGATGCCTCTGAGAGGCCCACAAGTAGGACATGAGTGCAATAGCACCCTACCAATCGTGTTCCTCAGCAACTGGCATATACAGGCATACTGACTCTGATACTGGAGGTAATATATAGCCATCATGACTAATAGCAATTGATAGCCTAATTCTCCATTGACTATATGTACAGGCCTGTGGCTCATGCTGGCTCAGCTTGTCTGAGTGTGGAAAGCTAAGCAGGGTCATTCCTACTTGGATGGGAGACCCCTCCTCTAGTTTCCTGCATTGAGCAGGGGGTTGGACTCGATGGCCTTGTAGGCCCCTTCCAACTCTATGATCTATGAAACCACTCGGAGAGCCTTGTTGGCTGAATAATGGGAGGAAACCACTTAAAATAAATAAATAAATAAGTTGCAGTAGTACAGCAGTAATTGCTCTGCAGTAAATATGGTGCTATGAGAGGTGATCTACACTGCAGTGATCATTCAGTTGGACTCATTTTATTTGTCTTGCATAGCTATTGAGAAAGAAGGGCAAGCTGAAAGCCATAGTACAACTTACTCAGCTGTAAATTCTGTTGAAATCAGCAGGATTTGCTTTCAGGTAAGCATGCTTAGAATCTGAGTGTTTTTATCATTCATGAAAGAGAGAACATGAGATTTGTAAGCACACAGACTTATCCTACAAACTACATATCTATTATGATTTAGACAAGCGATTTTCAAACCTCCTGTTTTCAGAGAACACTTTCTACACTGATTTATCTACAAAGGAACTCCTGTGAGTTTGTGAAGGAACCTCTGCATACATTCTAGACATTCTGTGGCATATCCCAGAGTGTGCACTTAGTTTACATAGGACACTGGCCAGGCCTATAGTGAGTTTCAATATAGGAATCTTCCCCAACCTGGTGCCCACCAGACGTGTTGAACTACAACTCCCATCATCCACAGAAAGCACAGGGAATGACCATGTTGGTTGGGAATGATGGGAAACTGTAGTCCAACACATCTGGAGGGTGCTGGGTTGGGGAAGGCTGTACTATAACCTAGTGTGAACTAAGAGTGTCCCTGCCTTGTATACAACCAAAACTGCCCTGTGGCCACAAGTAGGAAAGACTGGTAGCACCGAGCGATCTTTTTCAATTAAATTAGTTCACCATTACTTATTTTCTCATTGATGAAACCCTAATAAATTTCCAGCAGGGCTCCTGGAGGACAGTTTGAAAACGAGTGCTGTGTCCGCAAGCTTCCTCTTCTTCTCATAATTCAAGATTTCTGGGGTTTATTAAACCACAATTTCCCATTATATCCAAACTGGGAAACCGAGGTTTAATATCTACTTACTAAACAGGATATGAAACCAGGATCTGATATGACAGCAACCATGGGGAACTGCATCAGAATCTGCTATGATATTCCTAAAATACTATGCTATTCTGTTTGCAAAATCTCTGAATCTAACCTGAAGTGCCTGGGTTTTAGCCTTTTTCTTAGCGTCTTCAGGGGAAGGACTAAAATATCAGGATGAGGGGACAGGGCAAAGAGGACAGCTTATTTTCTCCTTGTCTGGAGAGCATTTGCTGTTAGCATCATCCCATTTTCGTCATATTCCACCCTGAGCTACCAGGCACAGTCAAACACTGTGGGAGAGAGAATCTGTGTTTGCCACCAAGGTTTGGCTGTTTCTTGGCACACCTCAGCCTTAGGAGCCTTCATCAAAGGAGCTGCTGCTACTTTTGGTACGTGTGAAGGTGTTGGTGCCAGGCCATTTTGATGCCCGAGGCAAGGGACAAGATAGTGCCTCTTCCCCATTCCTAGTCCAGAAGCTGACTGGACCAGCAGTTGATGGGATGACATCCTCCACCACAACTGAGGTAGCAGGCTACTTTAGGGATTTCAGGACAGGCCATGTGGCATACATTGCTCTGCCCTCCAAAAAAGGGGAACGCCTGGGGAGCTCAAGGGGAATAGCCTGGTGGTTGCTGCTGCTTCCAGCATCTGCCGCCTGAGGCAGTTGACTCATTCTGGCTAATGGCAGGGCCGGCCCTGGTTGGTGCTATCTTTACACCTTGAGGGCATCTGCCCAGGGAGAGGCTTTTTTAGTCTTGCTTCTCCTGGTGCTCTTCTGCCAAGAGACAGTCAGGAGGGGAGTTGCTATAGGGATGAAGGTGCTCTTTCTTGGCTCAAGACAAGAGATTCTGGTGAGAGGAAGGTCTCTTTTTGCTCCTTGAGGGTGGGATGTTTTACATGCCTTCTGTGTATTTTTCCTTATCCTTTTTCTGTGAGTTTCATGTGGATGAGGTATCCTACTGTTAGGTCTCTTAGGGCACAATCCTATGGCCTTCTGACCTTGCCCGGGGGGCCACAGAATAGGATATAGTCACTGCTAAAACCTCAGAAATCCCTTCCAAGGTTGCAGTGCTGCGGAGTGCCCCCCCACCTCATAGCCGGCGTGGTTCTTTCTGCGCCAGCTGGGAACCGAACATGGAAGCCCGTCTTCGGTTCCCCCGTGGGGGGGCATTCCCTTGGGCAGGGAGTGGGTGAGCAAGGCACCACCAGCTCCCGAGGAATCCAGGCAGCACCTCAGCCTCTCTCCTCGGGAGGAGGTGTAAAGCATTTAGACAGCCAAAACTGGCTGTCTAGATGTTTTTGAGGGCATGGTGAGCGCGGTGGCAATCCTACCCGCCGCGCTTCTCCCACACTCAACTGGATGCCCGTAATCCTCTGAGTTCAGAGGGTTACAGGCAGCCTCATTGGATTGTGCAGTTAACATCTTTAGTGAACTGTTTAATGGGAGTATAATACTGATATTATTGATACTGGATATTGTTAACTGACCTTCTGGTACATTTTGTGCTTATTTAAATTTTTGATATGTTTTAAATGAACTGTGATTGCGTTAATGTTGTATTAATTATAATGTATTGTAATTATGGTTATTTGTTTGTTTTGTGAACCTCTTTGAGCACCATGTATTGTAGAAAATGCGGTAAACAAATAAATTGACTCTGATCCTTGAACTAATAGGTATCATCCCTTTTCCCTACCAAGCTCTACTCCATCCCACCAAGTTCCACTTCCTAATATATCAATCACACTCGAGGCTCAGGGTTTGGGCCTCAGGGGGCTAGCAACTCAAGGCTCAGGGTGTTCTACTGGGTTAGCAAATCCAAGACATTGATGCCTTCTGAGAAAGTTGCTAAATCAGTGAGAAGGTAAATTTGTCACAGTGTGCTCCTGAAAAGGGAACAGCCAAAGAAACAGAAATATGGGAGAAAGACAATGGTTGTATATGCATATCTAGATCAGAGTGTAAGTGCAAGTGAAATAGGATTTAAGTAATGGCAGTCTTAGGGAAGTTAGAAGTAGATGTGAGTTGGAGATATATCTCACAACTGAGCAATGTTGCGTCAAAACTGTATTTAGGGGGGGAAATGAGAAGATCTAGCAGAGTCAGTTGTGGATGTATTCACCAGAATGTTTGATGGGTGTGTGTGTGTATGTGAAATTACGGGGGCAATTGCTGAGAGGCAGGGTCCAGACTCCAGAAGAGAGAGAAATGAAAGGTTTGAATGAAGTAGGAAATCTGAACGGAAAAGTAGCCATCATGGACTCAACTCGATAGAAAAGAGTGGGTTGGTAAGGACAGAAAAGGGTAAACCACTGTGAGAACAGCAGAGAAGTAAAAGATTGATGGAGTAGAGCTAACAAAAAGGGCGAGCGATAGTCTGGGGGACAGAGAGAAATGTGATTTATGTGAAGAAAGAGACAATGGAAATGCAGAATCAGAAAGACAGATGTACAGGGGCTAGAAAAGATTTGCAATACTCTTTGTGTAACAAGGGATGGGAATCATGGAGGTGGGTGAAATTAGGTAAGAAAACACCCACAAGACATTAAAATGCTACAACTGAGCAAACGCTTGAATGTGTACTACAGCCAATGAGAATGTGTGAGAGAGAAAAGATGGCAGAACAAAGCCTTATGGAATAACATTATCTTGGATTAATTAAAAAAGACCAGATACCTGCACACCAGGTGCTACGCCTACATGGAATCCCAAAGCAAATTCATTTCATAGGTAAAACTTCAAAAAGCTGCCCACTGCCTTTCTATTTTTGTCTATTCCAGCTAGGGCAACACAAAGGTTCCAAATTTATATTTTGCTTCATTATTAAGTGGGAGTTATGATTCTGTCTTAGCAGTTTCAATCATACACATTATTATTTGAAAGGTCAAAAAGTTAATCTGCAATGATGATTTTTGCTTTATTGTTTGTAATGCCTGAATTTGCTATGCAGAACTGAGATCATCCAGTCAGATAAGCAAATATACTGAGATAAATGCCACTCCAAGCCTTACAAAAAATAAAAAAAAATAAGTAAACACTATTTATGAGACACATAGTCTCAATGGCGTTCTTCTCTGACATTTGATTAAGAAGTGCTATGTGTGATCATAATCCCAACAGGATCACTTAGACGAATAATAAACAAAAATTAACTTTAATAATAAAATGATACACATTGTCAGAGTGTGTTGTTGGGTCTTGAGAATGGAATACACACTTGCTGTCACCTATGCCTAACCCCTCTGTGCAGTTTCCATGTATGTAGTTTAAACTGCGCAAAATGAATTAACTAAATTGACTTGAAGCATCATTTCAGAAATAAGCAAAACAGAAATTCATAGGCTGATCAGCGTACATCTTTTCAGGCATTTGTGTCACAGTGAAAAGTGGTAAAGAAGATTTAACCACACATCAAGTGTCAAATGCAGCTGTGGCTGCATGTGCCCCACCAGTGGCGAAGTTACTAAACAAAGTGGCGTTTTTAAGATCCCGGGAAACAGATGAAGCCATGCCCAAAATATGTGTTGTGTTGTGTGTGCAGTCTTTTTGCCCCTGTGTGCCATCTTTAAAAAATCATGCCGTTCAGGCCCACCCATCTTGTGGCCCCTAAATCCCGAGGCTCCCAGCTGTCGATTTTGAGTTACCAGGTGATTTAACAGTCCCCACTCCCAGTTTTGCTGTGCCAGGCAACCATCCAAAACAGGGGGGTTATCAAGCCCCCCAAAATGAGCTGTCTTGGTGTGAGCCTGTGCTCTTAACGCCACCACCCCTGCAGTGTAGTGAGGTCTCTAATTAGGTGATTGGCAAAGGCCATGTTTTTGAAGGACAGCTGCACCCTCTACACGCACACTCACTCATCCCACTTTGTGGACAGGAAAAGTGTCCGTAAACCATCAGACCTGGTTATTACTTGGATGGGAGACCCCTCCTCTAGTTTCCTACATTGAGTAGGGGGTTGGACTCAATGGCCTTGTAGGCCCCTTCCAACTCTATAATCTATGAATCTATGAAAAACGTTCATCTGTATGGATTCACAGAGTCAGTTAAACAATAACAAAGATTAAAGTGAATATATTTATAGATATTATCACATTAGTGAGCAACTTTCTGTTGCCTCAAACATACAGCAACAGCTGCGACAAGGACAAAAACCTGCATTATGAAAAAGTCAATATCATATTCTTCGGTCCACAATGTCAAACAATTCTGGTTGCCTTAAAAGAATATGATTTTAGCCTTAAAAGAATATGATTTTAGCAGGGCAGGGTTTTCTTTTCGGCATTTCAATAATGTATTTAAAAGATGACAATTCTTTACTTTGCACCAAGACATGTACACCAGCTACTTTCTATGTGCAAAGCTGCCTGCCTCTTCAGCTTTTGTTTTCTTGCTTCATTGTACTGGCAACAGTGATGCTAATTATCAAGTAAAACAATATAATTACACTGAAGATTCTTCTTCTTCTTTTTTTGGCTAATGTAAAGATTCTTTCCCCCCCTCTAAACACCCACACACACTGCAGAACTATTTCCTCTGACCCTGAAACAGTGCTTAATCCCAAATGACCTCTGCACTCCATACTTGGGTCTGAATGTAGAAAATCACATCCTTTCAAGTTAGTAAGCTATTTTAGCAACTAGCAAGCCATATGGGAAGAAACAATACATAAGGGATTTTATTTCTCTTTTGTGTAATTATTACTTAACCATTTAAATATTCTAAAACGATTGCCAATGTGTTCCTGCAGCCATAGCTCTTTCGGTAGAAAGAGTCCAAAATTTTGGTTGACACAAATCTGTAAACAGCCACAACTGTGCGTGTAGTGTTCACTACAATATAATTAGACACAAAGATTCCCTACTGCACATATTGTCACAAACCATAGTTTGGCATGCATATTTTGTCAGGAAGTGTTTTTGTACATTTACAGCTTTTCAGCTCTCTGAAAATCTGCAAATATTCTGGCCCTTCTTCTCACATTTATACTATTTTTAAAAAATCAAAAGCCCATCATCCTTCAAGTCTGAAGGGGCAAAGGCACTTATTGTACATTGCAGGAAATTAGCACCAAGAGAGACCTAACAGAAAAGTAGCCCAACTGAATGAATGATAAGAAACTTTAGGCCTAATGGGGTGAGAGTAGTTCTGCAGCAGCAGTGGGGAGGCCTTGTCTACAGTACCACAATCCAGATACAGAGCAGCTGATGCTACAGGGAGGCAAGGAAGGGAAAGTAACAGCCATGAATCCCAATGCCAATCCCATATGCAGCAGGAGAAGACCCTAATGATAAGAACCACTGAAGCAAGCCGAAGGGAACAAGGCTAGATTTATGAAAGGTTTTTTTTTTTTTTCCGGGGGGAGGGGCAATGGAAATTTTCAGGAGGGGCAGACACTTTCTCCACCCTATGACATAGGGCTTTTTTAAAAGTAGGAAATTTGGATGACAGAAAAGGAAATTGTTCCACTGTAGGGTGGGCAATGTGTCCTCTATTTGAAGGGCTGTCCAGCCCAAGTCCAGTTTAAAGATAACCATCAGGAGGAAGAGCTGGGCCTTGAATTTGCCCATCCACAGCACCTGGACAACACACTGAACAAGCAGGCACACAGGTCACCGTCTTCCCACTACTAGTGAGATTTACTGTGTTTCTATTTAAATTAAAATAATTATTTCTAATTAGCATCTATACATATAAATTAGCATATATAAATTTTATGCAAACTGCTGTCCCCTTTTCTGGTGAGGTATTTCCTCTCTTTGGGTGAGTTGTAAGTGGCCACCCTACATGAAATAGTTTACTTCAATAAAGGTCTGAATATATGAATCATAATTTCACAAGTACTACCTTATGTATGGTGGCTTGTTGTGTTTTTGCCTGAGCACTTCTATTTTGAAACCAAAGGGCGTAACTAACCTTTAAATTACTAGTCAACTAAGGGAGCAATCCTATGCTTGTTTAGACAGAAAAAAGTCCTACAATTCCCAGCATGGCTGGCTGGAGGGGTGCTGGGAGTTGCAGGACTTTTTTTTTGTCTAAACATGCATAGGGTTGCAACCTAAATGATAAAACAGTGCCATAAAAACATACTTTAAAAAGTACATCTCTAACTAGGCCATGGAATAGATGCAAAGAAGGGGGATGGCAAGCCGGTGTAGGTTTGTGAAGGAGTCCATATTAGGGCATACAAAGCCACAGAGAAATTCTAGATGAGCAGGGAAGGTCCAAGAGCTCTAGCACATCAGACAGAGTGTATCACCATTATTTTAGTAATTTGCCCAGGGCACCAAAATGCCTAAATAATGGCAATGAATTCCACATGTAGACTCTTCTCTCATTTGACAGCCAGGATTTGAACAAGGGAAAAGTGCAGAGATAAATGTTGGTTGTATGTGCTAAGAAACAATTCCTAAGAATCACTATGAAGTTATGACAATAAGAAATTATTCGTACCCCATTCCCCCCAAAAGGTGACAGAAAGCCAAAACGACGCCTTGCCAAAAACCTTTACCTACGTGACTGCCAATCACTACTTTTGCTTAAACACAATCTTTGGGCTTGATGATAGGATTGCCTGCAAAACCATATGGTACCCATACACTCCCTATACCACAAGCCTACCAGCTTTGATGGCAGATCAATCAAAGCATCAGCATGGGTGGTACAGTTATCACAAGGAAGGAACATAGAAGCTCCTTTTTTATGGGACTGCTTTGTGAACTTCTGGATTTGCATTAGAGGAAAAAAATGCAGGAAGGCACCAGGCAGACAGGCACTTAAATTCTGGCTCCACTGAAATCAGCAGCAAAATTCCCTGAGATCATTACACTGAAATAAGTATTTGTCAAAGAACGTTAAGAAGGCTGGCTGAGGTGACTCAACTATTTGTTTATACCCTTTGCTTAAGGTACTGTCCTAAGGTTAGAGTACATTGATGGCAGCAAACAAGCAATGCAAAGCATTTGGGAATCAATGTTATATTATTCTCTGCAAAGCAGCAAAATATTTATTTCAAAATATACTGAACAATACATCAAGGTACATGTATGAGCAGAGCAACCCTATGCTTTCTGAAAGAGCGCTCCATATACCCAATGCTTTGCCGGCAGACCCCGCGCAGAGGAGAAGGAGCAACAGAGGCGATCTTCATCTCTCCGTCCTCCTTTCTGTTGCCTTTCTCACTAGAAGCACTTTTGAGAGCTTCTAGTGAAGTCATGGCGACGGAGGAGGTAGCCGGGAGGCTTCAGGATGTTGATGCCTCCCCTTCCTGCCTCCTTCCCCCTCATTTCCATCATCACCCAAGGTCAGAGCTCTGACCTCAGGTGAGTAAACCACCACTGTGCTTTCTACGGCAGCTGCAAGGGGCGGAGGGAAACCATCCCCATTCAGATTTCCCCTTCCAAGGTCATAGCAGTGTCTACAGCTCTGAAACATCCTATGGTCCTTGGCGCTCTCCCAGGGACCATAGGATTGCTCCCTAAATGACGTTTAACTTGCAGCCATGTTAAAAATTGTATTAGATGGCAAAGAGGATGCCTTTAAATGTAAATCCATGGTTTTAAGTAGCAAAAGATTTGTATTTGTGCTTAACAGTGAGCTTAACAGTGAGAAAGGTGCATTTGACAGAACTGAATTCTTTACAAACATAAAATGGGAACAAAATTAATTAGGGAAAGCAAATGACTCAAGTAGTGTGGTGTTTTATCCTGAATGGAATAATTTGTTTGTTGTAGAATGAATATCTGTAGTAATTTCACTTGAACTTCAGCAAGTACCTGCCACATAGAACTTAAAGTCAGTTTGAAGACAAGGTATAGAAATTGTTTTTAGATGGGATGTAGTCTTACCTCAACAATATCTGAATTCGTTCGACTCTCATGTGGCTCATTGTACTCTGTATACTTCAGCAACACCTTGTCCATATCAGTGCTGGCATACTGGAACAGTTTGTTGGTGCTATTGAAGATTATTAGAGCAATCTCACAGTCACACAGAACACTCAACTCATAAGCCTTCTTCATTAACCCAAATTTCCTCTTCGTAAATGTCACCTGAAAAAAAATTAAAAATAAAGGCAGAAATCAGGTCTGTCCCTTTATAGATCTTTTGCTTTTCATGAAATGTTACTTTGCAGTTGCTATGATCTCTGGTTTTTAACATGTTCAAGAAGGAAATGAACCAGTCAACCTAAATATAATGTGAACACAGAATATAAATATGTTTGAGGGCCAAGTAACTGAGGAAAGAGTTAGGAAAGGCAAGAAGCATATTCATTAATCTGAGGTGGGTGTTTCTGGTCTTATTTACAAGTTAAAAGTATTGGAAGCAGAACATTCTGTATAATACTGCAATTCAACATACGTAACGTTGACCATACAAATATGAAATATGTTTCATATATTTTCAGTACCATTTACTTTTGCTTCTCTGTTACAAAAAATTTGTCATAGTGACTGCAGTCCTATACACACACACACACACACACAAGCAGCTCTGTGTCCATGAGGGCTTCCAGACAAGGCTTTTTCACACCATCACCCTGCCTCATTTCTGGAATTTTATTGGGGGGAGGGGTCCAGACATTGTATTCCATTCATGGGCTTCCTGTATTTTCCTAAGATCCATTAAAGAGAAAAGGACAGAATAGCTCTGCAATGCGTTCTAATTCGTAGAGCTAGGAGCCCTGCATCTAGAACCCATATCCTTTTGCATGTGAAGAAGCTGCCCTTGCCACTAAAGTGACCCGCTTCATCAGTACTATTATCTATTTTGGCTTTGCAAATTCATCAAACACATGAAGAATAACACTTTCACTTTATTTCATTTCACATCATCCAGTGTCAGTGGGGTGTTAATTAAGAAAGAAGAAACTAATATACATACCAACAAACCAGGCATATATGTGCACTGACATGCTCAAGTACAAAATTAAGTAAAAACGGAATGACTGCTTGCATCTATCTCTCTTCCATCCCTGCCCTCCCAGATTCTTCCTCCTCTTACTGACTGGGTTCAAGGGCTGAGTGTGGGTTGTCGTTGGACCGTGGGTTTTCGTGTTGTCTGAACCCAGCTGTGCTAACAAGCCATGACTTGTTAACCATAGAACAACCCATGATGAGAACCCATGGCTTGTTGTTGGGTTGTAAACTGTGGGTTGTTGACCATTGTTTGTTATCTTGGCTGAGTTCAGACAACACGATAACCCACATTTCAAAAACAACCCACACTCAACCCGTACTCAACCTTTGAGTGTGGGTTATCATGTTGTCTGAATCCAGTCACTGTCTCCATCTAAGTTTTTTTTTTTTTTTTTTTAAATATGTTTACTAGTTATAATGATGTTCAAGTAAAATAATCAAAATGAAATAGAATAATGTCAGATGTCAGGATTTTCACAATTAATTTTGGAAAGATTCTGTTATAATAGTTGCTTGGAAAAGGGATTCTTTTCATAAACATAGGAATAGGACCATAGGAAGCTGCCTTATATGAGGTCAGACTATCTGTCCAGCTGAGCATAGTCTACTCTGAGTAGCAGTGGCTCTCCATGATCTCAAGCGAAGGGTCTTTCACATCACATCCTACCTGATCCTTATAACTGGAAATGTCAGAGATTGAACCTTTTGCATGCATGGCATGTGCACTACCACTGAGCTATGTTCCCTCCCCAATCTTTTCTATTTCTTGTTTTACATATTTTGAACACAAGTACAGAAAATGTATGGAACACAGTAGTGGAGAACTGCATATGCACTTTACTTGGTGAAATACACGGAAGCAATGCCCAGGAAAAGATCATGGCAACTGTGGTTCTTTGTGCATTAAACTTTGAGGCTTTGATATACAAGTTTACCACATATAACCTTCGCCTCTATGGAAGGCAAACCTGTACGTCAAAACTGGATTCCTTTCTTGCCTATTTTAAAGTGATACCACCCCTCATAAAAACAAAACAAATGTGTTAAAAAGGCTTTTAGCAGTATAAGGATGCAATCCTATGCATGTTTAGACAGAAAAAGTCCTATAATTCCCAGCATAGCTGGCGGGGGAATGCTAGGAGTTAGAAGACTTTTTTTCTGTCTAAACATGCATAAGATTATGCCCTAATCCTATCTTCAAAACAAAAATGGCACCTTGCCTTTATATAGCACTGTTTGTTTGTGAGATAACGAATGCCACTGGTTTCTAAAATACTTAGTAGCCAAATCAAAGCTAAAGTGCTATGACCTGAAGACTAGTACATATGGTCTGAGGCTACTTAATTAGATGCTAGTTACTTTCAGCTCTTTAATGCTATAAGTAAAAGTACCTCTGCACATGGTCTCTGGAAGGCATAAAATATTCCAATGTACATTTGCTCATGAAGCTGTTGTTTTATCTTCTTACATGCCTAATGCAGGCTAATGCTAACTGCAACCCCAGCCTGCCATGAAATCTCAGCTGGTCATGCCACGGAAAACGTGACTTTAAGTCTGTCTAATCCCACCAGCTAGTCAATCTCAGAGACATGTGGCTAGATGCCAATGCTCTACACATTTATTTTCCACAACGTAGACTGAGTGATTTTACACCTTGTCATCTCAATATTTTGTTTCCATTACAAAAATATTTTTTACCAAAGGACTCCACCACAAGTATAGTCTTAAATCATTGTTCAAGCCAGTTCATATATTGCTACTGCATTTCCCCCCACCTCCCCACGGCAGCTTGATCCACCATCCAGTTAAACTAGAACAGTTGGATTTATCCCAATTTACAGCCATCAACTAAGTACTTCACCTTAACCAACAAACTTGGTGGGCTGCATTATATGATAGCTATGATCTACAAGCCAATATGTACGCAACAGTGTTCAAGTCCGATAGCACATGACCTGGGAACAAGTTTCAATAATGGATGTGAATGGGATTAACTAGGCTTAACTGTGCTGTGGATTGGGCTAGCTCACTTCAACAGGTCCTATGGAAATATGCTGGGTCCTAAGGAAGCCAATATTCACATGTTCCCATCCCACTAGCCCATTCTACAGGCCTTTCCAGTTATTGACCACCCATGGGAAGGTTCTTTCCTACTGGACTGCAACTCTCCAGGTCACAATTTATCAGGTAGAAACCACTCTTGCATTCTCCTTTCTCCAATAGCCATAATACAATGGTGAGACAGCAGGGCTACTATACTTTTAATAGCCGTATAGAAGAGAGAATTTGGGAAGGTGTACCTTGCTATCTTGGAGAAAAGCTACTCCACCTCTAATCACCAATTACATGAGTCCTCTTTTGCATCTGGAAATACTCTTTCTGTTGTGTGGACGGGGGTTAACAACAGCAACAAGAAAAGGATGCTGGTGGTGCTACTGGTGCAACCCAACTAAGGTCTAAGCAGGAACCATTTGTCAGACCCAACCTTCCTGTTGAAGCTTCATGCCATCGATAGACACTGAAAGAGCAGGACTGGAAACCCCCTACCCTTCTACTGCCTTTTAATCACCCTGACAGTGAGTACAAAAAGTGTGGTTTAAAAGATCCACTAATCTGAATTACGTTATCTTGACTATGCACCCTCAAAACCACCTGAACTCATGAAGTCAAACTACTTGGAATGGCTCAAATATGTTTGTGTCTGTCTCTCTCTGTGTGTGTATGTGGAGGCTACTTTGACACTATTGGAGTATTTAATGCTGTTTCAAGACTGTCTCTGCTTTGTAGGAAATGGCAATATGCTTTACAAGTGACATGAGTTCATCTGTGATTTCCTTTTCTTTCTTTCTTTCTTTTTTTAAAGAAGAGGTTAAACAACCCAGGACATGGAATGGGTTGGATGCACGAACCCCACATACTGTGCTGCATCTAAAGCTATTTTCAATCAAACCTGTAGACCACAGCACTGAAGGGGGAGTGTCTGTATATAGTATGGTTCCTGTTGCAGAGAAACCTCAGAATTTAGCATGTTACAGCTTCTCACCATCAAAGTACACTTTGGGACAGAAATATCTTTAAGACCACTGTTTGTGTTTACAGTTAGGTGCTCCTGAACATTTAGGGAGACCACATAAATGTGCTCCACAGCACATACTAATTTTTATAAGATTTGTCACAGACCATTGAAAATGATTTCTTTTCATTACATTGCAAATTAAAATGATGACAGAATAACTAAAGGTTTTATTTAATTTATTTAATTTAAAATGTAACCTTAATTGCTCAGAATTGGATTCATTAGCATCTTTTTAAAATGTATTTGATAACGATGTTACCACTGTTCACCAAGAGATAAAACTGGTTGTATTCATCACTGTTTCTAAACTGAAAGAGAAGTTTCACTATTCTTTTAAAATATGCCAGTCATGTATTGCTAAAATCTTCAGACTTTTTTGCACTTAACAGAGTATCATAATAAACATTAATATCACGTACTTTTACAATAACCTGTCATACAAATGATTCTATTCTTTTGGTGACAGTTACACAGGAACATATAAAACTGCCATATACCGAGTCAGACCATTGGTCCATCTAGCCCAGTATTGTCAAAACTGACTGGCAGCGGCTTTCCAGGGTTTCAGGCAGGAGATTTATCAACTTCACCTGGAGATATCAGGGACTGAACCTGAGACCTTCTGCAGGCAAAGCATGTGCTCTACCCCTGAACTATAGCCCTTCCCCTTAAGTGCAAGAACTTCAGAAATTATTAAGAACATCTTCAAAGTATTTACGAATGAATTTTCTTTTTGCAATATTTATACACTAAAACAAAAGTCTATTACCTTTTTAATGCACATAAGTAATAAAAATAAAAAACCTATATATATATATATATGAACTGTACAATTGGTCTCCAGTCTGCTATATTAACTATTCAACTAATTAAAATGATAAGCATTGACTGAGATGGCAGACATGATAGTTTGTTCAGCAAAAGTTTGCTGAATAGGGAAGACTTGAAATAAATTATTATTTATTATTGATTATTAATAATACATTATTAAAACACATTGACTCATTGTCTCAGTGCAAATTATCTCGATTCCCAATTATGTGACTCTGTGCTCATGAAAGAAGTTCTTATTGGATAGACTAATTTGCACAGATGAACATCCTATAACAGCCTTCCCCAACCTGTCATTCTCCAGATGTTTTGGACTTCAACTCCCACTAGCCCCAGCTAGCATGGCCAATGGTCAGGAATGCTGGAAGTTGTAATCCAAACATCAGGTTGGGGAAGGCTGCGCTATAATATCCTGTTGGCTTACTGAATTTTTTGCAAGATTCGTTTGCTGCACTTAGCACCATAGATAACCATATACAAACTGGACAATATTTAACTATATACAGGCATGTTAGTGCTTAGATTGTTTTGCAAGACAAGCAAATTTTTTTGACTTGATAAACAAGCAAGGTCTTGCAAGACAAGTACTCAGGTAGGGATGTAACCTGCTCGCCTCGAGCGAGCGTAGCGGGCTGAAATCGGCCCTGCTCATGCCTGCCAGAGACTTGCTTTGATATAAGAGTGTTTTGGATTACAAGCACAGTTCCGGAACGAATTATGCTTGCAATCCAAGGTATTACTGTATTGGATTGTGGAGCTCCGAGGAATGAGGCCACCTGACTAGGCCTTCCTCAGTGGGTGGCAAGTGCATTGTAAGTAGTGTCTGCACATGGGATGGAGATGATTTGTGCATGTATATGTTTCTGCAATGAAACTCTGTGTAACAGCATCCACAAGGAAGCTCTCTTAAGTATCAGAAGAGCACCTGCAGACAACATAGCATAATCTGATTTTCAGAAAACAGTTCAGCCAACAGGTAGCCAGGTCACCTGAGGCTCACCCAATGAGATTCAGAAGGGAGAGTCTGGGACCTCAAAGGTGGCATGGGCAGACACCGAAGAAGAGGGAGGAGCCTGAAATCACCCTTTCTAACTCCTATATCCAGTGCAAGTTATTTATTTTATTTATTTATTTATTATATTTATACCCCGCCTTTTTTCCTGCAAGGAACCCAAGGCGGCTTACATAGTCCTCCTCCTCTCCATGTTATCCTCACAACAACCCTGTGAGGTAGGTTAGGCTGAGAGTCAGTGACTAGCCCAAAGTCACCCAGTGAGTTTCATGGCCGAGCGGGGACTAGAACCCAGATCTCCCGAGTCCCAGTCCAACACTCTAACCACTACGCCACACTGGCTCTCTTCCCCAAGTGTTTTCTACATCTATTTAGGATAGCTGTATTATGCTATTCCATCACTTCCGTATAAACAGAGAAAAAGTACAGAGAGAAGAAGAACATGATGTGGAGAAAGGGATTGGTTTAAACTTTAGAATGAGGGAGAAGGTTCAGGCCATAGCAAAGAGTTGATCTCCTTGTTTCCAAATTCTAAAATGTAGCTCCTTCCTCTGGAGACCCTGAGATGATGCTGAAACCTTGGAACTTCAGGAGGCCAAAACCATGGAACTTCAGGAGGCCAAAACCTTGGAACTTCAGGAGGCCAAAACCTTGGAACTTCAGGAGGCCAAAACCTTGGAACTTCAGGTCAAACTCTCTGAGCTAGGGAGGAGATTTATTACTGCAGCAGCAGACTCTAGCCTTCCTGAAATGAATGTACGTGGACCAAGGAAAGGTGTTAGCAGAGGCTCAGCTATCATATGCACTGCCTTTTTTCCTGGACAGCATGGGCATAACTCAGAGCTGTTACATATTTACTTGTCTGGACCTTTCCTTCTCTTCAACTAATTAACCCCACCCCCTCAAGAGGATGACTGAGAACAATACAGACAATCCAAAACCCAGCTATCTTGCCTGTACCACCTTCTCTTGCTCACAGCCAGAGAGAAGGTAACTGTGTAAAAACAGTCAGGATCAAATGTTATTTGGCTGCATTGTGAGTGTGCATCCTTCCTTGATATTTGGGAAATTGCTGGTAGGAGTAATTTTGTCTTTGTGTGCCAGTGTTTACATGTCTGTGTTAATTTTCTATATTTCAGTCTTTCCTCGCACTGCAGAGAGTCTGTTAAGGAAGAAAAGATGGAATAGCTGCTAGGAGCCTTCCATCTGAAAGCACCCCCCCCCTCTGAATGTTCTCACTATTGAAACTTTGTGGGAGATGTTGGACTTGTGAAATGTAAGTCTACGTTGACGTTCTTCAAGTGCTTTATCCCCTCTTGGAATACAGTCAATCCTAGATATTGACCTGGAAACAGCCAGATTAGAACTGGGATAGAAGCCATTGCTCAGTGCTTCCAAAACCTGGAACTAGTTTGCCCATTCTAACATCCTTTTTAGTTCTAAAAGTAGTTCTAACAACTATCTCTGCATCCTTGCTGTTTTCTACCCTATTCTCCATTTCTCCCCTCAACTGCCCATCAATTCTGGCTACTGTTCCTGAGCACCATCTGCCGTTAACACAGGGAGCGGGTGATAATAAAAGAAGAAAAAAGGCTCCATTGGCCTCGTGTAGTTTGGCTCTCCAATCACTCTGCAGCAACCTGATGCCTCTTAGCCTACGGGCCAGCACTAGAAGATGAGACACAAAGTAGCAGTAGTCTCATACCTAATACCCCCTAGGACAGGCTATTCTAAGGGAGATGGGAAGAAGCATTTAGTTAATCCACAACTCTGAATTAGAATCAGTCCACCTTTGCTCAAGGCAGGACACTTCCATGTGTTGCCTGTTCTGGCAATGGTTGTACTGTCTAGCATGATTTACCACATAGATCCTCAGGTTTTTGTGGAGATTTTCCACAAATGCAACAGATACTTCTAGGAACATCTGGTACTGACTTCAAAACTCTCCAGGCAATCAGGAGGATCCAAGTAACAACAAAACGTTACAGCTGTGGTGAGGATAATCATCTCCTGCTGCTACAGTAATAAGATCATGTGCCAACCAGCGCTTACTTGGAGAGCAAACTGGGTGGTAGGCAATCACCAAATATGTCAAGCATCACTGAGTTTCAGCTTAGTCCTAAGATAGAAATTTGGCCTAGTGATCCACCCAACACTGAGAAAGAGGAAAGGCAACTAAAACTTCACAGCCCACTAATACTGGAAACACTCATCAATGATTACATTTATCACCTCAAGCTGTAGATAGCTAAGACTTCACCCTCAGTCTTCTAATAATGCTACAAATATCCCCTAACTGAAGAGCTAACTACACATTACATGTAAATGTGTATAAAGGAGCCCTGATGTCTTAAAATAAATAAAGAAAATCAGTTTTCAGTAGGGGGAATTTGGAGCCGAAAAGCAGCAGTGAGGAGAAATACTTAACTCCCCTCCCCCGCCTGCTACTTCTTTACATCACCCCCACACACACACACACACACACCCCAACACTTTTTCTCCTGTAAGGCTCCAAATGCATGTTTGCTCTTGCAAATAAACATTTGGAGCCATAAAGAGCAACAGCAGCATCCAGGGAGTCTGAACTAGATAAACCACTGGAGGCGGGAAGAGTTAAGCAATTGCCCCAAATTTGCCTGGACAGTCCCGCAAACACTTAAGCCATCACTTACGCCATCAGGGCTTCATAGATTTCATAGATCATAGAGTTTGAAGGAGCCTACAAGGCTGTCGAGTCCAACCCCCTGCTCAATGCAGGAAACTAGAGGAGGGGTCTCCCATCCAAGTAATAACCAGGCCTGACCCTGCTTAGCTTTCCATGCTCAGACAAGCTGAGCCAGCTTCATACTTTGTTATGAAGATTCCCAATTTGTTATGCAGAGCCACGAATTCCCCTGCCTCCTCCCGTAAGCTTTGCTTGTCTGTGATTTTGCACATGACCCCTTTAAGCAGGAAGGGAACAGACCGAGGATCTGTGTGTGTGTGTGTGTGTGTGTGTGCGCGCACACACGTGCGCGCAATTGCTCACTCGCTTGCTCTACCTGCTGCCTCTGATCAGCCCCCCAGGGTAAGTAAGGGGGAAAATACAAAAAGACACATTGGGGTTTTGAGCCCCTTCAGCGTTTTGCTCCAACACCTCTACAGCTCTGGTTTTTAAGCATAAGGAGTAACTCTGAGAGGCTGAACAGCTTTGTTGTTGTTTGTTATTGTGGAAAGGCCCCAGTTTAAAGCACTTTTTGTGTTCTATTCACACAATTTAGATTTAAAGAAACACTTAAACTGGAATAATCTTACAGAATTTAACTAACTTGAATTAAGTTAAAATAAACAGTGCTATCCTACGCACAGTTCCTCGGAAGTAAGTACAAATGTCTTCAATGGGTCATACTTACCCCAGGGGCTTGGTCATAGGCAGCAGGTAGAGCAAGCGAGCAAGTAAGCGAGCAATCGCACGCACACACAGATACATCCTCAGTCTGTTCCCTTCCTGCTTAAAGGGGCCATGGGCAAAATCGCAGACAAGCTAAATAGCTTGCTGGAGGAGGCAGGGGAATTCGTGGCTCTGCATAACAAATCGGGAGTCTGCATAACAAAGTACGAAGCCATGATGGCTTAAGTGTTTGCGGAACTGTCCAGGCAGATTCGGGGCAATTCGAGGGTATGTAAGCTGATTATGGGAAAGCCATCCACAGTAGCTCACTTGACACTAAACTGAATATAGATCACCTTTTCACAGGCAATGCAACCTGTGAGCAATTGAGGTGACATGCAAAAAGCTAGTCTTAGCATATGGTGTGCAGCTTTCATGTTCCTGGCTCGACCGACCTGAGGCTGCATTGGTGATGCATGCAGCACAGTCAAGCATGGGCTCAAGTGGCTATGTGAATGAGCCCTTAGCTAAAGCAAAAACAGCACCAGTGGAAGATCATCCCAGTAAAAGTAAATAGGACCAGAGTTTGCTGAAATATAAACATGTACACAAACTGCAAAATGATCCTGTGTGTATGATAATTAGAAACAGAGACCAACTAGTGATTTGTAATGAATGACGTTTGAGTGTTTTCTAAGGAGGTCCTCTCACATATAATAGAACTTTGTAAAACATGACAAAATTGACTTCTTCCACCTAGAAGCAGTCCCATCAATTTGTGGTAGCAAAAAAGGAACAGCACTTGGCCATTGTTTATGTTTATCTAAAATTATAGCTGAAACACTGTGCCACTCCTAGCTGTTAATGGCTCAGTGTAGGAGCAGAAATTACTGGTGAAAGGTAAAAGCCACAAATCTACCAACTACGTCATCCACTCTTGTGGTGATAGAAATGATACAGGGTTTTGTTGTTGTCCTCCCCCCCGATTCTCCTCAGACTATTCCTGTCTCCTCTTTAAAAATTTAGTAAGCCAGCAGAATAATTTTGACCATTCTATAATAACACTGTTGGTGTCCACCAAGGGAATGGAGAAGGACTCACTCTGACCTTTTAATCCTTTTTCACCATGCAAACTGATGCCATTGTATTATTGCATTTATATAGAGAAATAAACCTACACCAAGTATGTAGACATTATGTTTATCTAACACTTTAAATATTTTTAAAACATTGCTTCTTTTTAAAAGAATTTTATAATTATTACAAAGGATATTGAATGCTGAAAGGGCAGGTTTAACAATGCTATTTTCAGGCCTGCTCAGAAAATTGGGCTGAATCCAGAATAAGTTAGTTACACTTAGTTTCCATTGACATCAATGGGGTTTATTTATTTATTACATTTTTAATCCGCCCAATCTCTGGGCAGATTACAAAAAATAAAAGAATAAAATATAATACAAAAAAAACAGCACAGGAATAAATATAAAATATATAAAAACAGCCATAAAATGAAAAAAAAAACAGAACAAAATTATAAAATGCCTGGGAGAACAGAAAGGTTTTTTCCTGGTGCCAAAAAGATAACCATGTGGTACCAGGTGAGCCTCATTATTAGCCATGCATTAGCCATGACTAACTTTTCACACTGATTTCAATGAGACCTCAGAGTGAATAACTTAGACTGGATATAGCCCATTACTTCTATCTGAAAGAAAATATTATCCAACAACTGTTTTTTCCCATTCCTTATGTATTTCCAATTTTTTCCACCCAGAAATATAAAATATATAAAAACAGGCCACTGAATTTCTGTATATGTTTGCTGGAAAAAAAGCACTTAATTACAACTTGCTTTCATATAAAGCTGTATGCAACTTTCTTGTAGTATACAAAATCTCCAAGCCTGCATCTCCATCTATGTGTGTCCATGTGTTCAAACCATGCTTTAACAAAAGCTCTCTTGCATCCAACTTTATGATTACATTCAGCAGCAGTTATAAGCTGAAGCATCATTGAAAGATTCTCCATTGACAAATCCTCCTTTGTGTAACAACTGGGCAGGACCCATTAAATGAAAGGACCTTTAAAAAGAGCAGCCAGTGATACTTCATCAGCCTGTTGTGATGTTCTTATAATCCTTCAGCATAATTCACAGGGACAAGACAGCACTGAGAGAAATGGCAAAGAGAACCATTGTCCTTGACACAAGCATGCTGATCCCCAACTTGCTGAAATGGAGCTGCAAGAATGATAATACACTAAAGTATGGCATACCCCCCCCCCCCCCGCCGCCAATCGGCAAGTCAGTTTATGGAAGCATTAAGATGTATAGTGACTTAGTATCTCTGACTTCAATTGAGCTGAATGGGCTTAAACCTAAATATGCCAGTTTAACTACGGTATGTTGTGGATTAGACAGCATGTAATAAAGCAGAGAACATCATGGTTACGTCAAAAAAAGTCTTCATTCTTCTCTGTCTCCTATTTTTGTTAGAATAGTAGCAGACTAACAATGGAGAAGAGAGTTAACTGTTCAAACTGAATATTTTTTTTAAATAGTACATGTCCTAAATTTTCAAATACAGGATTGCTCATCTCTTGCCTTCAAGAATAACAGGAACAGGGACAGCTTAAAGATATGAATTAACCGGTTTCTAAAAATTCAGAAATTATAAGGCTCAGCAGAACTTAGTATCTCTTGTTCTCACATATTCTAAAACAGTTCTCTTTCCCTGCATGTTGGATAGATGAGCATTAACGTGAACAACATCTCAGCACTGTACTACACAACAAGAGTACCCTTGACTTATCATGTTGTTTCACTTCATATCTTTGCACTGGGACTTGCAAAATACTAGCACATGCTGGTAACTGGTATAATTTTATATGCTTGAATAGTTAGGTGACCAAGAGGGAAGCTAGACTGAATATGAATTTTGAGTCCGATGCTATATTGAAGAGTAAGCATAGTTGAAATTTTTAGAAAATTATATAATATGAAGTTCAAAGGAAAATATTCTGTTTGCAGTAAAATATATCCAGTCAAATGCTACACATATACTGCAAATTATGTGGGTATGATGCACAGTAATAAACAGTACGGCTGACATTGTAGCTGTATAATGCTAAGCAAATACAAATACATGTTTGGGTTGAAAACATGTTTACTAGTTAAAACAAAGCTAAAATGTTCATGAGGTAAAGGTCAGAGAATATTTCATTCCCTGCTGAGTAAATGGTCAGGAAGCACATTTGTCTCCATTTCCTGTCAAAACAGGAAGAGTGCAACTTCTTCCTCCACACAATGACTTTAGTTTTGCTTCCCACCTCCAGCTCTTACTCCCTTGGGGCCTTCCAAACGAATCCTAAGACAGAAATGATCATTTCTTTTGACTACATTTGCACTAGCTTTTGACAACTCAGTGATGTGGCCTGCTTTTCACTCTGTCTGCTTTTTCATACTGAAAATTAAAATCTAGGTGAACTAAATAAATAATCTGACACTAGTTCATTCTAAATTATGCTCCAATATAATTTAGCAGTACAAATACCCCTAAGCTTAATCCTGAGAACCTTGAAATTCACAATAGTTTAGAATCTGCCTTCAAGATCTTTTTCAGCACGCATACAAAAAATCTGCACCATGAAGATCGTAATGGTCTGGTTCGCATTCTTTACAATTCTGGTTTATTGTGAATGAGCAAGCATGCTGGTGCACGCTGCTCAGTTGCTCCTCCTTGTCTCCTCCTGATGGCTGGAGTGGCTAAACAAACCATGGACCGAGAGTTTAGCATGATGTCCAAACAGGGAATTCTCCCAACAAGCCAGTGTCATAAACCAGGCTTTGTTCTGGCTTATCATTATGTGCGAACTGGCTTTGAGTTGGAGATAGGTATGAACAGAGACAATCCAACTTGGACCCCAGACAATAAAATATACCTTGTCTATCTTCTAAACATGGCTTCAGTTGTAAGCATAATTATCTATAACTTCCATTGAAATTAATTGGACTTTTCTAAGAAAATGTGTTTAGGTGCAAATATTGGAGCCCTACTTCAAGAAAGAACTAGGAGTTGTTCTTTAAAATAATAAATTCCATTCACAGTAATCAGGAAGAAAAGGACTCTTAACTCTATTCAAATAAGGGCAGCAACACAGACTTATAAGAATCAATGGTCGTTAGATCTTATTTTTAAGACTTGCAGTGTGAACCGCACAGTGAAATACTACTGAAATTTCTTCGCTTTTTAAACACCAATTTTAGGCAGGAAATAATTGCTAAAATTCTCAAGACTGCAATTAAACCATGTTAGTTACTGAGGAACAGATTTCTGAAGTATGAAAGGGAAAAATTGTGGGTTTTTAAAAATTCAAACTTGCAATATATTCTGCTAAATTAAACAGCAACAAAGAGTACCTGGAAAGAATAACAAATGTATTGTGGCATGCATTTTCATAAGAAAGGACCTACATCAACTGAAGCATGAAGTGGACAGTGAAGATGATGGGTCCAGTGTGTGTGGATATGTGCGTGAATGCACACGTGATGCTTTTGCAAGGTAAGATTTAAAAAATGAACACAGACTGGTGTGCTTGAAGCAAAGACATCATATATCAATTGATAAGATTCAAATCACAAGGGACTGAGAAGCCCATAGATGAAGATGGATTCAAGCACACCCAACCCTTATTTGCATGACACATCACATATGAGATGATTTCCATTAGACTTAACAGATCAAGTACATGATTAAAGCCAGAAGGAAGGGTGTCAAATCTGTCAGTGAACCCCAATTCATATCTTGATATGTTTGCTTATGAATAAGTAAGAGTTCTGAAGGCAATAGTTCCTTATTTTTAGACAATGTTCATATGTGTTTCATCAAGTTCCATCTTCAAAGTGGAATTTTCTTGTCTGGGAAAGAATGCCTATTCCAAGGTGGCTGGCAGCTGCCATCCACGGGGTTTCTAGGTTCTTCCATTGAAAATAACTGGGGGTGGATGAGGTGGAAATCTGTTTAATTGGGAGCCACCTTTTCAGTCAATTTAAAGATTTAAATTGATTAGTCTAACAAAATTAGTCAACTGAACACTGCAGCCATTGTATGAACCTTGATAGTGTAGTTTGTATTATTCAGTCTTATAATAAAGTTGCACAGCCTTGTTTCTGTGTCTGTGTTTCCATTTAGTGTCTAGAGGCTCTTCCCCATAAAGGCTCTTGCTATAATAAACTGGTTAGTCTTTAAGGTGACACAGGACACCTTGCTGTTTTTGCAGCAACAGTCAATATGGAGACTGTTCTAAAATATATCTAATAAATAATACTGATTTGGATACTAACGCACTAGACTTGCTGCAGTAACAGTCTCATTGAGATATTTATATTTTTTCCTTCCTAACATAGCTAATATGAAGATAAGACAAAGTCATTATAAAAGCCAGGGGACATTAACTTCTTTTTTTAATTTTGTGACTTTAAACCAGTTTCCTGAGTTGCTGGTACAGGCTTATGATTTCACAATCTTACACTTGGCTAGACTGAAACAGAAAGGAACAATAGATATTTCCACTGTGCAAGACTAGGGAGCTTTATCGGCCGGATGGTGTGCACCTATCCGATGTCGGTAACGACCTGTTCACTGAAGATCTGCGAAGGACCCTGCTCGTTTTTTTATCGGGCAGGTGGGGAAATTTGACTAAGCGAAAGCTTGTCTCTCCCTGTGCCGGGAAGTGCAGAATTAGGCAGTGGGGCGTAGGGTTCTGGTGATCATCCAGTGGCACCTTTCAAGGTGACTGGCGGTTACCCGAGGCTTCCCTCGCTAATGTCTTGCGGCTTGGCAAGAGGGAGATTCAGTCGCCTTTGGGGTATTACCTTTCTCACCTACACTGGCAGTCTCGTGCCGCCAATGGGAGGCGACACTGGTAAGGCCCTCCAGCTCCACATGGGGTGCAACTGGACGGTGGCGGGGCATCTCACCTCCGATCTGGTTAGGATGCATTTGCTCCAATCTTGGTTTTTCCCGGCCAATGGTCGGAGCAGGTTAGCACCGCACTTCGCCCATCACAGATCTTTAATTCAATAAATGTGGCCCTGATTTGAAACCATATATACCTGTGTCTGACTCTTCATTATCTCACCTATACACACACAAAGGAACAATAGATGTTTCCACTGTGCAAGACTAAAACATATGGGATTGGATCCAAACTAAGTTAGTTAAGCTTGGCAGAACAATTGTATCTACCTGGCCGGGGAGAGAGGTGTATCTGTAGCGGAGCCGCCACCACGTTCAGAGCACTGATGCTTCATTTCTACTTGGGGAGGCAAGGAGCAGCCAGTTTCCCCCTTTGTTTCCTGCCTCTCCCACTGCAGTCAATGGGAGGGAATTAAATATGTCAGCTCCAGGGCATGCATAGTTTTAGAGCTGGGAGGGAGGTGTCATGGGAATGAGGGGAGATAGGATCCAGCGCATCCACGGTGTCCCCCAGCAGGTCCATGGTGTCCCCCAACATGCCACAATGTTGTCAGATCAATGCCAACAGCAATGGACAGCAACAGCAATAGACCTTTCCACCTCCATACAGGGGACACTTCCAGTGGCAGTCCTCCCTCTCTGGCTCTTCAAATACCCTCCCAGGGAACACAGGACTGCTCCCTTCGTCCCAGCAGAATCAGCGGGGCAGGTTAGCCATGACTAGCATCAGCCCCATTGATTTCAATGGGACTAAAGCATGATTAACTTAGTCTGAATCCAAACCATGGCTATTTTGCAGCCCACAGAGGAATGAACTGTCTCATTCTCGAAATTGTAGAGCAAGTTATCAAAGCCAGAAGAACACTAAATCTTTATTTCTTTCCAGGATATGAGAGCGGAACTGGAAATCATTTCAGTAAAAGCAGGGTCCCAACTCAGTGGCCCAGTTCACACGATCACCACAGCTTAAACAAGCCACAATGGGTTATTGGAGGATTGCTTCCCCCTCAAACAAGCCATGCCACCCAGGTTTGGATGACAAGACAAGCTGCGCCTGGGCATGTAGTTAGGCAAATAGCAGCTGCCAAGCCACCATGGCTTGTTTAAGTCACAGTGATCATGGGTCAGTGTATTCTAAGACAATGGGAATACAGCATTTCTGGGGGGAGTGGGGGCTTCCAAGAATGATGGTCAGGCAAGAAGGTTGCTTAATCCCTTCCTTACCTGTCATTTCTCTCCTGAAAATGCTGCCCCTCCTTGGTTGTTTCCCCCAACCAGTCTTCTGGTTTCAGAGTCTGACTTGGGACTCACACATTCCCAGGCCCAACATATTTTCTGCCTCAAGCGAGACGGCAGTGCCGCCCCTGCCCCTGCCCACCCCTGCCCCTGCCCGCCTGCTTGCCCCTGCCAACTTGCTTGGCTGGCCCGCCAGTTAGAGCTGGCCTACCTGCTTGGCTAGCCAGCTGGCTGCTCCCTCACTTGCTTGGCCAGCCAGTCCAGCTGGTCACTTGCTCCTGCCTTGTGCCCCAGAGATGGGGCTCTCATGGGAGGTCAGCTGACCTCTTGCGAGGGCCCCATGACTGGAGCACAAGGCGGGAGCGAGCGAGTGGGTAAACAAGCAAGTGACCAGTTGGGCCAGCTGGCTGAGTAAGTGAGAGAGCAGTCAGCCAGCCAAGTGGTTAGGTAGTTAGGGCCACCACCAACAGTAAGAAGCAGCAGCAGCGGAAGCTAGCAGTGCACCTACCAGGTTTCTCTAGAAAGCCCTGCCAGTTGCTCTCTTGCTGCCCCAAATGTCACAGAGGGAGAGCGGCTGGTGGGGCTCTCCAGAACACTTGCTGGGACAGGAAGGCAGTGGCAGGCCCACATGGCAGGGGCGGTTGGGGAAAGAGCAGTGCAAGTTGCCACTCTTCCCACTCCTCCAACTGATGTGGGCACAAGTAATGGTAGGGCCGGCCCTGCACATTCCATTGCCTTCTGAGGCATAGTTGGTGGACACATGTGAGAAGGCTTTTTCTGAGGCAGTGCCCTATCTGTGGAGCTTCCTGTCCAAAGAGGTTAGATAATCTTCCTCTTTTTGTGTGCTCTGCCAAGATTTTTCTTTTTAACCTGCTGTTGACAGGTGTGGTCAACCACACCCCAACAGCACTTTTAAAAAAATAAATAATAAATCTTTTGTGTCAGTCTTCCACAACTCCATGTTCCAGGTAATCATCAACCATGACAAGGTGTGCATCGTCATGTGATGTTTCAGCCCCTCCTCCTTAATTTAACAAAAAACCCAATGCTTTTACTCTTATGGCTTTGGGAGCCAATTCTACCCCTATATGAATGACTGAGACAACCAAAATCTATCCACTTAAAGTGCTAGGGATTAAAGAAAACTCACCAAATGATGTTGCAATTTATTAGTTACTTTCATTCTGCAGATGCTTAGCTCAGAATTTGTTTCATATGGGAAAGGATTATAGAGGGTGAAAAAACTTTAATTTGCCTATTTTTATAACAGCAAATTACTCACTTTTCTGAAGAACACCACAAACAGTGTGTGGAGCCAGTGTGGCATAGTGGTGAGAGTGTTGGACTGGGACTCGGCAGATCCAGGTTCTAGTCCCCACTCAGCCATGAAACTCACTGGGTGACTTTGGGCCAGTCACTGACTCTCAGCCTAACCTACCTCACAGGGTTGTTGTGAGGATAAAATGGAGAGGAGGAGGATTATGTAAGCCGCCTTGGGTTCCTTGCAGGAAAAAAGGCGGGGTATAAATATAATAAATAAATAAATAGTATCAGAAGACAATACTATCTCACAAGTTTACAAAATCACTCTACAAACCTAAATTTTTAAAACCCTTTTTTGTGACCCAGGAACTCTGTTTTTTTTAATCATAGCTATCTGGCTTTGGGGGATAATTTTGGCCCCAACAGTGAGACTCTAACACAGTGCATCATTCTACATAGGAGTGTAACAACTGAAGAACAATTAGTGCCATTCAGTTGAAGGTGGCCCAATAAGCAGTATATGTCACCCAAGCCCACAAACTATCACATAAAATTATGGCTGTGTTGCAATTCTAAAACATGTGTATGATGCTAACATATATAAGGGTGTGCCAGCTGCAAAAAATCTAGTCCAGAAAGTGGTTGATAAACCAAAACTACGGTACATTAACCGGGTATTAGATGAACTATAACAACTGATAACTTTTTTACCAGTGTGCCACTAGCCAGGGAATTAGCAAAAAAATACTTGACTCTGGTTGGCACATTGAAAAAACAACAGAAATGCCTCCAGGCCAGAGAGCAGTTGTTATTAATTGCATATATGACATTTGAATGCTGCTCCATAATGGAAAATTCTTTGAGCAGTTTACAGTAAATATTAAAACAAACAGTGGACAATGGCGTTTTTTTCAAATGGAGTGGCCATTGCCTATTAAATTCCTATATTATTTGGAAGCTGAACAACCCACAATAGTGTGAAAAATCCCAAAACATGTAAGTTTGTAGTACACCCCAGTCTATTGTTGATCAAAGCCTGGGCTGGGCTAGATACACAGACGGGTTGCCTGGGACGTGAAGGCAGGCAGCTTCAAAGTTGGTAAGGCCTGCCATTAATGGCATCAAGAAAAGGGGAAGATATCATCTCTGTGGTTGATGTAATGATAGAAAATCACAGCAACAATGTGCTTCATGAACTGTTTTGTGTTCTACCAATGCAGCAGTTGTGAAATGTGGTGATTGTACATAGGCTGCTCAGGTAAGTGGTTGTAAATCTGTGAGATTTGCTGTTGTTGTAATTCAAAACTTGTTATTACTGTCCTGTTATACTTGTGCAACTGCTATAATTACATTCTATTTGTATTAATTAAACAATATTGGCTTTAAAAACAACTGTGGGGTCAGCTAGACCCCACATACAGTTTGTGTAAGTTTTTGTACTTTACATTCTGGAATATTACTGACCCTGATGATGTAAGACTGCAATCCTATGCAGGTTTAGACAGAGAAAAATCCTACAACTCCCAGCATGCTCCAGCTAACATGGCTGGCTGGGGAATGCTGGGAGTTGTAGAACTTTTTCCTGTCTAAACATGCATAGGATTGCACCCTAACTCGTTTGTTTTAATGGAAGAGGGAAAGGCTCAACAAAGGGATGGTTTTAAAAAAAAACCAACAACCTTGCAAATGGTATATCAGGCTTAATAAGTTCCACCAGGTATTTTATCTGTATGGCTTTCATGGGGTACATTTAACCCCAATACCAGATTGGTACAGTTGATTTTTCTATTGAGCAAAGATTATGCAAGCCTTTGATTATGTTGTTGTTTAATTTATGTCAGTTCTGCATTGTGGTCGTCCCGTCCCCCCCTTTTTATCTTGACTGTGGTTTGATATTTATTAAGTTAATGGTAATCTATCATTAAAACAACTAAATAAATATCAAACACAGTCAAGACTAAAAGCAGCATTAAAAAGGAAGACCCAGAGTGCAGAATTGACATAAATTAATACATTTAAAAAACATAATAAAAATTAACAAATTAAACAACTAATCATTTTTTGTTTATTTTTGTATTGCATCAGCTGCTTTGAATGTCTTCCGGTTGGGGAAAAGATGGATACACATTTTTGTATAAATAAAATAAATAATAATAAAAACTGGAAGGAAAGCATTTATAGGGGGAATCAGCTGGCAGAGGAATCAGCACCTCCTTCTGCCAGCCATTTCTCCACTGCAAGGGTCCCCCAATCCCTGCATTATCTAGGGGAACATGGGGTTGGGAATGTCTCATTTGTCTTTGCATCTCACACTCCTAACCAGGGATGTCTCCCTATACCTTAGAACTATAGCAAGTTTTGTGTTACCTAAGGGCACGAATGTTTGAAAGCAAGGATTTATATATCCCTGTAATTTTTATAATTTAAAAACTTCTTCAGCTCTCAAAACTGCATATGATATTTTTAGCATTACTAAAATTAAAAAATCTTTCAGAGAGCACATGATTTTAGGATTCTTTAAATACATCTGAAGTCTTGAGAATCTCAGGTTCTATTTAAAAAAAAGCCAAACATTCTAAGGTTTGTAAGTTAGAGAGAGAAAAGACTGAGAACACAGCCTTGAATGCATGATGTTAAATACTCAAGAAAGGTAAAAGTATTCTCATATTTTAATTTTTTAAAAATGCGTTCATGAGTTGTAGCATATTGCTTGAGATTTCAAGCACTTTTGCTTAGCTAGACTAAAGCAGAAATTGTGAAAGGAAAGGAAGGTTTGGTATCTCCATTATGAAGGAACAAAACATGATGCAGCCATAGAACTAGCTCATAAGGAAAGAACAGACTCCTTTTCCAGGCGGAGGGGGGGAGAATCCAAACTTTTCCTGCCAAAATCAATGCAGATAGGTTCAGTGATTCATTATGGGCACAACTTCACCAAAGTTAAGTATGTTTAAGCCCCATTGATTTCAAAGAGGAGAGTTAAACCATTTTGAAGTTTCCCACAGAAGTGAATGGGACTTAAAAGTACTTAACTTCGAATGAATCATGGTTGTATTCTTCTTACACTAGGTGGTGGGAGATTGAGAAGTGGAGGATATCCATCAATCAATCAATCAATCAATCTTGCCACTACAGTAATACCCTGGATTGCAAGTAACTTGGTTTGAGAGTGTTTTGCAAGACAAGCAAATTTTTAAATATTTATTTAATTTTTTTTTACTTGATATACAAGCAACGTCTTACAATACAAGTACTGTAGTACGGCTTAAATTAAAAATCTCTGTACAATTTTTTTTGGAAGGATTTCGTTTTGATATAAGAGTGTTTTGGATTACAAGCACGTTTCCGGAACGAATTATGCTCTCAATCCAAGGCATGACTGTATATAGAAAGTGAAACTTTTCCTTACGGTGCTTAAACAGTGAGATTTGACCAACATAGTTTACTTCACAACTTTTATATTTTAATTCAGTCAGGTCTAAAAGATGGTACCATCTGACTATAGAGTGGATTTAGAGAGAGTGAGTCATACTTTAGTGCCATTAAATCAATGAAACAAGTTAGTCATTCATGACTAACTTAAGTCCCTTTGATTTCAATCAGAATGAAGCGTGACAAATTTGTCTAGATGTAATCCTATATGCTTAATATGTTTACAGATCTATGGTATAACTAGAGTTTAATAGGTTCATCTGTTTTTTGCATATTAAAGCAACAATTGGTCAGCTCTAGTGTTGCCCCTCTACAGACTGAAGGGCCACTTCCACTGGCAGAGGAAACAAGTACAGTAATACCTTGGATTGCAAGTAACTTGGTTTGAGAGCGTTTTGCAAGACAAGCAATTTTTTAAATATTTATTTATTTATTTATTTACTTGATATACAAGCGACGTCTTGCAATACAAGTACTGTAGTACTGTAGTACGGCTTAAATTAAAAATCTCTGTACAAATTTTTTTTGGGGGATTTCGTTTTGATATAAGTGTGTTTTGGATTACAAGCACGTTTCCGGAACGAATTATGCTCTCAATCCAAGGCATGACTGTATCTAGTAGAGGCTCCTTGCTGGAGAAAGGGGTGTGGTGGCAATTTCTGCTGTTTCTTCCTTCCCCCTGCAGCCTCCAGCTCCATCTTACACACTATTTTGGAGGGTCTCCAAACACTCCAGAGCAGATATTCAGAGGCATAGGGGACTGCATGGTAGAGGAGAAATCAGTGAAAATTGCATCTCCCCTTTCCACCTGTGGGACCATCCAGTTTCTTGATAAAATAACACTTGGAATAAATTAAATTTCAAAACTAATGTCATATTTTGGATATCTAGATGTTTTACAATAAATTCTGGGTAAATATCTATATTTCTAAATGTATCATTATTAAAAATTAACAGTACTGAATACAGAAAGATGCAGAATAAGAATGGAATATCAAATTTACACTCCATTTTTTTAATCAATGAAAAGATTAATACTCCCCCTCCCACTGCCATTAAATTAATTTAGGCATACTTTAAAACAAACTGGTAGCATGCTTGTGGCAAAAACTACCAGTGTCTGCACGCTTAATGCTGCTCACTATTTCATTTTTAATTTAAATTCCAGCTATATACAATTAAAGTAAATATGGTGCCTTGATATTGACAGAATTATTACTTTCTCACTTGGCCCAGAGCAATAAGTAATCTAAAGGGGAAAACTCAGAATGTATCTATCATAAATATTATCATTGCTGCTTTATTTAAAACTTGATTTCCTGCCATGAGGAGGCCAAGGTATGCTTGCAGAGCAGTGTTTCCAAATTAGAACAATAAATTATTTCTACACTGGATTATTTTTATAAGAGGCATACATATGATCAGCAAGAGGGATCCATGCACAGAAGCTGACTTCCAACTGCAGGTACCCTTGTCCAAGAATGCAACAGGTGAAATTCAAGGAACCTCCAAATGGATGCCTGCTGTAGCTAACACTCGGAGATGTACATTTGGTTTCCAATAGTGGACTGAGAACTGAACATATCTGACACAAAACTGGTGCAGATTGGATGCACATCAGGATGTGCACAGAAACATCACCAGCACTGTGGAGAACAGATGGGGGTAGGACTTCCCATCAGTCTTGTTATGAACCTGGGAATATGCATTCCCATATGCTACCTGGGAATAATGTATGAAGTTACCTGCCTGTTGCTAGAGTAGCAAGCAACACCTTTACCCCTGTCTCTGGATCAGAGTCTAAGCCCTTAAGTCCTAAAGGTAAAACATTAACTGTGCAGGATAGATCTGCACTATCAATGAAACAGAATTAAATTTAATACTTTGACATTATCATAACCTATCTTCCAATATTGGGAAGGTTTTCATGTAGTAAAAATAATTATAGCACAAACTCAGAAATCACTTCTTGAACAGGCAAAGAGTTACACTGTTATTACTTGTTTGATTTTTATCTCGCTTTTCTTGGGTCCATGCTTGTGCTTTTTTAATCTTTCTGTACCCAAGCAAATGTCTTTTTACTACAAGGTAGACCTGAATTTAAAACAATAATTGCAACTTTTCATAAGGTTTGAAAAAGTAATTTCAGTTTGTGGTAACTGTATAGGTGTCAGATTTATTGCTAATATTTCAGGAGCACCTGGTATTCTAAATGCAAAGCTTATTAAGAAAAATGCTAGCCCATGACAGATTTTGACTGACGGATTACAAACAAGAATAATGTAACTTGTTTGATCAAGTCAACAACGAAGTACTTTTAGCAGTTTTGGATTATAAAATATTAATATTGCCACTGGACATGGCCCTAATCTGAGCCAAACGTAGTTTCAGAATTGAAGTTTCTTACAATTGATTAAAAGGAGCCTGTCGCACAAAACATTTCAAATGTGAACTGTGTAAGTTTTATCAGGGTTACTGAGACAATCCCTATAAAGATGCTATGTAGTGACAGGGGATCAGAGAACCCCACTTTTGCAACAACAACAAACAGAGGAGTAAGCCCCGCCGAATTTAATGGCATTTATTTTTGAGTAGATGTGGATAGGATTTTGCAGTAAAATACTTTAAAAACATGCAACAACATGCATCAGAAACTTCTTGAGCTTTCCCAAATACCGGTAATAACATGTGGGTATTACTCCATACAGTAATGATTTAGGTCATGATTTGACTCTTAAACGTCATGAAGATTATTTTGCAACCTACCTGCCTGTTACGTTCATCCATAATCCTCGTGATCTGAATCTTTTTTCTCCCCATAGTCCCCGTTTTTCTTCTCTCGTTCGTTCCTACACTTATGTATTTTCTTCTTCTTTCCTTCCTCTTTCCTGTTTCCTCAAACCAAGACTCCTTCTTCAGCACTTACACGATTCAATTCACAGACCCCTGCATCCGTTCCTGCTAAATACACAAAAGAAATAAATAGTTAGGAGTTACTCAGGCAAAATCTTAAGAGTGCAAGTTCATGATATCTTACCAACTGGCCTAAGTGTAATTTAGTGTGCAGAACTGCTAAATAAGCAGCTACATTAGGAACAGAGTCAGGAACGGTTAGACTATTATTATTATTATTATTATTATTATTATTATTATTATTATTATTATAAGATGGGTTGTTGGGGATTTGGGGGTGTTTTCTGGTAGCTAGGGCACCCCAATCCCAAAGAAAGTTATTCAGAAGACGTGTTCATTTCAATGCAGAATGTACATTCATATAAGATGCTCAGGTTCAGGGTGTAAGTGTATTGTTGATTGTGTAAAATTGTGTCATATATTTGTATGTGATTAGTTTTATATTATGTTATTATGTTTTATTATGCATTTAATCTTTATAAACCGCCCAGAGAGCTTTGGCAATTGGGTGGTATAGAAATGTAATAAATGAAATGAAGCAACTTTTAAAGACATCACTAAAACAACTAAAGTGCATGCTTTCATACTTCTTGTACATGCATATCTTTCTATTCTTTAATACTTCCTTGGAAATATGAAAAATTACCTAAATCAGGGAGTTAATGAACCTTTCCGAACCTGTGCAAGCTAAGTAATCAAGCTAATTCACTTTTGAAGGAAAACAGAAGAGGTGATAATGTTTCTTATTATGTAAATAGGGTAGGCCATTATTAAAGTGTTATTTGATATATGAGAAATGTCAACTGAAATCAAAGTTCTTTAACCTTATATTCCATTTTTAAAAGAAAGAAGTATTGCAGTTTAAATACTTCAAGAGAAAAATACATCTCTATTGCCATCTTATTTAATATATTTGTATATACATATTCCCATCTACAATAAACAGAACAATTGGAGCAGTTGTTAATATAGTCCATGCATCAGTCTTCCGCATATTGCAAAAAGCTAATCACATCATAAAAAGTCATAATTGCAAAAGAATGGTCGGAAACACATGACAATGTGTTTCTAATATTCTCCTACAAAAACACCATAAACCGCAGGATTAATTCCAAACTGCTGCAATACATTGTATTAAAAAAATGAATCAAAAGGTGAAAAATGTATAGAAAAAGTCATAAATGAAAGGTGCATGCCAACTACATGTAAAAAGATAAAAGCGACTAGGCAAGCATCTCCCTGTTTCATTCTGCATTCCAAAATGTTAATTATGAATGCCAACTTAGTAGGATAATGCATGAAAGATTTTAACACACACAGGAAAATCAGATTCTTTCAAAAATTACGATCATATTGATGACATTATATCCATGACAACTCAGAAGCAAGCCCCCCTGAGTTCAACAGAGCTTACTCCCAGGAATAGGATGGCAGCCTTAGTGCCTAGTTGTTTTTTTCACACCATTCTGTTATAATAAAACTATTTTTTTAAATTCAAGATGATGTAGATATTTGATGGTGCAACCTTAGCTTTCCTTGTTAATTTTAGATCGGTTCTCTTATAGTCAACCTGATAAATTCTCTCCCAAAGTTATGTAACACTAAACAGAAGTCCTGGACTAGAAATCTATTATTTAGTTCCATACATTATTATTGGGAAAGAAAAGCTGATCCTCATCAGTTCTGTCTTCATTTTCTTTGCGGCAACTCAATTTATAGCAATTCTGTGTTTTGAGATGTTAAGAAAAATTAAGGAGAACATTATTATGCTCTCTCATGAAATTCAAATTTTATACACTGCAAGGCTGCAGTCCTATACACTCTTACCTGGGAGTCAGTCCTATCGAACTCATTGGGGCTTACTTCTGAGTAGACATGTGTAAGATTGTACTGTAACCAAGTTTTCTGTCTTAATAAATTCAGTGTTGGCACTATTACTTTATAGTATAAGGTAAGCAGATTATTTGCTATTTGCTAAACTATCAGTACCAGCTCACATCATTAATGATGCATTTCTAGAGTTTTTACCCATTTAAAATAGTTAACTGACTTTTATACAGTTGGCACAACCCCACCTGATCCTATTACTCCTGAAACACAGAATGAGTGCAAACACTAAATTTAAAGCCAGTGCTTTAAAATGTGTTTTACACCACCTATGCACATTTTGGGAAGCACTACAGTCTCTGATACTTTCTGCTGGTGACTCTCACAACACATTCATTTTTTAAATGTTTCTCAACTTCTCTGGTCAGGACTGTTTTCTTGGGAGCTCCCCGCCCACCCACCCCCCCAGCAGTCAGGCTTACCTCTGATATAAAAAGCCAGGTAATTCCCATGTACGTGCAGGACCCAAAGGAGTCTAACAGGCTTTCTCCACAACAGTAAGCCAATAGACTAATCCACAGCAAATGCATATGGAACAATTTCCCTTCCTTTCATTCACGTGGAGCCAGAGGCACTATCCGCTTACAGCCCCTACGCCTGCCTAAGCTCTGTTGAAGGTGGAAGGTCAGAGTGGACAGATTAGAAAAGTGGTGACAGGGTTAGCCAGGATGAGAGCTGCTTTACAGATCAAGATCCTGAAGCTGAATGAGAAAGCAAGGGGGGGGGGGCGGGAAATCACTGAATGCTGACACTTTTGTCTTTTAGGACGTGCACGCAGAGCCCCTGGTGAAGTAACGGCATGGAGTCCCTCCCACTCAGCTATCAGTTCCACATTTCATACTGAGCTTTCAGAAAAGCAGGGGGAGATTATAAACAACCCAGGGTCAGGAACATTAAGTATTCCTGACACGGATTTTAATTGTATGAGTTTTAAAGGTTGTGAGCCGCCTTGGGTCCCAGTGTTTGGAAAAAGGCGGGATACAAATAAATCTAATAATAATAATATTCAGCAGCTACATAAACTATTCTTAAAATAGTCTCACAAACACTTCTTGCACCCAACAGACATAAATCTAGGGGAAGCCCACTGGCTACATGGAGTAAACTCCAAATTAACATCATTGTAATTTAAGAGATGAATTTGAACCATTGTTGCTGCAAAATGGGAACAATCTGTTGATAAGTTGGGGAGCGGGGAGAAAAACCCACATGGTTTTAAAAAGGAAGCACTGATCCCGTGTATTATGTTGTTGTTTCTCAGACATAGGAAAGCTGAGAAACAAGAAACTGTGTGCTAACTGTTCTCATCTACACACACAAACGTGTGTGTGTATGTACACACACACACACACACACACACACATACACACACACACACACCACAGCGCAAAGATATGGTAGTTTGACCAACTGAAAGAAGCAGACTGGGGGTTGTAATATGGTTAAAAATAGGTTTATTTTTAAATAACAATTCCTTACTACTGTGACTTTTTCACGGTTTTCCTCCTTATCTTGCATTTCCTAATACCAGAAGAAAAAAAAAACCCCACAAAAAACACACATATGTACTTTTCTGCAATTACTTTTGTTTGTATACACCCATATGTATGCATGAATGAAGAATATATCTTATTTTATATATATAGGCACAACACAAACCCATATACCACAGCATAGAGAAACGTACTTAGTCAAATACATCATAGGATGAATTGAAAAGCATCTTTGAATCACAAGCCATAAGCCTTCAATCATTCTAAAAGATCTGTGCCAATCAGAATGCAAAGAGTCACAACTGCCCACCACCTGCCTCTGGAACTTTTAAAAGAGTCCTTGCAGTGGTGAGCTGCTTAAGTTTATCTTCCGGTATGTAGGTTAAATTTGTTAGACAAACTGCAAAAACCAGAATAAACTCCAGGGTGCCCTGAAAAATGTGCACTAGACAAAACTAAGTTAAATGTTAAAATTATTCCAGAAGCCCTGTCACAGTGGAGCCCACATTAAAGAACCCTTCCAAGATAATGACAGAGTTACATGTAAACAAATGCATCATTTTTAAAATGTCGATGTTACATTCTTCAGAATTACAGTCTTCAGCATTTTTCCCCTTTTGGAAACCCAAACACTTAAAAAAAAAAATCAGACTGTTTGCTAAAAAGAGGAACTTAATTTTGGCGGGCTTCTGTTCACTTTATGATTTGGCAAAGGCACAGATAGTTGAGGAACGAATGATTTGAGTTCCAGTGGGCAGATTTAGCAGGGCAGTCACCCCTTCGCTGTACACTCTCTCACACATTCTCTCTCTCCCACTCAGAGTAACACAGACGAATCTTGACAGAATGGCAGGAAACACGCATTGAGTGGTCAGGGAAGGAGATGATGTCAGCAACCACGAACAATAAAAGGTGTAAAGGTGCTTCCTTCCTTAAACTGTTCCAGAAGTGCAAAATGGGAACCAAAACTCTTCACTTCCTTCTCCGAACAGAACTTTCTGAATCTGCTGTGCTGCAATACCCCAGACAGAGGGCCCTTTGAACAAGTCACCCAAGGGGCAAGAAGAAGCATCAAAATGGAGGATTCTAAATATTTGATTTATAAACAAGGCAGCAGCCAGAGGGGGGAAATGTATTGAATACGTGTCAGTGATGTAAGCTTTCGTTACATAAAGCAACAAATGTGCCATAAAGATTTTTCTGTTCTGCCTTGGCTGCACGTATCTGCGGCTGGCGTTACGTTTAAAAAAATCTCTCAAGCTTGAGCATGAGCCGAGCTTTTTTTTTTAAAAAAAAAAATCTGTTCAATTTTTAAAGACGAATAAGGGGCCTTCTTCCTATTCCTTTCTGTGGGACACTTTAAAAGAGCGATGTGTACTTTTGATGGGAATGCCTCACTGATGCCAAAAGAGAGCAGCAATACGACAACAAAAACGCAGGCAAGCCTAGTTAATATTACTCAGAAGGAAGCTTTCTTTCACTGACGTTTTGCCTTAAGTAGCCATGACTTACAGCAGGCAGTGTCCAGCTCAACATGTAAAAAGTTTAGCTGTGAGGCAGAGTGCTTGAAAGAAGGGTGCTGACTTACTGGCTGGGTTCACACAACACTCTGAGCCACACTCAAGGGTTGAGTATCGGTTGAGTGCAGGGCCGGTGCTACCATTAGGCCAACTAGGCAGCTGCCTAGGGCGCAGGGCTAAAGGGGGCGCCAGGAGCATAGGGCTGGAGGGAGGGAGGGCTCAAGTGGGAAGGGGGGGCGCTAAATATCTGATCTTGCCTAGGGCACCAAACTGCCTTGCACCGACCCTGGTTGAGTGTGGCTTGTTGTTGAAACATGGCTTGTTGTTGAACCGTGGCTTATCGTGTTATCTGAACCCAGCCAAGATAACAAACCATGGTGAACAGCCCACAGTTCACAACCCAAAAACGAACCATGGGTTCTCTTCATAGGTTGTTCGTGGTTAACAACCCATGGTTTGTTATCTCAGCTGGGTTCAGACAACACAATAAGCCACAGTTCAACAACAAGCCAAACTCCCCTTGAGTGTGGCTTAGCGTGCTGTGTGAACCCAGCCACTTTATTCTAATATTCAGTTTGATATGGCAGTTAATTTACATTCTCACACCATGACTGGATTCAGACAACACAATGACCCACACTCAAGAGTTGAGTGTGGGTTGTTGTTGAACCGTGGGTTGTTGTTGAAAAGTGGGTTATTGTGTTGTTGTCTGAATCCAGCCAAGATAACAAACCATGGTGAACAACCCACAGTTCACAACCCGACAACAACCATGGGTTCCCTTCATGGGTTGTTCATGGTTAACAAGCCATGGCTTGCTAGCACAGCTGGGTTCAGACAACACAATAACCCATGATTCAACAACAACCCACACTCAACCCGTATTCAACCTTTGAGTGTGGGTTATTGTGTTGTCTGAACCCAGTCATTTAGTCTGCCCTTCCTCCAAGAAGGTAACTGTGCACCCTGATACTATTCATGTTTATTCAGAAGCAAATCCTACTAATTTAAATGGAACTTACTCTCAATAAAGCATGTACAGAATTGCAGCCTTAGCTTCAAACAAACAAACAAACAACATAACAATAACAATAACAATAATAAGCCTTGTGAGATGAATTGGGCTGAGAGAGACAGATATTTGTCCAAAGTTTCACAGCTGACTAGGAATCTGAACCAGGAATGTCCACATCCAAGCCTTACCTTCTAGCCCAGCCTTCCCCAACCTGGTACCCGCCATATGTATTGGACTACAACTCCCAGCATTCCTGACCATTGGCCATGCCAGCTGGGATTGATGGGAACTGAAGTCCAAATCATATGGAGGACAGCAGGTTGGTGAAGGGAGCTCTAGCCACTGCACCAACGATACCTACTTTTTAGACATGATCCATACACTGCTGTTCCAATGATTGGTTGAATATATAGAGCAGGGATGTTGAAGAGTCCTTGGTCTCGAGTCACGAGTCTTTGGACCCGAGTCCGAGTCCAAGTCCTTGGGCCAAAATGGTGACTCACGAGTCACTCCCAAAGCTGACTCCACGAGTCCCTATTAAAATCAATGGGGGGTTTTCCCAACAAAATAAGGCTACTTCAGATGTGTGGTTTAAATAAATTCTAGGCCTTTTTATTTCAAAACTCTGCAACTGATTTTGGCAAGATCAGACCAGGCAGAAAAACCCAAAATAACCAGGCAGGCAAAGGAGGCAGGGAACCCCAAAGCAGGCAGGCAGAGGCCTTTGTCTTGGACAATTCAACTGTTGAACTAGTCAAGAAGAGACGAGGCAGGCAGAGGAGGCTGGGAACCCCAGACAGGCAGGCAGAGGCAGCCAAACCCAAAATGTCTGAAAGGTTGCATTTTAGAAAAATGATTTTAAAAAATAAACTTGCTGTACTTCCTAAAACTTATCCATGTTGCATTTGAGGAACATGATTTTTTCTAAATGTTTGGCCCCCATTCTGGAACGGTGAGATCTCATCACAATTCCACCCTCACTGAACACCCACTCCACTGGTGATGAACTTGCTGGAACCAGAAACACACTCAGAGCAGCCACACAGAGTAATCTCAGGTCCTTCTTCTGCCTCTCCCAAGTACGCAACACATCAATCAAAATAAATCTTGACACACTGTTGGGGCTGCACTCCTGGTAGCCGTCCATAGTGGCTGAGCAGCGGCACACCTCGCTTCCTGTGCTCTTCGCCGGGGCAACCACGCTCCTCTCCACTCCTTCTGGCACAGCCCAGGGATGTTGAAGAGTCCTTGGTCTCGAGTCCCGAGTCAAGTCTCGAGTCCCATTAAAAATATTGGGACTCGAGTCCGAGTCAAGTCAGAGGGGGGACTCAGTCCGACTCACGAGTCGAGTCCTCGAGTCCGAGTCCCCATCCCTGATATAGAGCAGGGGTGGGCAACATATTTGCCCCCCCGTACCACCCACCCGTAGGCTGCACTTCCCCTCCCCCGTAGTGCCAAAATTTATTTATTTTTTAAAAGGTGTCCAGAGCAGCTACAGAGCACCAAAAGAGACAAAATTAGCTTGTTTGCAAGCTCATTTCAACCCTTATGGTGCTCTAGTAGCTATGGAGCACTACAAGGGTAAAAAAAAGGGGTTAAAATGGCCATTCAAGATGCCACTTTAAAAAATCATTACCATGGAAGGGGAAGGTGTGGCCTATGGGGGGGCGGGTGATTTGTTTTTACAATTTTGGGGACCAGTGCAGGGTGGCAAGAGCCGTGGTGGGGGATGCACGCAGCCTGCATGGTACACATTGCCCACCCCTGATACAGAGGCTGGCATGGGCTAGGACAGACATTGCCAAATCCATTTCCCCTGGCATCCCTCACACAAGGATATAATCTGAATCTGGCCCTTTAAAAGCAACTTGTTTATGATATAGTTATACACTAGATGTCATTACCACTGCACTAGATCTGCAACACACAAACAGCATGCTCTACTATATGCAGTAATTTAATTTGGGCAAAAAGCCATTATTATTATTATTATTATTATTATTATTATTATTATTATTATTATAAAGCAAATCTGAGTCATCTTAAGATTTCAAACATCTGTCCCAAACATTCCGATGCAGAAATTTAACATAACCTACATTTATGTGTTTTGATCTTATGGCTAGACTGCCACATTAAAAGATGTGCAAGGGATTTCATTTTAATTTGCTAAATTCATCTCAGGAGAGCGAGTTGCGAGCATTTTACAACAGGAAGTTTAGCACAAACGGTGAAGTCATACAGAAGCTGTAACCTAGGCTACAAACTACACTAAAGAAAATAACTTTTGGTCAGCCTGAAGTGGGCAGAAACTTGTTTGATTTTAGCTATGTATAGCATCCAGTAGCACTCAAAAAATATTCAGCGATGAACATGATGATGACAGGCATAAAGTGATAGAACAAACCAATAAAGCATTTTTTGTATGTTCTGTACGGGCTCAGTTTTATAGATTCTTCTTGGTACGAGAGATAAGACTTCTTACATAGTAAAACTATTCCATTTGAATTACAAAGCACAGTCGTACCTTTACATGCTGCATTGGCAAAATACCATATTCTATTAATTTATAGCCAAACAATTATTTTATAACTGAAACCGTGCATCTCATCAATAAGATAAAAAAAAATGCTCACTAGCGTAGGTTCCTGGCAAAACAGCAACTGACTCTAATCAAAGCCCAAAGCTGCTCTAAAGCGTCACAGCAGGCTCATCATCCAGTGTTGTGCCCTTGCACACAGGAGCAATTGTAAACTGAAAGGCTCTAAAATAAGGCAGACCATTGACTTTATTTGGTCTCTAAACATCACAAGCAGACTATTTTTTTTCACGAGTCTCTATTCTTTTAGTTATTGTTTTGCTTTTTTCCTCAAACCCTATAGCATTTTTGAAGGACTTTTTCACTAATACATGGAAATGCATTAAAGTTATATGCAATGGTATTACAGTAATACCTTGGATTGCAAGTAACTTGGTCTGAGAGTGTTTTGCAAGACAAGCAAATTTTTAAAATAAATTTTGACTTGATAAACAAGCAATGTCTTGCAATACAAGTGTAGGGATGTAACCACTCGCCTCGAGCGGGCATAGCGGGCCGAAATTGGCCCTGCTCATGCCTGCCAGAGACTTGCTTTGATATAAGAGTGTTTTGGATTACAAGCATGGTTCCAGAATGAATTATGCTTGCAATCCAAGGTATTACTGTACTCTATAAAAATATTAGGAAGGCCAGCTGCCCCCCTAACCTGCAACTGCTGAGCCATCACCTCTCCTGCAGACCAACTTTCACCATTGGCTGGCAACATCTAAAGCAGATGTGGGGAACCTTTTTTGGTCCAAGGGTTGCATTATCCCCAGGCAAGCACACTGGGGGCAGCATGCCAGCAGTGGGTGGGGGCACCCCACTCCTGGCATGTCACCCATACAGATTGTCCACACTCAATTCACACACACATGTTCTGACATGCACATTTCATTCATTCATACGAACACCCACAAGCGCCCATTCATTCACACACCCCCATTTTTGCACATAATATAGAACACACATAACACACACTGCCAAAAGTTTCCACCACCACCACCACCACCACCACCACCACCACCACCATCATCAATAATAATAATAATAATAATAATAATAATAATAATAATAATAATAATTTCATTTCTATACCACCCAATAGCTGAAACTCTTTGGGTGGTTCACAACAGTTCATAAATTTACAAACCACATACACAGATAATAAAATACAACATAAAATTTCAATATACAGAATTCAAAACCAATTAAATTGCTAAAAACAATTTCAATAAAAAATACTAGATGTGTTAAAAAATTACATGGCAATTAAGCGTTTTAAAAGCTTCTATTTTTAAAAGCCTGGCTGCAGACAGTGTGGGGGTAAATTCTTCAAGGGAGCATTTAGGGAGGATTGGCTCTTTCCTCCTCAGCAGTGACACCCCGCCTGCCAAATGCCCCACACATGGCAAGTAGACTTTTCAAAAAGCCTACGATGGCACCAATGGAAGGTTTTTAAAAGCTTACATGCAGTGTGGGGGAAGAGAAAACCTCTTATTTCCAATCAGCTGATGACCAGAGATAACAGCTTTTTCCTGCCTGGGGAAGAGCCTGAAGACGGATGGAGAACCCTCTGCAGGCTATATCTGGCCCATGTACTGGAGGTTCCCCATGCCTGATCCAGAGTATTGCCCACAATGTTCTCCTACTATGTGCAGCAGTCACATGAATAGGGTGGTACAGATTTGGTACTGAAAGCCACAGGAAGAAGCAAGCTGAGTTTTGGGGGCAATAGGAGAAGAAGAGTGGGGGCAGAGGCTTGATGACAAACATACAAAGCTGTCTTACATCAGGTCAGACTATCTGTCCAGCTAACCCGGGGTAATATCTTCTCTAACTATAGCAGCAGCTTTCCAGGAGAGATTTTTCACATTACTTGTTGCTACTAAACCCTTTTTTTAAACTGGAGCTGCCAGGATTGAACCTGGGGCCTTCTGAATGCAAGGCATGTGTTCATCCACTGAACTCTAGTCCCTCTCCAAGGGTGGACAGGCAGTTGGACAAACTAAACAGGACTAATATCACAAATAGGCAACTGATTCAATAAGCAGGACACTGCCACCCTTGTTGATCCAGTTGTCCAGGAGGGTGAGAAAAATATTAGGAAATCAGGAAGTGCTATTTACATAGGGCTGCAGTGCAAATACATGTATATGCATGTACATGGAGATCGCGGATTACTGCAGAATGGACAGAAAATATAGTGTAGCAGTATCTTGTCTGGAAAGTCAGTATCAATTTGAAACAAAAATAAAATATACTTCATTTACACAGATGAAATATTGCTGCCATGCTGGGGTGTTTTCTTTGGTGTTTTTTTTTTTTTTTTGGAGTGGGATGTTGTTGTTTCGTTTGCTTTTAATAACCAAATGTCTGTTTGGTTCATAATCTTTGTTCCAGCGTGAAAGAGATTTTCTTTTTCCACTTCAGGGACTATTGTCAATATTTTGCGTTTTATTATTGTCATAAGGAGTAAGCCGGAAAAAAACACACAAAATCAATTGGGAGATACATTAGCTAATCTTTTCTGTGGCCTTCAAAGTACATTACATTTTCTCAGAAATGGCTCATTATAACCTATTGGTATACGGAGCAATTCCTGACAAAAGGTTCTTAAAAGCAGTAATATGTGACAAAATGGTGAAAAGTACTCTTGCACTAGCCACTTCAACATCTAAGTACTAAAGCACTCACACCATGCATTACATTTAATGGGAACCACACCAAGAGAATAGTGTGAAGTTTACACCCAGCTGCGATTTTTAAAAAGTGGAACTACTTCCATTAGGAGAACTTCCAGGTTCTGGAAAAATGCTGGCTCCACCTCCACCCTACTTCTCTCTGCTCCAAAGAGCAGCAACAGAGAATAAAGTGGCAGAGGACAATAAGATTAAGGCTGCAATCTGAACCTCTTAGTGGGTAGAGAGTAAATTCCATTGAACTTCCATAAGAACAGCCGTGGTGGATCAGACCAAAGGTCCATCTAGTCCAGCAACCTTGTTTCCCACAGTGACCAACCAGAGTGCAAAGCAGAACATGAGGGCAGTGGCTCTTTCCTGCTGTTTCTCCCCAACAGCTGGTATGCAGAGGCATACTGTCTCTGATCCTGGAAGTAGCATATCACCATCATGACTAGTAGCCAATGTTAGCCTTATCCTCCATGAATTTGTCTAACCTCCTTTTAAAGCCAGTGTGGCATAGTGGTGACTGGGACTCAGGAGATCCGGGTTCTAGTCCCCGCTTGGCCATGAAACTCACTGGGTGACTTTGGGCCAGTCACTGACTCTCAGCCTCACCTACCTCACAGGGTTGTGATAACATGGAGAGGAGGAGGAGGATTATGTAAGCCGCCTTGGGTTCCTTGCAGGAAAAAAGGTGGGGTATAAATATAATAAATAAATAAATAAATAATTAGTGACACTTACAACTGAGTAAATATGCAGAAGGTTGGAACGGCACAATTCACAGAAGAGAACCTTCAGCATTTTTAGCTTCATAGTGCAATCTTTTGCATATCTACTCAGAAGTTAGGTCCTACTAAGTTCAACAAGACTTACTCCCAATGAGTGTGTATACAATTACAGCCCAAGTTTTCAACTTTATACAGAATTACTTGAGGGTAAACCCAGTTGTAGTCAATAGGCTTATGCCTAAGTAGTCATGCGTAGGATTGTACTGTAAACTTTTAAATTTCAGGAAGTCTGTAATATTTTAACAATGTGTAAAAAAATACAAAGAAAAGCAATGGTTCTAAGAATGCAATAAGCAAGCAAACAAAATAAATACATAAATAAATAAACAATCTGGAAATGGCTGTTGAATGGTGGTATTAAAAAAAGTATTAATAAAATAAAAATAAACTGTACCATACAAATAAAGATATTTGATAATACTGCAAGATATGGCTCATAGTAGGTTCATAAATTTTCTATTTCGTTTCTCTCTCTTATAGTAGGCTAATCAACCTAATTAAAGCTTTGTTCATTTGAAACCTTGAATGACAATTTGCTTAACTCCATCCCACTGTGGTATTTTTATAAAGAGAATTAAATCTGATCTTCTGACAGCAATTATTAAATGATCCCAACTGGCCCCAATTAAGATGCATGGCTCACAGGGTCTTGAAATCCAATAAAGTGATGAATCCTCTCACTTGTACATCTTCCTTTATTTTAGTATTTTTTCTTAATGCCAATTAAGCTCCTCTGATCAAGTGCAATTGAACACTATTGTGAAGCCTTATTCATGATACAATGTATCAATTTGAGGCTCAGTCATATTCAACTATTAGGCAAGGTCTTCTTAAAAGCAGCTTCTCTCAGTTGCAATGAACCTCACATCATAGCATACCGTATCATATATAATAAATGCTGTGTGTGTGTGTGTGTGTGTGTGTGTGAGAGAGAGAGAGAGAGAGAGAGAGAGAGAGAGAGAGAGATTCATTTATGCATGCACATAACCTAAAAAAGATGCCTCCAAATTACTGGAAATATATAAATACCATGAGAAGTGACAACATATAATGAATTAGGGTTCTTTTGACTTGTACTGCTTGTTTTTGATCTTTTGCTTTTTAAAAATCATTCCTTATTTTTAATTTAGTCTTGTAAACATGACACCTAGAAACAGTTTTTTAAAAATAGGAAGTATATTCTAGTAGTGGAATGTTGTTACATGTTTCATAAACTATTCATAATTATTGTTTACTGCTGTCATCATTGCCATCCGTCAGACCTGCAGACTTTACGAAGTAACTTTATGGGCCAACTATTGCTAATAGGTCATTTGTTTGTTGCCCACCCCTCACCTAACCTAACACAAGAATGCTTTAAATATTTCCCCTTAGAAAATGCTCAGTTTTATATTTCAGAAATATATAATACTCCCTTTGTGTACATTTGCACTAGGTGTATTTATACAATCAACTGCATTAGGTTATACAGTTTGTACTGCATACTGCATCTTGTCTCACTCATCTTGTCTCACTTAAACTGTGTTTCTGGAGCATTTCACACCAAAAACATTAGCCCTTCTTTCAAAGGTTGATGGAGCATTATCTTAGCCAGTACAACTCTATTTTGCTTTCAGCCCAAGAGGCAACTGTCTCAGATCAGCACACATCCTTCTCTTCATGTGATAGTGATCCCTTTCCCATCCAACCTTCCCTGCAAATGGGGATCAGCATGCAGTGTTTGTGCTCAAAAATATTGACTGCCCCTCCGTAAAGTGGTACAACAGCACCATTATGCCACAGCATCAGAATATCATTCATATATTTTCACCTAAACACTTTGATAGAAAGATGCCTTTGCATCTTTGTTGTTTTATAACTCAAAATCTGAAAATGGTGTGAACGGAAATTAGCCTATGTAGTAGTTTCAAACCTCTCACACACAGGTAGTTAGTTGTTGCTATTTCTTTAGCACTGTCAGTTTGCACAGGCGGCAATTTATAAACCAAAAGATATGGAATCCGTGGAGATTAAGGTTGCCAGCTTCTGAACTGGCCCCTGGTTTTGTGCTTTCAACAGATGTTTGACCTGTAGGAATTAACAGGTGATCATGTATATCTCCATGCTCTGAAAAGAATCACCTGCTCAATTCTGCTGATCAAATGCCTGTTAAAGGCACAAGAGCAATTCAGAGTATTTCTTTTTTCTGGTCAGCTGGCAAACCTAGTAGCTATGAGTTACCAGCAAGCCTCTGCTCATTATTGGGTAATACTGAACAAAGTCTGGAACAGGGGAGGCTGGTGACTCCAGTCCTGTGTCAGTGGGGCTCCTTATCCATTGCATCTTTTCGTTTGAGTTTTATAGGAACTATCCATGGTGCTGAACTCCATCCCTAAAAAAGATCACCATGGAGCATGATGTTTCCATGCCTTGCTTGAAATGCAGGTAGCCTCAGGATTTGGAACTGCTGATTGTAAAGTCTCCAGAGAAATGAATGGATGAAAAACATTCTCCTGAGATTTATAGTTTCTATACACATCTGGCTCTTCTTAATCTAAACTCTAACACCTGCCTGGGAATCTAGCCTCAATCTCCTGCTTTGAAGTACAACAGGGCAGATTTATCTCTACTCATTTTCTTTAGGCCAAGGCACAACCACATGACATTGTGCTAAATTTACCATAAATACCCCTTTTACTCATTTAAAAGGATGCTATTACTTACTATAAATGGCCTTTTATTTTGTTTTAAACAATACATTGGTACCTTCATTAGATTAAGCTCAGAGAATAAAAAGATATACAATTTAGATATATATTTTATTGGACAAATTTCTATATGTGAAAGGCATACAGTATGTAGTATACTAATATCTTTCCTTTGGTCCACCTAGCCCCCTACTGTTGTGGTGGCAACTCAACCATCCCATCATTCTGAGGAAAAGGGTTTTTCCCAGAGCACCAATGTGGACTTTCTCCCTAATTCTCTAGCTGTGTGGCAAAGGGCAAAATTGACTCCAATCACACTGGGAAGGGAAGAGAGAAACTTCCCCTGCCTGCATGCTGCATTTTCTATAAGGATCTGCCCCAGTCTGCCCTCCATGCACCTGTAATTAGACAAGGAAAAACATGATATCTGCATGCTATGCATTGTCTGGTTTGGCATTCAAGGAGGCAGATACATCTCATGGGCCTTGTGCTCCCTACTCCAGATGTGGTGTTATCTTATGTGGATTTTTTCAAGTGAATGGAATTCTTAATCTTCGTTTACAGAGCAATCCTATACCTGCCTACTCAGATGTAACCCCACTGAGTGACTTACCCCCAGGTGTGCGTCTATAGGATTGCAGCACCAGTAACCTAGAGTACAACAAAGTGTTTTACCTTTGCCAGTATTAAGGACAGCTTCAGGAAGAGGTTTAATTCAACATTTTGCTCTTTAGAGAGTTCAGTGCCATTAAAAAGCGCGCGCACACACACATACACAAAAGCTAATGAAGGATATTACCCTACATATGTTGTATCTGCTCTTAAAAGCATGAATCTTACATTTCCATACACATATCCTCAGTATGACAGTCAGGATAGTATAGTATAATATAGTATAGTATATTATAAGACAGCTGTCAACAATAGTACATTGCCATATTTTTAATCAATGGCTCATTAGAGACAGAAAAATTATTCACACACTCTCATCAAAGTGCTCCATGAAAATTGGCAGCCAAAGTTATATTTGTTATATTTCTTTAGAATTATTAATACTGCTGCATTGGGGGGAGTGTCTTCTATTTAATGCTCCGTCTGTTACAGGAATAATATTTTAGTCAAATGGCTCTCATAACTGAAAGAGATAACAAAGAACCAGGTAGTGCAAAACAGTCTTTCATCCAGTGGTAGAAAAAGTACAAGGCTGCAAAGGGAAATGTCCTTTTTTCATTGTGAAAATGCACCCCCTTCTCAAATGCATTTTGAGGGAAGTGTAAACTCGTAAAAGGTTCACAATGTTTTAAAATGAGGATATTCTGAGTTATACCATGGTCAATCTAACCCAGAATTGTTAAACAGTCCCCAGCCCAACTCTCCAAGGTTTTAGGTGAAAAAATGTCTTTCCTAGCAATGCTCCCTGAGATTTAGGGTGGCCAGATACAAAAGAGGACATTTAATAGCTACATGTGATTCCCTTTTCTACACTATTATTAAAGGTGCAAGAGCCCTCTTTTGTATTTGGTTACCCTACTGAGACTGTTTAAATTGAGATGCTGGATGTCAAATCTATCTTTATTTTATATATTTATTTTATAAGAAGATTTATATCCCACCTTTCTGCTATAGCACCCAAAGCAGCTCAGAAGAGATTAAAAAACAATTTAAGAGGCATCACATGATAAACCCCACCCAGTTAGGAGCAGACAGAGACAGTAGACAAAATAATAAAAAATGCTAGAGTAATCCATTATTAAAAGTGACCCCCTGCCTAAATAAAAAGGTTTAAGAAAGAGGTGAATAGGCAGTAAGGTGTGAGGCAGAAAGATCTCCCAGGGCACGGAGTTCCACTAGCTGTGTACCACTACAGAGAAGGCCCTCTCCCCATACCTGCCGAATGTGCTTCAGACAGAGATGAGATGTAAACATGGTGCATGAAAGAGGCATGCTTCCCATAGATACTAACTCTACAATGGCATAGTCTCCAACTGCCCCGAAAATGCCGGGCCAGTCCCGAAAACCATTAAGCCATCCCAGCTTCTCACTTTGTTATGCAGAGTCCCGAATTCTCCCCTGCTTCCCACAAACTGCTTTAAACTGCTGTTAAAGGGGCATGGGCAAAATTGCAGCTAAGCGAAAACTTTTAGCTTAGCTGCAATTTTGCCGATGGCCCCTTTAAGAAACAGTAAGCAGGGAGGGAACAGATGCTAGGATGTGTGTGTGTGCATGTGTGCACGCAAAAAGAAAAGAAGGTGGAGGCTGCACCAGCTAGCCTGGACCTACGGAGAGGTGGAGGGAATTTATCACATGATTCCTACCTTTATATTGCCACAGATTTTATTTCCTAACAGAGCTGACTCTTTGCCTCTAACAGGTGAGTTTACAGTATCAGAAGGAAATGCAAGAAACATCCCTTTAAGTAAGGTACAAAAAATATTATAAAAGCCACTCATAAAATATTATAAAATAAAATATAATATAATAATGTAATAATTATAATATATAAGATATTATAATAAGATAATTCTGGAAAAGTCATCTAGCACTGGCGCTGCTGCTACCTCTTCTTCTAGCAAGGAGCAGCATTTTACAATCATCCCTCAGTTACACAATACTTCTTCACACAATGCATAATCAATTTGCTGCCACAAGATGTGCTGGTCTGTGTTGTAGATTGCTTTAAAATATACACACTTTCCTGTGAGTAAGTCCCATTGAATGTAATAGGACTTACTTCTGAGTACACATGCATAGAATTGCACTGTTACTCTGTTTTCAGAGCAGTGGTAAATTTTACTTGGCTCTACCTGTGTACCCCATGTGAATGACTTTTTCTAACACATGCTGAAATGCAATGGAGCAAGCTCTCTACAGTAATGATGAGATTATTCTGCAGGGATTTTGGATTGTTATTTTTTTTAAAAAAATGCATTAGAAGTGAGTTAGCAGAAAACACACCCTCCTCAAGAGAAAGAAAGAAAAAATCCCAACAACCTCAAATAGCAGCAACAAACATCATCATTCCATTTTGGCATTATTGTTCAATCACAGTGTTGTTGTTCTTGTTTTTTAATAAAGTACAATAGAGCCCACATTTTTTTCTGAGTGGAGAAAATAGGAGCTTGTAGGGTGGGGGCCTGTGAACCACTTTGCGCACGAAATGTTAAATATTATAAATTCAAACATTTCTGTGCTTAAAATATTGCAGTTTTGTGTGTTTCCTCTAATAACTTTTGTACTTGACCATGCCCTCTTGTTGCCTGGCCATACCCTTGGGCATGCCCTCATGTTGCCTGGCCACGCCCTCTTGATCACACCTTCATGTTGCTTAACCATACCTCTTACAAGTTCACATGTGTGTCCCTATTTTCATCTGTGAAATGTTGGAGGCTATGCAATGGGAATAGTATTTTGCGACGGGATTTTGAAAACAAATGCTTGTTCCAGCTGACTAAAAAAGAGTCTAACAGTTCAATCCTAAACAAGTAAATCCCACTGAGTTCAATAGGGCTTACTCCAAGGGAAGCATACGTTGGGCTGCAGCCTTAACTAGATTTACACACCTTGTGACCCATGGAGATCAATCAAAGCCTATCAGCAATGGATTGGGGCCTTCCAGTTGTTCAATGCTCCTCTGCATTTGCAGTCCGAGGCATGTGGCCAAAGTAGGCAGTTTATGGAGCCTCTGGAAAAGTCAGTGGACCGCATTCAGGTTTGTGGGACTGTCCAAACATATTATTTCTGTACACTTCTTTCTGTGTTCTAGACTAGTAATAGGAAAGGTTGATACTTTTAGATCATGCTTCTGCTTATGCAGGGCAAACCCTGTAACAGATTTAGTGCACAGAGCAGAAAACATCCGGTGTGCGTATTTGGGGGACGTGGGGGGGGGGAATCTCTAGAGAAATCAGACCAACACAAGTCCTACCATTACTCAGCATGGCAGTGACATGCAAATGTTTGTAGTGGTTTCAGATGCAGGAACTCTACATACTCAACTCCAACATGATTGCAACTGAACCTCATCAAAGTAAGAGGCCATAATTTGTCACAGAAAACAGCCAATTAACATACGCTAGGAAGGGGGGACGCTCCAGAACTAATAATATATGATTAAAGAGCCAAGGCAAATGAAATATTCTGCATTTTAAGAAAGAAACATCAGCATGTTACTATTTCAATTGATAATGGCTACTATAAGAACAAAACAAAAATTATAGTATTTCTTTCTTTTTAGTTACAGCTCTGGAGATCTGAGTATTTCGAGGTAGTATTTACATACTGGTGATGCAGTAAGACCTTTGCTAAAAAGACGGCTGCTATTTAGTATTATTAAAGGGATTTTAAAATACAGAGCATCACTTAAATTAGGGGACCTTCAACAATGCATTTTGTCCAGTTTGTCCTTATTTTTTAGAAAAAATGCAATACTTTACCCATGTACTTAAGGACTGGAATCCAAAGTGCAGCAGCAGGACCCAACCCCATAAATCCCAATTTCTTTTTCATTTCCATTGGTTCACTCTATATTTTTTATGGTGAGCTGCCACTTGAATGCACATTCTACTGAAAACCAGTGTGATTGGCATGATCCACAACTCATCTAGCTGCACTGACATGACCCTCACTCCAGCAACAGAACAGGCAGTCAAGTCCTAGCAAACCCCAAATCTCAGACCAGTACCCATGAAACAACCACTGATGTTGCTTGTGTCAGATGTTGCTTCCAGACAGACAGCTTCTAGTGCTGCAAATCAAAAGGCATAGAATCATAGAAAAGTAGAGTTGGAAGGGGCCTACAAGGCCATCGTCCAACCCCCTGCTCAATGCAAGAATCCAGGTCAAAGCATCCCTGATAGATGGCCGTCCAGCTTCACCGTGAATGCCTCCAGAGTGGGAGAGCTCACCCCCTCCCTAGGTAATTGGTTCCATTGTCTTATTGCTCTAACAGTCAGGAAATTTTTCCTGATGTTCAGGTGGAATCTGGCATTGTGCTGCTATTCCATCTTTCCCCCCACTAGTGGATTTTTTGTCATAAGAAAAAAGATAAAATAAGTGGTAGGAAAACAAGGGAGGGTTACGAATGGAAGATGACATTGTCAGGACCTCTTCTAGAATTCCATGTTTGAGGTAGGGACTTTGCGCATAAACGCCTCATCTCGAAGAACTCTAACTAGACAGTCACAACAGCTCCTTGTTAGGAACAGGCTGCCACAGGTTTGCAGTTCCTACCCAGATCTTTTTCCGTTGTTCAGTCATAACATTGTTGGCAACTGTTGCTTGGCCTATTGGCCATGACATGAGGCAACCTTGGCTTTTCCAGACTTAATAGGGATGGGAATGGATTATGATTACTGCTTATTGTAAGTTTTATAAGAGCAAATAAAGGGCACATGCTATATGAAGGTAAGAATTTTTGATTGCTATTGATTTCAGAGATAAGAGTTAAACAGGTACTTAACATAGGCCAATGAAATCAGAGAGACATCTGCCAAGTCATTAAACTTTGGATAGATTTTGCCCAATTGGGGAAAAAGTAACATCGGTTCAAAACAGTGGCTGGATCCAAAGCACTGTGAGCAGAATGAAAATAATCACTAGCACTGTTCCACAAACACTAGTGCAGGCACTAGCAAAACAGTTCACACAAGCAGAAAATAGTTCTGGATTAAGTTTCATTTCGCTTATGCAGCTCTCTAGCATGAGGTGAAACAATCCTTCCATATAAAGAAGACACCTTCTGGGTTTCCATGCAACCCATTATGTATTAAATACGATTCTAAGTTTGATGCACATATAAATGGCTTCACTGCATGCATAGGATAGGACTTTTGTGTTTCAAATATTATATAAAACTAATGGTACAACCCCTGCATTAAAAAAAAAATTGTATCTGGCAGTCTGGTTGCGCATCTGTGTTGCTCTGAACTTGTATCTTCTCCTGTTTCATTCTCTCCCATTTTGGAATGAATCCAAAGGTTTTTAAACTCCAGAGTATAATTTTTTTTAGTAGTAAAACCAAAAAGACAAAAGCACTCTTGTTGGAGCCTAGCAACAGAATCTAATTTTCATTACTACCTCATTTTATTGTAGAAAATGTAAACCAACAGTAAAGATTAACAGTTGTGGCCTGGATAAGAGACTACATGGACATTCCATATATGCCATTGTGAGAAGAGCAAGGTACACAATTTTAATAAATAAGTCAATAAATAAATATTTAAAAGGGTCCCCATCACAGAAGAGACATTTTCTTCTACTACAATATTGGGGGATATAGATAGATAGACAGAACCAACTTCTGTGTATATCAGAAGTACATGTGCCACATTCGTTCCTTGGGAGATCACATCATACTGTTTGTCCCTGCCTATTTCATCACATTCCACAGTAACATTCTTATCATCATCATCATCATCATCATCATCATCATCATCTCTATACCGCCCCACAGCCATCGCTCTCTGGGCAGTTCACAACAATTCATACAATAAAATCCACATATGGATTTTTATTATAGCCAAGATGGCCAAGATTTTTCTTGGCAGTAAAATCAAAGGTAGCCATCTTGACCATAAGAAAAATTCCAAAATCCGTATAAAAGATATTATACTGATATGGATTTTGGAATTCTTGGCAGTGTGGTTAAATAAAAATGTGTGTTGTTAACTAGAGTAAGTGAGCATGCACACTCATGTGATTAAGGCAGCAGTCCTAGGCATATTTAAATGGGATTGAGCCCTGCTGAATACTTGCCGGCTTACTTCTGAGTAAAGATGCATAGGATTGCACTATCAAGCATTACTTGGGTTCCAAGCCAACATAGCTGGCTGGGGTATGCTGGGAGTTGTAGGCCAAAAACATCTGGGGAGTGGGGACCCAAGGTTGGAGAACACTGAGCTACATGGATGCTCCAATGCCTGCCCATAGTGGCTTGCAGTCTCTGTAAGGAACCGACTTAGTCCACGGCAGATTGAAAACTGGTCTGACTCCAAAACGTTTAGGGTGCAATCCTTTCTATGTTGAAAGAGAGAGAGAGAGAAAGTCCTACAACTCCAGCCAGCATGGCTGGCTAGGGAATGCTGGAAGTTGCAGGGCTTTTTTCTGCCTAAACACACATAAGATTGCACCCTTAAACAATAAAAAGTGGTTTGCTGCACAGTGAACTCTGGGGAAGGAACCATAGCTCAGTGGTAAACTACATACTTTACATTCAGAAGGTCCTAGATTCAATCCCTGACATCTCTCGTTAAAAAAGGATCAGGTAGCAGGAGATATGAGAGATTTTTGGCAGACCTGGAGAGCAGCAGCCAATCAAAGTGGACAATACTGGGGTAGATGGACAAACAGTCCGACATGGTATAAGGGAGCTTCCGATGTAACTATTACACAATTAAGGGCAATTTTCAGTCATGTGAACCAGTCCCAAATCCCATTACAGGATTTATTCTGAAGTTAAGTGCAATTTCATTTACATCATATAAAAGGGTACTTAATTATCACGTACAAGACTAAAAACCAGATTTCCTGCACTATATCACTGTTCTCCCCAAATTAAGGACCATTGATCTCTGACATGAAATTATTCCCCTATGATACCAATACTGAACCAAGGCTGAAAAAAATAATACAACATATAACATATAACATATAACATATAATACAACATATACAAAGGAAAGGCTGGAAAAAATAATACAACATATACAAAGGAAATGTACTTGTTTGATGATATGTTAACGAGACATTTTGCTATCAGAGGCAAAGGACAAGATGGTGCCCCTTCCATTCTATGTACAGAAGCCAACTGGACTGGCAGCTGAATCTTACTTCAACACTGCCAACACGGTAGGGTTCGCAATCACACCTGAGGGCAGCAGGCTAGTTTAGGGGGTACTTTTGATTAAGACCTCAGCAGAAGTTTAAACCTTCAGTTCAGCTAGTACTTTCCTAATATCGCAGCATGTCCCCAACTAATGACAGTAGTGCATAGCCCTGTGTGAAGGAATTTTGGTTCTGGAATGAATTGACAAACGTCAGGGCAGAACACATTTCAATACTAGCCATGCTGCCAAGAAATGTAGCTCTATCCCTAGAGGTTTCTTGCAGAGATATAATAAAATTCATTTAACGATGTTATTCAATTTTATATTGAGTGCCATAACAAAAGTCAGTAAAGAACTACTTCGGTTACCTTCCTGTTATATAGTCTGCTTTACAGCTTCTTTAAGGAGATCAACCTAGAAATTTGGTATTTATTCTTTATAATAAGATATATCTTTAAAACTGTCAATAAAAAAAAAAAGCAGAAAAATACAGAGCACGTGTAAAAAAAAATACCAAAATGTGGATCTAAACAGCCACCTAATTAGTTCTTCACATCCAAGAGGGCTTGAGCTACAGAACAGCAATCTCCCAGGCAGGCCACATAGCAAACTGTTTTTGAAAATGAGACCTTGAAAAACAGTTTTGTGGCCTGTGGCTTACGTTGGCTCAGCTTGTCTGAGCGTGGAAAGCTAAGCAGGGTCAAGCCCGGTTATTACTTGGATGGGAGACCCCTCCTCTAGTTTTCTGCATTGAGCAGGGGGTTGGACTCGATAGCCTTGTAGGCTCCTTCCAACTCTATGATCTATGAAATCTATGATATAGGAGTCTACTGTTAAAAATGTGTGTGGGGCGGAGGGGGATAATGGCATGCCCATGCCCTAGGGCAGTGTTCTCCAACCTTGGATCCCCAGATGTTTTTGGCCTACAACTCCCAGCATGCCCCAGCCAGCTATGCTGGGAGTTGTAGGCCAAAAACATCTGGGGACCCAAGGTTGGAGAACACTTTCCTAGGGCAACCTTCCCCAAACTGGTGCCCCCAGATGTGTTGGACTACAACTCCCAGCATCCCAAATCTGCCGGGCCACTGGCTGTGCTGTCTGGGAATGGTAGCAGCTATAACCCAGAACCTCTAGAGATCACCAGGCTGGTGAAGGCTGCCCTAGGGTGTGCTGAAATAGACCTATGGCTGCTGGACCAAGAAAATTTATTTCCAGCAATGTTGTTCTGTATATTGGGATCTCGGCAACTATATATTGGACATGATCCAACCAAAGCTTAGCACCTTTAACAGTGCAATCCTATGCATGTCTACTCAGAAGTAAGCCTCACTGAATTCAGTAGGGCTTACTCCCGGCCAAGTAAGTGTGTGTATAGGATTAGAGCCTAAATATTTTTTGAGAGAGCTGAATACATACTTAAGTATTCCAGTGAAATCAACTGAACTTACATCATAGTTCTATGAATGTCTACTCAGAAGTAAATCCCACTGAATGAAATAGAAGTTATTCTCAGATGTGTATAAATTGCAACCTCGAAGTACATAACTTGGCTGAATGATGCCCATTGTAAATAGATTTTTTTAAAGCATCCTAGCATTGAATCCAAGGTTTCGTCTGAATTTGAAGTGTACAGTTATACAAAGGATAAAATAAATGTAACTGTGAAATCATTTCCTTTTCATGATGTTCTTTCCAAGTTTGCCACTGAGATTTGCCTACTGTTAAATTGCCAAGATTGCATTAATTGCCAAGATTGCAAATTCTATGTGATGACATGGTTTTATGCATTCCATTTCAGCAAGACTAAGGAGGGAGCATTCAATACAGATAGCGCTAAGTTTATCTTCCTAGCATTCAAGCTAATCTGCAACAAAAAGCCTATATATATGTTTGCCCCAGACCATATATATATATATATATATATATATATACACACATATACATATACATATACGTGTGTGTGTGTGTGTGTGTGTGTATGGTCAGGGGCAAACACAGGTCTGGGAACCTTGCAGAGGGTAGGAAAGGGAGGGTTGAAGAGGTAAAGTGTTAGACAGGGGAAGAGTTAAGCATCTCCCTCCTATGACTTCTCCCCTACAATAGACCCCCACAGATAAATTTTCATAGGTGCCATTCATATACACCCCTCTCCCTCATCCAACAGAGTTCTATCTGGAGTGTCAAACAGCTAAGGATGTTGAAAGGCATCTCTAGTGGGATTTTTTCATTAATGAATAGATACTTCGGCCTTCGCATTGGAAAACATATTAGAATGTTTCCCAGTAAAAGGAATACCTGAGCAGCAGCATGGTGCTCAGTTTTTAAAGTGCTAGAGTTCTGCATGGAATGAAATGAAGCTGCATGTTCTCCTGTGAAAAGCACAGGAAACCTCTTGCAAGTTTCTACGATGCCACACCATAAACCTTGAGGAATAGGATTCCTATGCAAAGGCCGTAGAGCACAATTCCAACCCACTTACAGAATCAAATACAGAATCTTAAAATGTCAGCTCTTGGGAAACAGGGTAGCGTCTATGTGAAGACACAACTGCAAATAGAAATACACCATAAGAGAGAAGGATGCAGGAGGAAAGATTAATTCTGACAAGTCCATTCTATAGATTTGCCCATTTAAAGACCTGTCAGCCTCAATTACAGGGCCGCACATACTACTTAAACTGTCTGACATATGGCCAGACCATGTTAATGAGAAAGAGACACTTTCTGCTGTGATCCAATCAAGTCCAGGCCAGGGCAGTTATCAGAGAGGAGGGAATTCAATGTCAGCTTATACCCCGGCCAGCAGGACCCTTGGGTGATGGGAGCTGTAGTCCAAAACATCTAGAAGGCACCAGGTTGGGGAAGCCTGGCTTGTACTGTGAAACCCATCAACTTTAGTGGAATGTAGAGATGTGAAACTTCCGGAAAATCTGAAGCCGGGGGGGGGGGGGGGGACACGACCATTTTTTTTCTGGAAAAAGCCTGGAAATTTGGGGAGAAATGGGAAAATATGCAATACTCTTTTTTAGCACTCATTACAGATCTAAAGTCACTTTGATACTTTAGGAACATAAAACGTATTATGTATAACTTGGTTTGCTCTTAAAATTATCATTAAAATTAACAAAAAATTAAAAGTAAACAATTTGTCATTATCGTCTGGAAAAAATATACCTTTACATTTAGTATACAAAACATGAAAATTTTATGAACAAAACAACTAACACATAATACTTCTTAGGATCCTGTTTTATATCTGACCAGAGGAAACATCAGCAAGTAGTCTCTGAAACATCTGGACCATCCTAGAAGCTAGAAGAAGCAGGAAGACCTGGAGACTGGTCTACAGCATCTGCTCCTATTTGTGAGGAATTGGTTGAGGTGGAGCTTAGGGAAATCTGGTCTGAAGGAAAAGCTACAGATTTAAGAGCATATTTAGCTGGGCAAAACTATCTTAGCTATTAGGAATGGTAACCAAGCATATGTAATTTTAAATCCTTTAAGAAATCTCAGTCTATTATTTGAAGAGTGGCATTTTATTCCCTTTTGTAAATAATTCCCCTTAATAAATATCTTAATTTTTGTTCATTTTAAATTTGTGTCTCTATCGCTGGTGCCAATCCTATGCCTATGCCATAGGAACCAGGCTACTGAGTTTGTTTTAGGCATGAGGGTTTATTTCAGTGGCAGCAGTTAAAGATTTTATAGCTGAGGCGGCATTCTGTAATGGTGAGTTCTAATTGGGATGGATGTTTATTAAAAACTGTGGCAACAAATTCCATACACCCAACACTCAATATATATTTTTAAAAACACATTTTCTGTTGCATGTTTTGGCAATGACAAGAGACCTACAGTGTTTCTCACATGTGGGTTTCAGAATACATTAACTGACTGCTATAGCATCTAACTAGAACAAGCTGAGAAACACAGGACTCTATAGCATAAACCCCAACTGTCAAGAATGCAGATTTTCTTCATATGTGATATGGTAATCTAAACATATATTGGGAAACTGAGCATCCCTAAATATCTATCAGTAAAAGATAAGGCAGAGCAATAATTTTAATAAGGAATGGAAGAAATAACTATGCTGGGAATCTTAGACAGATTATTTAAAAGCAACACACACACACACCCCATGGCTTCAGCATTTCCAGACATTTTACATCTCTAGACTTACACATGTCTTCCTATTACAAAGTTTTAGAAATCCTTTTTCAGGAATAAAGGCCAGCCAGCAATATATAAACACCTTGTCCTCAACATTTTATTCAGCATTCTAAAAGAAAATATTTCATAATCCAAAATGGTTCAGTTTGGGAGCAAAAATGGTTCTTGGGAGAAAATACTGTCGTCGTCCCCATCTCATTTTTTCCATCCCCCCCCCCCCCCCCGGGCCTTCATGTCTCTACACTGGTGCAAGTACTTATGCAATTACCTGTTTGGAATGTCATTTTTTCAGGCAGTGACTGTGGCATGTTCACGTACATATACTACCTAACACAATTTGGGCTTAATTTCAGCTTTAGTTCTATAATGACAAGGTCCACAAGTTGTTGTTTTTTAAAATCCACATCCATATTTGAGAGGTCATTTTCAGTTCAAAACACCACTTTTGCTTGAGGATCAGCATGTACGCTTGCTCAGCCACAGAGACACAGATCCATTAACCCAAACATGGAATGACAAAATGCTTTACTGTGGAGTGCACTCCGGCATGCAGGAAGCCATCATTCATATCGTCTCATAACGAAGGATTTCATGGAAATAATTTCCACTTTTCAGAAAATTATGGTCCTGATGGCACTTGCAGAATTGCAGATGGAAGTTAGAAATGACTTTGTATGGCTGAGTTTGCTCATCTAGTTTTTTGTCACAATAAAACACAATCACCCTGCACTTCACCTTACTTCTGTCTAGCCCAAACCAAGGCCAATTCACACAACCTTTTAAACACACCATAACATGGCATTACTCCTTCCACACTGCAGTTCAAACAGCGATGTGACTGATACAATGCACAGTCAAATCACAGTAAGGGATGTTGCATTTACCACAAAAGAAGCTTTCCCCTCAAAAGTATTCAATCCAGTCAAGTTTTATTTTTTGTTCTGAAATTACAAATTAAAGTTACATTCTTGAAGAGGACAATTGCTACACATCAAGGAACACATATATGAAAAAGAGGCATAAACAGACTAAGAGGAAACGAAACTTCACCATACACAGCTGGTTTCAACATAATTCACAAGACAAAGTGCTGATCTTTTTGCTAAAGTTACAAGACAGAGAGCACCAAGAACACAACGCTGCACCTATATGGATGTTATATCAAAGGATTCTACAAAGCACTGTTGAAGTCTTTGTAGTGTAATAGCTACGTAGGTTACTGAGTCCCTGGTTCGAATGTTGCCTCTGCCTTAGGCAAGCCACTCTCTCCCAGGCTCAGTCTCCCCAACTCCAATATGGGGTATAATAATACTGACTTACCTTACACGGTTGTTGCAAGGGCTATAATTAGATAATGCACGTGATGCACTTTGAAAACGTGAACATGCTATACAAATGTTAAGTACTGTTTTTAATCATAAATGCGAGTGGATGTAGTCTCAAGACAGGTATGTGCTGGATACTTAATGATGCTTTGCAGAAAATGTAGAAACCTACTGGTTGAGTGCCACAAAATTAACAAGTTGGTAGAATCTTGATATGTCTGTTGAAGCTTTACGTGCATTAGCCTACAGAATGACTGAACTTGGGAAATAATTGTCTTAGGACATACAGATGACACAGAGAAAGAAATATACCTGTATTTTATAGCAGTATTGTAGCTATTTTGAATGTAAAGGTATCCATCTTGATCTGCCAATCCTGTAACAAAACATTTTGATTTTCCTGACTAGGCTAGGCTGTCCAAAGTATTTTGAAACATTCACACCCACTGTATAGAATACTGTTTCAGCCTAACCATGGCCAAACAAGTAGACAACTCTGCAATATTCTTGACAGTTCATGACAGTTCCAACTTCCAGTATGTCATATGAACACTTGCTCATTAATTTGATGCAATGGGGTATAGTGGTGGAGGTGTAAATATTGCTTGAAGACAAGATCTAATATGTTGCACACAGAAAAAGAGAAAGAAAAGTAAAGTAAAATGAGTGCTGAAAGTTGTACTTCTTGCATAGAAAGGTTTCAAAGACTAGCAAGTTATGGAAAATCAACAACGCAAAGCAGAAGTTACTGTTCTTATTTCTTTTTAATCATCATCATCTATTTATTGCATTTTGTCCCATCCTTCTTCCAAGGATCTTGGGGTAGCATACATTCTTCCCCTCCTCTCCTTTTATCCTCTCAACAATCCTGTGAGGTAGGTTAGGCTGAGAGATGAGGTAAGCCCTATGCAGGCATTTGCCTGCAACATGTTAAGGGATAAAGTAGGGATGGGATGTGTCCAGGCAGACACACATGTGCTGCCCCCAAGTGCCCCCAGCCACCTCATAGATCTCTGTGCGTGGAGTGTGAAGTTCTGCATAGGGCCTGTAAGCACATTTGGTTGTACGCACTTACAGGACTTCTACTCTTGGGAACCCTGCCTTACGGATGAGCACATTTACCTTCACGTTCAGTGCATGAAGATCTATGAAGCAGCAGGGTGTGCTTGGGGGCAGACCATGAGTGTTCCCGCATGTCCTGTCCCCACTTTAGCCCTATGCAAGTTGTAGGAGAATGCCTGCATAGGCTACAGCAGTGTTCTCCAACTTTTGGGTCCCCAGATGTTTTTGGCCTACAACTCCCAGCATGCCCCAGCCAGCGTAGGCAAAAAACATCTGGGGACCCAAGGTTGGAGAACACTGGGCTACAGTGACTGGCCCAAGGCCACCCAGTTAGCATTGTGGCAAAATAAATAGGGTTCAGTTCTCTTGATCAGGCACCTAAGAGTAGATCCACTAAAATCAATGGGACTTAAGTTAGTCATATTAACTTGTCCCATTGATTCAATGGTCTACTATAAGCATGGCTGGAATCAAGCCTGTGCTGATAACCAGATGGCTTCTAAAGGGGAAGGTACATAAATCAATCAATTAAACCAGTATCTCCAAAATATTATTTACCTGAGACCCTGGAGAGTACTGCCAGTCAGAGTAGCCAATATTGGGGTAAGAAAACTAACATTATGACCTGGAATAAGACAGCTTATTTATCACCCTGCCAACAGGTAGGGAGAATTTTACAATACATCTGACGCGGATGTATGGTAAAATGATTGTAAGCATATTGCAGGGGGGGGGGGCTGGGAACACCCTATCATGTTTCTAACTAAAGACGTATCTACTTTGGGTTGCCTTTTCCTAAGGCTTTTAGTGTTGCTGCTTATGAAACTGCTGAACTGTTTTAAAAGCTGCTTTTATGGATGATTTTGGCCTATATATCCAGCAGGCTGTAGGCATTTAGCAAAATGCAGCAGAGGGAGATGAGATGAGATGGGAAGTGAGGCCATTCCATCAGCTCTGCTGAAAGACCAACTCCATTGGGCTCCTCCTTTCCCAGTCTCCCTGAACTGTTTCCAGCTGGTCATTATAAGAAGAACTACTATTTAACTTTAAGAATTGGTGCCTGGGTTTGCTTTCTTCTGCTCTGCTCCGCTCCCCTCCCCATCTCTTTTTCCTTTTATGTCGGGTCTTTTTACATTGTAAGCCTGTAGGCAGGGACTGTCTTATGTGTACTGATTGCATGTAAGCTGCTCCGGGATCCTTTTTAGCTGAGGAGCAGCAGGATAAAATGCTTTAAATAAATAAATAGGTTTTTAAGCTGTTGTTCTAGATAACTGTTTTATAATGGTTTTAAGAGTGTTTAATAAAATGTAATGTATTTTATGATTTGTTTTTGCCACCTTGTGGTGGCTATGCCCCCAAAGGCAGCCTAACAATATTCGTATAAATAAGTACACAAATAATAAAGACCAAAAATATGCAGTTAAGAGAAAGACCTGATCACAAGCATGTGCTTAGTGATGTTTACTATAATTGCAAGGGCAAATCCTCTTCCAAGGCTGAGATTCAAACAACTGTTGCCAAATGCTAATATCGACTTGAACTTGACTGTTTAATGGTATCTGCCAACGATAAGATTCCAATAAGATTTTATTGTAGCTGCATGGAAGGAACAGCTTTGGCTGCCACATCGTCCAAGCTGGATCAGTAGAACTTCTTCCAACCTCAGCAGTCTTAAGGGAATGGGTCATCTGTCCAGGATGGAATCTGGCAGCAGATTCCAATGAGCCCTTCAGCTGTTGGAACTCCATCTGCTTCAATGGACTTGTCCAAATTGAAACATTAATACAAAAATACTACATAAATGTTGACTAGAAGAAGAAATAGCACTATACACTGGAATAAAATCACTTTTCATATTGTATATATGTATATTTCCTTTATTTTGAAAAAGCAAGTTTCTAGGTCCTAATTCTAGATTACTAAAACTAATGAAGCTGTATTGCACCTTCATAGAAGTACACTAAAATTCATATGGAATATTAGAGAATATGAGTTCAACTTTCTTGATTCTGATCTCCTGGTGAAAATACTGTTGAGTACACCACCGACTATGTATTAAAACAGATTACTAGAAAGCAAAGTGAATGATATGCTTCACTCATTTCTGGCCCTCTTGAAAATGTGTGTGTGTGTGTGTGTGTGTGTGTGTGTGTGTGTGTGATCAAGCTCAGGTAGATACTGCACTGGCTTCTAGTCCAGTCCATCACTGGGCTCAATTCAAAGTGCTGTTTTTAACCTTTAAAGCCCTTAACGGCTTTAGGCCAGGTTACCTGAAGGATTGCTTCCTCCCATATTTATCTATCCAGGCCCAGAGGACTTCATCTGAGGCCCTTCTCTAGGTGCCCCCACCAAGTGAGACCTAGCAGATGGCTGCTAACTGGTCTTCACAGTGAAAGCATCTCAGATGTGGAATGCCCTCCACAGAGAGACTCACCTGGCACCTACTCTATTGTCTTTAGTGCCAGGCAAAGACTTTTTAAAAAAAAATTCCCCAGGCTTAGGGGCCCGGTGAGTCTTTTGTGTACTCTGTGCTTTGGGCTTTTTTAAAGTTTTAGGGCTTGTTGATGTTTTTAGTTATGTACACCACTCAGAAAACTTTGGTTATGGGGTGTTATAAAAATCATAAATAAATGTCCATAATATGTAGCATTGTGTCCTAAATGTGTACAGTATCTTCCATTTCAATATATCATCCATCCTTCAAATGAGATATTGCAATGCATTGAGTTTTACTGTGATTCGCCCCCTCCCCCCACCAAAAGTAATGCTGGGGTGGACCTTTGCTTTGAACATGAAATACATAATTCTGTCCTCAATGTGCACACTGACACCCACTGAGGAATCTCAGTCTTCAAGGCAGAGATTGCATTGCATTGCCTTCTACATCTTTCAAGGACCCCTTGAAAACAAACAAGGGGTCTAGCTGGGAGTTCCCACCTGAAATGGTTGTTTTATTGTTTTATTCTGATCATCTCAATCTTCGAGGAAGATATCACAGTGCATTATATTTTGCATTTTCTTCCTCCATCCTTCTGAAAATGGGTGCAAGGGTCCAGCTGGTAACTGAACTTGAAGCAGAGAATCAGGCCCTCAAGCTGCCTACCAAATTTAATTCCAACATCTCAATATTCAAAGGAGTTATCAAGAAGATACAGACTTCCAAATGGAATGCTGCACAGTTGAGTTAAACCAACGGCCTTACTTCGCTCAGCCAATGAGCTACAAGCAACAGGAGAGAACACATCCTGACATTGTCCTCACCAATAAACCTAACATATGTTTTGAATATCTTCTTAAGCGTAACCCTTGAGTAAATATGTTGCTAAGGGCTGCAATTCATTCCCAGTCTCAGCTGCTGATTATGAACCACTCAGTCTGAGATTATGATAGCAGCAGATCCTCTTGATTGGATTATAGCATTAAGGCTCTGTTCTGACTTCTGTATTCATGCACGTGTACTACAGTGTTTCCCTGGCCCAAAATTGAATGCAGTCACATGAATGGGTTCGCTGCCAAACACTTGACCAAAGAACAAAATGCAAGTAAAATATACACTGTGTGGCATCCTTTGCATATGTGGGATCAAAGCAAATCCTAACTGAAATATGTTGCCTACCTCTATACAATATTCTACAAAGGTTTATGGCTTTCATAAACCCGGGCATGTTGATTAAATAATATCAGCCTGGAGATCTTTACAACATTAAAGTCTCAGTTTACTAGTTTCAAATTGTTACCCCAAAGCAATAAACTTACCTTGACGTTGTTGACATAGGCAATGTTTCCTGCCTCTTAGACAATGTTTCTTAGCATCCATGCTCACTCTCTTGGGTCACCCTCAGGTTTTTACTGTGAAACATGAATTCCACCCATTTCCACCTACTTAGAAAGAGGTACCAATAACTGTCACCAGCTAAACACAGCTGAGAAAAGACCACCAATTACTCAGGGTATCTTTTTTCTTGCTTTTAAGTCATTGTACCTTCAGGTTTTCCTCCTACAGTATAAAAAAAGTGAGCTGGATCCAGAATTGTCATTCTGCCAGCAGAAGGATACTGCCGGAGGAATGAGACTTCCATGCCCTCTCCTCTAAAGTAACGATAGCAACATAGGAAGCTGCCTTATAGCAAGTCAGAGAACTGGTTCATCTAGGTCAGTGTTCTCCAACCTTGGGTCCCCAGATGTTTTTGGCCTACAACTCCCAGCATGCCCCAGCCAGCGTAGCTACGCTGGCTGGGGCATGCTGGGAGTTGTAGGCCAAAAACATCTGGGGACCCAAGGTTGGAGAACACTGATCTAGGTCATCTAGTCTGACTAGCAGCTGCTCACCAGGATTTTAGGCAGGGAACATTCCCCAGCCCTACCTAGAAAAGCCAGGGATTGAACCTGGGACCTTTGGATGGCAAAGCATGTGCTCTACCACTGAGCTATGAACCTTCCTTCCCCATGTAGCCCTCTGATTCAAAATATTTGTATGGAACCACTGAAATATTCCCCACATCTGTGCTCCATGGAAGTGCAGGACAGCATGCATGAGAAAGGAGCTCAAAAGAGAAGTAGAAAGCATGATTTGCTAGCAGCCATTTTTCTGAGTTTGTATATGATAGAAATGAAGGAAGGAAAGGATATGCCAGCCTGCCCCAACCTGGTGCCCTCCAGATGTGTTGGACTGCAACTCCCATAATTCCCAGTGGTCATGCTCACTGGGAATTATGGGAGTTGCACACCAACACATCTGGAGGGCGCAGGTTGGGGTAGGCTGGGATATGCTGTTTATTAAAGGGAAAGCCTTTTGTGTATGACACTTAAGAGACTGCTCAAAGAACAGTTCATCCCTATGCAAAGATTACTCATGCAATGCCGTCAAGGTCAGAGTCAGTTTGGACATGTACTGTAAAGTGCTAGACATCATAAGTCAAAAGCTGCCTTTGTTCCCTTCCCACCACTGAATACTGTCATGTTCTTAAATATAACACTGTGAAGACCAGGTGAATAAAATTTCAGCATTTTAAATGAAAATAGGCTTCTGATACATGCCTGTTAACCTATATTGTCAAGTACTGATAAGGTATACAAAACATTGCAGAATACTGTCAAAGGATTAATGATGAGACACAGCATAGTGTAGTGGTTGGACTGGCCTGGGGAGACCTTGAGTTCAAATCTCCATTCAGCCATGAGGCTCATTGGCTGATCTTGGGCCAGTCACTCTTTCTCAGCCTAACCTACTTTGCAGGGTTGTTTTAAGGATAAAAAGTGAGGGAGATGCATATTAGCAACTGAGCAACTTAGGAGAGAGGTGGAATATAAAAGTAATAAATAAATAAAAATAAGCAGATAGACATTACATTACATTTAAAAAAAAGAAAAGAAAAGACCATGGGTGCTTTTTAAAAAAAACAACAATGTATAATTCCACACATTTTCAAGACTTGGAATTAAAGATATGGATAACCTAACTAAAAATCTATTTATTGCAACATTTTTAAAGCTCAGAGGGATAATCAGTTACATACATTAGCCCTACCTATGATCCTGCTCTCTACATTCAGAGGGAAAGGTGTCAAGATTACTTGCTGCATTCATGCACGCTGTCTCTCACACACCCCTACATAGGGACGGACACACACACACACACACACGTACGTGTGCATGCACACACACACAAAATGTGCAGCAGTTCATGTGGGGAATGGTCCACTTCATCAAGTTGCCATTGCTTAGTGTGGATGGGGGTAGGGAGAAACAAACTGGCATGGCAGAATTGTGTTCTAAGTTCCAAACTATTATTTTGAAAACTGATCAGATGTTTCAGTGCTTTAAAGATACTTTGGGGTTCAACGCAGTTATGGACTGCCAGATGCACTTACAATAAAGTTAGTCAAAATGTCCACATTCATTAAAGCATAGCTGCTTTGCAATTGTGAATAAAAACAGATGCGCACATATCTTTATTGACTTGTATCCAAAGACGATATACCATCCCAGCAAAGAAAATATTTGAGGATGACATTATAAAGCTTGTTCACATCAGCCATTGCTATTAAAAATGCACCATGTTTTGTCTGGATGCTCAGTATGAAGAACAATATGATGCATCACAAACTGATAAACTAATGTGACATAACTAGCGTCTGATTTAATATAACATTCAAAAAGCCACCCTAAACCAAAGCAGGCATATTAACCCCACAAGGTTGTACCTGACGTTTCTACACCTGACCTCCAACTTTGACTCCTTGTAATCTAGCAAAACAAAACTGCAAATAATAGCAGGAAAGGCAACTAAAAAAGTAACTGCATTGTCCAACCCATGTGACCTGACCTGACTAGAACAATATACTGAAACTATGTTTCACAGGCTCTAAATATAGTTTTGTAGCAATGTAAGTATTTACGTCAACTTCCCCTGTTTCCTCCATGTTTTCTTTAAATAGCTCATTTGTAATTCAACAATGTCATTCAACAGCAACAAAAACAACAAATGTCCTTTGCTCACCAAAGAACACTGTATCTTCTATACAGGAGTTGCATGCTAGTACTCAAAATACCCGAACTCTTACAATAATTTTACATTGAGTGGCAATCATACGAGAAATGAACATCAACTTCTTTAGGAACGTGACTACTGCTGATGCAAAAGAAGAAGCCTCTACAACTTGAGCACTGTTTCCAGACAGATCCTTATTCACTACTGTGGCTCATGCTGGCTCAGCTTGTCTGAGTGTGGAAAGCTAAGCAGGGTCAAGCCTGGTTATTACTTGGATGGGAGACCCCTCCTCTAGTTTCCTGCATTGAGCAGGGGCTTGGACTTGATAGCCTTGTAGGCTCCTTCCAACTCTATGATCTATGAATTCTACTTTGCTTCTAACAGTCTTTTTACGTTCGGGGCTCTCAAGCATGCTTCAGGTTCCCCAGCCCCATCCTGCACCAAAGCCCCTCAGATCTTGGCTGACCGAGTATATCCCTAACCAGGCAGTAGGTATTTTTATAGAGTTGGGAGTGAGAACTAATTTAATAACTTTTTGCTTCCCTGAAGTCCTTTGGCCTGGGAGTTTTATATATACACACACACACACACACACACACACCTCCTCCATTTTCCACCAATCTGCCAACATTGCTTAGATCAGGTTATTACCACATGTGCCCAACAATCCCCTAGTAAAATCTATGCTACAGTTAAGACAAATAGTATTCCTTTAAAAACTGAAAAGAAGAAATCAGAAGGGGTGGATGTGTGTTAGGAGATTATGTAACACTTCGTAAAGTCTATGTTTGCTTTGCAGAAATAAAAAATAATGATGATGGGTGAGCACAGGCTTTTACTATGCCAAAGGCTTGATCACTGGCTTATCTCATATACGGTGAAGAGATTCATAAAGGGAACATGGTGTGCTTGAGCGCAGTTGCCTGCCAAAATGAAGTTCAAAGACAGTATCTTGAAAATATCCCAGATCCACATTGTTGTAGGCCTTTGAATGCTGCAGTGTTGTCTTAAAATCAAACTCTTGCTTCAAAACATCCAAGGCTAACGTGTTAGCTTGAATGCACACTTCCTTGAGACTATGAGCATTCTGAACAGCCTGAAAGTGACAGAGGAGCTCTTCTAGGAGGAATTACAATAATCCTTTCCCCCCCACTTCTAAAAGGCCACGTGTGGCATTGTGAGGTCACTGCAGGATAAACAAGGACACAATCTACATGAACTCCAAAGCGATTAACACCTTTCTAACTCGTTCAGCTCTCAGATTTCCACAGATTAAAATGGATATCAAGTCTGGGGTAGGTTTTTGTTTGTTTTAACCTCATTTTTTGACTGATGAAGAAGGCCTTGCTCTCACTGACGTGGTAAACCTGTGTCTTTGAGGTGCATCACTTTAGATTGCAGGTGAGGGTTCACAGCACTCCTGCACGCAAGCAAACAAAAGCATATACATGGAAAGCAAGCTTGTCAGGGAGAAAACTAGACTAGAACCCTTTCTTCTGACATCAGGTTTACTGCGCAGGGTTCATTCATTCATTTTTGTTTGGTGGAGCATTCAGTAACATGAGACAACCACCACCACCCGCAACACACACACACACACACCTGTAGTCCGAACTACTGCAGCATGAGATACAAAAACAAAGAACATCTCTTCAAAAGGCTTTTACTTTCCAAGGTAAGGCAGCTCAATGTGCATTTATTCAGAGCAGGAAATTATATTTGGGAGTAAGTACCCACTCACAGGGCAAGGGATACACAACTGTGTGTCCTCAGTTGCCAACTGACCAGAACAAACGAACTGAACAGCCTGGACTGTTCTGATGCCTGCAACAGCAGCACAAGCTGCAGAAATCAGCAGATGAAGCTTTTTATAGCACGAAGATAAAGATTATCGCTTGTTAATGTCTGCGTATCAAAGGCATAACTACAGGGGCCGGTTCAAAAGCTGGCAACCCTGATCTTTAGTGACTGGCCTAAAAGACTTTGCTGCTTACACAGCTCCTTACGCTAGCCAGAGTCAGGTGACAAGACTGTTATCTGCCAAGCTAATTTCAGCACGGCTGTGAAGCTTCAAACAGAACTGTTATTCATTTGATACTTGACACAATAAAATACAGCCAGCTAATAATTCTGGCGTGAGGACAGGTAGCCAGCAATGTATATCATTTAAGCTCCTCAGACATGTATTAGATTGATTTAACTCTGTAGTCTTCTCAAAGAAATAGACTGCTGCATGAATGTTCAGCTTTTCTAGGGTAAACTTAGATGGTCCAGTAATTATTGAGTGTCTAACTTTGACCCAAGAGAATGGAGTTCAAATCTCGACTCAGCTATGGATTTGCTGTGCGTCATTCTTTGCAAGTCCCTCTCATTCAGCATTCATCTCTCTTCTGTACGACAGGGAGTATAAGCTCCCACATAGGAGAGTTGTGAGGATAACTAAGATAAGAATTGGGGCATACTTAGCCAACTATAAAAACTAAAAACCAATAACCTCCAAACCAATGCTGGTGCTAGCTCTGTCTCTTCAAGTACTCTTCCAGTGCTCTTATGGGACCTAAGACTTCAGCCATACTGACCAGAATGCATTTAATCGCATAATCAATTAATGACCAATGTGCTGTAGCCTGTCAGGAGTTGAGATGTGAAGGACTGGGAAAGAAAACAGAACATATTGGGAGGAAATGTAAGTTCACGGTTGCCCCTGACCCACCCAGGGAGAAATTGATAAATTGGCCATTTGCTTCAAGTGAAATATTTGATGACTTATTCCAAGTACACAAATGATCAAGGAACAAACCCACATGTGAAAAAGTTGGGAAGTTAATTTAAAATGTGTACAAACCTTCTATTTTCCAAAGTTCATGAAGTTCAAAGGAAGGTCCAGAATCAGAAGCTATCAACCTTTCAGATTCCAGTTAGAGTAATAAACTTGAGTTAGTTAGGCTGAGTGTTTTCAATGGTGATTGCTTACAGCAAGGTGGGAAACTTCAGGAGGTCCAGCCGCCATTTTGACCCCTCCATCAGACCCCCCTCTGTGGGCCACATTCCTGCTTCCACTGCCCTGTGGAATTCCGTGGGGCACTGGCAGCAAAAAATGGGCGATGTTTGGTGGCAGACTGCTACGGAACACTACAATCGCCAAAATTAGCTTGAAAACAAACTACATTTGCCCACTTTAGTATTCCATAGTGGTTTGCTACCAATTTTCTTTGGCAATTGACAATATATTTTTTTTGCCTCCATGAAGTTCAGCAGCGCAGTGGCGGGGGGCAGCAGGTGGGGGGACACTTGAGGCCATGGGCTGCGTAATGCTCACCTCTGGTTTACAGGCATGGTGCGGTATAATAAATAAATAAAGATGGATTTGGGATAGCTAATTTTGTCAATAACTTATATGACACTTGCAGCCTGTTCCCTATACAGTCTTGCCTTGGATTGAGAGCATAATTCATTCCGGAAACGTGCTTGTAATCCAAAACACTCTTATATCAAAACGAAATCCCCCCCAAAAAAATTTGTACAGAGATTTTTAATTTAAGCCATACTACAGTACTTGTATTGCAAGACGTCGCTTGTATATCAAGTAAAAAATAAATAAATAAATATTTAAAAATTTGCTTGTCTTGTAAAACGCTCTCAAACCAAGTTGCTTGTAATCCAAGGTATTACTGTACATGTTTACTCAGAAGCAGGTCCCATTGAGTTCAATGGATCTTACCTCCAGGCAAGTTTGCATAGAACTGCAGCCTTGTTATATGTGATGAGCTACTACTGAAAAGTTCAGCAGTATTATGAAGTCTGAAGATCCAAATGTACTGCTACTCCTTAATTACATTATAGGGAAGTTTATTTACTGAGCCTTTTCTAAAAAGTACAGTAGATGGGCTTCTAGGGTGGCCGGGTGGCCGGCCAGATGGTGGGCGATTCAGAAATGTAATAAAATAAAAATAAATAAAAAATACTGTTTCTACATAACACAAAGGTTTGCATACTGACCAGGATCCAAAAAGCTATCTAATTTATGCATAATACATTTCAATAGTAAAGTAAATATAGGTTTGATAAGTAAATATTGCACATATTTCTATTTTTCCCAAACATTACTTTGAAAAAATAAAATAAAAACAAAAGTTTTTCTCCCCATGGCTTCAAAATTTCTGAAAATTGTTATATCCCTAGCCAGATAGAAATCAGGCATTAAAAATGAGAACATGCAGAAACTAGTGGATCTTTTAATTCTTTCTGGACATTCTCCATCTGGTTGCTTTGGGTTGCTTTACTTGACGAAAAATTGCAACCAACAGATGAAACAAGATGCTGCAGCACCAAAATTCATTAACAAATTTGATGTCATTTCTCAGGGTTAAAGTAAGAACTGCGGGGAATTTTCTCGCTGTCTCTCCCATTTGATTATGTGATGTTCTCCAAATATTGTTTGGTATTTACGCTTTGAGATTCCAGTGAATCTATGTATTATGGAAGCTTCCAATAATTAGTGCTCATATTCCCAATTTAGCTTTTTTTTAAATCCAGCATTACCCATCATCTCTTTTTCACACACACAGTATCAGTTTCTCAGGACGAAACATCATATTACATAGGAGAAAAATCCATGCTTGGATCTCCCAAACATTTTTAAAAATCCAAATGTGGCGGAACTTTCAACATAGCTAGAAAAGCAATGGTTCCTCTCTAAAGTTGCAGAATAATGTATAAAATGTTAAAATAGGGTTCAACCATGATTTTATAGGACCACATGATTTTATAAGATATTTCCCTACACAAACCAATGCCTGAGAGAGCTGCAGAGACCATGCTCATCTTCAGATGGACACACACATTCATCCACAATGAATGTTTCATAGGCTCTCCTTGATAGACACCATATAGCTAACACATGTAGACGTGGAGAAAGAAATTACACAATAAATGCTTTCCCCACCCCAATCAAAATAGAGTCCCAAGAAAAGTGTGTACAGGACTGTCCTTAAAAATCTAACCTATCATTACAAGTGCACCAAGTCTCTTTGCTGGGCCATAGTCCATGAATAATACATATTTTGGGACAGCTTCACAAAACAAGTTGTCTGTACCCAAGAAAGGCCATGACTAAGCTAGCAGAAAGAATTGCATTTCACCACTAAAGAGGGTGGTCCCCCCCTATCAGAAATAGAGGCTACTGGCAAGGCATTGCAGAGTATTTTAAGCGCCAAATGCCCACACGGTATATCTTGTCTGCATCAAGAGAATGTTCCTTTTCCTCTAATGCCATTTCCTCAATTTCCCATGGTATAACCACAGAGAAGAAATTGTTTTTCATGCTTGTATTATTTTTTTTAAATAAAAGCTATCTTTGTCTAAATTTAAATTATGGGAGACAAATGACCAAATGATATTAAAGAACTACATGGATCACACATACATGAAAAATATTTTGCTGTTGTGAGTTTACACAAATGTGTTTCGCGCCTCTGAAAGGGGAGAAACATGGCCACACTAGTTAGGTTTATACCGAGAGCCTCCTGCAGACCAGTCTTATGGAGGGGGCGAGGAAATGTAGGTGATAATCTTTCTTTAAAAATGAGTTGCACGAACATGCATACTGAGCACAAATCACATCCATGTCCCATAGGGATTGGTGGTGGAAAGGAAATATGGAGGCCTATGAGAGAACAAGGAAAGAAAGGCAGGGAAGTGTTTGGGAGAAGGTGGTCATGGGGTGGAAAAAAAACAGTAAGAAATTGCAGGCATTGAGAAAAACCCCAACCAATTTTTACCCATTGTTATAGTTTAAGATAATCTCATCTTTTAACATATTACAGGGAAGTCATAGAATCATAGAAAAGTAGAGTTGGAAGGGGCCTACAAGGCCATCGAGTCCAACCCCCTGCTCAGTGCAGAATCCAGGTCAAAGCATCCCTGATGATTGCCCAGTTGCACCTTGAATGCCTCCAGACTGGGAGAGCCCACCACCTCCATAGGTAGTTGATTCCATTGTCTTATTGCTCTAACAGTCAGGAAATTTTTCCTGATGTTTAGGTGGAATATAGGTTCCTGTTACTTGAGCCCATTATTCCGTGTCCGTGTCAATGTCCCCAAAACTTTTTGTATGCCCTGATATTGGGCAACTATTGATAAACAATGTGAGTCTGGCATAGGAATATTCCAGACAAGCATTTCCACCCTGAGTTGCAACCTGTCCCCTTCTATCTGAGAACTCTGGAATTCATTATACACTCTGGTCTGTCAAAGAGTTAAAAAAAATAACGGAGATTGCAAAGTTAATTGTGGATTAAAAGATACAAGTAGATACAGAGAGATTCAGAGACATTCCACTACGTTTGCAGGGAGACGGACAAATTATTCTATTACACTGCACAGCAGTACCATGTGTTTTAATTAGCGTGCTTAGTATCTGATAATAAGGGACAAAAATCAATAAGGGTTTTAACAGCAGCGGGCAGTGAGGCAGTGTGCCGATGGGATCTTCTGGCCTATCAGTAACCATCAGCAGGCAACAACCGAGGGGGTGTCTCAGACATCATGCAAGTATGTGGTTGCTGACTGGCTAGCAGCCCCCATCAGCGAGTTTTAATCATGTATATATGTATGCATGCATTATTTAATAGATTATAATACCACCCTTCAATAAGTTTCCAGGGTGATTTGCAACGTTAATCATGCATTTCAAGGGAAACAGAAACAGATCCTGCTGGACAAAGAACTGACAGCAGAGTGATTTACAGTGCAATCCTAGACATATCTATTCAGAAGCAAGTCCCACTGAGTTTGTATATGGTTTAAAGTTGAAGCCTCAACTCCCCAACCTAAACATGTTTACTTGGAAGTAAATCCAATTGGACTTCTTGCTAGGTATGGTAAAGAGGGAAGCCTAAGAGTTATGCCTGACCAAGAGAGGCTCAATGAGATGTGTCTTTTGCTGGGCTGTACCATCTCACACTGCAAGATAGTGTACTGACTGTCAGAACACTGCTCTTATACGTAAGTAAGAGTACACCCTACAGGGAAAGGATCAACTTAGCTCTTCCCCCCCAGCATGCTAGTTTTGAATGAATATAGAGTATGTTATGTAGAGCATATTGTAGAAACAGAGCATTCAACCCCTCACCTGTTTTCTGAAATGGTACAGCTGAGCAACAGATAGATCATGTGGGGCTTCTGCTCCTCTGTATCAGATCTTAACCTTCCCTTTTCAGTCTGTTCAAGCTCTTTGCAGATACTCCAGAGGGTACCAATTAGTGGAGAGGGGCTTTTTTTAAATGATACTTTAATGCACTCATGAGAAATACAGTTAAGATTTATAACTCATTTTGCATAGGCCTAGCAGATAATGCCAACCTACTGTGGAATAGCATCTATCACAAATCTTTAAGCAGGACTTTTCACAATGTACCCTATATATCTATAATACTAGGATATTACTATCAGAGGAAGGCATAACGGATTTATGCAACAAAAACCATTGCTGAACAAGGGGAAAAATCTACTATATGAACAGCAAAATCCTATGCATTACTCAAAAATAATCCCGCTGAGCTCAATTGGTTTTCTTAGGAGTAAGTGCTGTTGAACACAGTGGAACTTACTTCAAAGTGAACACGAAAAGCATTGCACTATAAGGCTGTGATCCTATGCCTCTACTTGGACTGGGGAGCAAGTCCCATTGTTTTCAATGGAATTCACTTCCTAGTAAATAAGATGCATAAGATTGTACAGCAGGAAAGGTTTTAGTGTACATTTGCTGTTCTTTCCAGTTTATCCTGAAAGGGTAATTCAGATGCCCACAAATGTTGATTCAGAACTCGCATTAGGAACAGATATTGAAAAGAATCATGCACAGAAATGTCCAAAATTAACTGAAGCATCATGCATCCTTTTACTCCATTAGTGGTTGAAAATACCACACTCTCTCCCACATATCTCCACATCCTCAGTTGAGGAGGGAATACATTTTATTCTGAAAGCCTGGGGAAGGCATGTCAGAATTGTTTTCCTGGGTGATGAAAGGATGCTGGCCCAGTCTTCGTAAGCTCCCAAGTGACCGGCAACACACTTGTCCTCAGAGTGTGGACAGCAGCAACCCAGGGCAAGGGAAAAAAATCCGTCTGCTATCATTGAACATCCTCCAGCATGTCACAGCATAAGGCTTTCTTTCTTTATTGGGCAGAGAAAGGAATTTTCCTACTTCATTCTCCCAGCACTAGGAGTTCCAGCTAGAGCCTCTTAAATAGGAATCCTGCAAACAGTTTTAGATTGCAATCCTGCTTAAATTCCACTGACTTTAATGAGATTTAACAGTGCAGTCCTCAAACGTAAGTCCCACAGAGTTCAACAGGACGTGTCTCAGATAAGTGTATATAGGACTGCAGTCTTAAACTGAGAGTAAATCCCAATGAACATGTAGACATGCATAGGATTGTGCTGCTAAACCGCCTTATCTCAGGGTAGAAACTGTCAATTTGAATTGCTAATTTGTTATTATTGTGGCTTAACATTTTTTTTGTTGGTGGTGCTTTTTTACTACAAGGAACAACTTTACAGATTACTTACTAAATGAGGTGGCCATGCCTAAAGATATTCCTGCACTTTCAATTGATGGGGATCATGGGAGCTGTAGTCCAACATATCTGGAGGGTGCCAGGATGGAAGAAAGCTACTTCACAATATAATGTCGTCCCCACCCCACCCATGCAAAGCACACAGGGATTGTGTCCATTGGCACCATTCCGCAAAAGTGCAAAATGGTTTCCCAATAGCACAGAGTTTGAGGCCCGGGCCAGCCGGGTACTCCTGCTCCTCCTCCATGCATGCAGAACACAGGTGGGAAGTGGAAGACGTGGGAAAAGGGCTAATGTGTGTCTGTTCGTACGCTCACACACAAATAGATATGAGACGAAAAGGACTTTCTGGGCAAACTGCACGTTAACGTGGGAAATCCGTGTTTGGATCTTCTTTAAAGCAGCCATAGAGAGCTCCAAATCTGAATAGAGCACAGGCCCTGGGGGGGTGTTCAACCATTATCCCCATGCCATTTTCTATGATCTAACCAGCTACTCACCCCACTCAGCTGATGTTACACCTGCAGGGAAAAATACAGGTACAGTCATGCCTTGGATTGAGAGCATAATTCATTCCGGAAACGTGCTTGTAATCCAAAACACTCTTATATCAAAACGAAATCCCCCAAAAAAAATTTGTACAGAGATTTTTAATTTAAGCCATACTACAGTACTTGTATTGCAAGACGTCACTTGTATATCAAGTCAAAAAAAATTAAATAAATATTTAAAAATTTGCTTGTCTTGCAAAACGCTCTCAAACCAAATTACTTGCAATCCAAGGTATTGCTGTACCTATAAACATTCCCTCCACCAGCACAGCTGCTCCAATCAAATTTGGACACATACAGACATACACTCCATCTTTGCTTTAAAATAATAAAAAAAATGAAAGCAGATCTGATTACAGATCTTCCTGCGATGTGTTGCTTGGCCCCAACTAGTGTGGGCACAACATTTCAGAGTGTTAAGGATACCTCCCACTTCATTCCTTCCCATTTCTTTTTGTGAAAGAATAAATAACATTAAATCATTCTAAACTCATTTGTTAATTAACTCTGCCAAAGTAGCATGTACAATGTTATGTTTCTATGCTTTCAGATTGCTAGATACATATTGCTTCACCTGTTGTAAAATTGTTTCACATTCCTCTTCCTGTATACATGAGTTCAGCAATTTATTTTTTTTACAGAAGGCTAATGTCGCCAACACTACAGACATGACTGTCTTCACTGAACATTTTTTTTTAAAAAAATATCATCTGGCTTTGTTTGAAGAAACACACAGTAGTTTTTTGTCTTGATAACCATGAATAATGTGAGTGTTAAATTCATGACAACCTAACCCTAAAGTAGAACAGCATTTTTTTTAAAAAAAAAAAACCTCTAAAAATAGAGATCAAATTCTTTAAATATATTTAATTTATGTAAATGTATATTGCAGCTACTTTAAATTCAGTCAAGTCACTAAGCTCATTAAAACAGTCTTTGATTTTGGGAATTAATGGAGCTTTCCACTGTTGAAGAATTAATTTTTTAGCTATCGAAAAAGCCCAAAGAAATCAACTTCTCTGAAAAGAGGGCAATTCAAAGATAGAAGTTTTATCATTAAGAATGAGAATAATAGGATTATGGATGACATTAACTTATAACACAAATTCTGTTCTTCAGTATGCATGCATTGTATCTACACATTTTTAAATGTTTAACAGTTCTTTATAAAAACAAAACAAAAGGCTATACTCCTTCTAATAGTTCATCTCAAGACCTAGAGACAGCACTGCATATGTATAAATATATTTAAAGAGATCTTTGAAGTTTTAATGGTTGAGTAAAAAAAGTTATTCTGTTTTGCCTCAGTTGCTTCCAGATACAGGTCCAGAGTTTGCTTACAACAAATATTTTACAACTGGCCATCTTCGGCAAAAGCTCCATTCCTAGATCTTAGCCACAGTGGGGTTGCTGCAAAGAAAGGAGAGGTAGCCCAGGACTTCTCCCTTCCTTTTATTAAGCTTTAGGTAGGTCAACATTAAGGGGAAAAGTTCATTCATTCATTCATTCATTCAATACCTCACCCTTAAGGGAGATTATCCTTACCGGGCAGCTTATAGACAATACCAATTAAAACACCAAAACAATCAATATAAATATAAGTATAAAATAACACCAGCAAATAAAATAGATATAACGAACTCTAAAACCATCCAAAAGCTGACCAGATATTTATTTTTTTAAGTATTTAGGGTTTGCCTAAAAACCAATAGAAAGAGGGCCTTGGGAACAGGGTTCCAAAGTGAAGGAGCCACCACAGAAAAGGCCCTGTCTCTGATACTCACCAGCCTAACAGCTCTTCCTGAAGGACCACACAGAAGGGCCTCAGAAAGTGATCACAAGACTCAGGTGGGTTAATACGAATGCAGGCAGTCCTTCAGATAAACTGGTTCCAAACTGTTTAGGGCGTAAAATGCTAAAACCAGCACTTAAAATTGGGCTGGGAAACAAATAGGCAGCTGGTGTAGAATAAGTGTAATATGATCTGACCACCTAGGTTCTACAAGCATTTTTCTTCCTTCTACATGCTGTGCCATCAAAGTTTCTGTAAGGGTTGCCCCACACAGTACATTACAGTAATCTAGCCTTGAGGTAACCAAGTTAAAAAGAGGGTATTGAGTAATTAAATTTGTATCTGCCTTTTGACTGGGGTCCCCAAAACGTGGGTAAGGATGTTAAGCATAGTTACACTAAAAAGCATTTTGTAGATTCTCAGTAAGAATGAAGTCTTGTTTAACAGGACTTGAGAATATACAGCCTGCCGGCCAGGTGAAAAAATCTGCAAATTAAAGTATTAATCCTACACTGCCATTAGATGAGGAATAGAATAGGATTTGTGACTCCCCTCATAAAGCCAAGCACAAGGAAATGTAAGAACAAAACAATAGCTCTTCCTGAATTCCCTTCTTCCCAAATCACACTGGGATGATGGGGCATGAAAGTGCAGTCACCCCGACAACAAATTCAACATGTTATCAGTGTGGGTCCACTGCCAGAGAGCACTCCATCCACCCAAGCCTTGCCCAAGGGAGGAAGCACCATAGGTCACATTTTGCAGTGCATCATTCAGTATTCTGGGAACTCTCTTGCCACAGGACAAGCCTCCCACAGAGGAACAACTGTGATCTTCTGCCTCACTTACTGAGCAGGGCCCTAGAGTACATTACAAAATACGCACTTTTCACCATGGCAACCTGGCAGAGGTAAACACGGAAGAGACAGTGTTTTTCACACCATAAGCCCACCACCGCCACCACAAGTAATGTCCAGTAAGTTGCAGTGACATGTACTTCCATGTGTAGCAGGAAGCCTATACAATTGCAATAAAGCGTCTTAAGTTTGGGCTCTGAAGCATCTGCTTGTAACCCCAGAAAACACTCACTCACCATTTATGGATTACTATGGGTATTCTGGAAGGTTCCTCTTTGCCAAAGATAGTGATACAGGAAGCATGTTGAAAGTGTGAAAGAGCCAGATACATCCAAGGAAACCTTCTATCAACTTCAGCAGTCATTAGAATGTATCCCTCACAAAAGGAAATGCTTTATTAGTATGATCAAGATGGTATGTATGCATGATAAAAATAAAAAGATGGCTAAGCGAGCTCAGGGAATAAGGCGCACGCCCAACTCCAGGAAGGCTTCTGGCTCAGGACCTCCTGCAGCAAGAACTTTTTATAGACTATTCAATAGTCACTATTGGTATCACTGCATTTCAGCAAAGACATGGATGTACCTTATTTATTATTTCACCATTCTCCTCCGCCCTTCCCCAAAGATTCATACATCAACTACAACAGCAGCAGCAGCATGTTCTAACATCTTCTTCATAAACTTAACCCTGTTTAGTGACAGGAGAGCAGATTGCGTGCATCTGCTGGGAATGAGGCAGGTGACAGCAGAAGAAACTCACATGGAGAGCTTGGCACAACTACTGAAAAAGAAACACGAATCTCCGCCTCAAAAAAACAAAAAACACTCAGAGAAACATGTTAAAATTCTAATTAAATAAATTCAACAGCATATTGTAGATAGAATGTTTTACTCCATACACATACATTTTCTGGAGTTCTTTCTTTTAAGGAACAAACTTTATAATAAAGGCATTTTATGTTCTTTCGGCTAACTGTTCAGTGAAAAACAAGTCCAATCAACACAATGCTGTTTGAATGGACCTAGGACCAAAACAGACATTCCTTTAAATCCATATCTAGCCAATCTGGATCTTTAAAGCCCCCCTAACCCCCACACTATGGTCAGATCGAGGCCCCTGTGCCTACTCTGGAGTAAAAATGGGTGGGGGGAGATGTAGCTGCTAGATAGAGATTTAAAATAATGTCTGTTATGGACCACAGTTTCACATTTAAAATGCCTGCACAAACTGATTCTGTTACAGCATCTTTTTTCCCAGTTGAGTTCCAGATCTTGTATGCAAATGGGGAAAAAATTTCTAGGCACAAATAAAATGGAAGGCAAAGTTTTGCAACGTGTTAGCCTGCCTGAAACAGCTGCAGTGAAAAGGGGAACATTACAACTGGTGATTAAGATCCATTTCCCACTAATCATAACCTTGCAACAAGGTTACTGAACGGGAATAGAAGAAGGACAGATGGGAATAATTCTGAGCACATGGATTTTAAAGGGAAGGCTACGACTCCCTTGTACAGTGTTTTTAATTTTTTTAATTTCCTTTGAAATTATGGCTATTTTGCCTCCGCATCATTGGCTATAGTACTGGAAGTGATCTAAAGTGGCCTAAACAGAATAACTCACACTTATTATCTGCTGCAACTTTGTGCTTATTGGCTGTAATGTTTTACAGACCAAGAAAAGAAGCAAGGGGGACCAGAGATATGATTCAGGGGTTACTCATAAAGTTCATGAACATTTATGAAGTTGCCCCTAACCAGGCAGCTCAATTCCAGCCATGCACTATTATCCTCTGGTTAGATGCATAATTCTACAACAATCCCAAAACTATCAGGCCAGTCAGCTTGCAGTCTTCCCAATTATTCATGTTTGTTTGATTTTCAGGATTTTCCTGGTTCGGTTGACTGAGAAGCCATACTAATGTTTTGTCTTTCAACTGATGGAAAATTCTTTTGAATTTCATCCCATACTCCTAAGGGCCACATTCCATACAGGGATGTGTTGCAGGCAGGACAAACTCTATCACAATTGTTCTAAAGGCAGAATGTGCCTTCTATGTCCAATTAAGCAGCAAATTCAGGCCACAGATTACAACAGCAGAAATACTGACACTCTAAATGTTTCCTGTGATTACAAATGGAAGCAGGAATCTTGAGGTGTTCCCGATAATGAAAGACATGGCCCCATTCACACATAGCTATAAGCAGGATGCCTGGTTTACTGTAAACAAGGAGTATGCCACAAGGAGTGGATCCCTGAGTGGGTAAAACTAACCAGGAAGCATTCACTTATTGTGATGTATGGACCCAGACTCCAAGATTTGTTGTTGGCTTACGAATCCTGGCTTGTTTGGGAGCACCAAACCAGGAGCCTGGATTCGGACGTCAAACTAAATTAATGCTTTTTGGTTAGTTTTACCCACTTCTGTGAAGGGAGGAGCAAAGCAGGAGTGAAGGGTCTGTGTGCACTGGCACGCTGCTCATTCACAGTAAACCAGGATAAGCCAGGCAACCTGGCTGATCATTATTGGATGCATACGTGGCCAGTAAATGCTACAAATTTACTGTACTGTTAATTTCAGTTTGTTGATTACCCCAACGTGGTAGAACTTAGCAGACAAAAAGGAAATATTCCACCCCTCATACATTATGGAATCATTTCTGAATCCTACCATCAATACATTTCTGAATCCTACCACCACTCCTGAACTCTGCTTAAGGCACATGATGAAATCTGGTTTTGCAGCCAGTGAGAAAATTTCCTTAGTGTATATTGGCCAAAAGCTTCTCTGGAAACCACCTGGCTTTTCTTCACAAGTACAAAGAAAAGACCCTTCTGTGATCTGTATTGTCCACATCCAGTTTAATTCTGAACATCTTCATTTGTGTATTGCTTTGCAACAACAAAGACTTGCAACATGTCATGCTGCATCCTGCATTTCCAATGTTTGATATTCCCAGATTCCTGTATCTCATGACATTCTATACCTAACAACTCTAGGAGATAAAGTTATACGCACTTCTGGTTTTGCAGCCAGTGAAAAGCCCTGCTTTATCTCACTGTCACTGCATATCCTTATGATCCTGCTTCAGAAAACAAGAGAGTGACAGATAGATAACAAAAGCAGCAACAGGATGGGGATTTGCTCACTTCTTAAATCTACTTGGAATGCCTGGCCACCAGCGGTTACTACAGATACACCCACAACTCTGTGCTTGCTTCCATAAAGGAATAGTGGCAGTGAAAATAAAAATATTCAGCACACCATTGGATTTTGGGGTGTTTTTATTGCTGTAGCACTCCAAATGAGAATCAAGATGGAACTCTATAAGTAAGAATTCTGCATGTTTCAGAAGTTTATTACGATGAAACAGTCTGCAATTGTATGCATACTTATCTGGGAAGGAGCCCCATCTAACACAGTGGGATATACTTCTGAGTAAACATGTGTATGATTGCGATCACAATGAGCCAAAATTCCTGCTGGACTTGGGAATAAAAGAAATAAGGAGACCAGTGGAAGATCTGGCTACATGAACTCATTTTCACTCTACAAGTTTTCAAATCAGATATACCTACTACGTCTATACCAGTTGTTGTTGTTGTTGTTGTTGTTGTTGTTTGGGGGGGGTAAGTTAAATTTTAATTGTAGAGGGGAGCATGTGCATTTTTAAAAAACAAAAGAGAAATGAACCTTTAATATACCTCCTGAAATTATTCAAGGCGAACTGGTTTTTATATAAATACCTGCCAAGGATAAATGTGTGCTCTATATTCTAATCAAGTTTGTTGGTATTTTTAATTTATTCTGTATAATAAAATACACTCTGAAAATCATGTATAGATTCACATCCATTCAATCAACACAATAAATATTAACTGTCCCAGAAATGGGCCAAGAGGATGTGCCTGCCTGGTTGTAAGGATGTCCCCGAAGTCACACAAGGCTATTTTCACTGGAGAGCTTTGTGATCCAGCATGAGGAAGATGAAAACAGTCTTAAAGTTGTACCTTCTGTCTCAAGAGTCTTTGCAATCTTCCAGTCACTTCTAGCACTCCACCCCAATAAGCTGTGGATTCAGTAAATACTGGAGTATTAATTACATGTTGACTGTTGCTTTACTGGTGCAAGGCTTCATTGCGCAGCTTGTGCAATGTTGCTGACAGCAGTAAGCAATGACCATGGGACAGGAAGGCCCACCCCCTTAAACAGTGAGTGGCACTTGGAGGTGGCAGGGGATGTTTGGGAAGCACTGTGCAGGTATACAACTGTTGAATGGAAGCAGTGCCCTATAGAGGGGACAGGACAATGCTTGGAGTTAACAGCTACATGCCTGCACACTGTTGATCAGAGTTGTTCCCGCTGCTGCCAAGCAACACCCATAAGTATAAGCACAAGGGCCCCCTCCCAGTTAGTTTCTGGTGGTGGCGGCTTACTACCATTAGCAATTTCACTATGACCCGTTCACCACTGCATGTAGTAGTGCAGTAGACTTGTTAGGTCTATCTGTGTGATTTCCCTAAACCAGAGACATGAAACTGAAAGCGGCTGGAGAGCTCAACTCCCCACTCAGCATGTACCCAGAGACTTCAGCCATAACTCCACAGAGAAACCACTGTTTCAGTGGAGGAGAGGGCTAGCAGTAGGACCACTGTTAATTCTTAAAAACACCCATCACCATCCAATCCCAATGTCTCACATCTTCCACATCTTGCCTTCCAAAAACCCCTTCCCTTGCTGGCTTCCAATCAGCAAATCCCACCCACCTCAGTCTGAGCACCCCTGAAGCTCCCAATGCCCCACCATCTAAATTCCCTGCTCACATGCCACAGTTTTCCCTCCAAATGCCTCACGTGCCAAAAGAGCTTACTCCCCTCGCCAATCCTACTAATGTAACTATCCCCGTCAGTATATTTTCTTCTCCGCTGGCTACAGCAGGGGTGCAGAAACTCTTTCATCCAGTGGGGCAAATTCCATTTCAGAGAAGCTTTCAGGGGCCACAATCCAGCAGTGGATGGGGATGAATGCAAATGGGGTGGAGCACAAGGGGTGGGGCCAAAAGGGCCAGCCTGCCTCCCAGACCTGAAGATGGTTCCGTAATTTTGTACAGATTGTCATAAAGGGCTACTGTGGGCTGCAATGGGGACCCCAAAGGGCCTAAGAAGGCCCCCAAGCATCATGTTTGAGTGGTCTGCCCTAAACCATGAGTCATGGTGTTGATTCCCTACACAATGGTTTCACTACACAATGGATCTGAAGGATTCCTTAGTTAGAGGCTAGGCCATGCTAAGACCAGGTTATTTTGTTTGTCACCTGAGCCCACACAGGGTGGGGAAGCACAACTGTAAATACTGCAATTTTAGAAGCTCCCATGTTACTAGAGTTTCTGATGTTACAGAAGCCACATTGCAGCTGTGAATGTACGTGACCATATATGATCAAGTGATAGCACAGGCAAAGGCTGACAAGGAAAAGTAGGAATAACTAGTCACCCCAGTGTGGACTCTAACTAAAAATAAAAAGGTTTTTTTAAAATCATGAAAAAACAGAACACAAAGGATTTGATAATAGTGCATGCAACACATTATTTAGCGTAACATGCACAAGCCTTGTACTTAGGCATTTCTCTCTCCCCCCCCCCACATCTCCTCCTCTAGCATGACCATGAGGAGATTGGATGCTTTTGCTTTTGTTGTAAATTAATCACACTTTTTCGTAATATGTGGAACAAAAACTAAAGTTAATCTTAAACTATGGCTTAGGAAACAAACAAACCAACTTCACAAACCACAGTTAAAGTTGGCTTGTTTCCTTAAATGATAGTTAAGATTGACCTAAGCTTGTTCGGGTTCAGACAAAACAATAAATTGCATCTCGTTAAAAATGGAAGTGCAAGCTTCCACTCTCTTCCTTGCAGCTGCACTGGAGGAGAGGGGAGGGGGAGCTTGATGATCCTACTAACACTGCATGCCAAGACTGGAAAACACTGAACAGGTAGCTGAGCTTGCTTCGGTCAGCAGCGCTGTATTTGGCACCCACAGTCCTGCCTACCAGACACTGTGCCATGTGACTCTGACTGCCCCATTCCTGCCCCCACATGCACATCTTGCCACTTTGAGGGATCAAAATGAACACGCCAAGAAAAATGATCTATCGTTCTCATCCATTATGTACAACACACATACCCAAATACATTTGTAAAAAGATAATTACAGAGACACAAAAGGAATTGAGAAATTAACTCCTGTGCTGTTAATAGTGCAATACGATTCACCATTGGAAGTAGACACTTAAATATATGAAGTGAGACATGAAGTGGTATCTTTGCTTGCAATCAGAGAACACATTTTTCAGTGCAGTGTTGAAGTCCAATATTAAAAAGCACCCAAAAATGTATGTAGTAAGATTTCCTGTATCAAGCCACTTTAGAGCGCCATGGAATCGGTGCAAAACAGAAAACTACATGAAATCTGCAACCCATAGAGCAGCCTTCCCCAACCTGGCACCCTCCTGAGGTGTTGGACTACAACTACCACCACCCCAGTTAATGATCACATTGGCTGGGGATGATGGGAGCTGTAGTATAGATCTGCCATTCAAAATAATGAAAGGTGCAGATTAAAGACTTCAGCAACACTTCCCTGTATTCAATGCAAATCAAAAGATAGTATCAAAACTGAATATTTGCTTTACAATACTTTAAATTCCAATTGTTAAGAAAAATAATAATAAAGAAATAATGTAATCCTGGATAAAATTGTCAGAAAATGCCCCCCTACTTATGGTAGCAAATTACACATCACCAAAAAAGAGGACAAAAGAGAGCATGGATTTGCATAAAATTTTTCATATTCTAATATATACGTATATGTGCAAATTTAGAGATAATTACTATTATTCAAATAGAAATAAAATACATCTCACCACAGTGAGGAAGACTGTGTGACCAGGTGACCTGTGTGCTATACAGTCTGCTGTCCAGGCACTAACTGTTCATGGGCAACTTTAAGACCCCTGCTATTCTTTTTATAGTTCTTCATCTTTAAACTGGACTTGGATTAGACAGTACTTCAAAGAGAGGATGTCTTCAAATAGAGGACTGTCCTCTGTAAAATAGGACACATGGCCAGTCTATCCCTGCCGCACTTAAACTGATCCACCTAAAGAGATAGCCTCGTGGTCTCTGTTCCAGGTACATGTTCATTAAGAACTTTACTAGTTGCAAATTCAATTGCTTCTTTTAAAATGTCAGTTTTCCACCAACTAATTAATACCTTTTCTTTAAAAATATAAGATTAAATTATCTTCCACAGCCGGTACTGCCGTGCGTTTAATTTTAATAACGGCATCCATGATATCACTAGGTTACAAAATTATTTTTAAACAAAATGTTTACTCTTTAATCATTTTAATGAAATATTGTTTCATTGTCTTTGGTATTTAATGAGTCTATCAGGTTACAGCACCTCATTAACATTAATGGTCATATTACTGCAATGTGGATTTATACATAAATGTTGGGGGGGGGTTGGTTTTTTTAAAGGTTTTTTTTAGCTTTACACTATGGTAGTGGCAAGGATGCATTTTCTACTGTGTATTCCAAAATGTTTGATGCACGGAATGTTTAAGGAATGATTAAGCTATTTAAGAATGCTCCTTTTTCCATTCCAGTGTGCATTTTGTACACTGTAGAGGGATGTTAACCTTCTTTGCACCATACCCAATACAGTGGACAGCAAAATCTTTGTAACTGATGTCAGTTCTTCATTCAGTCATTCCCCACACTCCACCCTCTGTTACCTGGATGCATATGATCTGCCCCAAAATTGCTTCAAAAGTACTTTTTATCAGAGCAAACACGTTTTAAAACTGTCGTTAACATGCTCCTAGCCATTTAAAAAAGAAAGAAAGATGAATTAGATCTTTAGTCCAGGACTTTTGGTGCTACTTGTGTGAAAATGCAATAAATATTGAGAGAAATTGGTCAACCAGAATCAGACCCATTTGGATTCCGCCCCCCTCCCCTCACTGGTCTAGTACGCCCATCCCTTTAAAAACCTAGCACAGACGTTTCCTGTATAAAAGGACAGTGTTTTGGTGACATTTTTATTTATTTATTTATTTATTTTGCCACAGGCCATCTGGAAACTCTTCTACATTATCTGGAATGAGCAAGGAATATGGAATCAAAGCAAAGAAATGAAGAGTTAGTTTAGGAATTTTTCATCTCTGATTTTCTTGCATCCACTATGTAGCCCTTCAGAATATACTTAGAGAAGAATATCCACCATTGAATCCTAAACATGTTCTGTCAGAAGCGACCTCCCACTGAGTTCAACTGGACTTATTTCCTAGTAAATCTGCTTAGGACTTCAGCCTTAAATCCACTGTTTAGCTGTGAAGCTCCTGCACCATCAGAAACAAAACGATCATCAGTCCAGGCGTCCAAAGTGTTAACATAGATATGTATACTTGGCCTCCTAAAAATGTGTTAGGTAGACGGGATTTGAGGATAGCAAAACAAAAACAAGAGAGCAGGACCACCCAAACCCTAGCTCCAATGTGACAATTTAGATTAGCCTTCACATGGAACTTCCTCTATGGGGGTTTTTTTAATAGCAGGAAACACCCTGGTGGTCACCAATTGTGCAAGAATAACCTATCCAGAACAGAATGTTGTTTCTCCCAAACACTGTCATGCATTTTATAGTTGCACCATCTTTAACTCCACTAATATTCTATCTTTTTGGACAATTAAAATTAAGAGAACATCCACAATTGCAACATCTCATTGTTAAACAGCAACATTTCCTAAGGATTGTTTGACCTGCAAAGAATCCAGCTGTTCCCGCTAAGCAATTATTCCTCTCAGTCCTTTGTACAAAGTCTTCCACCCACATGCACACCTTTTAACAGGTATTGATTGAATATTTTAAAGCAAACACCGCTGTTTAATTCAGGCAATGGGCCACAAGTGACACTCATCCTGCTCTGTTGATGAAATCAACGACAAATAGGGTTGTCTTTAAGTTTACATCTCTGGCTCAAAAGTACTAAAAGCCAGATTATCAATATTGCTTAGGTAGATCCCTAGAACAGCATAAAAAATTAACATTGCCTGCAATCAACTTAAATCACAGAATTGGCTGAAATGAATCAACATCTAAACTGGTTTCATAGATTTCATAGATCATAGAGTTGGAAGGAGCCTACAAGGCTATCGAGTCCAACCCCCTGCTCAATGCAGGCAACTAGAGGAGGGGTCCCCCATCCAAGTAATAACCAGGCCTGACCCTGCTTAGCTTTCCACGCTCAGACAAGCTGAGCCAGCGTAAGCCACATAAAGACATTATACATAGCATCTCTTTGCCCCACTGAGGAGTAGGGCAACATTTCATATACATCAGCCTTGCCTTTTGGTCATCTTTCTGACCTGCCACCAAACTCACCCCGCCCCCATTTTTGGATGCTTTCATAGGTTGTTTGAGTTTGAATCTGTGACCAGCTGCTCTGGATAACTGGATAACTAGGTGTACAATGGTGCCATGAAGACGTCTTTTTAAAAAGCTAAGCCACTTTGGGAAGATGGAATGCAGAGGGGAGGAGCACCAGAGGAGTGAGAACGTGCGTAACTCTTTCCCTGCCCACAATTCTCCCCATTTCAAATCACTGGCCAAGTGGCTTCCCCTCTCCTGCCACAGGATTTGTTTCAAATGCAGGTTTGAACACATATTGGACCCCATGGCGGGAGGGAGGGGGAGCCACTTGAGGGGTCATTTAGAGCAGAGAAACAGCAGGCTGGGACAGGGTTAAGCACACTTACCCTTCCACCATTTTGCTGGTCATTGACCGTAATAAAGTTACTTACTTACCCATCCTCCACCACTCCTCTGCTCTAAATTCCACCACCACCAAGCAGTTTTGCTTTTTTTCAACAACAACAACAAGAACAAAAAAAAAGGCATTGGAGCAATGTTGAATGAACAAACATGTATACATACTTTACTCTTTCTATTCTGGCATGTCCCGGATAATCAGGACTGCTAAAGAGCTTTTTATTTTATTTTAAAATAAAATAACGTCCGCACTACAAATAATTCTTAAGACTGAGTACCATCGTGTCCTTCATTTAGCAAATATAATCCTGGCATCCCTTATAGATATAATTTGCCAGCATTGGTGGACGAGGCCAGAGGGCAGAGGTTTAACATATCCAGAATGTCAGCTGAGTACAAAGAAAATACCACGTGGCCTTTTAGCAATAGGCTTTCGGCCTACCACGAAACAATTCAGCTCTTTTTTCACTAGTCAATTATTCCTTACTGCAGTCTTCCCCGGCATGGCACCCTCCAATTGCCATGCTGACTCTGGATGATGGAAGTTGTAGCCCAAGACATCTGGAGGGTGCCCAGTTGGGGAAGGTGGCCTTACTGTGTGTCAGGAGCTGCCGGAGCAAGTGTTTTCGGTCCTGTGAATGTAGATGGCTGCACATGGTGAACTACCCAGACTGCAGCTTGGAACATCTTCCTGACAGGAAAGTGCTACCAGGCACTGGACTGGCCCGAGCTACTCAGTCTCTCACCACTGGGCCCTCCTGGACAGGAAGGGCTATAAAGGCCCTGCCCAAACAACAAAGCCTCCCTGGCTCTGGTGTGTCCCCGTGCATTCTCAGCTCTGACTCCCTGGTTCAACTCCTGGCTCACTCTGACAGCTGCCTATGACTCAGTCATGACACGGTGATGCAGTGGTGTCCACTGTGTGGCCTAGATTAATATAGAGCCTACTGTCCTTTCCTGTGGCCTTCCACTTCCTTATCTTCAGTGTCATCCTTGTAACCACTCTGTGACAGTGATGTGTCAGAACATGGGCACTCGCTTAAATCAATCAGTCCAGCATACTGAGATGTCCTTATTTATTAAGCTCTAGCTACTTAATCTTAGATGGGTATAGTAGCCTGGAGGATAGGGGGAGCCTGTATGACTGGAGAAGACAGTCATGGCTTATGGATATGTGAGACCATAATATAAACTCTTCGCTGTAAAAGTAGTGCATTTAATTATACCCATAACCTTGTGAAAGCTTTATTACATACCAAACTGGCCCATGGCACTTTCCTAGTGCAAAGCAGTGTGGTGGTATGCAAAATATCCTGCAATGACTCCAGTCTGACCAAGTTATGTTAATCTCAGTTGCATTGCTCCATTGCTCCTATCATCTCATTTAGAAAGAGGTTACACACGTTTGGGTGCAAGGACTCCCTCCCTATCCCACCTGATAGTTTACAATACCTTCTAGGCACACTTACTTAATTTGATTGCCCAATAAAATCCATGTCCTTCTTTAATGTAATGAGCACAGCTTTAAAAGTTACCTTTCATTTTCCAGGGAAAAGAAAAGTATACCTAGCTCATGGGAACGTGTTCAACCCAATTTGCTTGTTTGCTTTCCTGGCTGAAGGGTGAAACCCTGTCATAACATGAAACCCTGTTATTTTGAAATATTTCCAGCATGTACATACTTAAGCAACCATTTGGGAATTGCAACAAAGCCTTACTAGGGAATGCTTGGACACAGGCTATCATATGCTAAGCCTATTGAGAGGACAGGTGAGCTTCAAAGGGTGCATCTGATTGACTCAGTTCCCTATAGCCTTTCTGGAGTGCTTGATTCCTCTCATCCACATGTGTACACTCACTGCCTCTCTGATAGCAGATAGGTAACATAGGCTTGCTCTTGCACAAGCACATGTGTGTACACACAGACACTCACCCCGTCTACCTAGCTTTTAGGTGTCATAGAGTCTTATACATTCACTACAGGTTCCAGAATAGGAAAAGAAAAAAAAACAATCCAGTTGCAATTCTGTGCACAATCAGGCGGTTTAAATCCCACTGGCTTCAAGGGGATTTAAGCAACCTAACTACAATAGGGTTACAGCCAAAAAGTCCTGTGGTACCTGAGCGACTGACACATGGTAGCATACAAGTGTTCCCATCAAGATCAGAGTTCATTAGATACCTATGTTAAAACTGCTTAACTTGATAGCGCTGTTCTGTAAGGTTACAAATGAGTTATGGCCCCATTCCAAATGCCTTAAATAAATGGCAGGTTCTGGAATTGTTTGCTTTCTAATATAAACTGCGCAGATATTTGGTATACAGCTAAGTGTGTAGCAGAGTTTTAGTTTAAAGATTATTTGCTGCTCTTGATCCAAAAACAAATTTCAGCATTTGTCAGCAAGAACTGCACAGCCAAGATCAGCAAAGTATGATCTTAAGTGTTCATTATACAAAACTGAGTATATTCGACCACACATATGCATTTGGCTATGGGTTGTAGAAATATCACACCAGTTTCTATCAGGTTCTTTTAACCTATATTGTAAATTCTAGACAGAATGAGGAAACCAGTTTTCTTAACCTTTATATTTATAATCTAGGCCATAAAGCACATATGATAGTCTATGACATGTTAGTATTCAGTGTGTCAAAAAGACGCTATATTTCTCATGTTGTTATTAGGGTACACTGAAGATTTTCATATCCCCACTGTGTTTCCCCTCAAATTGACATTTGTCTAAATTGTTTAAAACCTGTTCAGACTTTCAAGATTACACACACACACACAAACACCAAGAGTCCTATAGAGTCTTATAAGAGATCACCACACTATATTTTGTTATAATGACAAGAAAAGTTGCTGAATTTTGGTACATGGGCTCCTCTCTATCTAATACATTCCTCTACTGCTAGATGACATTCATTTCATAAAGTTATACATTCATTCAGCAATCTATAGGGACCATAGGGAATATGGGAAAGCTTAAAGGTTTTTGTTCAATGGCTTACCACCACCAACCCATTGAAATAATGACCACCAGAAAAGTTTGCCGACTGAAGCCATAATTTGTACACTGAAAATATTGGTTACAAACACAGATTTTATAAATATATATTTTATATGCATCACAAACATAACCCAATTTCAAGAATGAAACTTTTGCAAGCTCTCTTTTCATTCTGAAGAGTACATATAATTATCAGCTTCTATAGATTCTTTGATTATGTTTGTTTAATTAATTTCACAAAGTACAACCTGCCTTATCATAGTTTCTCACCATTTAAATTTCACTTTATAGTGCTATGAAATGCTTCTGGTAAGTTATATGCTCTATTATACTGTTTATATTTTTCCGGCCTCAGAGTAAGAAGGTAATCTTACCAACATTTGTTTCCAACACTTATACATCCCAATCTAGTTAAACCAGATTGTTTTGATTTAAGTTGACTAGCACCTCAGTCCTAACGCATAATTTAAAAACAAATCCCACTAGTTTTAGTGGAGCTTATTTCCAAGTAAACTTGCTTAGGATCATTGCCTTGGGCCAACCCTTTCTCTGCAGAGTGACTGGCATCTCAATTCTATATACATTTATTTTAAGCCCCACTGATTTCAGTGCAACTTACTTCCAAGTAAATGTACTTAGGATCACGGCCTGTAAGCCCAAATCAGCTTATAAACAACTACCCCACCTTAACCAAGCTGTGAATCCTGCAAATAAAGTCATGTGAAATGAAGGAGGGGAGCAGGAGAGAAATATATAGAAAACAAAATTTCCCAGAAGTCAAATAGAAAGAAGAAGAAACTTCTATAGTTAAATCAGTATTATCAGTATTTCAATAGTGTTCTTCCTGATCCCAAAAATACATACAATAAATAGAAAATTAATCACATACCTATTATTTTTCAAGATCATCTACCACAGGCAAAGCAATGCAATGTTTACATTTATGGCTGACTCATGAATGCCATACTATGCAAGAAGCATCCACTGTGTGTTTCTTTTTAAAGTTTGTTTTAATAAAAGTTAAGAAAATGCTAGACAATTAGTCAGCAAGGAAGTTCAGCACTTCCAAATCTTAGTACAAAAAAAATGCCAGTTGACTTTTCATAGATGCAAATACCAAATACAACTGAATATTTCTAAAAGCTAGCTGAGGGCTCCTAAGAGTAAGAACGTTTAAGGCACTGCATATTTTTGATAAATTATAAAGTGAGGCAAATAGCTGCAATCCTGAAATAATTTATTCACTCGCAATCCCAATGATTTCAACAAAAAATTATCGGAAGTGAAGTGGTTTGAGGAAGTCCTTTTCCCCTTTAGGTTGCAATTTGCTGTATATACAGTAGTCTCTTGACAGTTTCCGAATGATCTAAGAGTCCTTGCAGGAGGCACAACAGTACTTGGTGGAGGATGTGCTCCAGGTTCATGTATGTAAAACTTTAAGGTTCTATAATAACTTTACAGCCACTGAGCTTTCAGAACATAATGTTAAGCTGCAATTTTTGAATGATCGCAACACAAAAAACTCCTATTTAAAAACTGAGTTTCCCATCCTACCAATTGCTCTTAACAATGACTAAGCAATCAAGCTATAGTAGCCCTTATGTAATAAATAACCAATTGAAAATGAAGTGTGCCTTGCCATGCAGCAGCAATCAGCTTTTATCTCTGTCCAATCAAGTTGACATCTGAACTGCCTAATCCTCCTTTTGTAAGGCACATAAGACTTTGTTGTCACTGTTGGTTTTGTGAATTGTCTCTATAAGCTGCTCTGATTTCCTAAAGATGACAGATCCCAGTGAACAGCCAAGCTCTACTGCACTGCAGTCAATGCGACAGTTGAGATTAGGGTACAGGACTGAAGATACTAGGATTTAATCACCTGTCCACATGTAACATATTGACCGTCAGCTCTCAGAAGATTAACGTAAATCTGGTCAGAGCTGCAAACCAATTACTATATTCAAAAAGCAAGGAATTGTGCTTGAAAATTTACACATTTCACGTACAGTCTGCAGCATGTGTCAACTAGTTCTAAACTATGCAGGTTCTACTTGAGAAATATACATGCTGCAAACCTATATCATTAGCCATTTAAAGCCACAACCTACTACACTTCAGCTAGTTAACAAACTTTTTAGCAGGTATTCCACAGTATAGGTGTACACCTTCGTTGAATTTCACTTATAGTCACCTAAATTGCCAGGTAGCCTAAAATGTACATTTACATCAAATTCTGGGATTTGAGAAGGCAAAAGAATCCGCGTCACACAAATGCTTGGGAAAATTCCCCATGATGTGTAGAAATGATGAAGACGCTATTTTTGTTTCTATGAATAGAACTTCTTTGTGATCTTCATATAGAAATAATCAGAGAGTTTAAAACCACTCAAATCCATGTTATTCTAATTTTGGTTAAACTACATAGCTAAGAGGTTGGTCTATGTCCAACAGGTTATATATAAGTCTGAAAGTTATTGGAGTGATCATTCTTTCTAGAATCTAACATGAAATCATGACTAGTTGAAAACACTAAAACATTTTAAAAAGCTGCTTCTCTTGCAGAGGGGTGGGGGCAGCTGGGCGGGGAGCAAGTATGCCATTAACTAGCTGGTCAAACATCTAAAAAAAATGAACTTATTAGAAATATAGTATTTTAAAAGCAAAAAGACTATAAACAAATTATTTGAAGTCTAACACTACACTGACAAATACATTTATTTTAAAGCAAGTACCACCAGAACTTACTGCCAAGACGAAGCATTTTGGATGCAGTGTTACTTATTTTTATCCAAATGAAAAAGGAAACATATAGAAGTTAAGCAAGTTTGCAATTCATACATTTTAACACTGAACTACTGGAAATAAGTTGAAAATTTATTTCTGTCCCTTGTAACAATTACTTATCATTTTAAAATCACAGGACAAAAATAGTTTTTTTGTTTTGTTTTACTTTAGGTACATAAAGACACACTCCTGCTTATATGATTTTATGAAAAGTCTGCCACGCACCATGATATTAGAAGAAATGTATCAGTAAGGAATTGAATTCTATTTATTATCACCTTTTGTCTACAACTTATTTGCAAGTAAACATCTTTAAGGTCAGGTTATTACTCTTTCATTATTACTCATGTGTGAAGTATTCCAGACTGGGCAACCCAGACATGCAACTTTAAATTACGTATTCTACTATTACATTCGTAAAGTCAGAAGCACGTTTTTGAAATATCACCTGTTACAGACGTGTAACCTTTATAATTTAACACACTTTAGAGAAAAGCTAAGGACACATGGTATAACATGTTCCAAGTATTTGTAATCAGCAAGGATAAGTTGGTGGTCTAATCATTTATTATAACATGTTTGGAAACTGGAAAATATATTTGTTTTTGCTTATAAGCTTGATTTCACAAGCCTTCACTCATTCATATGAGTTTTCTATTGTCATCCAAGCAGTTCTGCAAGACCTAACTCATATAAAGGTTTGCATGATCGAATCATAGAACTGTTCTTCTAAATCTACTATTATAACTTACAAAGCAATTTGTTGTATATGAGATTTAAAACAATGAGACCTATTCTGTGTATTCAGCAAGAATATAGACAGAACTTTCCAAATCCTGAAGGTTTTAGTCAGTGAAATATATCGCAGTGTTCTCAGTGGCACTAAGTCATCTCACACAATATTAAGAATGGATGCAAGGGCCATCAAAACATCGGGGGAAACGCATTACTGTTTCAAAAGGTGCACATTCTATTGCCTATAACTTCTTACAATATGAAAAGCACATTAATTTTAGTATTATGATAAAAGCCACTTGGAACCTTAAGTTAGACCTGAATAGATTTTCTAAGCAGCCTGGATGAACCTGAAATTACTCTGTAAAACAGAGGCATAGGTTCACAGGTAACCCCTATCCCCTGCCTCTACTATGCCTTAGGGTTTAGCATTATTATGCTACATATAAATATCTATACTCTGCAGCCACAATACCCCTGCTAAGTGCCATTGACAGAAAAATAGGTTTCACATATTTGTCTAATATAATTGGCCAGCTGGACACATTTATATCCGCTATTAAAACAAATGTAAGGAACCGATATATTTTTGAGACAATGGCCTTTATGTTTCATTTTATATATGCTACTAAAAGGCATTTCGTCTCAAGCCAGGATTCTATGGACCACCACTGAAATACTGGCAGAATGCCCTTCTGCTGCTTGATTATCTTAAACAGTAGCAGGTATGAAGTATGTGCCAGAAGTATTTTATTTTAAAAGATCTATCTGTGTTTAAAGATGAGACTACCCAAGATTTGCCAAGTGACAGAAATAATAAAGCACAAAGTTCTATTATTCAAATACCTTTTCAGACAAACAGTATTATGAAAGTAGTATTATTCGCCTGTGATTTCTCAAGTCTACTGAGCTACTATGCAGGAAATATAACCATTTTATATTTACATAACAAAACAATATCCTCTATAGATTCCCCCCTACTCTTTCCTACCCAACTTAAACCTGGTGAAATTTTAATAGTAGTAAAAAGCAGACAAGCTTGCCAAGGTGCGATCTAGCCTCACTTAGCTTACAGCTAAAGTTGGAAAGACTGAGAAAAGAAGAACATGATTTGTTTTCCCATTCAAATGTTCCCAACTCCTCCATCTCAAAAAGGAAGTGTGTAAATGCAAAGATGTGCTGGTAAGAGATGCTATGTCTAAAACCAAAGAATTAAAACAACAGTGACAGTGCTGCAGCACACAACGAAGTTTAAAAGGGCATTTGCTCTTATGCCAGCTTATTTCTTCACTGCACTGCTTGATAACTCACAGGGCAAGTACTCCAAGGTCAAAAGCATTTGGTGAAATGTTCAAAGACAAACAAACCCGAGCACACTTCACAATATCAAAACACACCAATGACGTGAACTAACTTCATGAAACTTTAAACACTCATGCAGCTGATGGAGAGAAGAGGAGGCGGGGTGGTGGTGGAAAACAAACCCTCAGCAACTTAACTCTGTTGGTCGGTTTGAGTGCAAAGTTACTTCAAAGCCATTGATTACACTAGGGCTATATATGCCTATGCCACACACATTCCCACTACATGTGTAAACCTACTGCCACATGCATTGCAATGCCTCCATGGAGTACATTAGGCATCACAGGGATGAGATAACAGTCTATTTTACATCTAGATTGAATTGCACGTGTACTTACATTGCAAACGTTTAGATGTTCAGATTAGTCCTTGAGGTATTTTCCCTTCTTGGGAAAGAGAGAGAAGAAAGAGAGAGAGAGAGAGAGATACTGAGAGTGGAAGAAAGAAGAAAAATAAAAGCCTTTAGTTCTTCCAGCCTCCTAAGATGTTCACCACCTGGTTCAACATGCAGCCTCCTTTAACCACACATACACACACACGCACGCACGCACACACCCTTGAAAATCAATCCAATGAGCAGCCAGAAGCTATCTGGTGGTGGTGGCGGCGGCGGCGGCGTTGGTGTTGGTGTGTGTATATCTCTAAGCTTGCAGGAGGCGAAAGTGCCCGAGCTGTTGGTCGGATTAAAAGTAAGCGGACTCGTCCTGAGAGCGTCCAGGAAGGAAGTGACAGGAGGAGAATGGGAAAAGAACAGCTCACAGGCTTTGTAACATCGCGGAACGGAGGAAGGAGGGGAAAGGAGGATTCAAAACTACACGCCCGGCGAAGCTTCTCTTCCTTCTGTCCTCCTCCTCCTCCTCCTCCTGTCGTCGCCGCCGCCGCCGCCGCCTCCTCCTCCTCCACTCTCTCTCTCTCTCTCTTTCTCCCCCTCTCCCACAATCCCAAACGAACGACTCTCTTGCCGAGCTGGAGAAATAATCAGTTTCACTCTTGGAAAAAGGGGGCGGGATCACATCCCGAAAGCGTTTTAATAAAACAAACAGAAAGAGAGAGAGAGAGAGAGAGAGAGAGACCAGCTAGAAGTAGAGCAGAGGCAAAGCTCCACACTACCACCCCCGCCTTTGCCCCTCTCTAGTCTCAACGAGATTGATACATTACTCCACTACCCTACTTTAATTATGTATATGGTATGCAGAATAAATCACCCAACATCAGGCACCTCAATCAAGCACTTTTTAAATGATAATTGCATCTTGGCTGAATCAATCTTGCCATGCCTGACATTTTGCTAATTTTAGTTTTTTACCGCTGGGCGGTGGGCTGGGGGGTTGGTTACAGTGGTTTAGGCGACTTGGAGGAATGGCATGTGCCACGGGGCAACCGGAATGACAATCCTTTATTATTATTACGCACCACCAAAAGCAATCGCGGCGATAAGACAGAGAACACACACACCTCGCTCTTTCTCTATCCAACCCCCCCAGTCTCTATCCACCCCCCACCCCGCCCGCCGATTCCACTCCGCCCCAGGGGAGAAGGTGATAGGAGCGGGGGGGGGGCAAGATCGCTGCTGGAGCCGTCCGGGGTGAAGTCTTCGTGACCAAAACCACCCCTAGCAACCCCGAAACACACTGGGATTGGATGTTAAAAGAAACCGGGGCATGGGGCGGGGGGGAGAAGCTCAAGCGGCAATACTTGCAAAAGCCCCAGAGGCTGTTCGGATGGCGGGAGTGGATGGGGGGGGGGGGGACGGAGAGGGAGAAGGGATGCTGTGAAAATGCTTAGAAATCGCAGCATCTTCGTTCGCCCAAGCGCCTGATTTGCCTTCGCGACTGCTAAGCAGCGCATCTAGTATCGGCAGAGGTCGGGGCGCGTTCGGATGGGCTTCGATCCAAGCGCTCTCCGGCTGAAGCGGATCGGACGGGGCAGCGCGGCCCTCGGAGGCGATTGAGAAGAAGCAACGGAGGAGAAAGGAAGTCCGCCGTCTTAGGCAGTTGAGGCAGCAGCGCTCGCTCCACGCTGTCGGGCCAGGCCAGCCCAACTTTCGGATCCGTTTGGAAACATCCCACAGCCAACCCCAACCACCGAAGCCTTTTGCTGGGATGGGATGCGAGGCAGGCGGGAGTATTTTTATCACGGCCCCTGACATTTCCTCCTCTGCCCTCCCTCTCTCCCTCCATCTCTTATGCGCTTCGGGCTGGAAACCAAACCTCCCGTTCCCAAACTCGTTAGGCTTCCGTCTCCAAGCGCTGGGGTGACTTCACTTACCCGGGTCTGCTCCAAACGGCACAGGAAACCGGAACGCGGACTCCGGGAGAATGATCAGGATGCTAAAGTTTAGGGGAAATGCAGATAAACACGCACGCACGCACGCACGCACCGCCGAGCTTCGCAAGGAGGGCGGCTGGCTAGATAAAATAACCGTTCCCTTCCTTCCCTGTGTCTAAATCATACCCTTTAGACGCTGCCTCGCTCTCCTACTTTACTCGCAGTGCCCCGTCTAAACAGATCTTCACTTTGCCTTCGAAAACTCCGCTATGCCAACTCACTACCTCAGCATCGCGCAAGCAAAAGCAAAGTTGCCCCATGGCCTCGCCGCAACCGCAGGCTGTAATCCTATACACGCTTACCTGGGAGTAAGTCCCACTTGGACTTACTTCTGACCATAGGACTGCGCTGCCAGATCTCTGCGTGGATTGGGCCCTGAAGTGACCGCTGGAGAAAAGGGACAATCCATGGCTGCGTTTCTTGTAATCTGCAATGCTGGTCACTTGTTTAACTCCATGATCCCTCTGATTTGTACATGTGGGGTGGGGGTAATAACACAAGTAATGTGCCCATTGGGCTTAGTACTAAGGAAGACATTAATTTTAGGGAAGCAAGATATACATTCCAGATATTCTTGCTTTTAACATTCACATGAATACCAATAGGCAATCTGGCCAGTCCCAGGAAATAAGAGATACAAAATAGATTAAATCCAAAAGTTACAATAAGGGCAATACTTTATTAAGACCAACTACATCTTGTCACAAAATAGTGAGCAAGCTTCGGAATACCCCAGAACTCTTCTTTGGACAGAATTTACAGCAAGAAATATGGGGCGGATGGAAGGAGAAAAAAAATGGGCATGGTGGAAAACCCCAAGTCTACACTTTGCAAAATGCCCAGGGCCATTTCTTGGTCCCTTTTTGTTTGATACCCAGCCTGAAGAAGAGTTCTGGGGAACTCCAAAGCTTGCTCAGTTCTATGACACATTAGTTGATCCTATTGAACATATAAACTGACTGTTACTTTTAGATTTGTTTTTCAATGAACCAATGCAATTACCAGCAAAATATTTTAAATGAAAACAGCTAATAATTTATCTAATTATATATTCTTGCTGGTGTAAACATATGTGGGCTTGAGAATTTCATAGATTTCTTGTTTAAAAAAAGAAGAATGGAAAGGTAGCTAATTATTTATGGAGAATAAGGGAACATCCGATCCTGTCCTCACTGGTAAGCCAGCTGGGAGGACTCAGGGAGACAGAGTGGAGACAGAGATACGCTGATGGAACAACACTTACAGCAGTGGAAGTCCACCCGCCTGCCTGCAGAAAGCTCCACTGGCATAGGTATTCCACCAGTGATGTTCTGCTGGCAGAGCCAGGGGAAACAGGATATGTTGGGGGCAGAGACACCACATCCTAAGCACCTTTGTTTCCCTGACATACCCCAGGAGCTGCCGTGACTCTACACCAGACCCAGGTCCCTGCCACTGCAGTCAATGGGAGCGGAAAAGAAAAAGTGGCTCTACCTCCAGATCTTCCCACAGTGAAACGGCACATCACAAGTGGATCTCCCTGATTCCCTGCCATCAGTGAAAAGTTGGGTTGCTCTGCCCAGTTTACCAATTAAATTGTTGTTGCTTTATTGTTCCTTTTTTGGACGGTAGATATATGCCAGTAGGGAGGGGTGAAGTGTCCAGCATTTTCTATAGATGGTTCATTATATTATGTGGTATGCCTCTATGATGGAGTATCTTGTTTAAGATAAGTTCCAAGTTTTTAACCACAACTCTGCAAAACCTGTAATACATATTACATGATTCAAATGTTGCTAAATTATATACAGACTCCAGACCAGACTGTATCACTTTTAGTATTTTGTACAGCATCTGGCACACAGGTGGCACTATAGATAGTAGTATAAAAGATAGATTAAGATATTAAAAGATGAACAGGAGGTGAGCATAAAGTACCTATGAAGCTCAATCCTTTGCTTGAGGTAGATTCAGATCAGAGGTGGTGTTAGGGGGTGGCCCACTAAGGCTGGAGCCCCAAATCTTTCATTTGTGTTGGGAATGAACAGTCCCCAACAATTTGGAGCCCTGAATCTGTGCAAGGCCATCTGTCCAACCACCCTTCTGTCCATGGGCACTTGCTGAAATGAAAGTACAGGGGCCTTGATGATCTCTGTTGCATCTGATCCCCCTGGATTAATTTGCTTTTTGCCCTCAAGTGCTTCACCTCCTGCTGCCCCCCCCATCTTTCTGCCTGAGGTTTTTTTCTGAAATCAAATGCCTTCCTCTCCTGTCCATACACTCCTTTTTACAAATAGCGGTGTCCTTAGGAGACAGGGTCCTTTAAAGACACACTCACAGACTTTAGAGCATCTGTAAATTAGCATATGCAAATTTGTATTGTTGGGTTTTTTTGTCCTGTGGACCTGAGCCCCAGATCTTTCAGTACCTAGCACTGGCCCTGATTCGGATTTCAGCCATTTTTCTACAATTGCTATAATTTCCATCGTATGCTGCCCTTTGTGCTATGGGGAAACTTTGTTCAAGTATTGTGCAATGGTGAGATATAAATCTACATTTCTCAGGTCCACATCCAACACTCTGGCCACTACATTACACTGTCTCTAGGATGAAATGGAGGAATGGATAATGCCTTAGTCATTCCCTAACCAAACAAACAAACAAACTTGAGTGGTCGGTGCCTGTCTGTTTGGATGTGTGTGTCAGGGTTACCCAAAAATAAGGGAGTGGTTTCTACATACACAGGTGACACTCTAGGTACACAGAAGTATAGAAGTTTGTAAATTAAAAGACTACCGTAATATATATTTTTAAACCAACAAAGTGGCTTGAGAAGGACCTGTGAATTTCCAGAGTTGATGGCATAGAGATAAGAAAATTTTAGAAAAAAATCATTTTCTGGACAGGGAACTTCCAGATTCACACTGAACACCAAAGACAGGAACTCTTGTGCACCCTGACTGATAACCATCATTACACAAAGCAAAGCAAAATAGGGCAGTAAATCCAGAGCAAAATGACATAATTTTATTGCAATTGTGTATTTAAAGGGCTTATTTGTACATTATGATCAGGGGTTTGCAGTAATGGAGAAACCCTGCAGGATCCAAACCCGCAGCATCACATAGCATCAGGTCCAGTTCGATGTATTGGTAATTACCACACACTCGTATGTGCACATCATTGTGACTTACAAATTGTCACATATCACTAGCCTTCCGCCCTACACACAGAAACACACTCTTTTTCTTTCAGACTTACAAGCACACATAAGGTACATCTTGAAAATGGTAATGGTAAAAACAATGGGGAAATGTTTTAGTTCTCCATGAATACCCCAATGCAGATTACATGTTGCAACTTACTATGAGGTCTGATATACCTCAGTTCCTCTGGGTACACGCTTCAATATACACCTTTCTTAGGATCCAGCTCTGCTGCCACTAACCAGTGTTAGTCACATCTGCCACTAACCCATGTTAAGCATTTCAAAGGCCTGACCCACCCATGCATGCATCACTCAGCATCCCCTTGGAAGGTAACTAGTAGTTCAAAAGTCACAGAAGAAGCAGTGAACATATAATGTAGTTTAACCTCACAGCCCCATAGGTTCTTCTAGAATTGGACTGAAGTCCTATTCATGATACACCATCTTTGTAAATAAAGTGTCCGGTTATCATTCGCCTGCAAATATATGTATTTCAAAGATTGTAGTTGCAATAGGCTCTACACAGGGCTACCCTTGAAGGTCATCCAGAAGCTTAAATTTGTTGCAAAATGTGGCAGCTAGGCTGCTAAGTGGTATAAAGTATCAAGATAATATTGCCCCCATATTGGAAGATCTGCACTGGTTGCCAATGGTTTTCTAGGCTCAATTCAAGTTGCTGTTTTATTATATTATTTATTTATTTATTATATTTTTAGTTCATGGGCACCGCAATTGAAGGAGGCTGCCCATAACCCTTCAGACTCGGAGGATTATAGGCATCCTATGGAAGGCAGGAGGAGCGTGAAGGCGAAGGTTGCCTCTGCGTTCCTCCCACCCTGCAGAACGCATAGATGGCCAATTTCATTTTTTGCCCCAGAGTGCAAGGAGTTTTGCCCCAGAACACAAGGAGAGGAGGCTGAGGCACTTCCAAGATACTAAGTATCCTGGTGGAGCCACACTCCTCCCCACCCACAAAACTCCGTTTCCTAGATCGCTCTGGCAACCTCGGAGCCGCAGCTGGTGCAGTTCTTTCTGTGCTGGCTGCAAGGGTGGAGAGAGGGTGCTCCGAGTTTGGAGTCCCAACTCCGATCTCGGAGCGAGTTTCTGAGGTCGGAGGCGGAGCTGGGACTCCAAATTATCCTATGGCCATCTAGACTAATGGCCATCTAATGGCAATAGGATTGTGCCCTTAATAACAAAATTTATCTGAGCAGATTACATGGTACTAAAAGAGTAAAAATACAATAAATAACTAAAAATAACAGTAGAAAATATATTAAAGCAGTCATTCCCTTTAACAACCTAAAGTCGTGAACAGCCTAGGGCTTGATTGACTGTCTTGTTATCCACCTATCTAGTTATTAAGATCTTCAGAAGAAGCTATTTTCGTAAGAGACCCGTTCGTAAGGCTCGCATGAAAAGGGCTTTCCCACCCGTATCGCTCCCAAAGTGTTGAAGGCTCTTCCTTCAGAGCCACAATTGGTCCCCACTCCCACGACTTTTCACAAAGGTTAAGACACATCTTTTCAATTTGGCTGATTAAATTGCTTTTAGTGCTCTTAAATGTTGTTTTAATGCTTTAGTGTGGTTTTATTATTACTTTTAATGTTTTTATAGAATTGCTGTTGGGCACCGCCTCAGTGACTTCTGTGGAAAGGTGGTATAAAAATATTTAAAAGAAATGATAAGTAAGATATTCTGCAACCGCTAAAGAAATGAGGAAGTGAAAGGATAATCCTTACTTTGTAATAAGTCAGTTTTACTCTCATCTCAGCATATCTGGCAAATGTGCATTTACAAACGGCCTAAACTGCATACACAAGCGTAGTTGGGTAGCTTTTCTTTCTCCTGGACATGCAGCCCAACAAATTCTTTACCCATTTTTGAATGAATCTTCAGCCACAAGGTATTGTGATAAGCAAACTAGTAAATGCTGGTCAGCATTTTCGATTCTGAGGGTATATGCTCCTCCCTGGGGTAATAGAGTGTATGTTCATAGAGGGCAAGGTCCTCTCAACTCCATCTCAGTACCACTGGACTACACTGGGGAAGCATACTGCTTCCTCCAGCTTCATAGGCCAGTGTCTGTCCTTTCACATCCTAGTTGTCCCCAGGGAGACAAGCAAGGCATGGATGGAGTCAGAGGTTGGGCTGTGTGAGAATGAGAAAATGTCTTCCCTACAGCCAAGGCCGGTGCAAGGCAGTTTGGTGCCCTAGGCAAGATCAGATATTTAGTGCCCCCCCTTCCCATTGAGAGCGCTGTATTTTTTTTTCAAGGCGTTTTCTGCGCCCTGAGCCCTGGCCCTAGGCGTCAGCTAGTGGCCAATGGTAGCACCGGCCCTGCCTACAGCACAACCTTGCCTCGAAAGAGGCAAGCCATGCACAGAGATCTGACTATGGGACTAATACAGCACTACTTTAGATAGACCTGGTTCACATGAACAAAATAAGCCCTGGTGACTTGTTTAAATCAGTGTGGTGGGGGGGCACAATTTCCATAATCACCACCCACCGTGGCTTGTCATGTTTTCCAAACCCAGGCGGCATGGTTTGTTGTAGGGGGAACCAACCCTCCAATAACTCATGGGCCATTGTAGGGTTATTGGAGGGTTGGTTCCCCCTCCAACACCAGTGATCATGCAAACCTTGTCAGTTCCTTACTTAAGGTTACCCAGAAACTGTATTTTCATGCAGCTAAAAATAGCCTGAGATCATTCAAAGCAAGGATCATTCAGGCTGTGGATATCGAAAAATATTGCAAATATTAGGGCAGTCTCAGGGAAACGGGATGTCAACATCAGCTTGGTATGTTTCCAAACAGACTGCACAAAATAACTTTGGCGGGCTGGGGAGTGGGAGACTCATGGGAAAACAGCCAAAGCTTGTGGAAGTGAGCAAAATCCTAGACTAGAATATCAGCTGTTGCAGTTCTTTTGGGGAGAAACTGAAGAAAAGCAGTGAAGCCTCAAAAGCAACCTTCTCAGTTTGATAGTGCAGAGGTCGACACTACTTTGGCTCAGGGAATGACGACACCAAAAGAAATATACTCAGTGACTTCATATGTGCATCGTCTACCTATTTAGGTTATTAAGGCCTACTCTTTAAATAGACATGACCTTATACAAGGGACTGATACTCAGTGGTTTGTACCAATACTGTTTTTCAATCTGAACAAGGATCCTCAAAGCAAGGAATAAGACATCTCCACATTAAAAAAAAAAAAAAAATCAGTACTTCATAGGCAAACTCTAGAGAAACCAAATTGTTTCCTTCATTCTCGAAAGTCAGTAGATAACATTTCAGTAGATGAATAAAAATAGCTCTTACAACACCTGTAGAATCTTCCTGTGTCATTTAGAATTCAGTATAATTTACACTGAAACACCGTCACCTCCAGACCATATTTTAAAAACATGTGTTACAAACAGCCAATATAATTGGCAGCAAATCTCCTTTGGATTTCTTCCAAAAAGGTAAGATTAAGGGTTCCTGTTAGGCACAGGCTTGCTGGCAACAGGAAAAAGAAAATCTTGCACCATTTCCCAACCCTCCACCTGAAACTTACATCTGAATTAAAAAATAAATAAATGCACAACAGGAGGTGTAATTATTGGAATAATCAACCCTTCCATAACCTTACCAAGGGCTGAGCTGCAGCCAAGTGTCTCTTTCCCTTACAAGTATGATTATTTCATGGTGAGCTCAGTTAACATCCCCTTTCAGTAATTATCCAAGTTCTTTTTCAATTTGGAATGATAGTCAAATGTTTATTTCTTTAAAAGAAATCAGCCTGCCAATTTACGTTGTAAAAGTGACACGTAAATTATATAGAACCAGGGTTATATTGAAAATAACCCCACAGTTTATGCATCCTAACCCTGGGTGACTTGGCTTCCATTTTCCATCCTGAATCCAGCCCTGCACCACTGCTCCCCTTGCTCTTTCTTACCATAGCCCTGTCTTAAAAGAGCAATTTGCTAAGGGCAAAGCATGTTTAAACAGGAAAAAAAGGCCTACAGCTCCCAGCATGCCCCAGCCAACTATGCTGGCTGGGGCATGCTGGGAGTTGTAGGCCTTTTTTCCCTGTCTGAACACGTATAGGATTCCACCTTAAAACACTTCTTCCCATATCTGTCTGCTTTTAAGCTTGGCCCATGCTGGGTACAGCTCTTGAAGTGAGCTTTAAGGGGGAAAAATATTTTAAAGTGAGCTGGGGCGGTTGCCACAGCAACCCACCCGAGAGGAACCAAGGCTATAGATTGATCTACCCCATAAGATTATTCAACAATACTGTATTTGTTCTCCAGTCATTCAGAATATTCCTTCAATCCATATTACTTTTATAATTGTACATAACATATAAATTCCCAAAATCTCATTATAACAGGATATAAATTCCAGGAGGGTAATTTAAATATTTCATAATCCATAGGGGAGAATGAAAATGTATATAATTTCTTGTGAAATGAATTAATTGTAAAATATATTTTCAAAGGCAGGTGCTGAAGGGTGACACATGAATATTAAATAAAGTGGCATGCCATGGCTAAAACGGTATAATATACAATAAGTGATTACAGAGAACCTTTGTCACTGGTATACCTTTTTAGTACACACTACTGCAGAGTTTATCTTGAGCCCTAAATCTAAAAAGAAAAAAAGAAAGAGAGAGTAATAAATAGAGCTTTTTGAAATACTGAATGATAGAAATAAAAAGTATGTAACACTCACCACATACACCCTCTTTATTTTGAAAATCATCTGCCTTCGGTGCTTTACTTAATCTGTTCCATAGTAGTTACTTCACAGTTTACAACTCTTAGTCGGCACCTTGAATGTTTAAAAGCACAACAGTAAGCCATTATTAAAATGCAGGTCTCTATTAGTGAAGAAAATAATATGAAAACCCTTGAAAATAACAGTTTCTGTAAAGCTTCAGGCAAATAGTTGATATCACTTAGAAACTGCATATTAGCAAGCAACTTTAAAGATCAAGCATTTTTAGTAAAATTTCATTTGAATTCTGTCTTGAAGATGCTGAATTATCATAATAATGAGCCACACCAAGTCTGGAATGCCAGATTGAAATAAATGTAAACATGTGAGGTACTTTATATTTGCTATAATTTTTTAACAGATCTTTCATGCTCAATACATAAACATATAATTTTAACAGGTATTCCACATTCAACACATATTTAACAGTTATTTCATGCTCAGTTCATTAGGCCAGAGGGTTCATGGTGTCACTGCAGGTGGCACACCTAATGGAAAGATGTTGAAAAAAATGCCCACAGTTAGCATGGCATCCTTCTTTATCAGTACTGCTACCCATATTTCCAGTTGTGTGCTAAGGTGCTGGAGCAGAAGCAGAGGAAATTCTCATGTGCACAACCCCCCACACCAGGGGTGAGTAGAAGAAAGATCTGGATCTACCTGTAGACCTCTTGGTGATTTGCTGCAGATTGGCAAGTATTTCTGACTCCCAATTTGTAGCAACAAAATGACACTTCCCCGCTACCCACCTTCACCTTAAATGATATTGCTGAAATGAAGAAAGCTTGGCGTAACCAGGAATTGATTTTTGTGAAGAAGGACTGTGAGCTTTGCTCAGTTCTGGTGCTCAAAAGAAATGCCTGGGCTCAGAATTCTTAATTTGAAGTGTGTGTCTTTTGCATCACGCTCCAGCTGGTGAATTTTGAGGTTTGTTTAAAGCCAAAGTTGATTCCGTAAACCTGAAGTCTGCCTGCCCCTGTCCTAACAGATCCTCCCTACAGAGCCTTCATCTTTGTTTGGGACACCGTCCCTTTGCTCATTTGTATCTCTGTCAGGGTTAAAGTAATTCCATTTCCTCATAGCTGACAGAGACATATGGAGGCCGTTTAGTACTACCCAGATGTAACCCCCCCCCTTTCCCTGGCATAGCTTCATTTCCTTATGCGTTGTTGTAAACATGTTTCTCGATTATGCAAAATGAACTCTCTCTCTCTCTCTCCAGGCCTGAAAAGGTGGAAAATAGGGTCTTCATGACCAGTGGCTACTCAAAGGCACTGAAGTTTTTCCCACCCAACTTAACCAAAGTAGAGGCTGAGAGAAACATTTCCTTATAGATTGAATATAAGCAGAAGGTGGGGTGCGGGTGTTAACAGTCTGAGGCTGAAGCTTGCTGGAAAAGGTTGCTAAGAGATTCGTAGCTGGTAAACTAAGGATACCGGGAAGATGGCTTGGTGTTGCTTTATGACTATTAATGCCTGAGCCTGTGCTTGGTTCCCATTACTACGCCTGTACATTTGCAACTAAACAGTAAGTACAAACAGTAGGGTAAGTCTCCATTACTTTCCTCACTGGGGGACGTGGAGAGTGTGATTGAACACATGCACGCACGCACGCACACACACACACACACACACACACTTCCTTAACTGAATGATGTTTGTTTGAAGGAGTATTTTATTCCAGGTTGGTGGTGCTACACTGCTACAGCTCAGTGAGAAAGCACATGGTTTGCATGCATGCAGGTAGGTAAGGGAAAAACTCTGGTCTGAAACCCTGGAGTCAGGGAAGACAATACTGAGATAGATGGGCCTACTGTCTGACTCAGACTTTTATGATGGTGGTGTCTTGTCAACTAATAAAAAAGAATTGGAAAGAATTTACAGATCTGTCAACAGTCGTTCACGGGTTTGCACATCACGCTAAACCAACCTGACAATAAGCCACCATGGGTTGGTTGTTTGCTCACTAACCCAACAGAGGATTGGACAGTCTGCAGTTTGCTGTAGCTTGTTTGCCCCCTCAGTCTCCCCCAGCTCCCAGAATGCATCCCAGGTGCCTTTGGGGCAGACTTCCTCATTTCCTCGGTCCCTACATCACCCCCTTTTCTGCAACGGGCCCACTGGGGGTGCTGGCTAGTCAGGGAAATCCACCCCTGCACACACATATCAGATCTCCAAATGGAATTAATTTTCTGAGCCCTTATGAATGCAGTAACACGTTCACAACTTTTTCCTCCCCTGGGTCTTGCGCTCTTGCCTGCCTGCTATTTAGCCAAGCATACTGATATCCCCCTCTTGTCAATGTCCTTGTCAATTTTATCCTCCACTTCAGGGCTTCATTTGCTAACGAACACCCAGCAGCCGCTTTCGGCTCCCCCTCCCAGCTTCTCTCACCTCCCTCCACTGGTCTCCATTGCTAGCTGTCACATTACATATACATATGGGTTGGAGAGCAGTGAGTGGTCTCGCTAAACATACACAAATATCATGGCAAAGCAGTAAAGCGGAGGGGGAAATTGTGTAAATTTCAAGACAGAGCAGTAAAACTAAGGGGGAAATTGCACAAATCTCCTGGCAAAGCAGTAAAATGGAGGGGGGTGCACAAATTTCAAGGCAGAGCAGTAAAGCTGAGAAGAAAATTATGCACATTTCCTAACATACTCTCTGGTGCCCTTTGCGAGTGTATGGGTGAGATAAAGAAGAGTCAGACACAGAGTCTATGGTTTCAAATTAGGGCTACATTTATTGAATTGAAGATCTGTGAAGGGCGAAGTGCGGTACTAACTTAGCCCGGCCATTGGCCGGGAAAAAACCAATATTTGGGCGAATACATCTTAACCGCACCGGAGGCGGGTTGGTCCGCCCCCGGCCAGTTGCCCTCCATGTGGAGCTGGAGGGCTTTACCATCGTCGCCTTACTTTGACGCCTCCAGGCACCCAATGTAGGCGAGAAAGGCAAAACCCCAAAGACATCTCAATCTCCCTCCTGGCAAGCCTCAGGGCATTAGCGAGGGCAGCCTTGGGTAAACGGGGCCAGTGGAAGTCTGTTCTTCTCGATTTTTAGGAACATGGGGCAGAGGGCATTGAGAAGGGATGAGTGAGGATGTTGGCAGCACTAGCAAGATCACGAGGAAGGGCAAGGGTTTTCACCACACTTGCCGGGTGGCTCTCTAGCCGTTCCCGACAACCCACGATGAAGTCACCCTGCTGGGTTTGGACATCACAAGAAGCCACCATGGGTATGAACAACCCAACGACAAGCCATGGGTTCTCAGGGTGGCTTGTTCATTAAAAATGAGCCACCATAAGGAAATCATGCCAGGTTTGCACAACACAATGAAGATCAAGTATGGTGGGTTGTTGTTTCATGTGAGCTGGGTCAGTATAAGGCAACTTCCAATGTCCCTAACTCGCAAAATGTTTGGCTGGGTCATGTATGGGAAGATCCCATGGATCCTTTAAGGATCCATGTAATCCTTTGCAAAATGTTGACAGTCAACCAATCTACATAAGAACTATATTGTTTTACTGAATCTATGACTGGGTTCAGATAACACCATAACCCACACTCAAGAGTTGGGTATTGGTTGAGTGTGGGTTGTTGTTGAACCATTTATTATTTTATTTATTATTACAGTTATATCCCACCTTTTTTCCTCCAAGGAACCCAAGGTGGCTTACATGATCATCCATCCTCCCCCCCCCATTTTATCCTCACAACAACCCTGTGAGGTAGGTTAGGCTGAAAGTCATTGACTGGCCCAAAGTTGTTATTGAAACGTGGGTTATCATATTGCCCAGCTGCACTAACAAGCCATGGCTTGTTAACCACGAACAATCCATGAAGAGGACCCATGATTTGTTGTTGGGTTGTGAACTGTGGGTTTGTTACCATGGTTTGTTACTCAGCTGGGTTCAGACAACACAATAACCCACGTTTCAACAACCCACAGTTCAACAACAACCCACACTCAACCCATGTTGCCTGAACCCAGTATATGACAATTCAAGCCTTTGTTTACTTACAACAGGCATAGGGTACATATGGCCCTCCTGTTGGACTGCAGTAACCATCATACCTCACCATTGGCTATGCTGGCTAGGGCTGATGGGAATTGCAGTCCAACAACATCTGGAGGGCCACACATTCCCCATCCCTAACTTAGAAGTCCCACTACATCCCGTGGGCCTTTCTCAACAGTTTAATATGCCTACTGTTGCAACCCTGACCTTTTTTGAATTGCAGACTTGTGTTCTGGTTTGCTTGTTCTTTTTGTACTTTACCTCCTCCACACGGGAGGCCACTTGAAAGGCTTGCAAATTAACTAATTCCTCCTACATTTTGATGCAGCTGAACAGACACACAGGATGCACAGGCTGACTCTTGGTAAGGCAAGGCCATTTTCACAGGGCAATTGGCCTCTTGGATGTTCTGTCATGCAGAAAACCTCTAAGCACATTCTGAAAAAGCAGAATAGTTAAGCTCTGGTTTCCACAGTCATCATGCCCTAGAAAACTGCCCATGGGTCAAGGGATCACGTATTTTGTATAATGGGGAAGATTCAGGGATACGTGTCAAAGAGAGAAGGAAGCAGTCTCCTGCACCACCCAGTTTAGGAGGGAGATGTATTTCATTCTCTCTCTCACACACACCTGTTATACTGGGAAATGTAGGGGCAACAGTGCATATTCCTTTAGAATGCTTTGGAAGTGTGTGTTGTGTATGTTGTGGGAAACAGTGATGAATGCTAGTTCTCACTTTTGAAATGCACAGGCTCACAGTGTACATGATGATAAAGGACAAGCCAGAGTGCACTTTTCCTAGGAGTAAACATGGATTTACTTCTGAGTAAATATGGATAGGATAACACCACACAAGGTGAGGATAGTAGGTACATTTTGATTGCAGGAAGGAGGATCTGTATGCAATATTCATTTTGGGATAGGAGCATCAGTGCATATTTAAGAATATATGGAAGATAAAGAACTCAGTCTGGCACACGGAGCAGGAAACGCATTACAAATGAAGCCATAACACAGCTTTGTACATGTGTGTGCATGTGTTCTTCGGGAATGAGGGAAAAATGTCACACGTGTGTGTGCACTGGGGGGAGGCAGAGTACTGCATTTGTGGGTACTGAGGAGACGGGCCGCACATGCCTAGAAAAGAGAAAATGGATTCTCTGTGGAGCATGATAGGCAGGAATTCAAGAGGTGAAGCTTTCCCCCAGACATAGAAATGTGTTGATAGGGAACTGGAATGCTACACCTACTGAATTTCTAATGTCATGTTAGCTGGTGTTAAAAGCACAGGAGCCCTGCCAGAGAAAAAAAGTGGCAACCCTATGTATTTGTCGAGTTTTCATTAATCCACACCTTATTCATCTTAGCGGTGAATCTTCCACAGTTTGTCATGAATCCAGATTGAGTGACTATATTCAAAATGTAACAGAGAGAGCTTCTCTCCCCCCACCATCATTTCCTTCCTTTCTTTATACGCTGACAAAGCAATTAGTTCCACCGGTGCTGCTGCTTCCATCGCTGTGTTGCAACTTGCAATTATATGGGGGCGAGGAGGCTCTTGCTGAATGCTGCCTTGCTTCAGAGGAATCCTAAAACGGGCAGAGAAAGTCCTACATATCCTGGAATTCGGGTCACCGTACCCACCCGCCTACAAGAAAACTGCGAAGCCAAACAATAGAAGCGGAACGAGGCTGCGATCCACAAATCGGCTACGTAGGAGCACTTCCTTTTAAGGCTTAAACTTTAAGCCGGTCTCATGCCTTTTGACGCCACATGGTCGGCTTCTCTGCTTTGATGTCACCCGCAGGAAGCAGCCGAAGGAGGCCACGTTCATGCTACAAACGGCCCGGATGCCTAAAAGTCATTCAGCATTGTGAGTCGATCCGTCTGCCAGATCGTCAGCCTTTCCTCTCGACTCCCCTATTTCGATCTTTCTTTGGTGTGGCCCAAGCCACGCGGCTGGCAGGGAGCACGGGAAACTAGGGCGGCGGGGGGGGGGGGCAGTGGTGGAAAGGGATGTTACTTTTCTTGTTGCAGGGCTGATCCGCCCCTTTACCGCACGCCTTGACTGGGTCATGGAGAATGTGTACGCGGGACTGGGGCTTTTCGGGGTTCACACGGATAAATGGGGTGTATATATTCTGTAGTTCTATATATATATATATATACACACACACACACACACACGGAGCCGCACACTTTGAAAACGCGGAGCTCGACAGGAACGCCCCCCGCTTCCAATCTCATCCTGCAAAGCGATTTGATTATATCGTTGCTGACTCTTTTATACTCCCACGGTATAGATCAGATCTCCTCTTTCAGCTCTCAGAGCAGCTGCAGCTCTTAAGGCGAACGAAATGAACAGGATTTGGGGATAGAAAAGCGGCAGCACACGCGCAGTTTTGGAGGGGGGAAACAACACCCCCCCCCAAGCCACCAGATTATCTTCCTGGCTGTTGTTATGCGAATGGAGAGTTTGGCAGCTACTGGGAGTCATGTTATATTCTCATGGTTGCCCCAGTGTAAAAAGGACGAAAAACTAGTAGAAATCTTGTAAGGTTCTTCTTTCTGTGTTTTTCAGGAGTCGCCTTGAAGACAAGTGTTGTCTCAGAAATGTGTCAATAGTGAACATGGATAAATACAGGTCTGTGTCCAATTTTAGACCTACTTAGAGTAGACTCATTGCGATAAATGGGAGTTAAGTTAGAGTCCCAGCCTTCCCCAACCTGGTGCTCTCCAAATGTGTTGGGGCTACAAGTCCCAGCCTTCCCCAGCCAGACTGGGGGATGCTGGGATTTGTGGTCCAACACATTTGGAGGGCACCAGGTTGGGGAAGGCTGGGACTAACATTAGCTACAACCCATTGGCTAAAACTCTATAATTCTTAAAGCTTTATATATATTGACAAACATGCCCCCACCTGCTCTCCCAATTAAATATCTCCTGCTGCCCTTCCGCAAGCGTGGGGGTGGGAAGGCTGGATTTCTAGGGTAGCTCTCCACATCCATCAAGCCACCTTGGAAATACCCTCTGAAGCCCTTGATTCTTCAGTCAAACCTTTCCAGGAGTGCTGCTACCTGTCACCTTTTGTTCACCAGTCATTCCCCTACACTGCCCCCTATGCCTACTGCTGGTCTTTTACCAAAAGAGCTTCTATAATCTATCCATGTGGAGCAGGGCTTTTTCAGACTCATGCATGCATCTATAGCACCAGATGACTTGAAGCTAGCAAAGTCGGCTCTGCATGTTACCCATCATACAGCTTTTCACATGTGTTTCCAAGTCATGACGAGTGCCAGTGTTTTCAGGGCAATGGCAAGAACTAATCTATAGGAGGACAAAATTAGCTTTGGCACCCATGTACTTGCATCCCCTTCAGGTGGTGTGTCGTGTTCTTTCCGATCATAAAAATTATACTAAGGGTGCTTCCAGGCAAGGCTTTTAATGTGCAACCACCCTGTCGCATTCATGGAAATGAGAGCACTTATTGTGGTTACTTTTATATCTTGGAATAATCTGAAATACAGCTGCTGTTCCTAACAAATGTGGTCTGAAACATGGGAGAGGGGGACTCCTTAAGTGGCACCCTTCATCCATGTTTCTAAATCATTGTATTATATTACACGTTAATGTCACATTACTTTCACGGGAGGTCTTATGCTGAACTTACACTTTTTAGACCCATATTTCACAGTACTTTGCCTGTGCTCACAGAGGTTTACAGCTATCAGTGCAAGTATCCATTGTTCAATTTCTAGAAGAAGAAAAAATACAGACTTAAGGCACACTTCTGTGCATGTTTAGAAAGAAAAAAGTCCTACAACTCCAAGCATGCCCCCCCCCCCCCAACCAGCCATGCTGGCTGGGACATGCTGGGAGCTGTAGAACTTTTTTCTGTCTAAACATGCATAGGATTGCACCTTTGCACTCAAATCTGTCTGGAAACAGCAGTTGTCTCTAACCTGGAAGCCCTTCCCTTTAATCCTTGGTATTCTGTGTGTCTGACCAGGAGGAACTCTATAGTGTTGCAGTGCCTAGTGTTGCTGTGCCCAGCCCACATGCTGGGTAACCCAGTGCCCAGCCTGCCTGGTCAGTAAACCATGGGAGGGAAAATGGTGCAAGACAGAAGATGACACACATCACTCCTGCAGACCCTAACCCTTGTCCTGCGGTATAGTTATTACTGGTGACAGGACCAGTTTGTAGCCCCAAACCCACATTGTGGCCCGCAGGGGGGTTGCTGTGTGCCCCAAGTGTTGAACTCCACTAAGCACTAGTCCCTACCTGATGTCAAAGCACCAGTTGTGACAGCATACACAGAGCATAAGGCCTAAGAATTGCTACAAGCAGAGGTGGTGTTAGGGGGCGGACCACTAGGGCTGGAGCCCCGAAACTCTGGGCGGCCATCTGCCCCACCACCCTGCTGTTCGTGGGCACTTGCTGAAATAAAGGCACAGGTGCCCTGATGATCTCTGTTGCATCGGATCCCCCTGGATTAGCTGGCCTTTTGCCCACACATGCTTCACCTCCTTCCCCCACCCCTTGAATCTTTCTGCCTGAGGTTTTTTTCTGAAAGCAGATGCCCTCCTCTCCCCTGTCCATACATCCCTTTTTACAAATAGGGGTGTGCTTAGGAGACAGGGTCCTTTAAAGACAGACACACACACACACACACACTCACACGTGCACACACTTTAGAGCATATGTAAATTAGCATACACAAATTTATGCATTTGTTTGTCCTTTGGGCCTGAGCCCCAGATCTTTTTGATACCTAGCAGCGCCCCTGGCTACAAGGAAGGGAATTCAATTTTTTTTAAAAAAAACACACAACAATAACACCAAAGCCAGTCAGAGGTCTGGCAATAAAAGTCTTTTTTGACCTGGAGTTTTTGTCTGTGTGTAAATACAACAACACAAATTATTGTGTGTGTGTGTGTGTGTGTGTGTGTGTGTGTGTTAGGCACACAGGCCCAGTAAGGTCTTCTCCAAAAATCTCCTTTTTTAAACAGATGGTAGAGTGGAGAGGCACAGTCTCCCAGGTCCACTCTCAGACATGTCCCACCCATGGGTCATGCTGGTAATGTTCGCAAGATGTCAGGCTCTCTTTCACCCACCCTGGGTGCAACAGGAGCCCTGCTTGAAGGTGGGAATTGAGCCTCATATGCTCCAGGGTTAAGCCCTGCCACTGAAAACAACTCAGCCCTACAAGCGTCCTCCCCATGCTCCATTAGTCCCATTTGGTGACCTATACAATATTCTGCTTCTCATGCTTGGCAGCCTTTTGGTATTTCACTGGGGGCATGAGATCATCCTCTTGTCATGTGATTTAAGTGCACAGCTGCCCTGCTCAGAGCTGAGTGGAATTCAAAAGGAGCCTGGGCCAGGAAGAAGGTGTGTATGCCCCCAGCCCACTCTTTACAGTAAGGTGCTCCAGAGCATAGTGTCACAGCAGAACCCGACTGTGGCCAGACCCCCTGTTCAATAGCATATTTAGCCTACTGGTTAATCCAGCCTAGAAGACAGCTGCCTGCAAGGGCGGTATGAGTTGCAAAACAAAACACTCCCCACCGTAATGTTCCGTGGCTTGGCAAACCACAAAACTTTCAGTATTGGTGTATTGTTAAGTATCTGAAATGACAAAATGAGTCAGCGTTTGGGCACGCTGGAGACCTTCAGTAACCATGCACAATGCAGGCCCTGAGGAATGAGACCAAACACTGGATAGGGAGTGTAAAAAACAGGAAGGCAGTCAAGCTGCATGTATCGAAGAGATATATTTCAGAGTATCACATGGTATAGAATGGTAGATGCACAAAAGTGCAATGGAACAATGGATTAAAAAGAACTGCGTAGTATTCTGTGTGCTGCAGGAGTTGTGGAGGCATGGCGTGGGGTATGTGTGCCAGCACAATGTAACAACAAGGGAGTAAGATGGGGACTTTTCTGCCAAGGAGTCTGCATTCTCAGGCTTGCCAGAAATAGGATCATACTTCAGCTCCACTACTGCAAGTCCATATGCTAGGTCAATGAGAAACCGTTCCTTAACCTCAAATTTCCCACAAAATAACAGCTTCTGAACACATAAATTTATGTATGTGAAACACCCTAGAAATTAGGTTTTTTTTTAAAAAAAAAAACAGATAAGTACTTAGAGCTAGAATCACAGTACCCACAATTTCGCCCCTCAGAAATATATCTTAAAATGTTATGTTGTAAATTTTTATTTGAACTATCTTTGGCCATTTGTCTAGATTTTGAAATCTGATCATTTACCAGCATAATCCTGTAAGTGCCTACTGAGAAGTAAGTTTCAGTGAGTTCAATGGGGCTTACTCCCAGGTAAGTGGGTATAGGATTGCAGCAATCCTATACCCACTTACTTGGGAGTAAGCCCACTGAACTCAATAGGTCTTACTTCTGAGTAGACATGTATTGGATTGCTCCGTAAAGCACTATTAAAAACTACAAGTTTCTTAGGAACTAAGTCCATTATATTTTCTAAACTATCAGTCATTTAAACCCAGCTGAATTTGTAAGTAGCAGTTACTCAAGGAACACAGCACATTCATTATTTATTAGTTTTATTTGGTATGTAGTATGTAAAGAAATAGCAATTTCAGTGTACATGTCTGCTCAGAAATAAGTCACCATCCCACCCACATGTGGTTCCCAGTCTGCAAATTTAATTTTCTGATGTACCATTGAAATGCTGAAAATAATATTTTTAAAGAAAATTGGTTTAATCATAAAAATTAACAAATCAGGAATGCTGTGGAGGTAATTCACAGCCATAATAATAGATGTGAGATTTGCTTCCTACTACAATGAAATGTGGGTTTCACCGTACTATCTGGGATTCTACCTTTATTTCATTATCTGGGTTTCCCCACTGTCTGGGATTCTGCCTTGAATTCTCTTACGTGAGCAACAGTAAGAGGCCCTAACTCTGTACTGCAGTGTGTCTTCTGCGTAGTCTGTATTGATCAGGCTAGATAGCTCTGGAGCAATGCCTTCCAAGGTAGCATATTGAAGTGACGGTTGAATATAGAACATGCCACAGTTTGCCAAACTACATTTTGGTTCAAGGTTCTATTTTATGTTACATTAGGCTCTTTTCATTTATATGCCAAAGCTCTCCTCTGAAGTTCTGAATGTCTTGAGAGGACTATGTGAATATTTTGCGGATGGTATCAGTTTGCAAGTTCCCAGTGCCGCAGAACCTTCAGTGGTATGGAACGGGACTATATATGTCCATTACTGAAATACAAAAAGGACAATCTATTGCAGTGCTTGGCGCACAATTAATTAAATGTGGTGTGGTGTTTGGTTATCACTGGAGATGGAAAACTAGGTGGAAATATATTGAGGAGGGGGGTCAAATAGCTTTGATATATTGGAGAGGGGGGTCAAATAGCTTTGAGTGTGACAGTGTCATGGAAGTCCTTAATTAATTTCAGGGATTACTGAGCATCCATCAGTGTATGGTTGAGAAACAATCCTCTTCTTTTTTGAAATAAATACAGAATATTTGGTAGTTCAGTTTGCAAGCTGCTTTACATTAACTGGCTTTTAAATGCAAAAAATAAAATAAAAAAATCAACAACACTGGGTGAGGAAAGAGGTTCATATCATATGAAATACAATCTATTCTAACAACCTTGCAGTTATCTGTACACCCACCAGTCCATGGTGAGTAACTTTACTCAAGTGTTCTTCTTATACCTGAGCAATTCTGGTAAAATATTTTGTGTATAGGTACTTGTTTTACTAATCAAGATTGTTCTAAATTAAATGTGTAGGAGCAACAGCATTAGGTTAAGTTGCAGACATACCAGTTCTGTGCATCTTCCCCACTCCCCAAACAAAATAGGAAAAAGTCTGCTTTTTCTGATGTACCATTGAAATGTTGGAAAGAATATTTTAAAAGAAAATGAAGCAAACTAAATATACACAAATGGAATTAAGCAAGGGAGGGCAATTGTGCATGGTTTTCTCTTCTGCAGTTTCAGAAACCATAATTCTATTGAATATGCTATTCTGTTTTTCCACTAGTGCAAAGAAAGAAAGAAAGGATTTGCTATGAAACTGTGTGATACAACCCTGGCTTACTATGTTTGAAGTGAAGAGTAGCATATATCCACTCCATTTCAGCCTTTGCCAAAGGGTTGCAGTTAGAGACCACATCTGCACAGACTCTGGAATAACTAACTCTAATACCTAGTCAGTTATCATTTATTGGAAAATACAAACATGTAATAGAAAACTGAACCAGATTGCCACTCCAAATGTTTTCTTTTCAAAATCATAGGAATAGATTATAAAAGGGCTGCACAGCAAGTCTGAAAGGACTTAGTACATTAAGCCCAGAAAAAAAATAATCATGCAGCTTACATGGATAGCTTTTCAATACTGAAGGGGGTGTCAGAAAGAAGAAGTAGAGTGACTGATCACTATAGGCACGATCTGCTAGGAAGTTCTCAGATGGAAATCCCATTTAAATGAATGGGGTCTACTCAAGGGGTCTTTTAAATAGGCCAGAAGAACTGCTCAATGAATCATGCCCCATATCTTCCAAACAGAAGATACAAAGCAGTGTTCTCCAACCTTGGGTCCCCAGATGTTTTTGGCCTACAACTCCCAGCATGCCCCAGCCAAAAACATCTGGGGACCCAAGGTTGGAGAACACTGATACAAAGGATCAGCGTTATGTTTCACAAAGATTTAATATTAGGAACGGGAAGAAATCTGTAATAATAAATCACTGGTGGCTCTGGAATGTCCTTCCTTGCAGGTTTTTATGCAAATTCTGCACATATGCCTGTCAGGAAGGCCTTAAGTATAGGCTACACTGCCTTGGGGAGTGGAGCAGGGCTCAATCCCCTGAGAGGATTCCCATATGTTAAGGTTCTGTGATCCATACAATCATTTAAATCTGTTTCATTTACTCTTCAACATTTGTTTAAGGAAGGAGCCAAAGTGGGCCAGGTTTTAATATGGATATTATTATCTTATTTATGAAGAATGATTTGGAGTGTGATTAGTATTTTAGAATTTAGACACTAGTGCTATTTGCAACATACCTTAAAAAATCAGCGAAGAGACTGAACTTCTAATATTAATCTGCCAGTCCCTTTTTATTCAATTACATTTTTAGACTTTTATTTAATATGGTAACAATATGATAATAGGTTTTAAAGCTGAGGATCAGGGTTAATAAACATAATGCCAAATAGCTATTGCAAATATGATTCCCGATAGGCATTAAAAAAATATATCATTCAAAAAAGTAAACTACTTGCTGCTTCAGGTGTAACAAAATAGGTTAGCTTTTTTAAACAGAAGAAAGATAAAAACTGTGTTTACCAAGAATTTAATTAAATGAGTCATAACAGATGCTCAGGTGCCTAGATTCCATAAAAAGAAAGCAGAATAACTTGTTGAAAAAATAGTTTGAAGCCTAAATTTTTTGCCACCTCACTTGATTTTGTACAATTCTGTGATCTCTCATAGGCATTACTTCTTTAAATACTTTCTAGAATTATTTATCCTTCAGAATAATATGTATGGTGGAATTTTTGAGTATGAATGTGTTTAGGATCACAGCTTACATAAATAACAATGTGATATGATACACATTTAGGCTTTTTCAATCTATGCGTGTATAGAACTATAGCAGTGTAGTGCAATCCTATGCATGTTTACTCTGAAGTAAGTCCCAGTGTGTTAAATGGGACTTACTCCCAGGTAAGTGTGTATAGGATTACAGCCTTAGATTCATATCAGAGGAAACTCAGAGCTTTAGTTTCCTTGAATAGCCAATTGAGTTACAGATAATATTATTTATCCTTTTTTTCTGAAGTTTTTTTTGTAGTGTTGCATGAAATTAGCGACCTTCAGCGACAGTTCACAAATCGTAAACTGTTCTTTCAAATGTCTGTGGCATTCTGTTTGGGCAGCTGCATGGTTTTAAGACAGATATAAAGACAAATCAGCTGTTCTGTGTGCTTCACTTTTTAAAAAAATAATGAATAAGACAGATAGTCCAAGGCTATGATCCTAAATACCAGTTTCTTAAAGGAAATAAGATCCATGGAAATTGATTGGATTTACTTCCCAGAAAGTGTGTTCGGTCTGAAATGTTAAGGACAGGATCCATTTCTACTGAGATCATTATCCCTTGGACTTCATGTTCTGTACACATGGAAACGAACCAATACTTCATGTATGAAACTCTTTAAAGTAGTTGAACAATATTGGCTTAGAAACTCCTGTGCTGCGTGAAAAAGCACTCTTACTCTCCAAGCAGGATAACCTCCAGTGCCAAATTAATGTCATAATTTATCTATCTGTTGTTCTGTGCTCTTTAAACTTGCGTGCCGGGCAGTATGTCAGTATGGAATCTGGTTGTTAAAAGCAATTTCATATGTTCATTTTGTATATAGACTTTGTCTTGGGATTTAAAAAAAACCCTAAAAACTAAAAACAAAAACCTGATTACTTGTTTACAGAAATGCTTTCAATTTGTTTGACAGTTTGTAAGAACTGCTATGAAGCACAGTTAAAAGCACAAGCCCATGAAAATAGAAATTCATCATATAAAAATCCCCAAATGTGAATTAGCATTTGATCTTTTTTTCCCACGTCTTTGCAGTAATTAAAATAAGATTGTCCTGAAAAATATTCTCCTTTCCAAACTGCCAGCAGAGCCTTGGTGGTGTTGCAAAATTAACCATTGTGCACACAGTGAATACATTGCACTTAAAGTGAAAGCACTTTGTAAAAACATTCTAACATTCCCACACAGCTTTCATTTCATAATCCAGCTTCTTGCCCAAGTGAAATCAACAGCAGTTTCATATGGGCTGCCTTTTGTTCAGTAACCGAAACAATTCAAACTTTAAAAGTCTTCCACATGCAGCCTCCTTTAACTGAAAAGTGAGCTCTGATATGGTATTCAAAAAGACATTCTAAAGCAAATTTACAGGTCAAACAAAAATAGCAGTATAGGTAGAATGTGAGTAACGAATGGGTGTTCATCTTCTTCGCTTCTCACTTCAAAATAAAAAGGGAAGTAAATTGGGGGGGGGGGGAGAGACATGTTTTCTGTTTACCCCATCAAATTCTTCTGCACGATTAAACATATATGTTCTCTGCATTTAGTCTTCAAAGGTCCTCTTTCAAAAAGCAACAGACATTGAATCTTGCTTGAGAAAGTTTAGTTTGTCAAAGAAATAATTAGAAACAAGCGTGTTACCAAATGCATCTCCTTTTTAAAACATGAAGTTTTTGAAAACTTACCTTTGGTTCTTGGTCCTAGGCATATAACTCTAGTGTGGAAGGAGCCGATCAGCTTCATATATTTATTTATATTTATATAGATTTTGGAGGGGGGGGGAAAGGATTTTATTTATTAAAAACTCACCAGTGCCCGTCTTCTCCAGGAAGATGTTCCCGTCAGCACCTGCTGAGGGCTTCGTTGATTAAACTGACAGGTAAAAAAATTCCTGTAGAATAAAGCCAGACCAGCTGGCTTTGAAGAGAAACCCCCCAGTTTGGGTTCTATTTGCCTCACTCACCCTCTGCTAGGAAGGCAGGAGCTTTTTCTCCTTTGCTGTTGACCTGTAAGATGCGTGATTTCCATGCACAAGTGTCTGGCAGGCCTGGGCCCACCTGCTCCTGTCACTCTAGAGTAAATTTAGCTGTAAAAGGTATCACTGACAACTAGACCTTTGTCAGCTCTGGCAAAAGAACATAGAATTACTCTCTCTACAAAGCATGCTGTAAGTGCAATCGGAAAATATCAAATCAGTAGCTTTATCCAAAAATCACTCTGTTAGAGGAAACAAAATGAAATGACTTTCAGATGGTCCACACACAAAAATGGTGTGTGTGTGTGTGTGTGTGTGTTTGAAATCCTCCGTTAAAAAATCGCATTTCCAAGAATAATTTTAGAACAAGACAACTTTTTGTACTTTTAATTGCAGCTGGAAGGAAACTTAAAAAAAAAAAAAAAAGGAAACAGAGCTCACATCGTTCAGGTTATTAAAGTGCACTAAGTATTAAAGTGGATTGTTTTCCTTTTCACTCTTGCTTTTATCCAGAGAAATATTAGAAACCTAAAACTTCTCAAAGAGGACTTAATAATTTCACTCCCAAAATTAGAAAGTATGCCATGTTGAGAGAGACTGTGTGTCAGAATTACACATTTAATCATGGAGACTTGGAAAATTTAGGAACCAGACAGATTTCACATAGTTGCTAATGTTCAAGGAAACATGTTAATCCCCAAAGCACTCATTTTGAAATTTCCCCCCTTAACAGAGTAAGGTAAGGGCATTATATCTCCCCTGCCTGCTGCTGTTATTCATCCCCGCTCCCAACACATACTCATTTAGGAGAAGAGGTGTAGAATCATAGAATCATAGAATCATAGAAAAGTAGAGTTGGAAGGGGCCTACAAGGCCATCGAGTCCAACCCCCTGCTCAATGCAGGAATCTAGGTCAAAGCATCTCTGACAGATGTCTGTCCAGCTGCACCTTGAAATTGTACTTGAAATTGAAAAGGAAACAGGTCATTTTCCTTAATACTTTGGACTAAATATATATCTGCAAGGTCATATCAGAGGCAAAGTGCCAGGCAACTGAGCTGCTATTTGAATAACCAAGTCCTGATCTTCATGGATTTGGCAGGAAACTGCGCAAACTATTTGACGTCATGCCCCCATGTTATTATGTTAAACAGTGGTGGTGGGGGAGAGAGAGAGAGAAAGAGAATACGGGGTACTGGGGCGCAGGGGGGAGTCTGGGTCACAGACCTTTTGTCAAATAAACAAGCTTCCTATTTACTTACTGCACATAAACAGCTACTCACCAAACTCTGTTTCTCTGCAGGGTACCACTTTCAGATAAAAACATGGACCTGATTGGCATCATCCGGTATCCATGGAAACATGGTAAGTACCTCTCTCAGAGTGAATGTCTCTTATTCAAGATTTAAAGGCTGAGTACTGGGTAAGTGAGTGTTTTCATTTAATAATTATATGGGAGATACTTTTTAGAAGCTCACTAAGGGGAAACAGGTTCCTGGTTGTTGCGTGCGCCATAACAAAGCCCTAATGTTTTCATCATATTTTTAACAATCATGTGTTTTGGGTTCAAACCCTCCATAGATCCTTTTTTCTAAAATACAAACAACCTTCTTAAAGACCTAATGAATAGGAGTTCCAAACTTTTTGAAGCTCCATTAGTGTTGAAAAGTAGCAATCACCGTTCTTTCTTTCCTTTGTGCTTAGGCAGGTCTCTCATTTTAGTACATTAGATTCTCTCTCCTCCCCACTAAATAAAATCGACCATTAGGAAGATTTTTAAAGCATTTCTGAACTTTAGCACTAGGTCATAAAATTACCAGGTAACATGACATTTTTAATAGAATGAGAACTGCACACACTGTATTTGAAATTGACACTTTATTTTTTTTTAAAGCAAAGGCTTTTATTTTTAAAGGCTAGAATATATATATATATATATATATATATATATATATATATATATGAATCATGGACACAAGTTACTCATGAAGTTAATTAGACCCATTAATTAGAAATAGGATCTTACCCACCCTTACCACCAGTGATCTTGGTTCTGGAGTGATGTCTAGAATTCATGAAGCCAAACAAATTGAAGCTGAATCCAGATAAAATTGAGGTGAGGTTTGTAGCTGGCCCATGTGATCTGAAGGAGGTGGAATTTCCTTGTCTGCATAGGATGTCATAGCTAGGGAGTGTTCCTGGACCCAGCCTTGTTTCTGGATGCCGAGATGACAGGCATGTCCACAAGTGCTTTTTATGAATTGATCTCATATGCCATCCATGCCCCTTTCTTGAGAACAAGAACCTAGTAACTGACATCTATGCCTGTGTAAACTTATGGACATCTGTGCTTGTTAAGAAGATAATTAGGAAAGGTTCTGATCTACATTCTATATAAACAGGAAGTGAAATCTGTCCATGCAAGGATCAGGTCCTTCCCCATCATGGCATTGAATACTTTTAGAACTCCCTTCCAAGGGAAGTCTACCTAAAGCTGACATTGTAGGCATTTAGAAAGAAAATCAAGGTGTTCTTGTTCCAGCAGACTTTTTTTTTTTGGGGGGGGAGATAAATAATTAGTTTTATGCTTTTAATTTTAACTTCTATTACAACTATTAAAGATGGTATTATTTTTATGAAATGATCTTGTAAGCTTTGAGACTACAACCAGAGAGTAAAAAACAGGGTAAATTTTAAAAAGGAGAAAGAAAGAAAGAAAAGAAATTGATTACTACAACACATGTCCAATGGTGACTTCTTCGAACACTAAGATATCATAAGGCAGTATAGAAAATTACAAAATGTATTATTTAACAGTGTGAAGTCTTGCAAAAACCCCAGATGCAAGAAGTTGAGAACTATTTCTTTCAGAGTTTCTAGTGAGCTGACAGTTATCAATCTGTTACTTTTGAAAATGAAGCATCTATTTGGAAATTAGCTTCATTTTGCATGAATCCCACTAGTTCATGACTAAGTCATTTGTGAATTGCATCCTCAGTCAGGTAAATAGCATTTCCCCCACCTGGACCAGGTTCTTATATTCACATTTCATTAAATATAACTATTACAAAGACACATTTCTCTGTAGAAAGATCCAGTGGAGGTAGCTGAAATCCAACTGGTTTAGAGTTCTGACTTCCCTATTTTTATCACTCTGCATATTATTTTCATTTACTTTCTTTATTGTTTTTATTTGCTAACTTTTTCTCAGCAACCCGTCCCTGCTGAGTGCAGATGGCATGAATGATCCCACAGATTCTCCACTCAATAAGCCAGAATGGTATTGCAGACATTCTATATTAAACTTCTCTTATTGCAATAAAAATGTTACTTTACCACATGCCTGCTTCAGATTCTGTAGGTCTGTGTATGTGTACCAATTCTTTACAGAAGTTTCAGAAGTTTCCTTAAGTATTCTGATTGTGTAGAACCTTGTCGAAAATTGTTTGACGTTTTGCAAGAACTTGGATAAGTCTTTGTAGAGCTCTGACATGTAGAACCAAATATTGGCAGCGGCAGACATTTTAGGTCAGATACGCCATGCACTTCATATTCTTGTTTTACTTAAAATGGGGTTGGCTAAAAAAAATATGTTCCTACTATTGTTTCCTCAGTAGTAACAAACACACACAGAACACACAACAACACCCAGCTATATAGAGTGCCTCCGGAAAATCCTGCAAATTACTTGGGAAGATAGGCGAACAAATGTCAGTGTACTGGAAGAAGCAAAGACTACTAGAAACAATGATCCTTCAACGCCAACTTCAATGGACTGGTCATGTTGTTCGAATGTCTGACTGCCGTCTCCCAAAGCAGTTACTTTATTCCCAACTCAAGGATGGAAAGCAGAATATCGGTGGTCAATATAAGAGGTTTAAAGATGTTCTTAAGGCTTATCTAAAAAAATGCAATATAAACATCGAGAACTGGGAAGCTCTGGCCCATGAACAATCTAACTGGAGGTTGGCCTTTCACAAAGGTTCCATGGACTTTGAAGAAGCCCGAGTGCAAGGTGAAAGGGAGAAACGTGCTAAGCGAAAAGCATGTCAAACGGATCCTTTACAGGACCATCTTCCATCTGGTAACCTGTGTCCTCACTGTGGGAAGCTGTGTGGATCTAGAATTGGCCTCCATAGTCACTTACGGACCCATCGCTAGAGTCTACACATTTTTTTTACAATTTCCTCTTTTTATAATTTTCTTTTGTAATTTTTTATCCTGGAAGACAATCTTACTCGATCACGAGTGATCGCCTACTATATAGAGTGCAAAAAGGTATGTTTAATACAAAATAAAGGAAAATGGTTCCAAGTACCACCTGGCACAATATTGAAATTAGAGATGCCAGTGAAGTTTTCTGAAGCCAGGCTCAGAAAAGAACTTATGAAGCCTGCCAGAAAATTAGAGAAGAATTTTACAAACCCCCAATTTTTTCCCCCTGTTTGGATGGGAGTTTTTGTCCTCCCTGTCTTCTTTCCATTTCCCCCCCCCCATGTTTTTGGCTAACAGCATACTGGAGTGCAGGGGACTATGGGAGATACAGGATCTTGCAAGGGGTCCTCTAGGACAGTGTTCTCCAACCTTGGGTCCTCAGATGTTTTTGGCCTACAACTTCCAGCATGCCCCAGTCAGTGTAGCTGACATCTACATCTGGGGGCCCAAAAACATCTGGGGACCCAAGGTTGGAGAACACTGCTCTAGGAACCCTTGGGACAACTACATCCCCTGTGCCCTGTCATGATGTTAGCCAGTGCAATGGAGCGATGGAGAGAAGGGAGGAAAAAACCTTCCCTCTTTCTCATCATGTGCCTCAGTTATTATTCTCAGCACCATCTATCTTCGAGGTAAGGAAAGGGAAGCAGGGGTTGGGGGATATATTTTTCATGGGCTAGAGGGCTGGCAGGGTGGGTTGACCTGAAGAGGGGTAATATTTTCCCAAGCCTTCAGTTTGGCTAGGAATCTATTTCCTAGATTTTTCTTCTGGGAAACTCAGAAAAAATCTGATCCAATCTGAGGTGAGTTTCAGAGAGCTCACTCATCTCTAATTAAAATACACTGGATATTATAATCCTACATACTATTAATGAATTTATTCTCCAAGTGTGGATCCGTATATTGCCAAAAACGGTGCCATCCATGCACAAGAGGGAGGTGTCGGGAAATGTGCGAGAATTCCAAGGTTTGCAAATGTATAGAAAATCTTTAGGAATAAAAGGAGGGGGACCCAAAACAGTCCAATGAGGATAGAGCAAGAGCATGCTCAGAGGCTGTGGAATGCGGACTTGCTGGGGGTGGGGGATGGAGAACTGAGGAGATGGAATCGAGTGTCCCGGAAAAGGATGTGGCTGGCTGGCTGGCTGGCTGGAATCTTGAACAGGAGAACACACTGCAACATTTTTGTTGCTGGTCCCACTTGTCGTCGTCATCATCATCATCATCATCATCATCATCGTGCATAGTGCACTATGAGCATTTTGGGCCAACATTATTGCAATTATTGCCCTTAGTTTATGTATGGGATGTCTGCTTAAATAGAATTATTTAATGTTGGATATTTGCTGTATGTTTTATTGTGATTTTATGGTATCCATTTTAATTTGTAAACCACCTTGTTATCTTTCATGATGAAAGCCAGTCTGTACATAATTTTAATCAATAAATAAGTCCAGGCTGAGTCCTGGAGTTCGGGTGTACTCCTGGAATCAGCCCTGAACCTGGATGCCCAGGAATGTTTGTGGCTTTGTGCTGCTGAGGCTAGTGTGCTAACTGCGCCCATTCCTAGAGATGTCTGATCTGGCCATGGTCAAACATGCCTTTGTTACATCCCATGTAGAGTACTGTAACATGCTTTATGTGGGGCTGCCTTTGAAAACTGTTCGGAAGCTTCAGCTGGTCCAGAATGCTGTGGCCAGACTGTTGACTGGAGCCGGTTACAGGGGGCACATGACTCCCTTGTTGCAACAGCTTCACTGGCTAACAGTCTGTTTCCAGGAAGAATTCAAAGTGCTGGCTATAAAGCCCTATATGGCTTAGGGCCAGGCTACCTGAAAGACTGCCTTCCCACATACTGTAGGAGCCTGCCCAGTTTTTAAGATCTTTGGGAGAAGCCCTTCCTTCAGTACCTCCACCTTCAGAGGTACGTTTGGTGGCAACACGAGAGAGGGCCTTCTCGCTAGCTCAGGGCTCACCGACCCTGGGTCCCCAGATGTTGCTGGACTACAGCTCCCAGAATCCCTTGCCATTAGCCATGCTGGCTGGGTATGCTGGGAGCTGTAGGCCAGCAACATCTGGGGACCCAAGGTTGGAGAGCCCTGCGCTAGCTGCTCCCAGGTTGCAGAACTCCCTCCAGAGGAAGGCTGGTTGGCTCCCTTTCTGTTGTCTTTCTGCCAGCAGGCAAAGAGGCTGTTATTAAAGCAGGCCTTTGGTATACAAGCTGGTCTGTGGGTTAGGTGCCGTTTTTATTCTGTTATTGTTGTGTTTTAATTGTGTTGTTAATATATTTACTTTATTATTGTTTTAATCAAGCTTTATTTTTAAAGATGTTTTAGTTCCTATGATTGTAAGCTGTCTTGAGTGCCATTTTCTTGGTAGAAAGGCAGGGTACTAATCAAATCAATAAATATTTAAATAAACATGATAAATATATATCACTTATCTCTTCTGCCCTGGGATAAAAAAAGAATGCCTATCAAGGTATCAAGATTACTGAACATAGAAACCAGGGTGAAGATGTGGTCAAAAGGTGGAGTCTAGCTGGGTGTGTGCAGTTGCAAAAGTGTGGGTGCAGGTCCAGCATGGCAGAAATGGGGTGATAAATGGATGAGCTTGTATTGGTGACTTTCTTAGCTAGGTATGTTTCCTGGAGATGAGGCAAACTGAATTTGTTTGGGTAACTGTTGTGTTTTTTTGCAAAGGAAATTTGTGATCAGGTTATAAGAAAAAGCCGGTTCGCAAGCAGATTTGAGTCATCACTGGCCAATTGCCAGATGTCTCTTCTCAAGGGAAAGCACAACTAGCTCTCCCAGTCAAGACAAACCATTTACATCTCTTTGTTTTAAGCTTGGATCTGTCAAATACTGGATGCTCCCATTTTAATTTTTTTCCCTTTTTTGCTGCCTTACTATCTTTTAACCATTTTTAGTTGTTGCTAATAGTGAATCTCTATGTACAGCACCATCCTCACAAAAGAGGGAGGTATCAACAGGCTTGGGGGAACCCCAGGTTTGGTGAAGTACAAAAAAACCCTTTTGAAAATAAACCCTAAGGGGGAGGAACTCTAAGCAGCCCAATGAGGACCTAGCATGCTAAGTGGCCATGGAATGCTGACCCAGGGTAGGCAGCAGGGAGAGAGACAGAAAACCAAGGTAGAGGAGGAGGAATGGAGCTGAGGGCCAGACTAGATGTTCCTTTAAGCATGCACCCTGGAAAAGGGACTGGCTGGCTAAAATCCTGAACAGGAGCACTCCACGCTGCAACAGCTATTCTGAAAGGTACTCTGAAATGGATCGTAAATTATGGAGGACCAACTCTCAGCCTTTGTAAGGGACTATTGCGTGCAAGGTTTTTAGGCTGCAATTCTATACCATATACCTGGGAGTAAGCCCTGTTGAACTCAACTTCCTTCTGAGTAGACATGTATATGATTGCCAAAGGGAAATGGGATAAGTGCTGCACTAATTCGGTAAGCTTTGTCACAGATCATCTGTCCACCTATTCATCCATCCGTCAATCAATCCCCCCTTCTCCACACACACACACACACACACACACACATATTTAAATAATAGTGGAGTGTCTAATACTTCTGCCTTTGAAGTCAGTAGAATCCATAAGGAAAGCTCTGCTGCTCTATGTGGTGGTATACATTCACGCCGGACAATAATCATAAACCTCGACAGATGCAAACATGCAGTAACTTCTTATTTTAGAATGTGGTTTGGGTAGTTTCCTTGGGAAACTTGTTGAATGCTAGCTACTGTTCTAGGCACTGCATAATCTGCTAAATGCATTGCATCAGGGATTACCATTGTAATTCTTGGTGATTTTGGGTGTGGGCTTTTGACAATTCCTGATTCACACACAGGTTAAAGCATAGTAAGAGTTGCACATATCTAACTTGAAAAATTAAGTGCACATGCTGGCAATATCCTTTGGAGGACATACTTCTAAATTTGGTTTGGTATATTCAGACTGATGCCTTGATAGAGCACCGCTGATTTTCACCAACTGAGGATCTATCCTGAGGATGAAAAAGCCAGCATCAGGAACTACCACCAGTGAGAACAAAAAGAATTTTCTGCTTTGCATAACAGACATTTACAACTCTTTAAAAATATGGACATTCATGGGTTGTACTATTCAACACTTTTTAGGTCATAGTTCCCATAATGGGAAGTGAGCCTCACCAAAGAGTGGCAATAATTTTTAGAATTGGAATTTTCTTCTTGACATCTTCCTAAGAGTAGCAGTACACAGACATAACACTCATTCCAGACAATTTACATTCTAAGAATGGCATGATCATCCACACAAGGTTTCTTACTACTAGAGATGTGTAAGAATTCCATTTGGGGGTGAAAATCCAATAGATTGTTCTGGTTCTGCCCCCCCCTCCTGGATTCCGTTCTGTCCCCCCCTTGCTGGCTTTGACTCAGTTTGTACGAGTCAAGCCAGTATATAGATTTCCATTTTTTTTAATGGTGGCAATTTGCACATTTTTAAATTTGGTTTTGAAATTTGCACAAATTGCAATTTGTGCAAATTGTATTTTTTTCTGGTCTTTTGCAAGTGTGCATCTGCACTGAAGGCACTTCTCAGGACATTGACAAGGCAAGGCGTTTCATTTCGGACCCCTGTAAGTGCGCAGGTGCGCACTTGCGAAAAACAGAAAAAAAGTACAATTTGCACAAATTACAATTTGCACAAGTTTCAATATAATTTATTTTATTTATTTATTATATTTATACCCTGACTTTTTTCCTGCGAGGAACCCAAGGCGGCTTACATAATCCTCCTCCTCCTCTCCATTTGATCCTCACAACAGCCCTGTGAGGTAGGTTAGGCTGAGAGTCAGTGACTGGCCCAAAGTCACCCAGTGAGTTTCATGGCTGAGCGGGGACTAGAACCCAGATCTCCTGAGTCCCAGTCCAACACTCTCACCACTACGCCACACTACTCCAAAAGAAATACACTAGTTGCTCCCAGAATCTGAAAAAAATCCCTCTTTACTAATATGTGTTAATGAAAGGATATCCTCCCACCATACTGTCCTGGCTGCTCCTTAAGATCTAATGGGGAGGCTTATCTCTGTATCCAAACTTTGGCTGAGGCAAGGCTGGTTGGGTCACATGAGAGAGCTTTCTTTGTGGCCACACTGAAATTGTGGAACTGCCTTCCTCAGGAGGTCAGTTTGAACCCTTCTCGGTCTACCCTGTTGGACAGCTGGAGCCTGGAGGGCCTTTTCATTTTCCACTCAACATTTGTTTATTGGAGCACCAAAGTTCCTACAAAAGGCATGTGGATGGGCCGGGGGGCGAGCCGCGAAGGGAGGGCAGAAAGAAGAAAACACATTAAGATCTATTAGTAGGGTGGCTGGATGTTCTGCTTTACAGAGGACAGTCCTCTAATTTGGAGAACTGGCAGAGGTCAGTCCTCTGTTTGAAGGTGTCCTCTATTTGATGGGCTGTCCAAGTCTGAATGAAGTAGCTCATCACTAGCACCGGGACAGCAGACTGAGCAGGCACACAGGTCACATGGTTACAATTTCCCCACGATAGTGAGATGTCTTGTATTATTTAAATAATAGTTGTTATTTCCCAATACTGTATGCATCAATACATATTAATCTGCATATACCACTGTTATTTAGTGTTCTTTGATGTTTTGTAAATTATATCTACTGTTATTTATTTGTCATGTTGTGAGCCACTTTGGGCACAATTTTTGTGGGAAAGCGGCATACAAATAGATGATGATGATGATGATGATGATGATGATGATGATGCTATACCAATGTTATGTACATTGGTTCTGCACCTCTTTTTTGGTGATGCGTTTCTTCCTTTTGGGTGATGTATCAATAGCCACCCTAAGCTCTAGCCCGATTGGATAAAGCAGCCTCTCCCTCTGAGCCGCAGTGCAAGCTCTCTTACCACCTGAGGTGGGGAGAACAAACATGTGCCTCTGGATTGTGCCCCCTCTTCCCCATCACACGCCCCACCCCCTTTCCTTTCCTCTTGCTACCACCGCATCAGCTCAATGGAGAACTGTGTGGCCGAAAGAAGTGGCTGTGGGGCTGTCATGAGAGCCCCGCAGCCACTTCTGGCCACATGGCTCTCCACAGAGCAGTGGTGGCAAGTGGAAGGGGTGTGTGCGGCAAGGGAAAAAGGGCAGGGGTCTGCTCCAAATGCCACAGTGGAAGAGCAGCTGGCGGGGCTCTCCAGAACACCTGCTGGAGGTGGTGGGGTAGCAGCAGCAGGCCCCCCTGGTGTGTGGGAGCAGCACAATTCACTGTTCCTCCCACTCCATTGCCTAATGTGGGCGCCTCACCCTGCTTCATCGGAGGGCTGGCCCTGCTCCTTCTCCTACTGGGCATGTGTCTAAAGAAGCTGACTGCAAGAGGAGAGAGTTGGGTACACACCTCATTTAAGAATCATTCTAGTAAGAAAGAGAGTCTCCATAATGCTCCCTGTTCCCTCAAACTGTGCCTGGAGATGACAGTGCTTAGGATGCAATCTTATGCACACTTACCTGGGAGTAAGTCCCATTGAATTAAGTTGGGCTTACTTCTGAGTAGACATGCCTAGGATCCATTATAAGATACGAAGGCTGTGGGTGGGAGATCTGGTGCTGGCAGCACAATTCTCAACATGGCACACCCAAACACTCGTAGGAACCTCCAACTGGGCAGAAGGGATTGCTGCTTGAAGGTTTCATGCCAATCCACCTTAATACTTACAAGCAACACACTCTTGTGAACATCTAACTGTTTATGCTGCTCTAAATCTACATAACCCATGATGCAGCATGACTGCAAATGAAAAACACACGAAAGCCTCTGGGACTTTTTACAAAGAATGAGGAAGTGATAAAATTGAATGCACTCATGTACAACCAGAACCTTCTGAAATTTCAGCTGGCATCTCGACTTCCATAGAAGTTCAACTTTGGGCCAAGAAACTATACAATAAAATTCCTCCAGCAAGTTTCACACATGCCTATTGTAATATCTACTTTTATTATATGCGATGAGCAACTGTTGTATGTAGAGTACACTGGCAATCAATTTGTGTTCACTTATACATAAAGTATCTACCATCTAAAGATAGGACCTTACTCTTTGAGGGTTACCTTCCCTCCAAACACTACAGTTTGGCTTTTATTGACTTTTTAAAACCTAAATCTATCTCCAGTTTTGTTAAGATAAAAGCTGCTATGTTTTTCTTTACTTTTGTTCTCTGCCTACCAAGGAACCTGTGTATTTTGCCTAAGGTTGGAAATGAATCCAAGTAATTTTTTTAAAAATGGGGTATTTAGCCATTATGTGTTGGCTTGTTGTAACAGTCCTAGGTGTAAACTGAAACCTGCATGACACCTAGTAGAACAGAATCCATTTAGATCCTTGCCGCTGCCTCCTCCACTCCACCATGACTTATATCAGGTCAGACTTTATTTTTCTCCCCTTCCTTCCTTCCTTCCTTCCTTCTTGTAACAGCTTGCCTGCTGAAGAGATCTGAAGACTTCAAAAGCTTGCTCATTTTTTTTTTTTTTTTTTTTGCATTTTACAAAGAATGAGGAACTGCTCCTAAGAAAGGCATTGCCTAATGGTAGATTTTGGAATTCTAAATAAAAGTTGTTGTTGTTGTTGTTGTTGTTGTTAGATTACTGAGCACTGCTCAGCGTTAAGCATCAGTGATATTTACTGTTTTGTATAGTTTTGATTTTAGTATCTATTTGCCTATTTAGTCTGTTCAGCTTGCCAAGAGTTATATTATAAAGCTGAATATTTTTAGGTTAAAGAAGAACTAGGTGTAAAAGCAAAATAATTAATTAGCGACTTCAAACAAAGTTTTGTTAATTTAAGCCAAGAACTTAGTTTATTGGCAGTCAATCTATACTACTATGCAACTACTTCGGTATTAAAAATAGGAAAGTTGAAAACTAAGAGGGCCTATTTTGAATTAGAAGCATCCCGGGTAAAGAAAGAGATACCTTCTTTTTCCTCAGTGGTGTATCTTACATTTTATCCATAGAAACAAATTCTTCAATGCAAAACCTCCATTTATGAATGCTGCAAATTGTGCCTCAAAAATACATGAGGCCAACACTCAAGAAGGGATTGCAACTCCCACTGGTGTGCTTTGCAGGCAGAAGACACAGTAACCAGGTTCACACTGTCGGTGTGGCTTGTCTTGGCTTATTTAAGCCACGCCGAGCTGAGACTCCCATGGGCACCATCCTGAAAATTTAAGCCATGGCTGCAGCTTGTTGTGTCATCCGAACCCAAGAGGGGACAGTTGTGTTGTGGCCCAGCTCCATTGCTGCAGTTGGTAGCCGCAACGTGAATTCTTGTTTGCTATGGATTATAGAACTTCTTCATCGATAGCCCAGAGTTTCCAGATGGCTTAGACTGATCCTGACTCTTGGACTTTTCTATGCCTGGACACATGTAGTGTGTCAATCCCAAAGTGGAAGCTTTGGTTGTTGAAGTCTCTGCGTGTGTGGGATTGCTCTAGACTAAGTCTTGAACCTGTTTTGACTGTTTTGATAGGCCTTGACCCATATAATGCGGTGGTTCCAATGAAGATTTTGAGGTTGGCTCAAACCTTTACATGTGTGGATTTGTTCAGGTCTTTTTCTAGAACCCTTGCCTTTGATTGCCTGGGAAGGCTGACCTCAGGAATCATTCAGCCCCTTGCTCTATATGCTGAATCGCAGAGATTATAATGGGGAAACCAAGTTGTTTGGATCTCTTTCACAGTTATAGATATTAGCTCTGGATTATTGTAGAATTAATTATGGAGCCTATAGCTGATTGTCACCAGCTATATTATTTCTGAAGAATATACAGTAACCATTAAGCTTTTACCATAGGATTTACTGCAATAAAAGAGTCTCACTGATTTGACGTGTCCTGTGTCAGAATGCCAGTGTGTGTGCTTGAAGGATTGGGACAAGACAGGTTGTGCGAGAACAACACAAGAACCACGGTTGTGGCTTGAATATTCAAAATGGCCCCTGGCATGTGCTGCAACCCACCGTGGCTTAAATAAGCCACGGTGGGCTGTTTGATCGTCCAAACAGGCCCAGTGGCTTGGATCCAGAGTTTCTGTGAGCTCCTCCTGCTGGAAGAAGGGAGAGGGAGGTGAATTTTACCTATTCCTCCCTCCCCCTGCAACCAACCCCCTGAAAAGCTGCTCTGGAATGTGTGTGTGTGTGTGTGGGTGCTTCTGGAACTGTATGGCATGGAGAGCTGCAGGAGGAAGGGCAAATCCCCCCCCCCAATCACCTTCCCTTACTTCCTCCAGTGGGAGCCTTCATTGGATCTCAGTTCCTTCCATGGACAGAAGGAATTTGTACAGTCATGCCTTGGATTGAGAGCATAATTCATTCCGGAAACGTGCTTGTAATCCAAAACACTCTTATATCAAAACGAAATCCCCCCCAAAAAAATTGTACAGAGATTTTTTAATTTAAGCCATACTACAGTACTTGTATTGCAAGACGTCGCTTGTATATCAAGTAAATAAATAAATAAATAAATATTTAAAAATTTGCTTGTCTTGCAAAACGCTCTCAAACCAAGTTACTTGCAATCCAAGGTATTACTGTACTTGGGAATTTGCAGCCTAATCCTAAATGGGGTTGGGCCGTGTGTGTGTGTGTGTAGCAGCTGGTTGTCTGGCATTCCAAAGCCCTGCTGGTTCATGTTAATCAGGGTCCAAGGTATGTGTGTGTGGCAGTGGACCTTACTTTGCACAGTGCAATTTTGTTTTTTTGTTTCCCCCCCCCTCCCCACCATTGGTTCCAGTGGGGGGATTAGTTATGCCAGCTCCAGGCTGGTGTAGGGGGGGCAACCTGCAGCCTTCCTGCTGGACAAATGGGCTTTGCATCTGGTGGATCCAAGGCCACCTCTGTTCCACCCCTGCCCTAGATTTCATAGACCATAGAGTTGGAAGGAGCCTATAAGGCCATCGAGTCCAACCCCCTGCTCAATGCAGAAACCAGAGGAGGGGTCTCCCATCCAAGTAATAACCAGGCCTGACCCTGCTTAGCTTTCCACACTCAGACAAGCTGAGCCCTGTCTGGGGACCTTCTTCTGTCTGTCACCAAGTACACTGCCAGTAGTAGATTTCCACCCACAGAGCATTCTATGGGTGTAGCCGGGGCCTCTGGGTGGATGCCCCTGCTAGTGGAATTCCTCTCCCATGCTTGAGGGGGAACTCCCCACCCCATTCAAGGGGATTGTGATTGCTCTGCCCATCCTGAATACAAAATTTAACACGTGAACAGGAAATATTTATTTACTGTACTTTAAAACCGCCCAGCAACCAAAGTTCTCTGGTTGGTGTACAATACATTAAAATAATAAAATGCAACTGTTAAAACAAAGAATAAAAACAGTGCAGAATAAAAACAAGATACAACCAGCATCAAAAGAGTGAAACTATTGTAGCACATAAAACCAAATTAAAACCAGCAGCGGAATAAAGTACTAAAAGCACTAAAAACAGTTCTTAAAATGCCCGGGAGAATAAAAAGCTCTTCTCCTGTCACCAAAAAGACCATAACGTAGGCACCAGGTGAACCTCTCTGAGGAGAACATTCCACAAACACAGTGCCACCACTGAAAAGGCCCTCTCACTTGTAGCCACCCGCCTTGTCTCATTTGGTGGGAGCACATGGAGGCGGGCTTCAGAAGATGATCTTAATATCCAGGTAGGCACATATGAGATATACCTTCAGGTAAAAACCTAAAGGTTAAAACCAGCTCCTTGAATTGGGCTTGGAAATTGACTGGCAGCCAGTGCAGATGGAGAAGTACTGGCATAATATGATCACATCGACCTGTCCCAGTTAGCAGTATACCCACCCTGTTTTGGATTAATTGAAATTTCCAGACCATTTTCAAAGGCAGCCCCACATATAACGTGTTGCAGTAATCCAAATGGGAGGTTAGCAGAGCATGAATAACCGTTGCAAGGCTGTCTCTGTCCAGGTAGGGTCATAGTTGGTATATCAGCCTAAGCTGATGAAAGGCATTCTGAGCCATCAGGACGACTTGTGCCTCTAATGACAGTAACGGATCTAAGAGCATCCCCCAAACTACGAACCTGCTCCTTTAGGGGTAGTGCAACCCCATCCAGAACAGGCTGAATGCCCCTGAACTGGACAGATGTACCAGCCTCAACAAGCATCTCCTTCTTGTCTAGATTTTGTCTCAGTTTATTGGCTCTCATTGGCCAATCAGAGGAAGTCTGAGAACTGCTGTTACAGAAATTTCAAACTGCTTATTCCAGCATACTATCTGGCTACCGGTTTGAGGACTGCTGCCTCAAAGTACTTACCAGGGCCACGTTCTCATGGGGATTTGATGACAGGTCAAGTAATTTTTTGATGACCTGCAACTGTCACATATCTTTCTAGCATTCATTGATCTGCTGTAATTAGCTGTTCAGAGTGCATCACACAAGTCAGTCTCTGCAATATTATTTTGTAACATGAGCAATGCTTTTTCCACCAACTCAGCATTTGTTTGTTGGATTACTGCATTCTTCTTTTCTACTTAACTCAGGCCGATCATTGTCCTTCAAAAGTATACACACACACAGAGGAACAAGGCAATAATACTGTGAGAAGTATTGTGAGCACATTTTTTCACAAAGGAAAAGGAGTAGAGCAGACATTCCTTTATTTAGCGGCACAGCTGACCCTGACTGTATGTCTAATTCCCCATGAGGGAACCTTGCTAAGGGGTGTGTTCAGATGTTTGTAAGAAACACAGCAGAATTGCTCTTCTCTCACACCAAACATCCCAATAAGGATTTTTGTGCACATGTGCTAGTGCTGGGCCTAAGGAAGGAAGGGGCTCAACTCTTAGGCTGGAAGGAATCAGGAAGGCTACTACCCACTCCTCTGCAGTCTAACTGATGCTTCTAGCTGACCACATCTCTATAACATAATCTGCCACAAGGATTGCTTCCCAGGGATGGGCAATTTATGGCCCTCCAGATGTTTTGGCCTCCAAATCCCCTCACCACTGGTTATGCTGGATAGGGCTGATGGGAGCTGTAGGTCAAAACAGCTGGCCTACAGCTCCCACCAGTTACCCACCCTGCTCTAGGCCTTGCTTCTGGAGCACTTGCAATGCTTTCCAGTGCAATTTTAGGGTCACTGCTGGTTACTAAGGCCTGCATAATATTGGAATAATATAATCACAATTCCAAGTACTCCAAGGAGCAAAGCAATGCCGGTGCACACAAAAGAGACAATGCAGCAATATCAACAAATGTGCCCACAGCAAACACGACAACACATAGAGGCCTGTGGCTCACGCTGGCTCAGCTTGTCTGAGCGTGGAAAGCTAAGCAGGGTCAGGCCTGGTTATTACTTGGATGGGAGACCCCTCCTCTAGATTCCTGCATTGAGCAGGGGGTTGGACTCGATGGCCTTGTAAGCCCCTTCCAACTCTATGATCTATGAACCATGGCATTGCCACCCACCAATTACAGCAGTGTGCCCCCACGTTACTCATACATGGAGAGCACTGATCAACACACAGTGATGGCTGAATGACCCCATGTTGTCGCACCCCCTACTCAGCACACACACAAACACAACTAGGCACCCACGAAAGCACTGCAGTACAACTCCCCCTAGTACCAACCTGCAGTGACTCAGCAACTGACATCTATAGTCACATACCTCAGGACTCCTTGTAGACTGGTTCAGTTCCCCATCACCCCTTTGCCAAGCAAACAGAAAGAGCCACACAGAGCAGAAGAGACTAACATTCTCGTCATAACACCCAGCCGACTCCACAGCTCAGTGACTATTAAGCTGAGGTGCATGCAGGGGATTGGAGGAGACATCTGCTGATGGCACAGCTGGACAACCGAGATATAACTGCTAGATCTACAGCTTTCATTGAAGAGTTTCAGTAGTGATGGGAGTTCTGACTGCATCATAAAGCCTGTGTGGAGGACTGGAAGCAATGGAGTTGCTGAAAGAGGGGCAGAGGGAGCTACAAAGTATGGTGGGTCTTGGTACGCTCTGCCTTAGAGAGGCAGAGGGTTAAGTGAAGAAGAAGAAGAAGAAGAAGAAGAAGAAGAAGAAGAAGAAGAAGAAGAAGGGAGAAAGGAAGGGTGGAGTCTTTGGCTCTCCAGTATAAGGAGAGGGTTAGCCAGGTGTATGGTGGCCATTTACACATTGCCAAAAGAAGAGGAAATACCTCACCCAAAAAGGGGACAAAAGAGGACACAGACTTGCATACAGGCTGCATATGCTAATTTATATGCATAGAAACAAATTTAGAAATCATTATTGGAATTTAAATAGAAATCAATACAATACATCTCACCCTGGTGGGGATGACTGACCAGGTGACCTGTGTGGCATCCCTGCTCAGTCTGCGCTCCCGGGGCGGCTGTTAACGGGCAACTTCACGGCCCCTGCCACGCTCCCTTCTTATGGCTCGATCTTTAAAACAATTGGACGGGGCAGCCTTTCAAACAGAGGTTTCCCTCAAATAAAGGACTGCCCTCTATAAAGTAGGACACCTGGCCACCCTAGGGCGAGTAACAAGAAGGAGGAGGGTGAGTCATGCATGAGGAAGGAAGGTGTGTGGGAAAGAGCAAGGGTGAGGCCTGGGGCCCAAAACGGGGGCTTTCGGTGGAGGAGAGCTGGGGCCACGGCCAGCTGAGCTCAAGCAAAGAGCCACAGGTGACAGGAGGGGAAGTGCAGCCACCTGCAAACTGAGTGGAAGGAACTCTGAAGACAGAAAGAGGCTGAGGTGGAAGCTATCAGGTGCAGGGTTGCACCACCCTTGTCAGGACAAAAGCACTTGGAGCCACAAGCTGTGGGGGGAAGCAAACTGTACGAAGCATCCAGTTAACCACCAGGACAGAAACTATATTCCTAGCTGCATAAAGGCTTTGCTACAATGTGAACCAAATGTGGCAGCATTGTTTCTGGGCTTCCTGGCGGAAGGAAATGGAGCCCTTATGATGTGGAGCTGTCCCCTTCCAGTCCGGATGTGACAGGCTGCCAACATTTCTGTTTATGAAGGACCCCTGTGGCCTTGAAAGTTGCACGTGACAAACAGCAGAGTCAAATGTGGGGCTTTCCCCAATGCTGCACCTCATGCTCAGTATAGCTATGCTGGTTGCAATAGCTATACTGGGCCAGTGGGAATCCAGCCATTCCTATGGGAACTCCTGGGAGTCCTGGGAGAGAGAACCCCATAGGAACGGCTGGATTCCCACTCGCCACTGCTGGCGATTTTGCTTATCAGCCTTCCTTACGGTCAGCATTGCACAAAGGATTCAGCAGCTACAAAAGATAGTACCTATGCCAAAATGCTCCTTAACTGGTTGGTGAGTGAGTGCTGCCCCTTGGGACCACTTCCAGCTCTCATGTGCAGCCTTCATAGGTGGTGCCCCTGATTTCCACATATGGTGGCTCACCTATTGGTGGACGATCATGCAGTCATTATGGCAATGCTCCCCACCCCCTCTAGGGAGTCGCACTGGATCTCTGTCTCCACTTACCCTGTGGTCTGCTACTTGCTCTGGCTCTGATCTTGCAAGGACAAATGAGTGTTTGGCCAGCTGTACAAACAATATGTGAAATATCTGGTGTTCACCCACAAAGGTGGCTGTGTTCCCCATTGCTTTCACTGTGCATGGCGGGGGCTAACCTGCATGTGGGGCTTCATGGCCATTGAACTCAGCAGGAATGTTTTCACTTCCACCTCTTGTATTGCAGGTAAACATCATGTCATCATCAGGGGTGGGACTGAACTGACCTCTGAGCAAGCATAGTTTTCCCACTAAGGTCCGCCCTTGCCTCTCCGCACCCCAGTGCTGCCCGTATCTGCCCCTTGTGCCAGCAATGTCATGCCGACATCACAGTTACCCCACCATTTTGTCAACCCAATCATGGTGCAACCTTAGATCCATGACCCCAGCATATCTTCGGAATCCTACAGCATGTGCACTTAATAGCAAACCTACTCTTGTCCAACTGACCAAACTCTAGGATAGGACTGTGCTTTTAAGTTAATAAGAGGCAGACAGTGTGCTCCAGTCCTGGAACTTGCGGTGAAAAGGAGTGAGCAAGAGTTCCTTCATCCAGTTTTGTCATTTGCACGCGTAGAGGAGAAATAACGACTCAGACACAATTGTAGGGTACAAATTGTGATAAAAGTAATGGGCCACATTTATTGAATCATCAATAGGGGATCTACGAAGGGAAAAAGTGTGGGTACTAATTACACCGGCTATCAGCCGGTCACTATTGCGATAGGGTGAAACATCCAGCAAGGGGGGTGACGGCCGCCAGGTCATCCCCGCCTTGCTTAACACCACACGGTGCTGGAAGGTCTTTCCTGCAGTCAGCCTCGACCAGACTGTGAGGTACTGGTAGGTGAAGCAGGAAGACCTCAGAGACGGCCTTGTCTCTGCAGTCCCGAGCCGTGAGACAGTCGGCGGAAGGAGCCTCAGGCACGCCTCTCACCTGAAAGGTGCCATAGGATGATCACCGAGCCCCTAAAACTGCCTAATCCCGCACTTAACCGCCAATGTGACCGAATTGAAAATGCCACTAAGCACCCAAACCCTGAAATACAGTGTAGAGTAGGCGAAACACAAACATTGCCCCCGGCCAATTAGGACAATGAACCAAAATTCCTACTCGGCCCCTGGAAACAGGCGACCAGTAAAACCTACACTGCAAACAGGGAAGGGAGGGAGCCGCGCTAGAAAAGAACCAGGAGGAGGGGCGAGCAAACCTAATAACGGCTCTACTGCCCCTCCCCTTCTGCCCTGTGATTGGTTGGTCTGATATCAGACCATTGTAGTCCGACTCGTCCCCTCCCCCGCGCGTAAATTGTTCCCCCCGCCACAGCTACACATGGGGGGAGGGGCATTCTGTTATGCTGAAGCTCAAGGATGTCAAAGAGACCAAGTTGTAGAACTGGCTCTATCATTTAGCACTTACCAGTTCCGTGAGTGATAGCACTTATTCATTTTCCTTCACAACAAACTTTTGAAGTAGGTTAGGATGAGAAATAGCATGGTACAAAACAGCGCATCACTGGACTGCCCCCGTATTTTGGATATTTTGATCTAACTCCTTTATATTCTGCTGTCTTATCTGATACAATGGATGAAGCACAGCAGATGAGTTCCAAACAATAATTCTCTTTATTCTGTTCCCATTTTCACATGTGCTAAGAAAACAAACATTGGGTAAGAAGCATGATAAAAAACCAACTGCCTTCTGGGAGCTAAATACTTCTGGAACCTCACACAAAAAATGACAAGGTCTGGGTTCACTCAACACACTAAGCCACGGTGGCTACATAGCCACTGTGGCTTAGTGTGTTGTGTGCGAAAAAGGGATGTTTTTTTCCTAGTTGCTTAGCCATGGCTTTGAAGCCACCCTTCAAAGCCGTGGCTTGTTCTAGGGTTTACTGTAGGGTTTACTGTTTACTTGTTGTGTCATCCAAACCCAGACAATGCGAAACAATGCCAAGTGGCTCTAGCCGAGCACCGTTGACAGCTGCCCATAGTGCCCAAATGGCACTTTAGGCGGCTGTCATCGGCTTCCCTGCCCCCACGCTCCTGCTGATGCCAGGAGAATGGGATTGCTCTCAAGCAATCCCATTCCCACGTGGCTTAACATGTTGTGCAAACCCGCCCATGGTGGTGATAGTACCCAGAGAGACGCTGCCACTGGTCATGAAGGTTCCATTTAGTTGAAACATCAATCGACAGGCCGATCAGCCATTAATAAAAAGAGGACAGGTGTGCTCTTGGAATAGAATGAATTTCTGTACAAGAAGACAGGGTTTCTGCCCAGGGCAAGAAGTGAGTGATGCTAAACTGAAGCCTTTGCTATAAAAATGTTCCTTAATCGTTTCAAAATTGTTCACTTCTGATCTTTGACCAAAAGTCTTTGCATATTACATTCATTTTGTTTCTGCTGAGTCATTCTGCCAGCTGAAAGACACCTTATTTTAAAATCCAGAAATCAGTTTGAGGCTGCCTAACTGGAGACGCCTCCAGTCTCTAGTCAAGTGAAACCTGCTGCAAATGAACAAGAGCTAGATGTCTCCGCAAAAATTTGATGGTGGCGATTGGCTAACGGTGTTGCCCATTTCGATATCCTCCATCCGGCTTCCGTGTTATACTCATCTGAGATCAATAGGGCAGCCGCTACTGAAACCTGGCAGATCTTAGTTTACTACCAAAGGGTAGAGCTATGATCTTTAATTAATTTAATTTGCTTTAAGTGGATGTTTAGTTTTGGAGCCAAGTTTTGCAGAAGCAGATGGATTATTTGGCATATTGAGCAGCCACAGAAAACATTTGGACACTGCTTCAAATTCATTGGACATCCTAAACAAAAGCAGAAGCTTGCATTATTGAAATGCTCCTTTTACTTAGTACCTAACCCTAAATGACCAGAAATGGATACTGGAAAAGCCAAGATTGTAAAATCCAATTGCTATTCAGAATGCTGCACTGCTTTCTGGCTTAGTTTGACAGCAACATCCTAGCTATATTGATAGTAAATAATTTGTGCATCTATCATGTTTGGTGTTTAGGTTCCAACACCACACTTACTCATTGTCAGCTTTGTGGGTAGCTCTTTGTTTCATATGTCATATTGATTGGCCTGTCTCCATCCACTGGCTCCATTACCGAGCTAGATTAAAGTCGGGACCAGTTGGGCAGCCTGTGCAGGAAGAAAGGAGTTGCCTGGTTTATGAGACATGACCATCATTGCATGAAGGCAATTAACATGCATGTGTTTTTTTTTGTTATGTAACAACTGCTACAGAGAAGCCAGAGCAGACTCGGGGTTCATGGGGGTGGAGAATAATTCTTTCTCTCCCTGCCACAGTCCTGACAAAAAAACTGCCTCTCTGAAACGGCTATTTCCATTTCAAGGAAAGTCTCCCTTGGTGCCAATTGAAACTTCCCTTAAAATACAATTTACCCATGGGGGGCTGTTGCATTGTGCCGGTGCCCACAGGCACCATTTTTGTATGGTGCCCAGCTTGCTGTGGCTTGTCGTGTCATGCAAAACCAGGCAGCAGGGGTTGTTTGAGGGTTAGATAACCCTCAAATAACCCATGGCTTGTTTTAGCGTTATTATTTAGGGTGGGCTGTCATGATGTGCGAACAAGCTTAGAGTGTCCTTAGTATGGATGCAGATACATGGAAGATGTAGAGTCTAACTTAGCAGTGCTAGCTTCAGGTTTTGGGGGGCCCTTGGGCAAGACACCCTGAAGGGACCCGCTCCCTCAGTGTCTCGCTTCTCATCACCATTGTCACTGGCTGTTATTGCTCCTCACCCATCTTTTCATCATTACCAGGGCCGGCACTACCGCTAGGCAAACTAGGCGGCTGCCTAGGGTGTGTGGCTGAAGAGGGCACAGAAACGCTGCGCTTCTTCCGGCCGACTCTTCCTCGCCGCCGGCGCGCTCCTGCCCTGCCCTGCCCTGCCCTGCCTGGCCACCTCGCCGACAAAGGCACCAGCAGGTCAGTGCGGGGGGGGATTGCGGGCACCGGGCGGGGATTGCGGGCACCGGGCGGGCTCGGGGTCGCGCTCGGCTTTCCTCGGCACCCGGAGCTAGGCCAGGTCAGGAGCACGCATGGCGGCGGCGACTGGTCCGAAGATGCTGCACGGTGGGTGAGGCCAGCTTGGCAGTGGGGAAAGCAGCTGCCGGAGGCGGCTGGCGGGGTGCTGGGCAAGCAAGCATTTCACGGCTGCTTTGCTCCGGAGCCCCCCCCCGGCACGAGAGGGGGGGCGCTAAATATAACTTTGCCTAGGGCGCCAAACTGCCCTGCACTGGTCCTGATCATTACTGCCACTTGCTTGACTGACTGACAGGCAGAGAGCCAGTGAGCAAGTAGGCAGTGGCATCTACTGCTCCTCCTCACCACCACCATTGTCTGGGCCAGAGTGGAAGACAGGTGAACAAGCTGGTTGCAATGGTGAGGAAGAGTAGTAACTCCAGTGAGCTCTTGTCAATGAGCCCCTCCTGGGGTGTGGGCCTGCAGCAGATGCCCAACTATGCCTACCTTTGATGCTGTTCTTGTGATTTAGTATGATTTAGTATATAAGTAGTGACTCTCATGAGACACTCCCTCGAGGGATGGAACCAGCTTTTCAATCCAACACTACCATGTGGTACTCTTTAATCATCAGTCTGCCCATCCAGGTCTCCAGCATCTAAATCGGGGGGCGGGGAGGCAACTTGTGTCTGTTCAGATGTTTTGGCGTACACATCCCATCATCCCTCATCATTGGCTATGCTGGCTAGGGCTGATGGAAGTTGTAGGTCAATACATCTGGAGGGCCAAAAATTGTCCACCCCTGATCTAAGTCAAGCATAGTAGAATGTACTGAATTATACTTGCTCAGTGTTGGTAACCTGACCAAACCCCAAATTTTTTACCATCCTGATTGAAGATGGAGTAGCGTTTCTGCGCCCTCTTCAGCCACGCGCCCTAGGCAGCCGCCTAGTTTGCCTAGCGGTAGCGCCGGCCCTGGTAATGATGAAAAGATGGGTGAGGAGCCATAACAGCCAATGACAATGGTGATGAGAAGCGAGACTCACTGAGGGAGCGGGTCCCTTCAGGGCGTCTTGCCCAAGGGCCCCCCAAAACCTGAAGCTAGCACTGCTAAGTTAGACTCTACATCTTCCATGTATCTGCCTCCATACTAAGGACACTCTAAGCTTGTTCGCACATCAGGACAGCAGCCCACCCTAAATAATAACGCTAAAACAAGCCATGGGTTATTTGAGTAGTCTGCAATGCCAAGCACCTTCCTTGATCCCCACATCTTGCACACCTCTGAAGTTCTCAGGAAAAGCTGGGGCTCTCTGAGGTTGAAGAGGCAAGAGGCAGGCTGGCAACTTGAGGCAAGTTTAGGTTGGATGCAGGGAACAAGTTTGTTTTTATATTAAAAAAAAAATCGGAGGCACTTTGAAAAAGGCATGGTGGCTTCTGGTGTCTGCTGCACACATACCACTTTCACATGTGGTTTTGCAAGTTTTTGAATCATTGCAAAAAGGCCCTGCAAAACCTGCTTGACCAGAGGTGATAGTGGACAAAAGAAATATTTGTATACACCATGCAAGCTAGGCCTTGACTGAAGCCACTTTCAACTTCTGTAATGCATTGTCTCCACCCTTTCAGTACAGTTCTAGATAACCAAGGAAGTAAAGAGGGACTCAACGCTGGAATCCACATGGACATCCCTTCCAAGGTTAGAGAGCAAATGCTCTCTGTCTTTCCAAAAGGGCTTGGGCCAAGAGCTCACTTTTCAGCAGACTGGCCCAAAACCTCTCCCTGAGGTGAAGGACAAAATGGCCTGCCACCACCCAACCACATTCCATGTATGGCAGCCAACCAGGCCAGCAGTTTGTTTGTTTGTTTATGGATGTATTTATTTATTATTAGCAGTTATATACTGCTTTATCTGCTAAAGAGCCATCAAGGTGGTGTACAACAATTAGAAACAATAAAACTATAAAACAATTTTTAAAAAAAACAGTTGAATCTTAGTTCAGTGCTGGCTTCCTCTACAACAGTTGAGAGAAGGAGATTAGCATAGGGAGTTCAGGGCAAGCTCTTGAAGCACATACTGTTCTGTTCTCCAACACCTTGACACCACTCCCTGCACCCCCTGCATCTGTCGCCTGAGGCAGCTGCCTCACTCTGCCTGATGATTGGGCTGGCCCTCCTTCTGAGAATGTTGTCTGTCCTGTTCTAAAATTGCTTCTCATTGGTTCCAGGCTTCCAGCAATTTGCACAAGATCTGGACAGCCCATATAGATACCAGGAAATGGGTTTTTTTTAATAAATACCCAGCTGCCCTGGGCTCTTCGTGAGAAAGGGCAGGACATAATTCAAATAAATAAACATGAATATTTTCCTCATGGTAATGGGCTTGCAATGCAGGCCAGGCCAGCCTGGTCCTCTGGGCCTGGGGAAAGAGTTCTCTTTTCCCACACCTCCATGTTTGGGACCTGTCTGCCAACACTCAACAGCCTGGTAGGTTGTGCGCTGCTGCTGCACAATCTTGCCTCCTCCTCCTTCCTTCCCTTCCCAGCCCCAGTTGATGCTACCATTATAGGGTGAATAAGAAAATGAGAGGGGAAGGCACTTTTATGTAGCAGAAACCAACAAGCGAGGAAAAAAAATATCTCAGGTGCCTATGAGAAATGTTTATTTTGCCCAATGCGTTTCGGAAAATGTTGTTTCCTTCATCAGGGGCTGCTTATCTTTTGTTGGATGCATTCAGGAAAAAGTCCTTCAAGTGTCTCTTCTGCATTAAAATGTTCTGTTCATTATAGGGTGGCCATGTGTTTTCTTTCATAGGGGACAGCCCTCTATTTGAAGGGCTGCCCCATCCAAGTCCCCTTGAAAGATAAAGAACCATAAGAAGGGAGGATGGAGCCCCTGAAATTTTCCATCAACAGTCAGCACCTGAACAGCAGACGGAACAGGTGGGCACACAGGTTACCCAGTCACAGGTTTCTCCACTATGAAATTATATCTATTTAAATGATATTAATTATCTCTAAATTTGCATGAAATATATTAATTATATTTCTATTTAAATGATATTATCTCTAAATGTGCATGTATACATGTAAATTAGCATATGCAACTTTAAAGCAAATTGGTGTCCTCTCTTTTGGTGACATCTTTCCTCTGCTTTGGGGATAGCTAAGTGGCCACCTGAATTCCCACCTCCTCCATCTTTTCCACATCGACCAGTGCTGGCCATAGAAGTAGCTGCCACAGGCATGGCAGCCCTTGCTCTGATCAGCCCAGGCTGAAAGGCGTGGGTGTGCTAATGCACACTCAGCACCAGCAGGGGCTAGGAAGGGCTGGAAGAGGAGTACGTCACACACTTAGGGCCACACCTAGAGATGATGATGATGATGATGATGATGATGATGATGATGATGATGATTTTCATTGCTACTGCCCAATAGCCAAAGTCCTCTGGGTGGTTCATGTTATGTATCTTTGCATTTAACATTCAGGTTATAAAAAAATGTAAGTTGTATCACCAGGATGGGAGAAGTTGAGAACTATCAGGATCAGAGTGGGAATTTCACCCTTTCTTCCTCTGCTGCAGCCCTGAGGAAAACTGTTCATTTGAAACTGACATTTGCATTGGGAGGAAATCCCTGATTGACTCCAGTGGTAGTAGTGGTGGGGTGGGTTCAGTACCAATACAAAGTGGCTTCAGAGAGGAGGGATTTTCCTCAGGGAGGAAAGGGTCAAATTTCCCCCTCCACATCTGCTCTGATCCAGTAATTATTACCCCCCCTCCCATTTAATGCAACAATTTGCATTTTAAAAACATTGTATCTTAAATACAAATTCTAATTTAAGGGCACATCTAGTTTGGTCCTCAGCACCAGTTGGTCCTGGGAAGGGAAGGAGGAAGAAGCTACCATGCTGATATGTCCATCTACAGGAAGGAGAGAGGGAAAGCCCATGGAAATCTGGAGCCAGCCCTGCTCAAGTTTCCCCACTTGTGAAATGGGAATGAGAATGACAAGCCTGCTTTTGAAGCATTTTTGCACAATTTAAGATATGATAAATGATCATTAAAAGGTTGAAAAAGAAACAAGAGTATCAAATGAAATTCTCACATGAGTTTCTGTGTCTCTCTTTTATCATGTGTTGTCCCGTTTGAGTAGATTGTATTCCTTGTGAATAATCATCAGGATCTTTCCTGTAACTTCAGTAGGTGCCTCCCCACTCCTTTCTAAGCTTTTTGCTAGATTGGCATTATCCCGTAGTAGTGTCACAGCCTGCAGTCATTTAATGCCTCTTCTCGTGGGGTCAGGATTCCACGCCCAAGTGCATTTAGCAGGTCAGTACAGTAATTTTAAATGTCTTTCTTTCAATCTTTCGCTATCTTCAATTATACCTTTCCACCCTACTATTTGTGTAATTTTCTTCTGTCTGAAGTCTCTTTACTGTTGTTCTCTATTGCACAGCATGACAAATTACCCATCAAGCTATATCTTTTCAGCCCAGAAATGTGCAGCAACATGGAGTCATGGCATTATCACATGTTGTGCACTTTATTTCCTTACAGTTCATTCAAGTGTGTCACGTTATTTTCCTGCTTCCTTTTTGTCATCACATAGATTAACCATTTTATCAGGCCCGTAAACTTTGGAAACAATTAGAAACTCATTACATTGTGAGCTGAGAGCAACTACCTACTCAAACTCTGGCAACCTATACATTTCCTTATCATCACTGGCAAAACAAAACAAAACAAAAAAACAATGGCCATGAATCTTTCAGCTTTAGAGCAGCAAAGGCTTCCCCCGTTATACAGCTGAATAACCTTGGCATTGGGCAAGAATTATTTGTTGCCCCTGGCCACTAAACCAATTAACTGTAAGACACCATTCTGTCTGACAGGAAGCACAAACCTCTCATGGGAAAGGAAACTCGCAGGGCCAGATGTGCATTCTACATCTGGTTCTTTTTCTGTCTTTCACTTTAGCTATAGCCAAGTACCAAGAATTCTACAGTGTTTACCAAGAGATCTCAGAAATACTGCTAGCATGTGACCAAAGAGAAAAAATGGGGTGGAGTGGGAGCTGGGTTACTGATAGTGCTTTTTAGAAACAGTGGTTAACAGTGCAATCCCAGATGTGTCTACACAGAAGTAAGTTCAATGGGACTTTACTTCCAAGGCAGTGGGTATAGGATTGTGGCCTAAAAGTGCAATCCTAGACATGTCCACACAGAAGTAGGCCTCACTGAGTTCACTATGGCTTACTCCCAGGTAAGTGGGTATAGAATTGTAGTCTGGCACAATCCTATGCATTTTTAGACAGAAAAAAGTCCTACAACTAGATTCAGATGACTCTTACAACTTGCTGACTGGATGGGGAATGCTAGGAGTTGTACTTGTAGGACTTTTTTCTGTCTAAACATGCATAGGGTTGTGCCCTGAGGATAATTTTTTTCCCCAGGCTGCACCATGTATGCCTTTAAAACAACAAAGGGTCTTGTGGCACCTTAAAAACTAACACATTTCTTGTAAGCTCACACATGTCAGCTTCTGTGGATCTGTGTCCACTTTGGGTCAGTTCACATGATTGCAGCAAACTGCCATTCTTTCCCTCTAGTAAGTGGCCAGAGTGTGTGTACGGTGACTCTATGGAATTCCACAGCAGGGACTGTTGGCCCCTTTTGGGTTTTGATCAGACCTTAAATGGTCTTGGGTTCAACCTGTAATGGATCTAGGGAGAGCAGATACCTCAAAACTAGTATTTTACCACTACCCAGTTTTGGAGTGTTCATTTCTAGTCTCCTGGAACATTGTTAAAATTAATTTGTATTGTATTCTTCTCTTGTAGTAGGACATTAAGTAGCAAGTTGTTAGTCCTCTTCTTAATGAGGCTGCAACTGGCCTTAGACTGTATGTAGCAGCTTTGTGGTGCCCTCCAGTTATGTTGGGCTACAATTCCCATCATCACTGGCCATTGCAATGGTGCAAGTAACTCTGGGATGCACTCTTTCTTGGTGCATATACTACTTTGAACCTGGCTAAACCTCATACCAAATAAGAAAAAATGGAACTCATTGCTAGATTGAAAGACCATCTTTCCATATTAGAGTAACACACCAGAATCAAAACAGCCTCAGAAATAAACACTTATTAAAATTACCCCCAGACAATTAATTGACTAAAGCTTTGGTTGATTAATTTACTGATTAAACTGATTACAGGTTGTAGCCTGAGGAATACGTCTGTGTGCTTTTGCCAGGGCACTTTTAATCTTCTTGCTGCTAAAGATTAATGTCTGGGCTGATTTTTAATATGTGTTTTGGGATGGGTTTTTTGTTTTGTTTTGGTTAACTATACCAATGCAGTGTTCCCTCATGGCATAAACCATGGTGAGCACACCACAGCCCACTTTAGGATTGTATGTGATGGTTCGCTGAAGAACATTTTGTGCCTGTGGGAAGGAAGACAACTGCCCTCCCTTTCTGTATTTAGTTTGGCTTTAGGATATTATGGGGTTAAATCTTGTGTTTGTCTTTTCTGTGTGTGCATACGTGCTAGTCAGTTTCAGTCAAAAGGTTAATAGTTTAGAGGTCAAAGGTTTAGTTGGAATGTAGAGGTCAGGAAATTTGCTCAGGAAGCTAGGAGATTATGAAGTTCAATGAAGGGTCAGAGGAAGAGAGAGAGAGAGAAAAGTTTTTAACTCAGGAAACAGAAACTTAGTTTGCAAAAATGAACAAGAAAGTACCTTCCTGATTGGTTGGAGTTGGGAAGAACAAAAATAATTCAAAGGGATAAAAGCCTAAGGCAAAAAGACAGAGGGGCAGAGAGAGAAAGGGATAGAGCCTTAGAGAGGAAAAAAGAATCAGAGCTGGTAGAATTGGAGAACTGACAGAGAGCTGGACCAATGACAGTAAGATATTACTTTGATAAAAGACTTGGATAAAATAGGGACACTAGTCTAATGAGGTTAGTTAGATGCATTTATCCCTGGTTGTTTTATTACTCTATTGCTCATATGTTTCTTTTTTGTGATATGCATGTGTGTATCCATTCAGATTGTAAAACCTTTTCCTATTGATATTTTTCTTCAGTAAAATATAAACGTTATTTCTAACATGGTGGTTTCTTTTCTTTTTGCGCTACCCACCTCATGTCTAATAGCAGACCCAGAGTATCTTAAGGCTTGTTTGTTGGAAGCAGCCAGAAAAAAGTTTTCCACCTGGTGGCAGCGGTAAAGACCACAGCAAGGGAAGGGCAAAAAGGAGCGTGCACACACTATTTTCCTCTTTCTCCTTCCACTTATGGAGCAGGGCATTGCCAGTCCATGACAGCCTGCAGCAGTGTCAAGAAGATAGCTTTGCAATAGAATCAGGAATAATTGAAAGCATCAGCCCAAATGGAAAATAAATGGCTAGTCCTCATGATCAACAGGGCAGTTCGTTTATTCCCTGCCCTGCCCCAGCAAGCATCTTAGGTTTGCCAAAGAAGACCAGGGGTAATTGTGCATCAATTGTGTTTTCAAGGGAAAGGATTGGGTTAGGTACAAAGCAGCTGTAAGACTTGAAATGATTCCAACTGAGAATCTGAAACACACACTTTTGTTAATTTGATCATTTTGCCATGTATGCAACTCATTCAGTTTGTCAATCAGGAAAACCAGCCAATGTACCTTCAGCACATTTTGCACATTGCTGTGTTTGGTAAAGGAAACTAACTACAACTTATGAACACAGTGACACAAGCTTTGCCACATGGATCACATCATGTAAATGGATCCAAAATGTTGACGTTTTCAGCAAATGGTGGCTTGACTATAATAGCACTGTCAGGGTTGATGTCCTTGTGCAAATGTAAAAGAGCAATGTGATTAAGGCAAGCTTGTCCATGCTAGATCTCAGCCAAGTTTTCAGTCTCCCCGTGGCACTGAAAGATTGCTCAGCTGTTGCAGATAATGCCAGAGTAGCAAGAAGATTTCTGCCACTTTAAAACAAAACAAAACAAATGCCTTCATGCTGGGCACATAATCTATAGGAATTCACCAGCATCTGCTGCTGACTCAAAACTCTGGACAAGATAAATTCCTGTTGGTATATGATATTGATCCCCTCAGATGGTGTGATTTCTTAAGGAATCTTAGAACACCTCTGTGAAAAGCTTTCCTGCAGAAAGAAACAAATATTAACAATTTCCCATGGGTATACAGCCTGCCACCCATTTCAGCAACATGATTTGTGGAACTCTATAACCCTTGTACACTGATGTTGATTCAAACATAAAGAGAGAGCGGCGATCTCCAGCTACGTAATAGTAGTTCCACAGAAGTCAGCATGGCTACTTTAGAGTTAGTAGCACTCCTCAGAAGTGTTGACTGCTTTTTTGGGTAATGTATTTGGACTGTATTCCACAAACTGACACTTGAGCAAATCTTTTTGTATACAGTCATGCCTTGGATTGAGAGAGCATAATTCGTTCCGGAAACCTGCTTGTAATCCAAAACACCTTGTATATCAAAACGAAATCCCCCCAAAAAAATTTGTACAAAGATTTTTAATTTAAGCCGTACTACGGTACTTGTATTGCAAGACGTCGCTTGTATATCAAGTCCAAAAAAAATTAAATATTAAAAAATTTGCTTGTCTTGCAAAATGCTCTCAAACCAAGTTACTTGCAATCCAAGGTATTACTGTACTACTGATGAAACAGAAGTGTCTGATACTCCAGTGTACTAGTTTGTACTCCCAACTGCTGCCATTCAATCTGAAAATCGTAAACTACATTCTTTAGAACAGTTGCTTGGTGTTTGTCAAATTTCTCAGTGGGACTTTTTTCCATTTGGAAAAGCCATCAGCCACCAACTCTGATACATAGTTTCCAAGGATTTAAACATGTCTTGTGCTTCTTGAATCCCAAATATGTCTTAAGAATCCAAGAGAGTATATTCTAATGGCATTTGGAATGGAAAGCAGCTTAGGTTCCATTTTGGAATACAAGTTGTTACATCATTTTATTGTAATTAGATCTCTTTATTTTGCAGTTACTTCCATTGTTACACTGAATGAATTCACAAGATATTAAGAGTGTAAAATACTTCATTGATATTAAGTGTTAATAATAGATTAGTATTTCTTGGTCAGATGGTGATAATGCATAATTAACCATTTAAAAAGAAATAATGTTCCTAGACATAAAAAGATGAACAATTTTTTTAAAAAAAACCCTCACAAAAGGGCTGTTGTTTTTCACCAACTTATTCTTATTAGCTGACCTAAAACTGTTTTTTCCTTCAATAAGCACCTTTAGATTATGCACTAAAAATACAAGAATTCAGAGTTCAAACTTTAAGACCAAAATTACTGCCTTTCAGTTCTTTTATTATTCTTTCAGGCATTTAAAAATATAGGTCAAAGCAACACTGCATAATTTAGAAAGTTAACAAAATGCAGCTATTGAAAAGAAATGTAAGTAAATATAATTATAATAACCTTTAATGCTTTGTCTCCTTTCTGTTGTCAATTAAACATGTAAAAGAGGTGATGGCCTACACACTGTGCGCGCGCGTGCGCGCGCGCACACACACACACACACACACACACGCACACACACACACTCCTGCTTTGCCAGAGGTGATATATTCTCAAAGTGGCAAAAACAGAGCCAGTATATTCTTAACAAAGCAGAGATAAAGCTGATTTCAAAGCATTTGCTGTTTGACATTTCCAGAGTCTTGAACATGCCCAACCATGCAAATTTGAGTCTTCCTCTTGAATCTGTAGTTTTCCGTGACTCTCTAACCTAGCAAGAATTCTCAGATGTTGTCATAATAAGCATCTGTATGTGAAGTAAAAACGTTTGAGTTGTTTAAAGGTTGTGTCAGTGACATAGCTGTCGTGACTGTATCAGGTAGGCTTATATGAACTCAATCCTCACAAGCCTCTTCTATTGTCTATTGGTGCAGATCTTAGCAAGATCTTCTTTCTCCAAACATAGATACAAAAGGAGAACAGGAATAATAATTTAAAAAAGTCACAAAAGGGGAAAACAACTAAGATGTAGGGAGGGTTGTTTTTGACAGCTCCCTTCTTACAAATCTACTTTGATGATGTACATGAGGTATGACCATAGTGTGTGTGTGTGTGTGTATGTGTGTGTGCATAGAGGTACTCTTTGGGTGTGAAAGTGTGAGATCTGAATTCTATGTATGTGTGTGAGCATGCAGAGAATTAACAAATTCAGGGCTAATCAATGCACAAAGTGGGAAATGAGATTTTGCCTGCTGGCCCTACTCCTGCTCTCCACACATTGATTGGGTCTTCTGCATGGAGCCTACATGGGTACAAGCTGTATGTATGCTCACAGGCTCTTTAACATAGGGACTGTACCCTGCAAAATTGTACGCATATACTGTATCATCTTGTATGTACATAGCCGATGTACAAAAGACCTGCTCCACACATGAAGATTGGAAGCAGGACCAGTGTTACTGAGAAACTCAGCCATGATGGCTTCTGCATGTGTAGTTTGTGTGTTTGTTGGCATCAGCCTAGCACCTTGTCTGATTTAGGTCTTTTGTTCTGGGAAAGGCTGCATGGCTAAAAGACTCATGGCAGCTAGGAGCAAAAGGATCCTAGTGGTATTATGCTATTTACCTGCTACTTATTGTAATTGAAGTTTATGACCTACATACATGTCCTCTACTGTAACTCAATCAATAGGAGTTGCCCTCATGTGAGTAGAAAAACAATGGGAACACCAGATATATGCAAATGCCTTCTTTACCTTATAGATTTCATAGATCATAGAGTTGGAAGGAGCCTACAAGGCTATCGAGTCCAACCCCCTGCTCAATGCAGGAAACTAGAGGAGGGGTCTCCCATCCAAGTAATAACCAGGCCTGACCCTGCTTAGCTTTCCATGCTCAGACAAGCTGAGCCAGCGTGAGCCACAGGCCTTGATCCAGTGTGTGTGTGTATGTATCCCAGGGATGTTGAAGAGTCCTTGGTTTCGAGTCCCGAGTCAAGTCCCGAGTCTTTGGACCCAAGTCTCAAGTCCGAGTCCGAGTCCTTGGTCAAAAATGGTGACTCACGAGTCCCGAGTCCTGAGTCACTCCCAAAGCTGACTCCACGAGTCCCTATTAAAATCAATGGGGTTTTCCCCCAACAAAATAAGACTACTTCAGATGTGTGGCTTAAATAAATTCTAGGCACAAGTGTGCCTTTTTATTTCAAAACTCTGCAATGGATTTTGGCAAGAACAGACCAGGCAGACAAACCCAAAATAACCAAGCAGGCAGAGGAGGCAGGAAACCCCAAAGCAGGCAGGCAGAGGCCTTTGTCTTGGACAATTCAAACTGTGGAACTGGTTAAGAAGAGACCAGGCAGGCAGAGGAGGCTGGGAACCCCCAAAAAGGCAGGCAGAGGCAGCCAAACCCAAAATGTCTGAAAGGTTGCATTTTAGGAAAATGATTTTAAAAAATAAACTTGCTGTACTTCCTAAAACCTATCCATGTTGCATTTGAGGAACACGATTTTGGAACACGAGTCCTTGGTCTTGAGTCCCGAGTTGAGTCTCGAGTCCCATTAAAAATATTGGGACTTGAGTCTGACTCGAGTCAGAGGGGGGATTCAGTCCGACTCACGAGTCGAGTCCTGGAGTCCGAGTCCCCATCCCTGGTGTATCCATCCCAAAGCATAAGCCACTACATGTACTTGACACATAAAAAGGCTATTGCCACCTCAGGGAAGCCCCATCTTGCACATTACAACTATAGTTCTAAAGAAATTATTGACTCAAAACTACAAAGCAAAGGAAGCATAAGAGAACACGTCAATGCACAAAAGAAAGCACAGAAATCATGAAGTAAAACATGCAAATTAAAATAACTTGAGCCTGTTCCAAGAAAGCCTTTGGGTGGACTCATTCAGTGCTAAGTTCCTGTGTAAGACATAAAATTCCTCAACCCTTCCCAGTTTTAATATCTGAGCTGGCTTTCGATTTCAAATGTTCAAGGGCATAATGTAACTAACAGACATAATACTGATAAAAGTTCCAACAAAGAAACACAAGAAGTGGCAGCAGTTTACCTTTTCAATATTTTTACTTGGATGAAAGTCCTGAAAGACAAAACAGTCAGGGGTGTGCATATCACAAATTATAATCCAAAAACCCAATTTACCCCCCAAATTCCCTTCTGTTCTCTCCATGACTCAATCTGCCTTTACTGAATGCCCAGTGTAACTACTATACTATGTTCCAATCAAGAATAATTGTTCTGCAGTGCCTAATGGACACAAGTGAAATGCAGAAATGCATCTGTGTGTGCACGTCTTCTGCCTCAGAAGAATTGGCCACTGGTGGTGCTTTAAATGTTATGTCTTCTGTTCCTTTCCACACCATAACAATGCCACTCTCCACTGGCTTCTTATCTAGGCGAACATCATCAACTTCCAGACACTTTGAGATGTCAGCTTTTTATAAGAACATAACTCATAAAAGAGAGCCAGTGTGGCGTAGTGGTGAGAGTGTCGGACTGGGACTCGGAAGACCCGGGTTCTAGTCCCCGCTCAGCCATGAAACTCACTGGGTGACTTTGGGCCAGTCACTGACTCTCAGCCTAACCTACCTCACAGGGTTGTTGTGAGGATAAAATGGAGAGGAGGAGGAGGAGGAGGAGGAGGATTATGTAAGCCGCCTTGGGTTCCTTGCGTGGAAAAAGGTGGGCTATAAATATAATAAATAAATAAATAAATAAATATTGCCCTGACTGTTGGATCAGACCAAAGGGTCCATCAAGCCCAGTGTTCTCCAACCTTGGGTCTCCAGATGTTTTTGGCCTACAACTCCCAGCATGCCCCAGCCAGCTACGCTGGCTGGGGCATGCTGGGAGTTGTAGGCCAAAAACATCTGGGGACCCAAGGTTGGAGAACACTGATCTAGCCCAACCTTCCCAGCCTGGTACCCTCTAGATGTTTTCCACTGCAACTCCCATCATGCCTGGCCATTAGCCAGTCCAAAGCATCTGGAGGGCACCAGTCCAAAGGGAGTTGCAGTCCAAAGCATCTGGAGGGCACCAGGTTGATCTAATCTATCATCTGTTTCCCACTGTGGCTAACTAGGTGTCTCTGGGAAGCCCACAAGCAGAACATGAAGGTAAGAGCCCTCTCCCATTGCTGCTCCTCAGCAGGTGGTATTCAGAGACATAACGCCTCTGAACCTGGAGGCTGCTTATAGCCATGGTGACTAGTAGCCACTGATATAATTGAATTTGCCTAATTCCCTTTCTCCAGCAATGGAAGCTACAAACCTGGGTGTTAAACAAGAAGTACCTCCTAGGATAGATGTCTGTGATCACAGATGTTTGAAGCTACAGCTCCTGGTTTTCCATGAAGGTTGCTGTTTCTCCCATGCTGGATCTGGCTAGTGCAGTTGAATCAGCATTAATCAGCACAGGGATTGGCAGAGCTGATGCTTCCTTGCAGACATGCAGCATGTCAGTCACCTGGAAAGACACCTAGTAGTCGCTCAAGAGAAAGCCATGGGAAGAAACCTGAAAGCTGGTATCCCTGCCTGTAGTTCTTCAAACCCTATAATCAGTTCACCACCCCTTCTGCCCAGCCTAATTTTGCCCCAGCAGCTCCTGCAACACAGCAGGTGGACGCCATCAAAAACAAAACAAAAAAAGGAAGAAAAAGAATAGAAAAAGAAAGAAAAAAAGGAATAATTTGGAATGAGACCTGAGGCTCTGTGTTGCACCAAATGAGTCAGGGCACCAGGGCACACAGGGAGTGCCTTCAGGCTGAGTGTGGCTGGAGAACATACATAATTTCAACATAACACAAATCCAAGATATTGGCTCTCAGCTGCCTACCCAGCTGGTTGTCAGTATTCTTGGATCAGGATATTCTTGCATTTGAGCACGGAAAATTTCCTAGGTAAGCTTGGGTAGGTTACTTGCTCAGCCTACCCTACTTCACAAGGTTGTTGTGAGAATAAAGTGGGACAACTCCCATCACAATACCCTGAGCTCTTTCAAGGAAGAGTGGGATACAAGGGTAGTTATACATAATGAATAAAAGATATATGAATTTTCCATACATGGAAACTTTTAAAGAGAAAGCTATAGATGTTTAGGGTGCAATCCTATGCAAGTTTAGACAGAAAAAAGTCCTATAACTCCCAGCATGCTGGCTGGGGCATGCTGAGAGTTGTAGGCCTTTTTCTGTCTAAACTTGCATAGGATTGGACCTTTAGGTATGTATTAAGTGTGATGTTTCCTGCCTCATGGACTAGATAGCTTTGCTAGTCCTCCCAACTTTATTTTTCTGTGATTCTTACAAAACACAGCTTTTGTTGTTGTTGGTCTGTAGAGATTGTTTCCCTTTCTTTCGCTCTCTGTGTGCCATGTCCTTCAAACTAAGACACATCAGGTTTTCGAGTCAAACAAAGACTGAAATACATAATACCACGTTACCATGTAAATTTGTTCTCACTGTAAGGAAGGACCAGATGTAAAGAAAAAATAGTGGTAGATCATAATAGGAAGGTTGTTGCAACTCATTAGACTGAATGAAATGCATAATTTCTGATTTACTTCATTTTGCCTCTCTCCTCCAAACTGCCCACTTCCTGTTATATTAGGGCCAAAATAGATATTACTTTAAATGTGTGTCTAGCAGCTGTCTTTTCACTAGAGTAGGCACAGGGAGTGATCTGGACCTTAAAAGACCCCCCTAACCCCAACTAGGATCCCAAACCAGATTGCAGTCCTCGCATTTACTCTAGAGTAAAAATGAAAAAAAGAAAGGAAAGAAAAGAAAAAGGATGTAGCTGATAATCACACATTTATAGTAATGTCTGTTATGGCCCTTAGGCCAGTGTTCTCCAACCTTGGGTCCCCAGATGTTTTTGGCCTACAACTCCCAGCATGCCCCAGCCAGCTACGCTGGGAGTTGTAGGCCAAAAACATCTGGGGACCCAAGGTTGGAGAACACTGCCTTAGGCAGACCAAGTTTGGCTGGTGTACGCAGCCCAAAATCATGATCTGCGTAGTAAACACCCTAATAATTCAGGTTTAAGAGAAGCACAAAAGTCATTAACGATGTAAACAGTAACAAGAAAAAAAAGATGAATAGTCTTACAGGCCAAAGGTCCACCTAAACAGGAGGGTTCACACAGCGGGGGGAAAGGCATTAGTGAAGGGGTGTGATGAGCCTCTCCAGAGAAAGAATTCCACAATCTGGGGATGACCTTAGAAAAGACCCTCTCTCAAATTCCTGCCAAACGCAACTCAGTAATTGGCAGCATGCTCAGGACCAGCACCAGTACCCAGCATGGTGTGGCAAATTCCGGGGGCCTGGCAGGGCCCACTGGCTCTGCCACCACAGCTGATGTGGCTCAGCTGTGTGGTGCCCTAGGCAAGATCAGATATTTAGCGCCCCCCTTCCCACTTGAGAGCGCTGTATTTTTTTTCAATGCGTTTCTGGCGCCCCCTTTAGCCCTGCACCCTAGGCAGCTGCCTAGTTGGCCTAATGGTAGCACTGGCCCTGTGTGGTGGCCATGCAAAGCAGAGCTCCAGACCTGGAGTTGCTCCTCCCCTTTACCACTGCAACTTCCTTGTTCACTTGTCTCTTGCTGTGCCAAGACAACAGTGGCGGTGAGAAGCAGGAGCAGCAAATGCCACTGCCCGCTTGCTTTCTGGCTCTCTGCCTATCAAGCTAGTAGGTGGTAGAAATGATGAGAAAGAGGGGGGGGGAGCGATCCCAGCTGGTGGTGATGGTGGTGAGAAGGTAGACTCACTGAGGGAGAGGGCCCATTGAGGGTGTCTTGCCTGAGGGCCCTCAAAAACCTGGAGCCAACACTGCCCTGCTAATGATGCTGACACTGGGCATGTTCACACATCACACTAACCCACCCTAGCAATAAGCCACGGTGTGTTGGTTGTCATGCAGACAACACATGGTGAGCCCGACAGATGATCAGGTTCACTGTGGGTTGTTGGGTCCCTCCTCCCCTCTCCGTTCTCCCATGGGTATCCCATGGGACACCGTGGGAGGATCGAGTCATTCCCCCCACCCACTGTGATCACGAGCTGTTTCAGGCTCACCACAGCTTTTTCTCTCCCCCCCCCAGGAGATCGTGAAAGCTAGCTGTCAAGCCGCAATCCCCATTTTGACAGCTATGAGCAGTCCCTTCAAAGTGCCCCAGTGGCCCCTTGGAGGGGCTGCCTGTGGTTGCCCAGCCATACACAGACATATGTCCCAGTCTTAAACCACCCATTTCCTAGTCAAAATCCCACTTTTAAAGGGGCCAAGAGGGTAAAAAAAGGCGAGTAAAAATTAAAAAAAGCAGTGGCAAACCCAAAACAGCTCACAATCAAGGCGGGGAGGTGGGGCGAGGCCAATGCCAGCTTCCTTCAAGTGCTGCTTGGGCACTTTGGGGGTGGCTGGCATTGGCAGTCACCCAGGAGCTCCATGGCAAGAGCAGCAAGGTTCTATGGCCAATTCCCCATACCCATGATAGGGTTGGTCGTCCAGGTTTGGACGACATGACAACCCATCATGCGTACAACAACCCCTAGAACAGTCCATAGGTTGTTGAGTGGCTTCTTCTCTGCGAATAAGCCACCTTGGGGAAATTGGACTGGGTTCGCACGATAGGACAACCCATTGTGGGTAGCAACCCATGTTGGGTTGTCATGTCATGCAAACACAGTCACTGCATGCCCACATACACACTTTGGGGCAGGGCCATTCAATTACCAGTGCAGTCCTGGCCATTCAATGTGCAGTGAGAGGGCCTGGAGCTCCACTTAGCATAGCCATAGATGGGTTGCCCTCCCAGTCCTTGCTGGACAGCTAGCAGGAACTGGGGATTGGTGCACCAGCATCACCACAGAACTCCTGGCTCACATGCGTGCACTGGTTGGTGTTACCCTGTTTGGGCTGCTAGTCCCACCTGCAACACACACACACTGGGGATGGGACCAACATCATTAACAGAGCAGTGCTGGCCAGTTACCCCTATCTCAACAGAACACTGATTTCTTAAGGCATTTATACTTGTTGACTTGTCAGCAATATTTTTGCAGTTAAAACAGTTTCAACTTAAAATTGGTCCTGTGTACCATAAACTAGTCTAAGTGAGTCTATCCAGTTTCTAGGTCTCTACCATATCATGCTTCTGCAACAAGTTGGCATAAAAAAGTAAATAGACAAACTCTGATCCAGAGGCTCTTTGCATGTGTAGGACTGCCAGTATATGTGTGCAATTCCTATGTCACAAAGGGCTTTTGCTTTGAAATACTGCCACCACATTTGCGACCAGCTCTGAATCTGCCTTGCACAAGGGGAGCTCAGCCGACTCCCATATTGCAGGGCAGGGATTGAAAATGCTTTAGCCTGCCCAGAGGCCCCTGCCTTACACACAGAACTTTGGACCGGGAACAGACTCTTTAGAGCCATGCAGAGGTTAAGGCTTTAAAAAGAACTTAGGCTGTCTTGTTTGCTGGCTCTGCCACTGTCTGATAAATCTCACCTTAGGCAAACTTGTTCAGTCAGAAATGTCTAAAACCCACTGAGGTTTCAGGAAAGGCAAACTGTATGAGATCGTTTGGGGGCACTGCTGGCAGCTGAGGGAGCATTCCTGGGTTTACTGGCCCAAGATGATATTTCAGGCAGCTCTTGTTTCCCTCCCTTTTAACCTGTCGCTGAGAGTCAAGCCACTAGGTAAACAAGAACGATTTCAGCCTCACAGTGTGCTGCTTTCCAGAGCAAGTGGTCATTTGTTCCAGTTTCCCATGACCGCATGGCTGCTTGAGTTTGCTCTCCAAAAAACATATTGATTTTAAGCACGAGTGTTCAGCAGAACTGGGGGAAGGGGAATGAAAAGTAATTGCTTTTTAATCCATGTTATAGCAAAGATACATAATAATAATAATAATAATAATAATAATAATAATAATAATATAACTCATATTTTCACACATTTTTAAAGTTCACTCAGGCATTCAAAATACATTTAGCCATTCTCCAACTTGGAACGTGCTTTCTTTGGCTATTAAGGAAAATTATGTGAGTTCTACGCTCGTGGAGAGAATCCAACTTCTCCATCAACCCCTTTCAAAGCAGTTCCTCTTTTGTTGCTTTATATACCACTCTAATGTCCCAGCAGTGAGCAATGGAAATACCACAGAGTGGTTCATGTTACTCTGCATTTTATTGTAGTTTATGTTAACTGTAAAATCCTTGACAAAAAAACAAAGAAAAAGACAGTCTTTCAAGGGGCTGAGGAAAATATCCTAATATGGGAGCAGGTGAAGTAAGCTCCAAAAACCTTATTTAGGAAACACTGGCAACAGCAGCTAACTTCAGCCACTCCATTTCACAGAATTTAGAGCACACAAAAATGTATTCATCTTTTTGGTGCCAGTGGATATTAAGGCTCTCGTCAGCAGCATTTACAATAAAATACTTGTGGACATTCTCATTCTTTTTGATCACTAATGGTCCGATCCTAAAACTTACTATGCTAAGGAGTGGGTACAGCTGTGCCTACACACATAGTACTACAAAGCAAGGTGTCATATGCTGGAATCACAGGAACAGTACTTACTTTACAGCCCAATCCTGTGCATCTCTGCTCAGAAATGTTCCACTGAAGTCCATGGGACTTATTCCCAGAAACGTGTGCATAGGATTGAAGCCTATGTGTTACAGGCTAATATACTACTGATGCAAATGTTTAGGAGTTTCTTGTGCAGGTTTCTATTTTTCTTGCATAAAATGTCTTGATTTTGGTATTCGGTATAGTAACACTTCCAATAAGTTGAGTTAGCTCTTCATTCACATAGGTAACAGAGAACAGACACTGACCAGATTAAGACAACACACTGTGTGTGTGTGTGTGTGTGTGTGTGTGTGATGTCTTGCAAACCCAGCAAGCATGGGTTATGCAAGGGTTAAACAACCCTTGCATAAACCATGCTCACCAGGTTCGCACGACACATATTCATAATACATATTCAAAATGGCAGGTGCATGTGTCCCACACACACCACAGCCTCACCATGGGTTAGATAACCCATGGCGGGCTGTCATGTCCTGTGAACAGCCCCACACTGTGTTTGAGGGACAAACTAAATGAGATGATGGAAATCTGTAACTGTTTTGTTGTTAAGTCTCTGAAAATCTCCCATCCCAAACTGCTTCTTCTGTAGCCTGGGAAGCAGCACAGAACATGCTTCGGGACACTGGTCCTCATGGAGTGAAGGCATGGGAGAGAACCCTTCCCTGGAACAGAGGAAGTTATAGGATTGCTCCTATGCTTCCGAGCATATGCACCATCCTTCTCATCTCATTATCTACTCTCATGGCATTCCAAGTTCATTAGGATCAAGACAGGTGGTACTATGAATGGCAAGAAGAAAGTTGTCAGACTCATGTTGACACTCTCCAGTGGCCCTATATTATCCAGGGAGGTGGGTGGGCTTGGGAATAATGCCACTGGTAGGGTGGGCAGTTTCAGCCCACCCCTCATTTCCCTACCCGCTGCAAGGACATGATGAGAACAAGGGATGTAACCATTCTCCTCTACCAGCAAGCAGGAACAAGATCCACAACTTTTTTCTTAATGGTGGGAAACTTTGGGAGTTTTCAAGACAGGCATACCCAAAGCAACATTGTCCTTTGAAAAAAATTTTAAACATTAACAGACTTTTAAATCTTCCATAAGCAATCTCACAATTAGGAATGGATTTGCCAGAAGCACCCCTAACAATGCAGCGGAGGGACGTAGAGGCCTGGACACCCTGAATGCAGATACATGCATTACATACCACTGGGGGTTGTGTGTGTATGTGTGTGTTTCAGTGGGAGTTATGTGTACCTAACAGTGTGCTGGATTGTCTCTCCCATACTTGGCAACAGGAGTTTTTGCATTTGCTGTAGCAGAATTTATGTTAGGCCATAAATTCACATTCTGTTGTGTGCGCTACTGTTGAGCAAAGGGTACTGTGTGTGAGCAAAACACCCCTCCTAACAATAGCATCATTTTGAAAACGTTTTTATCCCTTCCTCTCCAGCCTCAGCAGCTATGGAAGGAGACAATAATGCCATTCTAGGTCCTGAGCTGAGCACACTCCCAGTAAGAGCGGTGTGTTAACTGCAAGGCGTTGTTGACAGTTTCCTTCCTGTTTAATTACCCCCTCTCCTTTGGAACGTACGAGGGGCAAATGGTTGTGGGGAGACGGAGTGTTCCATTCATTAAGGGATCGCACCAACATAAACTCACACAAGCGCACCTATACAGAACCAGTGATCATTGCGGGCCCAGCCTAGGGGTGATATAAAGGGCTGTTTTTATCCAGACAGACTCCTGCATTTTGGAAATTTCCACCCCATTTCCTCGTGGACTGTTATTTCGAACAAAACATCAAAATGCTGGCTTTGGCAGCAGGATCAGTCATAGTAGCTCAAGCAAAAGTGTAACCATAAATCCATCCAAGTGGAAGTAGAGCACACTGTTGCTATCCACTTGCATATTTTTCTTCATGTGTTCAGGCTTTTAGTATCTGTTCCACCCTTTTCCTTCTTCTGAGATCAGCTTTTGCCAGGCAAAAGTTTAACATGGCAAAGCTAGCAGACAGGGAGAGCATAATTTTGGTGCTACCCTATTGTTACGTGGAGAGTGTTAGACCACAATATGTTGGTGCCTCTCATTTAGGGTTTGGCTAGACATCCCAAGAATAGCATGGAAGTGAAATTTCTACCCTTGAAGCCCCCCCCCCCCCCAGGAAGAAAAAGACAGTAACCCAACACAACAGCAAATGATGTCAACATATTAGCAGGGAAGAATATCTCTTGATGGTTGAAGCTACTAAGCATTTTCTGATTTTTAGTAATTGTTTTATTACCCCCCCCCCCGAACTTTGTTCTCTCTTTCATAAGGCCTCTTTTTGTTTGTTTGTTTTTTGGTAATTCAAAACAGAAAAACTCTGAAAGCTTATGATCATTACAATACAATCAAAGACTGAAATCAGTAAAATGAATTATTACTATTATTATTTAATAATAATAATAATAATAATAATAATAATAATAATGAGGAGGAGGAGGGAAGGGCTGCCATGTATGCTTATTTTAAGTTCTCTTGTCTTGAACTTATTTCTAAGTAAACATGAATAGGATGGAGTTGTGACAGTCAGATTGTTGGACTGCTGAGTAACTGCTGAGAAAAAAGGAATCCAGAAGACACATAAATATATGTATTGATAGAAGGCAAATTATAGAATTTGCAAACACACCATCTTAATTCAATAGCCTATTGTCTTTCCACAGAAGTGTTCTTCAGTGAATGTGCGAAGTATGGGTGGAAATGCGTGGGTTCTGTCAGCGTGACCAGTGGCTCTGCTCTTTGCAGCTCTGTTGCCCCTGTTCCCGGCCTCCACACATACATCTGAGGATCTGAACAGAGCCAATTCATGTACAAGTTGTATGTGATTAGACGACACATGACTGGAAACCCTACAAAAGGCAGAGTCCCTGATCACACCTGCAGGGCCTATGCACACTCACAGCTTGTTCGCCCATAGGCTCTGTTCATGGAGTTCATGCGCAAGGATTATGGGCATCACCTTGATTCTCCTCGCCACAGATCCTCTGAAAGTCTGCACAAGGTTTTGTTTGTTGTGAGGAGATCATGTGTCAATTTCTCTCCCTCCCCCGTGGACATCAGGGTTTTAAGGCTGGCAATGTGGCTGACAAGATGAGCAACCTGAGGTGGTGGTTTAAGGGCTCATGGAGTCCAGTGCCGAGCTCACTGTCATCCCTAAATTTTATGCTGCTCTCCGTGTACTCAGTAGGCTAATGGAAGGGTGGATGAGGGTTCATGGGAGTGATACAAGGACTCTCTCGGTTCGCTAGGGGAAGAGCCAACTGTCTGGCAGGGGATCTCTTCTTCAGATCTCTTCTTGCCTCGAGGGCGGGGTGGGTGGGTTACTGGTTGCCAGAGGAGGAGCTTGTTCAAACCTAGACCCAATCCAATGTGTGTGTGCATCCACACTACTGGCTTCCTGGAGTCAGCTGTGAGCTTTTAGAGGGCGAAAGCTGTCATTCCTCACATCACTGCTAGGGCTGGCTTGAAAAGACAATGCTAATTTCAAAGCCATTTCCCCGAATATTGAATATTGAAATGGGTTGTTTCAATTTGCCTTTTTAAAAATTACTGTTGGGCCAAATAGAGAAATAAACAAGAATATCTTGCAAAAAAACAAAACAAAAAACAACCCACTTTATTCAACAGCAGATCCAAAGGTTTAAAAGGTACCCCATGCCATTTTTTTTCTTTTTTGGTGGTAGTGGTGTTCGAACCAGAGATTAACATTGCAATCCTCTGTACCTGTAATCAGCAGTAAACCCAAGTGGGTTCAATGGGACTTACTCGCCAGTAAACATGCTGGTGAATCAGCAAATTGAATCAGTGAAACAAAATGGTGATGGTGGTGGGGATGTAATGAAACCATTTCCCCTTGAATTACTGAGTCAATTTCACACGTTTTTGGTCAAACCACTGCTTCTCACCAGTTCCAGTCACTACTCTAACTCCTGTTTTTCTGCTACAAGAGCCATAACTAGTGCTTTCTATTGTTGGGCAGGCCCCAGTGATAGTACTCAGGAACTTAGAATATTTTATTCTGTTAATGGAATGAAAGTCGTCGTATCTGATCTCTATCTTCTGGCCAAGGCCCTATGCTAGCCTTCCCCAGCCCGGTGCCCTCCAGATGTGTTGGATTACAACTCCCAGCATGCCCTGTGGCTGGCTGGGTGATGCTGGGAGTTGTTGTCCAACACATTTGGAAGGCACCAGGCTGGGGAAGGCTGCCCTACGCTGTTCAGTCCAAGTTATACTAGAGTACCGAATTGGGAAGGTGGGACATGAATGTGTCCAAAGAAAGCACACTAGGGTTAATTATTCTGAACGTGTCTGAAGGCTTCAGTGGCCAGTTTCAGTCACCGCTGCAAAAATTCACCATCATGTCTACTTTGGCCCTCCCATACCCACTGCAGTGACCTTCCTGTGCACTGCCCAATAATAATAAACTGCATTCAATTCTTTGATTATAGAAATGGCATTTTCTGGCTTCAGAAAGGCTCATGACAGAGATGAGAATTAAGCCAAACATTTATTTGGCTTTGCTGCAGCAGGCTGCAGGAATGTAAACTTGTTCTTTTCAATGATTTCAGCTCCTGAGTTAAAAGCTAGGATTTTTCGGAGTGAGCAGGAGGGCTATATTTGGCCAAAAAATGCCACTGGCTCCCTTTCGTTAGTTGGCATATTCCAAACAATATTCCTTTATCAACAAAACAATACTCTGTTTTATTTGCAGCACATGGAGAAATGGGGTCACCCAACAGATTCCACTTTCTTTCCTTGTAATGTGTCTGTGACCAGTTAATGAGCTGCAACCATGCCCGTGCTTCATTTTCAGCCAATTAAGTTTATCCCTCCCAGGAATTGTGGTCTGGCCATGGCAGAAGTCCTAGGTACGGGTGGGTTTTTTTCCCCTTCAACCAGTTGTAGGTTAGCCACATGGGTACGTGCTGCTGCATCACACAGCAAACGTCTTCTCTGTTATAACTCCTCCAAGTAGCCATCTACTCCACAAAAGCAGATCTCATGTTAATTAACGTTGTGTTTACAGCATTCTCTTCCAAAGTGTGCTGCTGGAACAGGCAGCTATTTATACAACTTTTGTTTCAAAACTATTTATTTGCATCTGAGACTTCAGTAAAATTCATTGTCGGGACAATTGTATGTTTGAAAGCTGGATTCTTTAAAAATGTTAATGTTTCAAAGAGAACTAAGAAGACAGTTCTGCCCTGCAACTACCCTTACACTGCTTGGGTACATAATACACACAGGTTACAACAAAGAGACAAAATTGTCTAGATGCAATAAATGATTCTGTCTTATAGCAGTTGGCTCTGGTGTTCTAAGGCACAGTCTTGGAACAGAGGAGGTATGACCCTGGCCAGCCTGGACATCATCCTGAGCAGTACCCAGGATTTGATGTGAGATATAAATGTTGTCAAACCACTCAAGAACAGTGATCACAGTGCTACCAAATTCATAATATAAATAAATAATAATTTATAATTAAATATAAATAATTGTTATAAATTAATAATATATGTAAGTTGAACGTTACCAAGGAAGGTCAAATAGCCAGTTTTCTTTTCTTTTTTTTAGGGAAACGTTCCCCTAACTAGATTAGTTATAAGGAACCTGAAAAGAAGAATCAGGGGGGGTCAAATAACTTCAGGGTGCTTGGAGGTTGTTTAAAACTACAATAACAGAAACTCAGATAAAAGCTATACCAAGATTAGAAAAGTCAAGTCCAAGCAGATGCCAACAAGCAGAGGCCAGAAAAGTATACAAAGAAAGAAGGCTTTCTTTTTACAGTGAGAATCTTGCCCAAATGAGGAAAATAAAAAGGAGCACCAACTCTGTTAAAACAAGTGTTAGTTGTCAGTGAAGCAAGCATAAAAGATTTGAGGATCATACTGCTAAAAACATTAAAATAAACAAAAAGCCAGAATCAAGAAACCAGCCATAGACACAGTTGGACTTTAAGATGGCAAAGGTGTGAAAGAATTACTGAAGATAGTTAGGAAGATTGCTGAGAAATTAGATGATGATGATGATGATGATGATGATGATGATGATGATGATGATGATCATGATGATGATGTTGATGATGATGGGCAATAGTCCTCAGTGTGGATGATATTGGACAGATATTCATGCCTGAACCATTTTCCCTCCCTCTGAAGGATATCTGAAGACTTAACAAATAAGATATAATATGCTCTAGGACTAATTGAGAAATTAAGAATAAACAAGTGACCATGTTTGAAAGGCATACACTTGAGAGTTTTAAAAGAATTCATTAAACATATAGAAGAACAAACCTTGCTGAAGAATAATCAGCATCGCTTCTGCAAAGGAAAATCCTGTTTTACCAATTTTTTTAGATTTTGTTGAGAGTATCAGCAAACATGTAGCTAAGGCTGATCTGGTAGTCATTATTATAGCTGTACTTCCAAATCATTTTTGACAAAATCCCTCATCAAGCATCCTTGAGTAAACTTAGCAGGTCTTACTGATTGGTGATCTATTAAAGAACAGAAAATAGCAGGGAGTGTGGAGAATGGCCTGAAATTATGATGGACTCAAAAACCAGCCAGAAAGTATGAAGTCAGAAATCTGATCTATGTATTTCCTCAAGGAAAGCTATCTACGTATTTTCAGAAAAATCTTGACAATGGCAGCCAAGCCAAAAAGACTATTCTTTCCTCCACATTCTGTCCATCTCCCTTTACAGGGCGAACACCTTTTAGAGGACTTTGTCTCCTCCCCTCCCCAGCTGCTGCTTTCAGAGAGGAAGTAGGGCCACAGTCATTTCCTAAACCACATAACACTGTGATTCAGCAGCCAGCCAGTACCGTAATAAGATATTCTCTTCGATTAGAAAAATAGGGGGAAGTAAACAGTGCTGTTCCACAATTATCTGTATTGGGACTGTTGCTATTTAACTTATTTATAAATGATCTGCATTCAGGATTGAGCAGTAAGATAACCAAGTTTTTGGATGACACCAAATCATTGAGGATGGTGGAAGCTCAAATGGACTGTGAAGCGCTCTAAAGGGATCTCTCCAAAGTGAGTGAATGGGCAACAACATAGTAAATGAGATTCAACAGAAATCAGTGTAGACTGATTCGCACTGGGGCAAAATATCCTTACTTCATAGATATGGTCATAGGGTCCAAACTGGTGGTGACTACACCAGGAAAGAAATCATGGCCTTATGGTAGCTTGATGAAAGCATCAACAGTCTGCAGCACTGGTGAAAAAGGCAATCTCCATGTTAGGGATGATTAGGAAAGCAATTGAAAATAAACTGATTATGTGTTAAGTCATTTAGGGCACACAGAATCCTCCTTGTTTATATTGCTCTATAATGGGTAAGGCGCATTCCAATGGGAAGCAGCCAGGGTAGTTCCCTTCTGGATCTGTTCAACCATGTGCAAAGCTGTACCACACGGATCCTCATTCCTCTGCATGGTTCCTCTTTCTGGATCTCCACATCCAGTACCCATGGCTGAAGAATCCCTTTTGAGACTGTCCGTGCAGTAAAGAATTAGGGTTGATGTTGTCAGCTCTGACAGTGTCTTTGGGAAGGAGGGACAAATCCATGACTCTGCCTTCCAAAACAGGTGATTTCCACTGCCAGAACTGTCAGGCCTGACCATATGTTTGGCTGGAAGATCCTTTGTGTGTGCTTGCTGCTGCACATAGAGATTTCTGGATCAGAATGTAATACATATGATAAGCTAGAAAACCACTCTATGTATCCCAAGTTTCCAGAACACTACAGCATACAAAGCAGGATTTGGTCATAGCAGGAACACCCTACTCTGACCTCCAAGAAGACAGATATGTTGCTAATACTAATGGACAGATGTAGCAGCTATTTCTCTCAGGCATTCAGAAGGTTTTACCAAGTTTTGAATACTGTATTGGTTCATAGGCATGCAAAGTATGTTAGCCCATCCTTTTTTCAGTTAAGGTAAAAGCACTGTCAGATTGAATGGTATTTCGGCTAAAGTGTTTCTTCTTCTTTTCTCAATGGTTTCTGTTTAGTCACCAATCATTACAGTTTTTTCTTCTTCTTTCCATTTCCTCCCACCACGAGCAGACAATTTCTGTGGCTGCCCAGTATGCGTTGAGTCTTCAGGAAACACCTGCATGATGGAATTTGATTGTCAGAACTCGTCTGAGCTCAGTTTCAAAAGGCAAGCGAGCAGGCAAGCGCAGGTGGAAAAAAACAATACTAAAAAAAAGTGTCATCCCAAATTTGCCTCATAAAAATAGACATCTATGCAGGGACCAGTAATTCAGCCCTTACCCTCACGACACAAACTACAACTGAAACCAATGAAACTGGGCATGTGAATAAGTTGCAAAATTAAGCAAATGGCTTTCCAGATGAATTATGCACTGGTCCTCAGTTTCTGATAATACTGTGAAGGTCAGTAAAATAAAATAAAAATTGTATGTGATTAATATAAACTGATTTAATACAATAGACAATAAATCTGTCCATCTGGAAGCCATTATCATTTCTGTTGCCATACTTTTCCTTTTCCCTTTCTTATATTAAGTCTATATTCTGTATACATGAAATAGAATAATGTGTGCATAAGTAAGTACTTCATATTTTGGACTGTAAGAATATTTGGAAATATGTATGAAGGTTTGACTTTCTAGCAAAAAAACAAAAAAAACAAAAACGTTGGCTGTCTCTCAAAACTAATAGGAAGCTGAATGTGTCTTTCTTTGCTTTCCTTGCCCTGTGTGATGTAGTACACAATTTAGGACACTTAACACCCCAAAATAGACCTGGGCATTTTGCCCAAGTGAGCCAGAAAGCAGTAGCCCGGTTAAAATGCTATACTTAAATATAAGGTAAAAAGTAAACACTCAAGTAGACTTCACATTGCAGAAGGTTTTCTAGTGCCATGTGAGAGACTTCATTCTTAGGAACATAAGAAGCTGCCTCGTATCAGGTGAAATTATTAGTCTATTTAGTATTCCCTACTCTGACCAGCAGTAGCACTGCAGGGTCTCAGGCAGAGGTCTTTCACGTCAGCTGAGCTTACATGCAAAAACATGTGCCCCAGCTATGTCCCGCACCGATATAAGTGACACAATTCATTGATCTTGTTTCTCACATTATTATGTCTTATGTGTTTTGTAAGCAAGCTTTTGGCAAGTTTCAAAGCTTATTTTAAAATCTATAAAACAAATACCCAAACACCCTTCCTTGGCATTCTAGACACTTGTGCCAAAAGAATATTTCATCTATATCTATATCAATGAGGGACATCTACAAAATGCCATACTTCTATATTTAGCCATTGGTGTCCTGTCCCCCCATAGAAAAGCTCTGGATTTAAGAGGAAGCATAGCAACTGTCCTGCAAACTGATTCTTCTTTACAGGTACCCACCGAGAGCTTCACCAAAGGCATTCCCTCTGGGACTGCAGAGACTAAAAATCAATTCTGATAACATTAGAACAAATTAAAAGAGCCAAAAGCCTTTGGAAGCATGCAGCGAATAAAAAGAACCATCCTCATTCCCTGTGCAGATTTATTTTCATACACTGAAATAATAGCACTTTGCTTCCTGTATTGGAATGCCTGCTCACTCTTCCTTTTTGGAGAAGATTATTTGAATAACTGGAACAGGGATCCATCAAGGTAAACAAGTGTCCAGTATATAAATGTCTTATTTGCTGCTCACAACAACTGAGAATGATAGAATGTGAAAAGAACACAGCAATGAAAGTATCAACAGAACCATTGGAATCTTTTATAGGCAGAGTACTGTTGCTTATAGCCCATGTGAATCAGGCATGGTAGCTCAACTGATAACTCAGTGAAAGGTGATCAGGGCCAGCTTTTATGTTACATACTCACTATGTACGCAATACTTTAAAATGATTTATTTATTTATTACATTTCTGAATCGCTCATCTGGTCAGTCACCCGGCCACTCATCAAAGAGGGGGCATGGCGAAGGTCACTGGGGAGGGAGTTCCATAACTTGGGGGCCACCACAGAAAAGGCTCTCTTCTGTTCTACAGTGTAGTAGAGTCTACATGATAGCTCTCACCATATGGTGATGGGAAACACAGTTGCTCACCATGCAGGTTGGGAAAGTTTTTCCTTGCCACTGTGAACACCCAGAAATAATACTAGGTAGTAGCATAGCAAAACCCTCATGTATGGTGCACAGGGGAGGCTGGTAACTCCTATTTTGGTGCAGGCTCCTTATCCATTGGAAGTTTTATTTGGAGCTTTATAGGAGCTATCCATGATGCTCCATTGTGGTGAACCTATTTTGGGGATGGGATTCATCACCATGGACAGCTCATAAAGCTCTGAATAAAACCTGCAATGGATAAGGAGCCCCATCAAAATAGGAGTCACCAGCCTCCCCTGCGCACAAGGAATTGTTCCATGAGGATCAATTTAAAGTGGTCTTTCTGTCATAATTTATAAACTATCCCTCACCCTCAGATCTTGAAGCGCACCTCTCCCTGGGAGTAATTTCCAAAGGGGCATCAAAAACAACAAAGAATCTTGTGGTACCTTAAAGACCAGGGCCGGCCCTCCGATGAAGCAGAGTGAAGCCCCCGCTTCAGGCAATGGAGCAGGAGGAGTGGTGAATTGCACCATTTCCCCCCTCCACCCCCACCAGGAGGGCCCACCACTGCCTCCAGTGGGTGCTCTAGAGAGCCCTGCCAGCCACTCATCTGCCGTGGCATATTCTGCCACTGGAGAGGGGGACCAGCAGGACTCTCTGGAGCAGCCGCCCACTCAGCAACCACAGTGGGTGTTCTGGAGAGCCCCAACAGTCCCAGTCCCACTGTGGCAAATGCCACAGCAAGAGAGCGGCCAGCAAGTGTGTCCTCTGCAGCCAGCTGCCCGTTTCACTTTGAGCGAAACAGAGGATGGGCAGCTGTTCTCAGCCACCCACCCACCCTCTGGCTTGCGCCGAGATTCCTCTCGGTGCAAGCCAGAGGGCAAACTCTGTGCAGAGCTGTGTCGGCCAGAGAAAGCAGCCGGTGCAGCTCTTCAGACAGCCAACCAGGCCTAAATGCCTGGCTCTGAGGAGGTCCTTCCACAGAGCCAGGCACTGTGGGAGGCAGTGTCCTAAGAGATCACCAGTACCATAGTGGAAGGAGTCCTTCTACTTGCAAAAGGGCAAGTCTCGATCCAGCCCAATAATTTTGGCACCACCGCCTATCATACCTGCCCTCTGTTTCTCTAATACGTCCCCCCCTTTTGTTACATGTCCAAAGGCTACGAAAATAGAGTGGTTTAATATGACCACCACTGAAGACTGCTTTAAATCATTCTATGTGACATCGATTTCAGTGCAGTTTGAGCACAAGCTTCATTCATGCCATTTGGACTTTTAATGATTTAAAAGTGCTTAATTGTGACTGGATAATAAGGACAATAATATATTACTCTTAAGACCAAAGAAACGGGCAGTGCATGTCTACTCAGAAGTAAGCCCCATTGATTTCAATGGGGTTTACTCCCAGGTAAGTGTGCATAGGAGGAGGTCCCACTGAACTCAACAGGGCTTACTTCTGAGAAGAGATGTATAGGATTGCACTGTAAGCAATCCTGTAGAAAATATTTAGGTGAAGTATGAGATAATGATTCCTTTGCATGCCAGAAATTTCCATGCAAGCTTTGACTTTAACATCTTTAAGGAGAAAAGTTTATTTTAGGCATCATGTCCCCTTCAAACCAGCTGACGTTTATTCAGCATACAACATTTACTGTGGCTTAGGGTGTCAGCCATAATTCTAGGTTGATAGTCTGTGAAGAGAAGATGCTATTTTGTCCCGTTTATAAAATATTATTCTGCAGAGTCACACTCCAAGACTAACAAAGTCTGTCCAAGTATAGTAAGGCCCATTGGTTTAACTTACTGCCTTCATTAAACTTAGCTTACATTGTCCTAATTATATGTTATCAACAATTAAGAAATGTATCACATGCCACAGGCCGGCTAAAACATTCCGTGTTCTTGGGTGAATGCCAGGAGAGGTGTCAAATTCCATGCTACCTTGTCATCAGTTGCAGCTCTCGTTTTGCAGTACAAGCAGCAGCTGTGCTAGACAAAATAATCTAAATTCTCACATGTACTTTTCCTTTAGGAAACAGCTCACACTGAATTGCATTTCTGGTGGGAGAAAAGTGCTACACCTTAGTGAGTTTGTGCTGAAAATGTACTTTATGTTAATCATACATTAACTCATATTCTTTCCTAACTTTCTGATGCTCACTTTCATCCTGTCGGGGACGGGGGGGGGGACGGGGGGACGGGACCCAGTCATGACACTTATCAAGTGACTGCTAAGCATCTACTAAATGCACCCGATCAGTAGAAAATACATGCATGTTTGTCAGTAGTGGGTGATCGTGACAGCCCTCCCATTAGGCAGAGTGAGGCGGCCACCTCAGACTGCTGATGCTGGGGATGAGGAGCGGTGGTGAGGTGTTGGAGGACAGAGCGCTGTCTCTGCCACATGACCTGCTTGCAACCCTCAAGCTAGCCTGCTGCACTCCGGTGCTGTCTTGGTGCCAGTGTTAGCATAAGATTCAGCTGCCAGTCCAGTTGCCCTCTGTACATGGAATGGGAATGGGTTGTTCTTCAGCGCAGGGAGCAAAGTATCTTGGGCCAGTGCTTGGTGTTGGCAGAGTATAGAATTGCCAGCCTTGCGCTACCTACTCATGGTGGATGTAAAGTGGATCACAAAGAGAAGGCCATGTAGAAGACGGGACCCCTCACTCCAAAGCCCACACCCTCGATGTGTACTTCGCTCTCACCAAGTGCCACCTTGTATTGGTCACTTCAGACTTTAAGCTGTCTTTTAAAGTTGCGTTAGCCGATTATGTGTCTTAGGTCTTATATGTAGCTGTTCACCCACGTTTGTTTGTCTTTATTAAGCAGTTTGTTTTATTTGATTACTTGAAGTAGGGTGCCCCTCCGTTAATTCACTTCTTACTTTCCTGTCACCAGTCAGACTCTGGAGAATTAGAACTTTGAATGAAAAGGTTGATTTATTTTTCTAACAAAGTCTCTAAACTGATATTCAACTCAGGAACAGATAACTTGGAATTTTCAACAGTTACATTCAAACTTGTTCTTTGCTTAGATTCAGGTTAAAGGCAGGCAGATGTTATACAGTGCTCTTTGTATCAATTTGGCTTGGTTACTTGAAAGTTACAGTATCAGACCAGGGAACTTAACTGTCCCTCACACTAGTCCAGAGTTTCTCCTTCTTCCTCAGACAGAAGGTCCTTCACTCCCTAAGTGGAGACTCCTGTGAAGGGTTCTATACTAACACCTCCACGTTTGCTTTCCCACAACTTAGTACTAGATTTCTTGTCTGAACTCTTCTCTTCAGTACCACCCTACCTACTCTACTAACCTTCCACTCCAACCCACTCTCTTCCCCCACTGACAACCAACTCCCCTTAACTGTCAACTCCCTGGGGTTCTATGCTCTCGGCCTCAGCCAATCAGAGCCTCTGGAATGTTCATCTTGGCCCCTCCCTGGGCTTCTGCCTGTCACTCCGCCACAGGCCACACTGAAGATGCAAAACCAACAACCACTTTAATAACGAATCGGGCCGGCATCGAGTGTAGGCATGGTCGGGTACCTGCCAAGAGCCCACACCTCAGCAGGGGCCCACGGACAAGAATCCCCCGTAGTTGCTGCTCCTCTTCACCATTGCAACCTGCTTGTTCACCTGCCTTTCATTCTGGCCCAGACAATGGTGGTGGTGGTGAGGAGGAGGAGGAGGAGGAGGAGGAGGAACAGCAGATGCCACTGCCGACTTGCTCACTGGCTCTCTGCCTGTCAGCCAAGCGGGTGGTAGCAATGATGAGAAAGAGGAGAAGGAGCAATAGCAGGTGACAATGGTGGTGAGAAGGTAGACTCACTGAGGGAGGGGGCCCCCATGGAGGCCGTCTTGCCCAAGGGCCCTCAAAAACCTGGTGCGAGCACAGTAATGAAAACTTACTGGCCATGCTAGTGCTACAGTCGGCTGCAGACAAGGCTGAACAGGAAACTGAAAGCACAGTGCCTGAGAGCTGAGTCAGACACTTCCTAGTATGGTCCATACACGACAGCAGTTTTCCCCAACCTGGTGCCCTCCAGGCTTTTCGTACTACAGCTCCCATCATTCTCAGCCAGTGCTGCCATGCTGACTGGGGATTATGGGAGTTGTCATCCAAAACATTTTGGGGCACCAAGTTGGGGAAGGCTACAGAAAGAGTCCGTTTCAATTATATGCCTGCCAGCTGTCAAATCTCCCTCCCTCTTTCTCTGTTACGCACGTATGCACATACCACACACATGACTTGTGTGAGCAGTGTAACAGTGGAGCTGCAAACCCATGTGAGATTACAACTCTTCTGTGAATTGGAGAATGTCCAAGTTGCAGTTTTGCATTTCACAAAAGAGAAAAGGGGATCTTATCGGTGTGACTAACACTCATGTTTACACTGCTAGCGAGCGGGGTTTTGTTTTAGCTTTTGTTTTTTTTTAATGGAAGTCAGTCACTGGCATATGGTCCAAATTGACTCTGAGTACTTGTTGCCTGGTTTTCAGAGAGGACCAAGAATGGCAAGGAGAGACATGAAACAATGGCTTCCATCAGTGAAGGCCATCATCATTTCACCAAAGTCAGACATAACCCTTCCACTCAGATACCTGCAGAGTTGTGCAAGCTAATGCATGCACAAATATACACAGACATTGCATCCCTTCCTCCAAGGAGCTTACCATAGAGTACATAGGCACATACACACACACACACACACACACACACACAATTTTTCTTCACAACAGTTCTGTGGGGTAGGTTAGCCCGAGAGATAGAGACTGGCCCAACATCCTTCAGTGAGCTTCATGATGACTGAATGGGGATTTGAATGACAACCACCTCACATAGACAGGGTTAGCCATTTCCTGTTATGTGCATAACCCAGGATGCTACTCGCATAACCCAGGATGCTACTCCTAAATTCTTTGGCACGAGCTGCCTGCTCTGTCATTCTCTGTTCCCTTTCTACCACCCACACAGAAGTGGAGACCTGGAGGGATGATTTAGGAGACGCAGCTGCTGAGACTGGTGCCATGAGGAGAAGCTACTCCTTTGCAGTACTTGTGTTGAGAGGAGACTGACGATTCAGCATCTGAGTAGGAGAGACTTCCAGACCCAGATGCCGCCTACCTAAACACACCTCACTATGATGAGCTACATATATTTTATATACACAAATATATCTAAATAAATTGAGGGGTGAGTCTGTGTTTCAACTGCCACACTAAGACCTCTATTCTGATTCTGTGTTTGACCTCCAAGGCAACCTTTATAATGTTTTGCTTCTCAATTGTTCCTTCCTTGTCCTGTTCGTTATGCAGTGATATGCACATTGCATCCAATTTGCAGTGCATACTTACTTCCTCCTCCTGTCAACCAAACTATTCTTTTATTTACTCTCTGGGATGTTTCAGTCTCTGTTTCTGTCTCTCTCTCCACCCCCACCCCCACCCCCATTATCAAACTTACACACAAATAAATTGAATAGATGTGCAATGTGTAACTGAATAGATGTGTCATTTTAGTCATTGCAAGAGTAATTTGCCAGGACAAGTAAATAGAATTTATTTTATTTAAAAGTTGGATAAAAACCTTGGAAGAAGTCAGTGTGCTATTGTGAAATAATAGTGGGCTGCACAGTACTAATACACGCAACAAACCAACACAGGGAGAGACCAACTGCATCACCAGCTAATGTACTTTTGGACACCATACAGTCACAGCCCAGCCATTTCCTCTGCTTTTGCACAATGGGATCCACATGTAATAGGGGTAAGAAGAGCCATGCTGGATCAGACCAAAGGCTTGTCTAGTCCAGCATCCTGTTTTCCACAGTGGTAGAGGGGAGATGAAAATTGCCCCATTTCCAGTGGGGAAAAAGAGTGTTGCCCCCACAGTATTCTAATAATGGGAATTCTGAAAGAAGCTCCGTATCCAGGTAAGCGACAGATCTCAAGGAGGGATAAAAATGCATTTCCCCCCTTCAGGTCTTGTTAGGTAGCATCATATTGTTTTCAAGTGTTGCTATTCTATGCCTATAATTTGACACGGTGAGAAAGTGTAACATGCTGCCATGTAATTTCATGCAATTTATTGACAAGTAGGAGACCTGCTTTCTGACAGAACGGACTATTGTGGAACAGCCCTGCACTGGTTAATGAGGGTACCAAATCATAGATTCCCCCCCCTTTGATTCTTTGACCAATTTGCTTGTTGTCTTGATAAAATAGTAATACTAAGGAAGGAAAAAAAGTTACTGGGAACACAGACACACTTTTTAATATAAGGAAGTATCGGAGCATCATCTCTCCTGGAACTGAACTGGAAAAAGATGACCATGGAATTCTCTAACCTCAGCCTGCAGCAAAAGTAAGTAAAAGTGCACAACCAACAGGCCATTGATCAGGCATCAATAGGGCCTGTCCACGCATATATATATTGTGGAGGACCAGCACCCGGGTCCTATGCGTGAGTTTGGCGCTTAACGGGTTAACCGGCACTGAGCTACAGCCCGAACAAGCGGTTGAAATTGACCAGGAGGTTTGCGCAGCAAAAGGAAACTCCAGAGCCTTTGTATGACTATATAAGGCATTTATTTACTACACGTTAAATGGAGCAGAACTAATAGCTTTCTAGGAATACTACAACGTCAACACGACCTGAAGTAACCCCAAGGTTTGTGAATGAAAAGGTTCCCAGGCTAGCGTATTGGGGATAACAGTTGCCTTAGCTCAGAGACTTTACGCTGGTTAGTTTTCTGCCTGGCTCCGGATCTGCCTGACCCGGGGAAGAGAACGGCTTCGCCCAGCCACAGCTGGAGGACTGACTTGATGAAGCGACCCGTGTTCCCAACAACTCCCAGAAGATGTGCAAGGGGTTTTCTACCCCACCTTTTCCCACTCTCCCGCCCCCTGCCTGTCAGGTGGGCTTATCCCTGCCCCCTGTGTGGCAGGTGGGCTTATGCCTGCCCGGGAAAAGATGATGTATCCTGTTCTGGGGTGTACTTTACAGCTCATAGTGTCTTCTTGATGGTCCGCAATTCTCCTTTGTGGATTCTGACCGAGAACTTCCTTGTTGGTCTGCAGGTTTCGTCTGGCAGAGCCAGCACCTCCAGTTCCCCTCCCACCCCCTGTGGAGAGGTTTATGCAGACAGAGCTTGGCAGGGAAATGTGTGCGTGCGTTGCGTGTTGTGTGTGTTCATGTTCCTTTTACAGTTGGGCTTTCTCCACATATATATGTGTGTGTGTGTGTGTGTGTGTATGAATGGCCATTTGGCTAAAGAAAGAAAGCAAAAATAGTTTATTGTCGGGGTGTGCACTGATCACAAGATTCAGTTTGAACCCTGATTCAGTGATTCAGAAAACAGTCTAATTCACCTGGAACAGATCCAGAGGCTGCCTGATTTAACCTGGGGGCTGAATCCAAATCTCCCATTGACTATCATTGGAGATGAACAAATGACATAACTTCTTTGCAGTTTGACAGAATTGGGTGCAGGTTCCAGGCATAATAGCACCTTAAGAGAGGGTACAGCCTGCCAAATTGCAGGCAAATATGTGCAGGGGGGAGGGGTTGTGCCCGGTGCCCTTAAAATAGGGGAGTGTTAAACGGAACTTTTTAATTTCTTAGCAGAATTGAATGAATTTTGCTGGCATAGTTGCCCCTTCTGATAGGATCGTGTCTGCCTAATGTCAGATGAATAGGTATAGGGATTTTGTGCAGGAGCAGCCTTATATCCCCCGATGTTCTTCGTGGGCAACTGTGATGAAAATGACATAGAGCGCAGCGGTGAACCAATATAAGAAACCTACAAAATGTCAGAAGGATAAGTAGGTGCAGCAGTTTTTGTAGAAGGGGAGTCTTCAGATTTGGGGGAGAAGAAGTAATTTATTTCCCCTTTCTTCATGCCATTTTTTTTTTTTGGTGGCATGAAATGAAAATGGTGTACTTCATAGAGGGGTCCCTAAGCAAGAGACCTGCAACATTTCAGAAGGGTAGCTGCAGGGGCTAGTAGGGAGTTATGATGAATGAAAAACAATTAACGTTTTTTTCTGTTTTCTGCTCAACTGGCACTGAAGTCACTGAAGAAAGTGCAATAGTACAGGGGTGCATAATGGATGTAGAGCATACACTGGCAGAGGTGGAAGGACTTGAATATCCAGTATTTTCCAAGCAAGCAACGATGCTGTTCTTACTTTCCTAGGTCCCACAGACTCCACCAAACCACCTTTAACATTCTGGCTCCTAGAGAAAATGAGCAAAGAGCACTGAACACCGGGACTGTCATGCAATATATTACTTCAACATCCCTGCCTCAAAGTGCTGGGACTGGCGAGCCCTGGTAAGACCATTCACTGTGAGCTAGAGCTGCCAGTCACATAACTACACCCCTCCTCTTTCTCCCCCACGTCCCCCTGGTGTTTTCTTTTATGGAGAGCTTGGGGAGAAATGTATCATTTTTTTTTCAGGTGCACTGTCTGTCTCTGTGTCCTTCTGAATTGCTAACACAGCTTCAGAAGGGTTCAGATTCTGTCCGCTTTGAAGGAGCACCACTTCAGTTTGGACATATCCTGAATCTGTCTGAGTCAACCCAATTTGGTTTGGGATCCAGCCAAATCCAAAGTATGCCCCTAGTTTATTGTATTCATTTTGGCCAGAGACAAGAAGCAAGAGGATGCAATGCTTCTCATTGTGTTAGAGATGCAAAACTCTCCACTTCAGACATTACTAGCGCTGTGCCAAAATTGGTCCTTCCATTTCCTGAAGGTTTTCTTCCTCCTGTTAAAGAGGCTTTCATTTTTCTCCCTCATTCTCAGGGTGCTTTAGAATTTCATTTGAATTTGTTTGGGTAGTATTTTTGAGCTTTCCTTATTGTTGTGAGGTGGCTGAGGGTACTTGTACATCTTTTCTTTTTATTACACATCTCTCCACTACACTGCAAAATCCCTGACTGCCCACACAGTCCTGAATTGAAAAAGCCCAGTGGGGTTACCACATAATGTCTTCTGCAGGGCTTTAATTGAAAACACAGAAAGCCGGGAGGAGGCAGATTGCCATATAGAGACTGTTCAGCCACCTCATAACTAAGGTAAGTGTAAGAACCCCAAACTCCACTCATGAGCATTTTACCAACATTTTCTTCTCTTTTGAAATAATTTCCAACAGCAATTTATTTTCTATCAAATTGAATGAGAATGGTTAACAAAAATGCAAAAGATTGGGGTGGGTGGGTTTGCACATGCACAGCACTAGTCATTACACAAGAAGACTGAGAAGAAGAAGTGTGAGTCACTTGTACTTCTTCTCTCACCACACTTCCTAATGTGTGAAGCCAGCCTTTGTCCAACAAGTTTATTGGTACCAAACTGACCATCAGCCCTGATGGAATCTCAATCTTCTTTGCTAGGTGAGGGACCGTAGGTCGGTGGTGGAGCACTTGATTTCCATGTGGAAGGTCCCAAGTTCTGTCAGTGGTATTACAATTTTTTTTAAAAAGGATTAGGTAGTAAGGATGCAATTCTATGTAGATTTAGACAGAAAAAAGACCTACAACTCCCAGCATGCTAGCTGGGGCATGCTGGGAGTTGTAGGCCTTTTCTCTGTCTAAACTTGCATAGGATTGTCCCCTAAGTGATTTTAATGGGTAATGTCCAACGCTAGTCATATGAAGAGTAGACCCATTGAAATGAATGGGACTTAATTTAGTTGTGACTAACTTAAGTCTCATTCATTTCAATGGATCTACTCTATGTAGGACTGCCATTGGATACTACCCAATATGATATATGTCATAAGTTGAACATGTTCTTTTCCTGTCTCCCCAGTCCATTCTATGACAGCAGCCTTCCACCTCTGATCCTGTCAGTTTTACCTCCTCCCAAGTTTTTCTTGTGACAATCCAGATCCCTACATTACCAGTCCTGCTAGAAAACTGAAACTGAAACTGAAACACACACACACACACACACACAACTTAAAAAACAACAACCCACTACCACAATAAACAAATGTAGTGATAGGAGTGAATATACATGTGAGAAATAAACAGTTAAGCCCCATGATTTCACAAAATACCTCTACCTCGGCCATGAAACTCACTGGGTGACTTTGGGCCAGTCATTGATTCTCAGCCTAACCTACCTCACAGGGTTGTTGTGAGGATAAAATGGAGAGGAGGATGAGGATTATGTAAGCCGCCTTGGGTTCCTTGCAGGAAAAAAGGCGGAGTATAAATATAATAAATAAATAAATAAATAAATAAAGTGTGTTGTTTCCCTATTTGGGATCAACAGAACATAAAGAATGTTAAGGTAGATTGCCCATTTTACACATACTTTTTTTTAAAAATGAGCACATTCTCCCAAAGGATGTGAGAATATTTTTTAAAAGCCGCTCTGCAAAAGAAGAATCAAAGTTACTGATGAACATGCATCTGTGCACAGTCACATGCACAGATGTGCATGCAAATCGATACAAGAGTGTTTGGAAATTAAAAAAAAAAATATGAAAAGGGGGTGGCTTGTATACAGAATGCTTAGATTTGAGAATTTAGCTTATTGGCTTCAGAACTATTTTCCTTGCCTTTAAACAGCCACACCCCACCTTCCCTAACACAAATAATAGGAACTGCTTTTGCAGTTACGGTACTGACTCTCACTCAGGTCACATTGAATATATAGTTGATCGTAGCCGATAACTTGCAGGGTAATGATAAGTAAAGCTTTCTAAAGAATATAGGTCTATATTAGTTGTGCTGCTTATGGGATAGGGATTCTTATGACCCAGGAATCCAGTAGTGATCTGGACAGGGACTTGGAGGCTGAAGAGCCAGTGGTGCCCCAACACAGGAAACTCTAGGCCCAAGCACCACTGCAGAACCCAAGGGCCCTGAGCCCAAGCTACCAGCGACCCCCAAGCCCAGCTCCAGTACTAGGCAAGCACCCCCTCCTCCAGCGCCAGAAGCATACCAGGCATGAAGTTGTGGAGAGATGGGAGGAGTGTCCCTTTAAGGCTTCCATTTTGTCGCAATGGTTGGAGTCTGTGACTGCAGTATAAAAGGCTTCAGTTTGATCCCAGAACTTGTTGGAACAAGTTGTTCACTAGGAGCTCTGCTGCCTTGCACTGTGCCCCATGGACTTCTGCTCAGGCCAGAACCCGGCAAAGATGGATGACTCTGTCAATTTTGGTTTCTCTCATTTTTTTCAATCTTAAGTTTCGTTTATCTGGAACTTTGATTTTTTTAAAAAAAGTTTGCATGAAAATTTGTACATATTTTTTTCTGCGCAGTTCTCCCAATATATGCATTTTTAATGCAATTTTGCCTAATATATACATCTTTGCAAGCAATTTTCCTAATATAATGCATGTTGATGTTATTTTCACTAATATATGCATTTTTGTACATTTTTTGAGAGCTCCATTGCAAAATTTGGAGATGTGCAGATTTTGAAGGATAACTGTTTTGGTTCACCTATTGGTTTGAAAGTGTGTAATTAGGTAAGTTCACATTAAAATGTGAAGTGAACAAATTTCTCCCCCATTCCTATTGATAAGGTGTTAGAAGAAACTGCCCTCCAACATTTAATATAATTAATTGAAAACCTATTAAAGGAAATGCTATGCCACCAATTTAAGTAAACATGAGCAATACATTTTTTAAAAATGGCATAGCCTTTATTTGTATTGGTTATGTCGGCATCTTTCTCACTACACATACATCAGTTAGCAATATCTCTTTCAGCAGTGGAAATTTCATTATCACATCTAATTCTAGTTATGCAGCACATTAAGCCTTTGAACAGTTAGCAACTCTAGCTTTTTTTCTCTATTTTGTCATGCCATTTATGAAAGCACAACTATGGTGATTCTGAATTTTGAGCTTGAAGTAGAGAACAAACTGCTCTCCATAGCAGAAGTTAACTTATGCCCCTTGATAGAGAGTGTAAAAGAGCAAACAGCCCACCTAGACTGAGATTTAATAGGAATGGGATGGGCAGCTTGATCCCATGTATGTGGCATTCTTTATAGCAGTGTTCTCCAACCTTGGGTCCCCAGATGTTTTTGGCCTACAACTCCCAGCATGCCCCAGCCAGCGTGCTTTATAGGTTCATCCCATGGCAGCTGATTAGTTGACAGTTTCATCCTTCCGTGCATGATTGTTAGTAAAGAATAAGTGGTTATAGCCCTAAGGTGGACATTTGAATCCTCAGAGTGGCAAAATTATCTCCAATTTGAACCATCCCAAGGATAGGCTCCATGACACAGAAAGGACGACATGTCATCAGATGCCTGTCACTTTGAATAACGGCTTGGTTCCATGTCATTGGTGGAACAATACCACACAGGAGTTAATCACAGCAGTTAATGTCTTGAGATAACTTTGTTTTGCCACTGGGAAGACTAAGAGCAGACCTGTATTTATGAGAAAACTGAAGACCCTCTGAGAAACTATTGCATGACTGTTGTGCCAATTCCTAAGCCTCTTTGGTTTTTCAAAGAGGAAAGTGTTTCACAACTACATTTCATAGTGAGCAAAGGATACTACCCTTGAGCTGTTTGAATACCATGTGAATTATTTTTGAATGGTTTGTTTGTAACTGCTGGATTTTTGGAACAAGCATTTTTTTCTCTTATGTTTTGCTGTCAGGTTTTAATATATTTAAGAGTTAAAGGCTGCTCCATTCCAAAGCCTTGGGCAAGAAAATCCCCAAAGCTTCCAAAAGATGACCAGGCCTTAAACAAACATGGATTTTTAAATTTGTAAACTGCATACGTGAAATTAGTTCCTTAAATATCAAAGTTATATTTAGACATGTTTGAGGCACCTCACCTAAATGATGCACAACCTTGACCTTGAATATTCACTTACCATCACACTTTTTTTTCACTTTCAGCTTTACATTGCATGTGTAGAGGAGAAATAACAACTCAGACACAGTTGTAGGGTACAATTGTGGTAAAAGTAATGGGCCACATTTATTGAACATTGCCCCCGGCCAATTAGGACAATGAACCAAAATTCCTACTCGGCCCCTGGAAACAGGCGACCAGTAAAACCTACACTGCAAACAGGGATGGGAGGGAGGGAGGGAGGGAGGGAGCCGCGTCAGAAAGGAGGCATAGGGAGAGGCATGCGAGCCTAATAACGGCTCTACCACCCCTCCCACTCTGCCTCCTGATTGGAGCCTCACGGATCAGACCACTGTGGTCCGACTCACCACTCCCCCCGTGCGCAAATAGTTTCCCCCCTGCCGCCACAGCTATGTGTGTCTGGGAGGGGCATTCTACAAATTAATGTAATCAATGTGTGAATGGTACTGTGTGTGCTAGTGCCTTAGATAGCAGCCTTGGGTACTCGAGTGAAATAAATAGTTTATAAATTAGAAGTGCATGGATTAATGAGCAAGTACCACTTCTGAGGGCGGCGGGTGTTTGCAGTGAGCTATATGCCTCCAGTACTGCATATCAACTAAAAAGGAGGGAGAGTCCTGTATATGCTGGGTATGTTGCATTTTAGAAAAACACACATTTGCACCCACCCATAGATAATTTGACAGCCCTTTACGTATGCACAAATTGCTCATACATACATATAGTAAATCAGTCCTTCCCCCCCACCTCTGTCCCCAGGTGACTGCAGCCATGGCAGCTGCAATGCATTTTAACCCCACCCCCTTGGGCTATAACTGAAGAGGAGGAGCAAACTCATCATAGCTGTTACAAGTTGCAGAAAAAATATTAAAATGCACAAATCTGTGAAATCAAAAGTTTGCTCTGAATACCCCCTATTTCCCCTCTTATTTTACTGAGTTTCATATATCTATGACGAAGCCTAATGCATGTGCCAATGTTTTTTCATGCAACATGGTAACTGAAATAACTTAACTAAATAAAAGATTTTGTTCCCAAGGGGCAGTAGGACAGTGTTGCAATTTTCCTTCAACAATTGCTGCCTTTCCTTGGCACTCTCCAGGACAATTTATGGTAAATGATCCTTGTTTCTTTGAATCCCTCCTCTTCCTCCTCCCCTCCCACGCAGAGTCAAATTTGGTAGCCAACAGCAGCAGGGCATATTTATTTGGTTTGTAATTGGTTGATGTGTCCTTGTCTCGGTTGGTTTGCTTCTTCCGCAGGACTTGCTTATGCAAGATAATACAGTAACCCTACTGTGTAACTCTTTGTGGTCCCCTTGGAAGGGTTATTTTTTAGGGTTGGGGGGGGTTGTGCTGTTTTACATATGCTCATTTTTATTTCACCTTTTAAAATTTTACTTCTAAAATCAGGGCTTGTTTGCTAAGGACTGCCAATATTATATAAATTATGAAATGGTATCAAGAAGGTCTAGAGGCATTACTTACCCATACAAAGCAACTTATTAACACTATCCAGTACTTTTACACATACACCAGGTATTTATAAATATACTATACTTTGCAGGAAATGGTTTGGTTTTGGGAACAGTCTGGCAGTTCTGAAATGGAAGCTAGCAAGCATGCAAACACAACTTACTCCCCTCTATGCATATATTTAGCTCTTCTGATCAGGACTGCATGAGTATCACTGTGATTGCGATCTATGTCTTAATTGCTGCCATTGGCTTAAGTCCATGCTTGCTGGCTATCCTAAGGGTCAGATGTGATACCATCATCATTAGGAAATGAATTACTGGATTGTGAGGGATTGAGGCCTACACAGGCTTGAGTTTGCTGAAGCCTGAAGGCCCAAACACTTCCCTCGATTAGTTGAAGCCTGAAGGCCCAAACACTTGGATGGGAGGGGGAGTTTGAGAGTTTTAGTTCACCCAATAGAAGTTAAGAATTAGTTCTCCTGTGCAAGGTCACATGGTTATAACCTTCAATTCCTGGGAAGGCTATATATATATGTGGGGTGTGGTCAGCTAGCAGCAGTGGGAGCCTGACTGCAGAAGCAGAAGCAGAGAACCAGCAGAGAGAGAAGCTAGAGAGAGAGAGAGAGACAGACTGACTGCATAGGAGATAGGTAGTCTGAAGTTAACCTAGAGAACGTTGGACTGTTTGTTTGTTTGTTTTTTTCATACTTGCTTTTGGATTATAACCACTCTATTAAGTAAATACCCTAATATCATAAGTAAAGTGCTGTTGTTTACCCTGAAAGTTTGGAGTGACTTATTCACCACGTCTACAGCCTACACCCATGCTATTGGAAGCTGTAAAAGGACTTGATCTCCTGGAATGGGAGGGGCTTTGAGGAGAGGCAGAGATCTCGCAAAGGCAGGTTAAGGGGTCCCTGCAGTAGCGGAACCTTGACAGATGGTGGCAGCGGAGCGATCCTGAACAGGGAGATTAAGCACTCCAAACAGAAATTGGGTTTTTTTACTAATAGAGCTGGCAAAAGCAGTGTATGTTTTAACTTCAGGACTGAGGAATAGGGACCCAGTGAGGCTATTAAAATGAGCCAGTATCTCTCCATGAACAAAACTGCCCTGATTGAGCAGTGTAAAAAGGACAATTTGCCATGGGAGGAGAAAACAGCAGAGGAACTGAAAGTTATGCTGATCTCCCAGGCGGCAATAGAAGGAGCTGCACCCTCTAGCCCTAGTGTAGCAGGACCCCAAACAAAAGAATGGGAGCTCCGTGAACAGGAACTGTGGCTAGTGGCAAAGCAGAAGGAAGAGGAGACCTCTTAGAGTGGGAACGGCTTCGACTGGAGCAGGAGCAACTTAAGGCCCAGAAAGAGCAACTGCAAGCCCAAGAGGAACAACGCAGACACAAGGAAAAGGCGCGGCAGGAGCAACTTAAAGCCCAAGAGGAACAACGCAGACACGAGGAAAGGATAATGCAATTGAAACAGGAGCAGCCTGTCAGAGTTACCCCGAAGGACTTCACAGCATACACCCCAGGAGAAGACCCACAAGTGTTTTTGACCACTTTTGAAAGGGCAGCACAGAAGTGGGGACTGCAGGAGGGTGATTATATGAAGTTTGTGCCTAATTTAATCAAAGGGGAGCTGGCAGAGATTTATAATAGCATGCCAGAGAGGGAGGCTGTTTCCTATGCTCAATTCAAAGAAACGGTGTTTAAAAGGTTCAGGTTAGGCCCTGAGCACTTTAGGAAAAAGTTCAGAGGGTTAACACCTCAACCTGGTAAATCTATGGTAGAGTTCGCAACAAAATTAAAAAACCTGCTACTAAAATGGGTGGATGGAGCAAAAGCTGACAACAGGGAAAAGGTGCTAGAGCTTATGGCCCTGGATCAGTTTTATTTTCGGTTGCCCAGAGAAATAAAACTGAAGGTTAAGGATAAAGATCCTGAAACTGTAAACCAAGCTGCAGAAATGGCTGACAAATTGATTGAAAACCGGGAAGGGTTAGGCCCCAGGATTGAGTCTGAGAAGAAGGGGGGGAGATGGGAAGCCCCAAGTAAAAAGGAGTTCAAAAAACCTCCTTTTGATCCTTCTCACCCCAGAGACCAGTGCCTGCTATTCGTGTGGTCAGACAGGCCACATCAAGAATAGCCGCCCCAAGTTACAAGCAATAACACCAGCTAACCTAGGTAGTCCTAAACCCGAACAAACCAAGCAACAAGGGGTAGCAAGCATAAAAAAACCTTATAATTGTGGATTTGTGATCACCAACAGGGAAGAGGTTAATAATCAGTTTAAAGAACCTGTTTATGTAAAGGATAAGACCATCATGGCGATGTTGGATTCTGGAGCTGATGTTTCTCTGATCCGAGCAGATTTGGTGACACCTGAAGATTTGGTACCGGGAATGTCTATTGAGATCCAGGGAGTGAATGGTCCCTCCTTTGAAGTCCCAGTAGCAAGGTTATCCATAGAATGGAGGGGATGGAGAGGTCTGTATGAAGTTGGGGTGATGGAACCTCCAACCCAATTTGCCCCTATCATTGTGGGAAAGGATATAATGGGCCCAGAAGCTCAAATATGTGTGGTAACCCGCAAGCAAAAGGAAAGGGAGGAAACTTCAAGACAGGACCAGGCAAAAGCTAATGGGGTAAAAGAAAAGGTACTAGAGGTACAACCCACAGTGATTCCGGAAGGTCCAAAACCAACCCCAGACCCTCCCCAAACCGAAACAACAGAACAAGCCTCCATGCAACCTGTAGACCTGAAAGCCAGTGAAACAACCGAGGCAGGTGGTTCTGTAGAGGAGAAGGCGCTAGAGACCCCTTTTCCTGATTTAAGAGGAGTAGAGGAATTCAAGCAGGAAGTCCCCAGTGATCCTAGTTTGGAGCCTCTGAAAAGAGTTGCTCTCCCTCAAGAGAGGCCCTTCTCTGAGGAAAGAAGGGAGCAGATTATTTGGGAGAAAGGATTGCTGTATAGGCTGTGGTTACCAGAAACCCAAGAGTTAACCTGGGAACCACTAAAGCAACTGGTAGTACCTAACTAATTCCGGCTAAGGTTGCTAGAACTAGCCCATGATGTGCCATGCGCAGGACACTTGGGGAAAAACAAGACTAAACAAAGGCTCATGGCAAACTTCTTTTGGCCTGGGATTGCTAAGCAAGTAGCAGAGTACTGCAGGTATTGTGAAACCTGTCAGCATGTGGGGAAGGCAGGGCATCACAGTAAAGCCCCTTTGCAGCCTCTGCCTATTATAGGAGAAGCTTTCTTCAGGGTGGGCATGGATATTGTAGGGCCTTTCACTAAACCAACCCGCAAGGGAAAAAAGTACATCCTCACAGTGGTGGATTTTGCCACAAGATACCCGGAAGCTGTAGCACTAGCCTCTATAGATGCTCCATCTGTAGCTGAGGCTTTGCTAACTATATTTTGCAGAACTGGATTTCCCTCTGAAATCTTAACAGATTGTGGGTCAAATTTCCTCTCCGAGATAATGGAATGTCTGTGGAAGTGTTGTGGGGTAAAACACTTGAAAACCACTCCTTATCAACCCCAATGCAATGGAATGGTGGAAAGATTTAACGCCACACTCAAAGGAATGATTAGGGCTTATGTAAACACACACCCAAATGAATGGGATGACAAACTGCAACACCTACTCTTTGCCTACAGGGAAGTTCCACAGGAATCTACGTGATTCTCACCTTTCGAGCTGTTGTATGGCAGAAGAGTGAGAGGCCCTCTTGATCTCCTGAGGGAAAACTGGGAAGGTAAACTCGTAGAAAACAAAACCTCTGTGGTGGATTATGTGTTAAAACTTAGACAAACCCTAGATACACTCTGTAAACTAGTTCAAGTCAATGTAACCAAAGCCCAAGAGGTGCAAAAGTTCTGGTATGATCAAAAGGCACGCTCTAGAGTATTTGAGGTAGGGGATCAGGTAATGATATTTCTTCCTCTGCGCAAAGACAAGCTTAAGGCTGCTTGGGAAGGCCCCTACACAGTCAGAGAGAAAATGGATGATTTAACCTATGTGGTGGTTAAAGAAAAATCTGAAAAAAGACCCAGGGTAGTACATGTAAATATGATGAAGCCACACTATGAGAGGAGTGGAGTAGTTTTACAGGTGCAGAAGGTCCCAGAAGTATACTTAGGGCACAGGGTTGGAAATGGTCATATCACACCTTTATGGGACAAGGTTGAAGCTATCAGAACCTGGGACATACCTACAACCAAGAAACAGATCAGGTCATTCTTGGGATTTGCTGGGTATTACAGGAGATTTGTTCCCCATTTTGGTGAAATTGCTGGACCTTTCACCGATTTAACCAAGAAATGTAAACCTGACAAAATTATGTGGACTGATGAATGTCAAAGAGCTTTTGATAGACTAAAGGACATTTTAAGCTCAAGGCCTGTGTTAAGAGCACCTGACTTTGAAAAAACCTTTATTGTGGCTACAGATGCCTCTGAGACTGGCATAGGTGCAGTATTGTTACAAGACTATGACTCTGTTAAACATCCAGTAGCCTACTTGAGTAGGAAGCTTCTACCCAGGGAGAGAAACCTGTCTACGATCCAAAAGGAATGTCTGGCAGTAGTGTGGGCTCTGGACAAGCTCAAGCCTTATGTTTTTGGGCAAAAATTTACTTTATGGACTGATCATCATGCCTTACAATGGATACAAACAATGCAAAATACCAACTCCAAGCTTCAGAGATGGTCTTGGAAATTGCAGGAATTTCAAATGAACATTGGACATGTGCCTGGGAAGGAGAATCTGATAGCTGATGCTTTGTCTAGGAAATAAACAAAAAACAGTTGCCTTTTTGTGTAGGTTAACGTTTCACAATTCTCTTCTGTAAAAGGGAAATTGTTCCACTTGAGGAGAAGGGGGGGAAGATGTGAGGGATTGAGGCCTACACAGGCTTGAGTTTGCTGAAGCCTGAAGGCCCAAACACTTCCCTCGATTAGTTGAAGCCTGAAGGCCCAAACACCTGGATGGGAGGGGGAGTTAGAGAGTTTTAGTTCACCCAATAGAAGTTAAGAATTAGTTCTCCTGTGCAAGGTCACATGGTTATAACCTTCAATTCCTGGGAAGGCTATATATATGTGTGGGGTGTGGTCAGCTAGCAGCAGTGGGAGCCTGACTGCAGAAGCAGAAGCAGAGAACCAGCAGAGAGAGAAGCAGAGAGAGAGAGAGACAGACTGACTGCATAGGAGATAGGTAGTCTGAAATTAACCTAGAGAACGTTGGACTGTTTGTTTGTTTGTTTTTTTCATACTTGCTTTTGGATTATAACCACTCTATTAAGTAAATACCCTAATATCATAAGTAAAGTGCTGATGTTTACCCTGAAAGTTTGAAGTGACTTATTCACCACGTCTACAGCCTACACCCATGCTATTGGAAGCTGTAAAAGGACTTGATCTCCTGGAACGGGAGGGGCTTTGAGGAGAGGCAGAGATCTCCCAAAGGAAGGTTAAGGGGTCCCTGCAGTAGCGGAACCTTGACATGGATGGAATTAATCTCTCAAACCGTCCTCTGTCCTGGAGAACAGGACCACTCTTAATTGGACTAGGAGCATGATTTTGGTTTGGAGTGTGAGGCCCTTAGGTTGGACACTGAAGTAGGGTCTGTGGCCATGCTCTTGTGACATCCAGGGTTGACTGCAGCAGCTGCATGGTCTATGTGAGCTGTCCTTGAAAATTGCTCAGAAACTTCAACTAATCCAGACGGAAAATGGAAGCTGTTAATCCCAGCTGTCTGTTGTTGTTGTTTTTAATGGAAATTATGTTGTTCATCACATGCAACAAAGTGATGCACAGCACATTTGATAAAGATTGTAATAGGTTTCCACGATGGCCTTCAGTGGTGAACAAGTTATACCACGGTTGCTATACTACATTACATTTATACATTAGTAGGACTGACTCACTTTGGGTAAATTAAAGAATCAATTAGCACAAACATATTGCCCTTCACAGTTAGCATGTATTATGCCATGTCCTTGCATAAATCAGTAATTTAAAGCTGCTGGTGATCTCACATGGAATAATGACAGGAAGCATTAACCAAGTGTAATTTTTTTTTTTTAACCAGACTGAGTATAGCATTGTATTCATGCCCAGAATGTGAGATAAAGTAAAGCCAGGCGGCTGCATGGCAGAATGCTCTGTATATGTATATACATATTTTAAAATAAATAGATCAGTCTAGCACATTTAAAAGTACCATGCTTGATGCATGCTATGTTCAATCCATGATTTCCCCTGGATTTGAGATTTGCTTATTTTCTGACATTGTCAACCTCTAGTGGTCCAGTTTCTCCTGCAGATTTAAATTCAATTCTTAAACTAATTTGTTGGCATAGGGAACCATGACAGGGAATATGAGAGGGAAAGCCGCTTTGCCATTGACTCTATCATCTCAGATTTGGGTGTATGAGAGTTCAGAGAGGTGGAGAGAACATTTCCTGCCCTGTCACAGTGCCCAGCTGCCAGCTAATTCTACCCATTTGACAAACAAATGGGTTTGGAGGAGTTGTTGGCACTTTAGCATCTTAGTCTGTATTGCACCAAACAAATGGTCAATAAACAGAGCTATTAAAATGAAACAGGACAATAAGTGTTAAAATAGAGCATGCCCAAGTGTTTGAGAGGTCAAATAAAAGGGCAAAGGGTAAACAGTTGTCAAGCCATCCAAAAGATCACACAAAACGTAAAGCGTGCACATCTCATCTGGTGAATGCAGGAGATGGGAGAATTCAGGAGGGTGGTGGAGGTCATGACCTAGAATCTCTCTGTGGGTGTCCTTGTTGCTGGTAGAAGACCTGAATGAAGCCTGATCTGAATGTGGAATGTACTATGTACTACGGATATCCCCATTCATCTGCTTATGAGGAGAGAGATGGGAGGGACAATACATTGGGAGATTGCTGGAGTTGGACAATCTGCAGTATAAGGAAAGAGTTAGGGGCCTATGGTCTTGCTTTTCTCAGGACTCAACACTTCTGTGCTTGTTGGTGGAGGTTGCATTCACTATATCATCTCTATAACGGCCTCAAACAATTCTGTATTCCAACTTCTATAAGCCCAGTGATGCACAGCCTCAGCTGACTTTGAGCCTGCTTCTTCCTGCTATGGTAGAGATTAATGTTGTTTCCGCATTCATTAAGAGCATCAGCCTGACCCAGTTGAGATACAGCTCCCTTGCATTACATGCTGAAGTACGCTTCACACAAATGGCTAGCACATGGAGACTGTATTAAAGTTTGGCATATGGAATCTCTCCTTTGAAACAAGCCGTTTTCTGTTTGCCAATGCGCCACATATATCAGCCCACATTGTGTGGTTTGTCTCCACAACACCGGAAGCCACCACTAAGAATATCTGGTGGGGGCATGAAGAGGTGGTAATGGTGGCATGAATATGCAGTGGGAGAAGATCCAGGTGCAAAACTGATAAGCACATCCTGCCTTGCCACACAGAGGCAATTTCAAATGGCCTCCACCTGGCAGCCATATTGTGTGAAGCAGCCCCATTCCTTAACAGGCTGTTGGGCAACTGGTCACTGTTGGTCCATCCTCCATAAATGGATCTTAACTCTGGTAATTTCACTATGTACGGTAGACAGAGAAGTTGAACTGCTGTAATCACAACTAGCTTGATGAGTTGTAGGCTTCGAGCACAATGGATTAAGTCTACTGCAGCTCTCCTGCCGATGGTGTGATTTTTAAAATCAGTCTTCCTTTAGGTACATTGTTGCTATATATATTTCTGTTTCTATTCACTAGAAGGGTGTTTCTTAGAGGCCAAAAATCATTAGGGGTCCCTGGCTGCCTTGATGTTTTAAAAGTTTGCTCTGTCCTATGGAGGTTTTTAAAGCATTTATACACTTTAGTTCTTTTTTTGTGTGTGCTCTGGATCAATTTACACAGGCCAGGCAAAGGGTAAAAGCTTTCCCCTTTCTTCTTGAACTTTATTTGCTCCTTATACCATCACACACTGCTCAAGAGAATGAAGCTGCCTCATAAACTTTAGATATCAGCATGATAGGATCACAGTGAAAAAATCAAACTGCAAGTTCCAAACCGCGAGGGCAGGAAAGCACTGACAAAACTGGGAGGCTCAGCTCCAGAACAAGGTGGGTGGCCACCCTAAGCCCAGAGAGCGAATCAATAGCTTACCCACCGGCAAAGTCACAGGCCAGAGGTAGCTCCAAAGTTGCGCAAACTCTATTCTGATATACACCAAGAAGCTACACAAATTTGATCAGGGAATTTATACAGTTTCAGTGAACTTTTGGTAAAGGATTCAAAATGCTGGATTGGGAGATGGAATAATCGCTACATTTTAAAGGTCTTTCATCCAGACCTTTAAAATGCACAGCTTCCTCCAGGTAAACTTTGCACTCCCAACTGCTTGATGTTACCTATCAACCGTTCCTGAACGTGTAATGCCAGAGTACAAAATGGGCTCTACTCTGTGGTGGTGGGCAGCTCTGGAGCTGAGGCTCACCAGCGTGTTTTCTCGACACCCCACATACCAGGCTAGCCTTCTGCCTGCACTAAGACTTTTCACGAGGGTCACACAACATGTTACATTAACTGCGTAGTGAGCAGCTGAGGATCATCTCTTATTTTGCTCTAGAATAAGTGTGTGAAGTCCCAATTTGGATTAAACCTCCCCTCCCACTACCCCCCCCCAAATCTCCAGCCTACATGTGGAACTTAAAAAAAAAGAAGTCTCCATTAGCATCATGCAGGGGGGGGGGAGATTTCAGGGAAAAGTGGGGTGGGAAGAAGGCTCAATCCTGCCCTTCCACTTACTCTAGAGTAAAATAAAAGATTATCCTCAGTTATACACTATGCAATTAACGTAACATGCAGTTTGACCCCAAGATATGACCACCTGAAAGGCTTGAACTTTTGATACCTGGATTTCCCAGAAGACATGCTAAAAGGTCCAGCAGCTGGCATCAAGTCCAATATATTGTCTCAGTGATTCTACACTCCCACTTCCTTCAGTGGGTGGTGCTATGAATCAATTACTTTATTAGCTAATCTCCAGTTCTCTGTGCAATCTCTCTTGGACACATCAAATTACGGTTGCATGACCTGGTTCTTAGGTACACCTGAGAAACTTGCACCATTGGTTTCTTGGCACAGGAATAGCAATATTGGTGTGACACGAGGACATATTGGCGCCTAGAAGAAACTGTGGTCCCTTTCATCCATAGGTATTTATGTATTAAATAATTAATACCTTAATATATCACCCTTCGAATAAAAATAAAATCAGGGTTTTATTTATTGTATTTTATTTACACAATAGTCAGTTAAAACAATGTCACACAATACAGCAAAAATGCAGTGAAAAATAAAACAGCAGTTAATGCAGTAGAAAAGCAATTCAAATTTAGAGCTAACTTTTTTGCTTTTAAGCCTGGGAAAATGAAAAGGTATTTGCATAGTGTTGAAAGTATAACAACATGTATGTCAAGTAAGCCTCTCTGGGGAGAGTATTCCACAGGAAGGGTACCACCGCCCAGAAGGCTCTCTCCCTGGTTGCTACCTGCTGCATCTCACTCAGCATGGGCCTTTGAAGACCATCTGAAAATGCCAGTCGGGCAGCCTTCCCCAACCTGGTGCTCTCCAGACACTTTGCACCACCACTCCCAGCATTCCTGACCATTGGCCATGCTGGCTGGGGCTGATGGGAGTTGAAGTCCAAAACGTCGGGAGGGCAGCAGGTTGGGGAAGGCTGTATTATTAGGGTCTGGCAGTAGTATGGGAAAAAGCAAGAGGGAAGCCCTCCCACACCATGAAGCTGTAACCTGTATAAGTTGTAACCTGTAAACTATCCCCTCCTAAATTGTTCTATAATCCTGACTAAAATGTATTTTATGCTGCCCTGTCTGTGTTGAGCACCTATTATCTGCTGATCATCTTCATTCTCCCCTGTCATAAGTGAATAAAAAGGGGCTATGTTGTACTATTGTCAGTTTTAAATAAATTTGATGAAACAAATGGTTGTGTGATTTTTAAATACTGCAATTGGGAAAATATGAATATGTCTAAGCATCACTGCAAGACAGCATGAAGCTTCCTTAACTTATAGCCCCACCAAATAAAAAAGAGGTGGTTTTTTTGTTTTGTTTTTAAACTACAGTACATGTACAATTTCTAATGAGCATGAACTCTGAATTTTATTAACTCCTTTCCTTACGGGCAGGAATCACATGCCTGTAAAAAATGTTCCGAGTTGAAATTCAACTGGAAAAGCCATTTCTACATAAATGCTTTCTGTTTTTAGATCCCTGGCTTGTTCTCTTTCAGTTGAAATATAGGATAGTGTACAATAATGTACTCTTGGTGCACTACATGCAGTGTGTGTGTGTGTGCGTGCACGCACGCATAACACGGTCACACATAACAAAGAAAACACACAGACACGGTCAGAGAGATAATACTGATAGGCACACAAGAGACATACAAATAAAACTGAAATGAAATTTAATGCAGCTAGGGCTAGAATCAGGGATGGGTAAGGGTTGATGAAAGTGACTTATCTAATAACAGCAACACAGATTACACTCAGAACAGACACAAACAACAGCAGGATTAAAGAAAGAAAAATTAGGGTGCAAGAGGGATTGGATTTTAGGAAAGGATTTGTCTGGAATAAGGCATGAAGAAACAAGGATTAAAGGTCGTCACACTAGGAAAATGCAAACCCTTTAAGTGTTGCTGGTCCTAAGATATTCAACTTGCAAAGAAACATGAAAATGATGAAATGGCTTTGGATTATCTTTCTATGACCCTTCCAAAGGCACTTGGACTGGAAGTAAGAGAGCCTTTTAGAAGTCCAAGTAAACTATGTTCACCCCTGTCCACATGTTTATTGACACTCTCAAAGAACTCTAATAGGTTAGTGAGACATGACTTACGTTTGTGGAAGCCATTTTGATTTTTTTTCAGCAGGGCTTGTTCTTCTATATACTAACTAATTTTATCTTTAATAATGCTTTCAACCAATTTACCTGGAACACACATTAACCAGCCTATAAGTTCCGGGATCCCTTTTTAAAAATTGGTATTACATTAGCTATTTCCCAGTTCTCTGGTACAGAGGCTGATCTTAGGGACATGTTACATATTTTTGTTAGATGATCAGCAATTTCACATTTCAGTTTCTTAAGAACTCTAGGATGGATTGACCTTTCCATTTGTCAATAAAGTTGAGAACTTCTTCTTTTGTCACCAATGTTTACCTCAGTTCCTCAGACTACTCTCCTGAAAACATCAGTTCAAGTGCAAGTATCCACCCTGCACCTTTTGCAGTGAAGAGAGATGAAAAGAATTCATTCAGCTTCTCTGCAATCTCATCTTCCTTTAGTACTCCTTTAACTCGGTTGTCATCCAACGATCTAACTGCCTCCCTAGCTGGTTTCCTGCTTCTGATAAAATAATTCCTTATTGTTGACCTTTATGTTGTTAGCAATATGCTCTTCAAAATACTTTATTTTGCATCTCTTATTGTCTGCTTGTATCTCCTTGGTGCAAGTTTGTGCTCCCTTTTGTTCTCCTCATTTGGGCAAGACTTCCATTTTCTGAAGAAAGCCTCCTTTTCTCTAATAGCTTCCTTGACACTGCTTTTTAACCATGCTGGTGACCTCTTGCACTTGGTGCTACCTTTTTCCTAACTTGTGGTATACATTGTAGCTGAGCTTATAATATTGTGGTTTTGAGTAACCTCCAAGCATTTTAAAAGTAATTTCATAGAATCATAGAATAGTAGAGCTGGAAGGGGCCTATAAGGCCAGCGAGTCCAACCCCCTGCTCAATGCAGGAATCCAAGTCAAAGCATCTCTGACAGATGGATGTCCAGCTGCACCTTGAATGCCTCCAGTGTGGGAAAGCCCACTACCTCCCTAAGTAGTTGGTTCCATTGTCATATCGCTCTAACAGTCAGGAAACTTTTCCTGCCATACAGGATGAATCTGGCTTCCTCTGACTTGAGCACATTATTCTGTGTCCTGCAATCTGGAATGATTGAGAAGAGACCCTGGCCCTCCTCTGTGTGACAACCTTTCAAGTACTTGAAGAGTGCTATCATATCTCCCCTCAGTCTTCTCTTCTGAAGGCTAAACATGCCCAGTTCTTTCAGTACTGCGTCCAGTTCTGGGCACCACACTTTAAGAAGGATGTAGACAAACTGGAAAGGATTCAGAGGAGGGCAACAAGGATGATTAGGGGACTGGAAACAAAGCCCTATGAGGAGAGACTGAAAGCCCTGTGAGGAGAGACTGAAAGAACTGTTAGAGCAATATGCCAATGGAACCAACTACCTAGGGAGGTAGTGGGCTCTACAACACTGGAGACATTCAAGGTGCAGCTGGACAGCCATCTGTCAGAGATGCTTTGACTTGGGTTCCTGCATTGAGCAGGGGGTTGGACTCAATGGCCTTGTTGGCCCCTTACAACTCTACTATTCTATGATTCTATGATCCCAAAGGTCTCATCCACCAAGCTCTCTGCCTCTCTTAGTTTCTCCAGGTCAGCAACTTTGGGTTCAAAGGAATGTACAGTATTTGTTCCCGGAGAGCCAGGAGATCATTACACCGAACACACACCCATGATTTCTGTCCAGCTGACAGACAATCATATATGTAATGTAGCACTCAGTGCAATACACTGGATAGGCCCCACACCCCTGCTGGTTTTCTACCTTCATAACGGTTTTTTTATTGTTATTATTGGAAACTGAAAAACTGAGTCATTTATTAGGAAAAGGTGGGAATTTATTTATAGTTATTTAGTTATGTTTATAGTTCTTTATTTATAGTTACTTATTAGGAGAAGGTGAGGAAGAGTCGACTGTCCTGGCCTCTTCACCCTGTTGATAAACTCGCTAGGGTGCTTAACTTCCTTGTGTGTTGACACTTTGTCACTGGGGTTCCTCATGCTCAGAGAGCGCTGGACTCCACCCCAATTGCACAGGCTCTATCCCTTAACTGCAGTGAGGGTGAAGACAGATGTAATAATAGAAATATTAAAAGAGAACCCTCAATATGGGCCGGTTCACACGACATGGGAACCGTGGGGGAGCAGAAGCCCCCCGCAGTTCCCATGTCACGTGAATGCCGGCCGGGGGTGCCCCCGTGGGACAGCCGCGCATGGGAAGCATGCAAAGTGACCATGGGCGGTAGAGGGGTAAGCCCCTACCGTGTGTGGCCACCGTGCTGTGCGAACAGCGGGCGGCTGGCCATCCCACGGGGGCCTCCCCTGGCCGCATAGAGGTGGCATCCCAGATTGGCCGGAGCTGCAGCCACTCCAGCCTGTAGGGGCAAATGGCCCCTCTGGGCATCCTGGGGCCACTGCCCCCTAGTGCCGGGAGGCCCGCACTGCGGTATGGGGACTGCCAGCTCCACCGGGGTCCGCCCAAGTGTGCGGGGTGCAGGTCATCTGCGGCACCCTGCCAGACCTCACGGACAGCCCTGTGGTGCCTCCCCCGCTCGCCGCCTGGATCGTATGAACCGGCCCTATGTTTCTGAGCCCTAGTGCAAGCCTGGCTTCCTACTTTAAATGAAAGATGTATATACCAACGATCTAATGCCGGCTCATCCATCAGTCTTGCCATTCCCCATTCTTCAGGCAGACTGTACAGTTAATTTTTCAAAAGCACCACATGTGTATGCGTTTATCCATCCACTCATTGCCTTATTATTATTATTATATTATTATTATTATTATTATTATATTATTATTATTTCAATTGGAAACTTTTAAAATAGTACAAAACCACACCAAAGGTGGAAGATTCTTGATGACATCACAGGTGCCAGTGAATTAGCATCATCCACAGCTGGCTTCTGTTGCAAAGTTACATAAGTGACCTTCCCCTCATCCCCTTGCAATCCACATTTGGATTATCTATGGTGAGGATGCTTCTATATGGGCTCATGCTTTAATAGTGTTATGCCTGTCTTCATTCAAAATGAATCTGAAAGGAAGAGAGGGAGGAAGAGGAAGATGAATTACTGAGAAGGCTACTCATCAGACAGCCATGCACAATCTAGGCATTGTCTAGAACACTGTGCCCTTCCTGGCCTAGACCCCATGCCATTTGCAGCTGTTGCCTCTGCCTCTTGCTCTTTGTGGCTGGGTAGACTTCCGGTGGTGATTTGAGCTTTAGGAGCTGTTTTGAGGGGGTAGTGAAAATTGTATAATATACTGCAAGTCTGATTTTAAATTCAGTGAAAGTAGTCCATGAACTCCCAATGATGTTGTTGCTGTACTCCTTATTTCCAATATTTTAAAAGCTTCAGGTTTGAGAGAGATTAGGGTTCAAGGAAACTCTTTCAGAAATTTAAAAAGGAAGAAACACTTATCAAGCTTTAGGATTGCCAAGTAACAATGAGTTGGGTTGCACAAAGGGGAGGAATCCCTCTGGAAGACGAGCTGTCTGCAGGCAATGTGAAAATATAAATAACGTAGTTAAAACAGTGAGGGAGATGGCAAGGGTGTGTGAGTATAGCATATTTGGGATGAGAAGAAAAGGGCATGTCACATATTTGTGTAATTAGTTTTCAGCTCTGCTCTCTAATAGATCTTTGATTTATGTGCACTTGCAATTTTCCATTCATACTAGTTATGTGTTGAAGAGCCATAGAGTTACTTTGATTCTTAGTGACTAGAACAGAGCAGACAAAACTTTTTTTCAAAGAACAAAGTGAAATGCTGTATAAACTTCAACTCCTGCTTCCTGTTTTCCCTAATTTAATCAAAAGCAAGGGAGATTTGTTGTACAGCACGGGAACATATTTTAGGATATGTCATATTTCAGAATTCCTTTTCTGCTTGCGACGTCGTGAACATAGTGGCTCTGGTTCAAGCCAACCACATCTTGGAAAGTGGTATATATCATCTAAAAATATTAAGCAGAGTAGCGGGACTTTTAACATTAATCACATGCTGGTCTTTTCCTATGCTATATTCCAACCAGCTGAGGCCCACAGAGAATCAGTGAAAGTCAAACCGAAGACCAAAGCTTTGAAGGCACCTGCACTTTTGCTCTTTTAATAGCTCATCATCTTAGGTTTTTCCAGTCAGATGGGTGGCTCCTCTCAATGCCTGCCATAGACAGGACATAACAATGTATATGATTTCCTTTTAAAGACCCAGTTGGCAGTGCCAGAACAGGTCTCCTCCCAGTCTTGCTCTGAAGGTTGTGGGCTCTCCCACACTGGAGGCATTCAAGATGCAGCTGGACAACCATCTGTCAGAGATGCTTTGACATGGATTCCTGCATTGAGCAGGGGGTTGGACTCGATGGCCTTATAAGCCCCTTCCAACTCTACTATTCTATGATTTAAATCAGGAAACTAGCATAGTTCAGTGGCTGAGCACTTGGTTTCCATGCACAAGGCCCTCGGTTCCATTCATGGTGAGAACAATGAATAGGGGATGCAGCCAAAAATTCAGGTTTGTGGTCCATTGCTGAAAAATCAGCTGCCACTGTGGGGATCCCACCTCAGCATGAATTCTCTTCCTGGTCTCGACTCTCTGAGACTTTACCCAAATGAATGGCACTCAGAACTAGGGTTGAGAAGGAAATTTGTTTGGTCTACATTTTAATAGGAACCAACTTAATTTGTACTTCCCAAACTAACACACAAAATAGAATGCAATTATCCTTTGCCTTTTCCACTTTTCTCTGAATGCTGTGATGCAGTTCTCCAATAGAAAATGCATAGAAATGTGTGCCTTCAGGTAAATTGCACAAAAATGTGTACACTAGGGAAGGTTGCATACAAAAAGCCATGTATCCAGGGAAATTGTGTACAAAAATGTACACAACTGTGAAAATGCACATGAAAATGTGTATGAAGTTTCTTGTAGACTTAAAAAAACAAACAAACATTGGCAAGCTGATGTAGAAATAAGATGGAACAAACTTGTGCTTGGGGGAAAATGTGAATATTATAGAAAACAAAACATCCAGATTCATTCATCCTTACTCACCATTCAACCTCATGCCTACTAAATACCCAACGAAAAGGAGTGGATTACGAGCTATGTGGGTCCTTACTATCCCTCATATTATTATTATTTTTTTAGTAAACCTGTAACCGATTTCATAAGTGGGCTGAAATACTAGGGCTGAGAAAATTGGTAGTAAGAAGAACAAATGGATCTAGTATCCCTTCACCACAGGATATTTCTTATATGCCTTGTCTATGGCTGATACGTGAGGTCTCCAGTGCACCAAGGAATCACTATCCCATACATGACCTCAGAGGAACAGTAGGGCATGGTTATTTTCATATGCCCTTGGTAAGCATTCCAGCCCTTTGAACCTTATCCTAGTACAGATCAGAAATGAAGCCTTGTTGAAGCATGTGATTGAGGACAGACCAAATGAAGGACTTCTTTTTGGCACAATACAGCAGTGATTCTGGAATTCACTACCACAGCAAGAATGATGATGACCAGTAGCCTAGACAGATCTTTAAAAATATTAAGGAGTGCTCTATTGGTGACTAGTAACCATTATTCAATGCATGTCAGGCCTGCGCAAGTGTGCTTAAAAGTGTGCAGATATGAATTCACAACTGAGCAGGCTGCCAGAGTCGTTTGTATGTGTAACAACATCTAGTGCTCTCAGAATCATGTGCCTCATTGCAGGTGAACCTGAAAAGCAGGCGTAGAGTCTTTTATGCTAATGTGCTATTATAAGACACCTTTGTGAAAGAAAGAAACAGGCTTTGATGCTGTGATGTTTATTTTTACTGATATGATTTAGAATAGTTCCCTATGACAGACCTTTGTGTTGTGTTTACAAAATAATCACTACTAGAATAGAAGGTGATGAATAATACGTTAAAGTGTAAAGTTGCTTGAGCAGCAGAAGGCTATTAATATAGGGATGCAGAGCAAAACACACAGCTTTATATAGATTTTCATATACAGTATTTGAAAGAACTGCTATATGAACTCTCTTTGCATGATTTGAGAGAGGAGTGTATTGAAAGGAAAGCTGCTTGGCAGAGAGTTTTCCTGTCATTGAACGATTGTGCTGCTGTTCCAAGCAAAACCAGGTGGGAACATTTTCAAGAAAATGTCAAATACTGCTTCTCTTTGCCTAGAAATGGCACTGCTATTTATAGGGATATTTTCCATTGGGTTGCAGTAGCTCAGATTCAATACTAGGGAGCATAATAGTGTATGTTAAGTTATGTTGGGATAACGTGAAGTGTTTGCATACCGTCAGCATTTGAAAGGTGAAGAACAATGAGCAGTGCCAACTGTTACACATACACCAGTTTAGATGTAACACCGGTGGAACACAAAAACATTATATAAGAAAAGCCCTTAACACCAGCAAGATTTCTCTAGGGTTTTATAGTAGATTTGTTGCATATAAGCATCAGGAGATGATTAGTCATTTAATCAGAACTGTGTAAATGGATATTGCAAAAAAAATATGGAAGAAATATTTAGGACTAAGAGCGGCAAAAGATGGTCTGGAATATACTGTACTTGATAAAAAATTAACATGTCTGGTTAGATTCTGGGAAAATAGGGAAAAATTAAGTGAAGCTATATGAGGACCTGAAATACTGTTGTGATATATTAGATCAATCAATTGCATCAAAATATTGCATTGGAAATGCTTAGTTTTTGAGGAATGTATTGTTTAGGTATTAAAAAATGTAGTAGTCAATATTGGCCTGGAGTGTACAGGCAGTCCCCATGTTATGAACGAGTTCTGTTCTTAAGAATGTATTTAAGTCTAATTTGTATGTAAGTCGGAACAGCATAGTGTTCTATACATTAAAATCGGCATTTACGCAAATTGCGTAAATTACGCAAATTGCGTAGTATACTACACTATGTACTCTACGTAAACGACGTAGCGCTGGAGAACCCAGAAGTCCGTTCTTAGGTATGGGTTGTCTGTAAGTTGGACATTCTTAACTCAGGGACTGCCTGTATAATGGTATTTTGGTTATGTCAATGACTTGTAATTTTGTGGATAATTTCTAGTCTGATATGAAGAAAATGAAACAATTGTGAAATAGGTTATGGAAAATATGTTCTTGGATATATTACTTATTGATAAAAACTAAAGAAAATTTAAAAAGAAAAAGAAAAGCTATGGAGGACATGTTTTCTCCTTGCACTTGCCCCATCATCCCTCTTCTTCCATTAGGGAATATTTGGTTGTGGTGACATTACACTGGAATCTTTTAGTCACATGCTCATTATAACATAAAATGGATTGGAAATGTTTGGAGATGTACTTTGTGGCTAAAGTGTTGTGTTAAGCCTCTGTGGCTCTATCAGGCTTAAGCATATGAATACAGTAATACCTTGGATTGCAAGTAACCTGGTTTGAGAGCGTTTTGCAAGACAAGCAAATTTTTAAATATTTATTTAATTTTTTTTTACTTGATATACAAGCGACGTCTTGCAATACAAGTACTGTAGTACGGCTTAAATTAAAAAATCTCTGTACAATTTTTTTGGGGGGGATTTTGTTTTGATATAAGAGTGTTTTGGATTACAAGCACGTTTCCGGAATGAATTATGCTCTCAATCCAAGGCATGACTGCACGTTAAATGAGTTATGAGTTATCACATTGCCAGATAACACTGAAGAAGACACATTCTGCTAAAGAACTAGCTGGTTATTTCACCAATATGTCAAACAGAGCTCTGCTCTGCCATGCCTGCTTCTTACTACTTACTACTACCTTAGTGTTTCTGACCCAGATTGCTGTGGTGACTGAAAAAGAATCCCACCACACTGTTCTTCTATAAATCCTTAAGGGTACAGAAACCCCCTCAGAAACTAGGCCTGGCAACCTATGCTCCAAAGGCTTCCTGTACCACAATCCTCTAGCCTCAAAACATCCTTGCCTGTCCACTCCCTTTCTGCAAAAAGAGTACAGCTCCTCCAGTTCCTATATCCTATGTCATGTCTTGCCCTAGCCCAGTTTTCTCCTTTATTCTGCTTTATAGTTTCATCCAAACATGTGTCTCCCAAGTTCCTGAAGGAAGCACGCAAAGCAGACACTGAGTAAAAAAAGTCACCATGCACCATCCAGCACACTCATCTTTCTACCAATAATATATAGCTTCTCCTGCCCTTAGGTCTTATGTATGCTTTCTCTACGGTGTCCCCTTTTCAATGAGCGAACTTATAGTCCACCTGTTAAGAAGGAAGAACTATAGGGCCGTGGATTAGGGCATAGTCAGCAAAAGCCCCGAGTTTATGCAACATGAAGCTTGGTGGGGCCCAACTCTGAAGATGTTCAGGGTAATGTCTGTGGGTGTCTTGGTTGGAATGCTTTGTGGCACCGTTTTCATGAGGTTTTTTTAAAAAATGTTTATAGTTCCCTCAAATTCTGGATATCAATTCTTTAGATGAATAAATACCCTGATCATATGTCACATACCTATGGCTTCTTCATCAAAGTTGTACTTGATTATTTTTAAACATGTAGTTGACACACGAAAATGAGCTTTGAATTTTTCCGATCTATTTTTAGCAGAGAATTAAAGCAGCAATAATGGAATTGAGGCAGCGGTGATGGGACTTTACTCAGTCTGAATAAACACGAAGGCCAGGAGAAAGCACAGCGCGCGCTCTCCTACTTTATTTACAGTAATACCTTGGATTGCAAGTAACTTGGTTTGAGAGCGTTTTGCAAGACAAGCAAATTTTAAATATTTATTTAATTTTTTTTTTACTTGATATACAAGCGACGTCTTGCAATACAAGTACTGTAGTACGGCTTAAATTAAAAATCTCTGTACAATTTTTTTGGGGGGGATTTCATTTTGATATAAGAGTGTTTTGGATTACAAGCACGTTTCCGGAACGAATTATGCTCTCAATCCAAGGCATGACTGTATCTGAATCATCTGTACCTTTAGGTACTCAACTAGATAGGAAGTTATTTCTTTACCTTCCATCTCTTTAAAATGAAATCAGACTGATGGTTGGAAGCGAATAATGGAGACATTAAAGCATGCATGGTCAGCTTTGGGGGTAGCATGACATCATAACTGTCAATTTGATAACATAATTAGGGAATGTCTTAGGGGTCATTTACTAACTCACCTAGACTATTGGTACTGTGCTTTGTACATTCCAAATAAGTAGTGATAGAGATTATGGGAGTGATGTGTGCTTCCTTTCCCCCGCCCCTGGGTTTCATGTGAAGGAGAAATGTGCATATTCTTTGTGGGATATGTGTGTTCTGCCCATGCACTGGGAGAATGCACACCTCTGGGATATACACATGATTTGGAAATGGGAAGTGGGGGAAGGCTGTTTCAGTTGCACATACTTAGGCTTAGATACAGTCATGACTTCAGAGATATGGCTATGGTTTATTGCTAAGAAAAATCTCAAACACACCAAAACTCAAGCAAATTTTAAAAATTACCTCAGATAACTGCAAATAGGCAAATCTTTCAAAATAGATAAACGCTTGGAATAGAAATCTTACATTTAAGATCTGAAAGCAGAAAAGATAAGCTGCTCCTTAAAAAACATCACTAGCCGTGAGACTATCACTCAGGGGAATACGCTCTCCACTCATTGTCACCTGCCATGGTTTATTAAAACAGATGATCATATTACCACATTAACCATCAAGCCCTTACACTTGATGAAGCCCTCAGCCTTTATCACACATTAGAATCTGTGGCAGGAGAAAACAACAACAACAATACCTCATCTTACTCAGACAGCCAAGCAAATTCATTGGAGAAAACCTTACCACTTGGTGAGTTGGTTGTCTATATTCAGCCTATAAGTAACAGGATTCAAAGCACTTTAGTCCCAGTACTGTCAATGGCAATCAGGTCAAGTCTAGGCACTTCTGCTTACATGGAGTGCACTGTTGGACATAAAGACCACATTAGATCCTAAAGGTGTGTGTGTGTATAAAATAATAACAACACACATATATAATAACATATATATATTCTGTAACTGGAGACAGATTAAAAACACAGCTGCAGAAAGGCCCCGGTTCAGCGCCCTCTACTCCATATGGGCCTCATAGAGGGCAGGCCTTCAAACTCTTATCCCAAGCATTACATTGGTACTTAGGAAACATGGGTGACTACATTTTGGGGATGGGGTGTTTTGTACATAGAAAACAGCAGCACACACCAGATGTCTTTGGACTCAACAGTTATTTAGTATAATGTTCAGAAACACAGACAGAGCAACCTTCTTTGACTTATAAGAAGAGCATAAACAACTGAACAATTGTCCCCAGTTACTGGTACACTCATACGGGCCCAGAATTGTCTGGGCCTCTCAGGAGGTTATGCAAGCCCAACCCCTCCTACAGGCTTCTGCTCCAAAGTGAAACCACCCCCTTTTATTCCTCTCACATGGCCTGCTACCACTGAGGTCTTCTGGGCTTGCCTCTTAAAGAGGCAGTACACAAGAAGGTGGGCTCCTAAAAATACTGATCTTCATAGTAGTAAATGTACACAATCCTGATGCTGATATGGTTTAAAAAAATACAGGGTCAAGGAACAGTATATAAAATGCAAGCAATTTCTGTTGGAGTAAGCATGTGTATACAAGGGCTGTTCAAACACACAGGGCCCCAAGAAATGTTCATCTTGTCTTGCCTGCAATGCTAGACAAATGTCTATCCAATGCCAAGCATTATTTTTTCTTTGCAGTCCTGATATAGCAGCCAGCACTACCGCATCCTAAGCAGTCATGTGCTGGCTCAGCAAGTCTTAGGATTGGCTGGTTAGCCCTCTGTTTTCAGCACATGAATTTAAATGTATAATCCATAGCAGCAGTAGAAGGAACCTCATTTTTTGGACAACCGCTGTGCCTATCTTAAAAAATAAAAATAAAAAGAATGGTAAGAAATACAGAAAATGCAATGCTTAAGGGAATTTATTTCTTAGAGAGAGCGAGAGAGAGATGGTCCTTCACTCACAATCATCTGTCTGACTCAGTCAGCAGGAAGTTTGCATTTTAAGCTGACATGGACATTGCATTGCTGTTCAGCCCTCGAGATTATTATTAGGAGGGTAACGTACGGACGCTAAGCTTCTGTGTAGCTGCCTGTAGTGTACCTCGCCTTTGGATAAAGAGGATTTTCGCTGGCAAGACTGTCAGTATTTCAACCTTTAGATACACACATCTTTACGCCTTCTTCCGACTGATGCATGCCTCCTATTTGCTGAGCTCAGCACTAACCAAGAAAAGGGCTTTCTGATTTAAATTAAAAATATATATGAGCCTATATACTCCTTGGCAAGCTGAACAGCATGTTGAAGTCACTTTTGATTTAGTCATTTTGGAAGACTTATATATCTTCCCTCAATGAATATTGAGCACCGGCCTTTTCACATCATAGCACTCAACTTGAAATACACTTGTTTCTTACCATGAATAATTAGATAAATGTTAAATATACTTTAAAACTACCTCTTAAAAGATTAGGGTAAATCAGCCAAAATAAATTCAATGAAGCAACTAGTAACATTTTTACCCAGTTGCCAGAAAACAGTTACATGATGGTAAAAAAGAAAAAGAAAAAGTGGCAACTCATAGACATGAAAGGGGCATTGATTGGGTGAGGCTAGACTTAAGGACCTAAGAAGAGCCCTGCAACAGCATTCCTCAGAGAAGCGCACATCCAGGACATGAAGGCAGTGTTGGCTCCAGGTATCTCAAGGTCCTTGGACAAGACGCCCTCAATGGGCCCCCTCCCTCGGTTAGTCTGGCTTCGCACTGCCATTGTCACTAGCCCCTCCTGCTCTTTCATATGATTGCTCCCACTTGTTCGCTTGACCAGCAGAGAGCCAGTGAGCAAGTAGGTAGTGGCATCTTCTGCTCCTCCTTCTCACCACCACTGTTGCCTTGACCAGAGCAAACGTCAGGTGAACAAGCAGGTTGCAATGGTGAAGAGGAGGAGCAACTCCAGGGGGCTCTGGTTAGTGGGTCCCGGCTTGGGTGTGGGCTCTCAGCAGGTGCCAACCATGCCTACCCTTGACACCGACCCTGCATGAAGGCAGTAGCCCTCTCCCACTGTTGTTCATGAGAAGCATGCTGACTCTGATCCTGAAGGTAGGAAGTGGACATTATGACTAGTACTCACTGATAGCCTTATACCCCATAAATGTTTCTAACCCCCCTTTAAAGTGACCTAAGTTGGTAGCTGTCTCATCATCATCATCATCATCATCATCATCATCATCATCATCATCATCATCATTTTATTTCTATACCACCCAATAGCTGAAGCTCTCTGGGCGGTTTAAACAATTAAAAAATACAATATAAAATACACAATAAAGCATTATAAAAAAATTAAAACCAAATTTAAAATAACACAAATAGCTAAAACAAGTTAATACAATGTGGCCAGTAGGGCAGTCCAGCGAGTGGGGAGCTTACTTGCTTGGGTGTGTGTGTGCTCCAGAGCACCCCCCCCCCTGCTCTCGCCACGCTTGCAGTGTCAGGGAACTGGAAGTGACGCGACGCTTCTGGTTCCCTGGTTCCCTGGTGCTGCGCTTTTAGTGTAAAACAGGGCAAACCAGCTTTAAACGGCTGTGAATAGCAAATTGCGGCCATTTCAAGCTGTGTTGCCCTGGTTTTTACGCAAAGAACGCAGCACCAGGGAACCGGAAAAAGATGCGCCGGGGCGGGGACCAGAAGCTGTTTTCCCCGGCGCGTCTTTGGATCGAGCGGCAGCCAGGTAAGGCGCAAGAGTCTCGGGGGGGTGGGGTGGCGGCGAGTGGGCCGATTTCGGCCTGCTTTCAGCCCCCCCGAGACTCATGGATACATCCCTAGGGCCAGTAGAAAAGTTAAAAATAACCTACCACACCATGCACTAGAGTTGTTAAAGGCCTCAACATAGAGGGCAGTCTTAACCTGGTGCTGAAAAGATAACAGAGTTGGTGCCAGGTGGGCCTCAGGGGGGAGCTTGTTCCAGAGTTGGGGGACTACCACAGAAAAGGCCCTTCCCCTTGTTGCCACCCTCCGAGCCTCCTTCGGTAGTGGCAGTCAGAGGAAGGCCCCAGATGTTGAGCGTAGTGTCCGGGTAGATTGTGGCTGGGAGAGGCGTTCCATCAGGTATTGCGGTCCCAAGCCATATAGGGCTTTAAGGTTTAAGACCAGCACCTTGAATCGGGCTCAAAAGCATACAGGCAGCCAGTGCAAGTGGGCCAGAACTGGTGTTATGTGTTTGGACCCTCTGGTTCCAATAATGAGTCTGGCCGCCACATTTTGCACAAGCTGCAGCTTCTGAACAGTCTTCAAGGGCAGCCCCACGTAAAGTGCATTGCAGTAGTCTAGCTTTGAGATTACCAGAGTGTAGATTACTGAAACCAGGCTATCCCTGTCCAGATAGGGGCATAGCTGGGCCACCAGCCACAGCTTGTAAAAGGCACTCTGTGCCACTGAGTGTTAGCCCTCATCCAGTCCATTGTCGCAGTCAGGCACTGGTTTAGCACAGCCACAGCCTCACCTGCTAAAGATGAAAAGGAAAAATAGAGCTGTGTGTCATCAGCGTACTGATGGCAATGCACTCCAAAACACTGGATGACCCCACTCAATGGTTTCATGTACAGTATATGTTGAATAGCATAGGGGATAAGACCGACCCCTGAGGAACTCCATACTGGAGAATCCATGGGGCCAAGCAATATTCCCCAAGCACCACCTTCTGGACTCATCCATCCAAGCAGGAGCAGAACCACTGCAAAGCAGTACCCTCAACTCCCAACTCAGACAGCCGCCCCAGAAGGATACTATGATTGATAGTATCGAAAGCTGCCGAGAGATCCAGGAGTATCAACAGGGTCACGCTCCCCCTGTCTCTCTCCCGACATAGATCATCATACAGGGCGACCAAAGCTGTTTCTGTGCCAAAACCAGGCCTGAACCCTGACTGAAATGGATCCAGATAATCAGTCTCATCCAAGAGTGCCTGGAGCTGGTTGGCAACTACCCACTCAAGGACCTTGCCCAGGAAAGGTACATTTGCTACCAGCCTAAAGTTATTAAGATCTTCCGGGCCTAGGAAGGGTTCCTTCAGGAGTGGCCTCACCACCACTTTTTTCAAGCTGCCCGGGAACACTCCCTCTCGCAAGGAGGCATTGATAACCTCTTTGGCCCAGCCGGCTGTTCCCTCCCTGCTAGTTTTTATGAGCCAAGAGGGGCAAGGATCCAGTGCAGATGTAGCTGCACGAACCTGTCCAAGCATCTTGTCAACATCCTTGAGCTGTACCAACTGAAACTAATCCAAGAACATTTGACCTGGCTGTGCTCTGGGAACCTCATCTGATTCTATTGCCATAACGTTGGAGTCCAAGTCCTGGCAGATTCAAGAGATTTTTTCCTGGAAGTGCCTGGCAAATATATATAATAGGCCCCGGACAACCCTAAAAAGCTCAGCTGGGCGGCAAATAGAAGATTGAATAGAGGCAGTGAGATGTTGTTTCTTTGCTGCCATCACTGCCTCTAAATATACCTGATTGTAGGCACATACCGTGGCTCGATAGCATCCACTAGGAGTTTTTCTCCATCTGCACTCAAGCCGTCTCCTGTTTTGTTTCATTACTCTCAGCTCCGGGGTGTACCACGGAGCCATACAAACTCTACTACAGAGAGGGCCCTCAGGAGCAATCGTGTCAACCACCCAGGTCATATCTCTATTCCAGAGATCAACCAGGGATTCAACAGGACTGTCAGCCATATCAGCTGGAAACTCCCCAAGGGCACTCTGGAAACCATCCGGATCCATTAGCCTCTGGAGGCAGACCATCTTAATAGGTTCCCCCACCCATGCAGAGGGGAAAAGTAGCAGTCAGTCTAAATCTCAACAGGCAGTGATATTACCATGACAAAGGGACCAATTCAAAGTCCCCCCACCTTCAGATCACTATCCCCATGCACAGCTGAAAAACCAGATCCTGAGCTGCCCCAGATAGGGCACCCTCGGCATGGATGTTAACGTCTCCCGGGACCAACAGCCTGGGGGACCTCAACATCGCCACTGAGACCACCTCTGTTAGCTCAGTCAGATAGGGAGTCTGTTGAGCAGTGGGGTGGGCAGTACACCAACAGAATCCCCAATCTGTCCTGCTGTCCCAACACAAGATGCAAACATTCCAGACCAGTAGTCCAACGGACAGGGAGCCTGGAGAGAGAGATGGAGTTCCTACAAATCACAGCAACCCCCCACCCTGGCCCTCAGGTCTACCCTGATCGGATGCTGCACCAAGTACCCCGGTGGGCAGAGCTGGGAGAGACTGACTCCTCCCTGTTCACCCACCCATGTCTCGGTAATACATGCCAGATCGGCCGCCTCGTCCACTATTAGGTCATGGATGAGGCAGGTCTTATTTTGGACCGATCTGGCATTCAGAAGCAACATGCAGAGTCCCCGAGGGCAGGCTGAGAGGGCAACCACCACACCTGTGGGTGCGAGGAGGGCCAGAACACGGCGCAGCCATTAACTCTGTGGGCCGCATTCCCCTTACCTGGCTAGCCCTCCTCCCAACACCGTATCTCCCTTTACCCATCACTACACCGATTGGTGCCCTCACAGATTCCCCCATTAGGCCCCATATCTGCCCTCCATGGTACATCCTCAGGGAAAGGGGAAAAAGCAGCAATCCCTCCCACACAGGAAACTAAATAGACAAATTTTCGGGGGGTGGCCCTTGCCCTTGTGGCTCCCCCCCCAGTCCAGCAAGGAACCACCAGGGAGGGGAAAAAGCTGGCTGATTGATGGTATTTACCAGCCTCCCTCCCTCCCTGGAGAGTGTCCCAAATGCTGGCTGGGCTTGCAGGCCTACATTGCAGCAGTCTTGTGGCAGTGAATCCCATCATTTAACTATGCACTGTGTGAAGAAGTAGCAAGCTGCTACTACTACATGGTGATGTAAGCTGCTACTACTACATGGTAACGAATGCAACACTTTCTAAGGGCAGCATTTTTGCTTCAGCAGGAGATAGAAGCACAGAAGGCCTGGTTGCCGGGAGGCTTTGCTTGCAGAAGGTCCTATGAGCTGGATCTGTATGCAGTACACTCAAGAATGCAGTCTCAAAGGATATTTTGTGAATAAGCAGCATGGGTGGCCCACCCAGATCAAAGTTTGCCACATGTGTACATCCACAGGAATTTCTTTAGAGACCTTCTTGTGGGTGCTAATGGTAATGCTGGAATTGGCTGCCTAAACTAAACCTGACAGGTTGGGAAGGGTTTTGTGTGTGCCTGTGTGTTAAAGGACTTCTGGTTTGTTTGTTTTTAAATGGCCTGCCTTATAGTTAATCAAACAGTCACCTTACAAGCCAAGAAAAGAACATTGTGATTGCAAATTTTAAAGCTACCAATGTTGTTGTTGTTGTTACTTATCAATATATCACCATCAGCCAGTGCAAGTTAACCCTTTGGTGATGCCATCTATCCAGCTTGGCGGGGCAATACTGGAAAATGTCGATCATTTTCTCTATCTTGGCAGCTATCTTTCTGTTACAGCTAACATTGACAGTGAAATCCAGCATCGTTTGAGATCCGCAAGTGCCGCATTTTCTCGAATGAAACATAGAGTGTTCGAGGATCGGGATATCCTGTAAGAAGACCAAAACGCTGGTTTATGAAGCCATTGTATTACCAACTTTATTGTATGCCTGTGAAACATGGACCATCTATAAACGTCATTTCCACCTCCTTGAAAGATTTAATCAACGTTGCCTCCGGAAAATCCTGCGAATTACTTGGGAAGATAGGCGAACAAATGTCAGTGTACTGGAAGAAGCAAAGACTACTAGCGTTGAAACAATGACCCTTCAATGCCAACTTCAATGGACCAGTCATGTTGTTCGAATGTCTGACTGCCGTCTCCCAAAGCAGTTACTTTATTCCCAACTCAAGGATGGAAAACCGAATATCAGTGGTCAGTATAAAAGTTTTAAGATGTTCTTAAGATTAATCTAAAAAAATGCAATATAAACATCGAGAACTGGGAAGCTCCAGCCCATGAACGATTTAGTGGTGGGGCCGAGCTTGGAGTCGGCTGGAGGCTCGCTCCAGGCTCGGCCCCCCATGAGCAGCGTTGGCCCAATCTCGCTCTTCAGAGCAGCGCGGAGCGTTCTCCGCGCCGCTCGTGCTGCTCGCGCTGCCGGCGGAGAAACCCCCCACGCAGAGCCCCCCTGCCGCTGCCGCCGCTGCCGAACCCCCCGCCCCCCGCTGCTGCCACCAGGACCCCCCCCGCCGCCTACCTGGTCCTGCGCGCCGCCTCCACCGCTGCTCCGGCACGCTGGACCCCCGCCCGCGCTCTGTTTTGGCGGGAGGAACCAGGGCAACAGGGCTTAAACAGCCCTGTTGCCCTGGTTTCCCACGCCAAAAACAGAGCGCGGGGGTCCAGCGCGATGGAGCAGGGTCCCGTCGCATCACTTCCTCCGTGCCGGAAGTGACGCGCCAGGACCAGCGGATGGGGAGGCAGGCTCTCCGCAGAGCCAGAGAGCCTGCAGGTAAGCCCGCGCGGGTGGCCGATTAGCCCGGCAGACATGAGCAGGCCCAGTTCGGGCCTTGTTCCTGTCTGCCGGGCTACTCGGGTACATCACTAGAGGTTGGCCTTTCACAAAGGTTCCATGGACTTTGAAGAAGCCCGAGTGCAAGGTGAAAGGGAGAAACGTGCTAAACGAAAAGCACATCAAACGAATCCTTTACAGGACCATCTTCCATCTGGTAACCTGTGTCCTCACTGTGGGAAGCTGTGTGGATCTAGAATTGGCCTCCACAGTCACTTACGAACTCATCGCTAGAGTCTACACAATTTTTTAGAATTTCCTCCTTTTATAATTTTCTTTTTGTAATTTTATCCTGGAAGACAATCTTACTCGGTCACGAGTGATCGCCTACTACTACTACGTGGTGCTTTACAGAGTACATGAGGACAGATCTCTGCCCTGAGGAGCTTACTATCAAAAATTCAACACAGGAAAAACCACAGAGGATGGGGAAGCAGAAGTAAACAGGGAAGGAATGTGCAGTTGTTTCAGTTGCACAATGTGCACATGCTTTTTATTTTATTTTATTATTACATTTATATCCTGCCTTTTTTCTTCTTGCAAGGAAGGCAGCCTACATGATCCTCCTCCTCTCAGTTTTATCCTCACAACAATCCTGTGAAGTAGGTTAGGTTGAGAGTCAGTGACTGGCCCAAAGTCACCCAGTGAGCTTCATAGCTGAGTGGGGGCTAGAACCCGGGTCTCCCATGTCCCAATCCAAATCTCTAACCACTACACCACACAGGCCCTCTTAGGCTTAGTTACAGGTTACATTGCAGTAGTGCATGGGACCATGTGAAGTTTATCCATTTTAAACAGAGAATCTATAAGGCGAGCATATATAAAACATTGCTACCGACGTCTGCTAAGAAGGCAGCTCAAACATGTAACAGTAATTCTGCTTGCAATCCAGTACTCTTCACTGAACTTCTTGTTCTGAGTGAGGGATGCGAGTGATGCTGGAGCAGCTTTGGAAGCCTTTGAAACGGCGATTTCATTTCAACAACCTGAAAGAAAGCAGGTGATTTCATTTTTCTAATCAGTTTACCAGATTCAGAGTGTGAGGCATGGAAATATTTGGAGCATTCTCTGTGTTTCTTAATGAAGTGTTATTAGAATAAGAGGCGGATGTTACAGCCCAGCTGTTGCAGTGTACAGCCATGGCTTTTGTGTTCTGCATGGAACTTTATGTGTCAGCTTGTGGCAACTCTCCAGGCTTCCAACCAAGGACATCTTGAGAACTGCTGCTACAGAAACATGCAGGGTTCCCCCCACCCTTGGATAAACACCTCAACAATGTCAGAACAACAGCATGAACATTTCTAGAGGGGAAATTGCTTTGTAGAGATTGATTCTTCCTTTCTTTCATTGGTTTTTAAAGGTGTAAGTCTGGCAACCTTTCATTCACCATTTGTGGAAGCTTTTGGAAAATGTTATGTGACAGGATTAGGTTGTTTTTTTAAAAAAAAAATCAGAGGAAGTGTGGCCCTCTCACTAGTTTGTGGGGTTCCTTAAGTCTGAGGATACTAATTATGCAGAGGTGCCTCATTTATGTTTACCATGAGAGAATGAACAAGTTCTTGCCTTCAGCATATACTATCTGAGGTGATGAGGAACACACCGAACCTTTAAAATAAATGTATGCCAAATCCCCGGGGAAACAGAAGCAGGGCCGGATTAAGAGCATTATGGGCCTGGTGCTGAGGTTTTTGGTGAGCCTTTTTATGGAAATAAATAAAATGAAGACGCAATTTTATATTAAAACAAATTAAATATTTTAATTACCATTAAAGTGCCAAAACAGAAACATATTGAAAATATTTCTTTTTTTGTAAACAATAAGCTTGTTAACTCAATAAAACCATTATAAATAGAACATTCACAACAACCATTTTTAAATAAACATAAACCATATAAACAATTTAAATATAAGTGTATGATGTTTGGCTCATAAAAATTTGTTCCTTAAAGTATTATTATTATTATTATTATTATTATTAAAGCATCATAATCAATACAGCCTGCGTTATGATTATGGTGCAGAGAGTAACTCTTGAAATAAATAGCAACCACTAGTTTTAAACACACAAACAGGTTATTCACTGAACTCTAACCTGCATTTAAACTAAATGAATCAAGCTGGTAGATTAAAATAAAATTACACATTAACTTTTCTTCCTTTTTTACTTGCAAATTCCTCAATTTGGAAGGCAGGAGGAGCGGCGGGCACTGCAAACACTGCAGGTCCGGGAGCCTTTTGCAGCAGCTTGCACCGAGAAGCCCCTCTGGGAAGCGGTCGTCTCCCACCCCCCAACCTTGCTCCTGCTCTCACCCAAGTGCTGCACCCGGAATCCCTGCCGTGCTTCAGCTCTTCGCCCGGGAAAACTCGCGAGGAGGCCAATTTCCAAGCGTACCCTCTATGGACCATAGAGATAGGAAAGGGGGTTTGAATGAAACACACACAGCCTAGACTTCCAGCTCCCTTTGAGCATCAGGCAGCCTGCCTAGCGCAGAGCGAGAGGAGCTGTTCTACAGCCATAGATGCCCTGGTCCCATCTCTTTGCTCGGGGTGCTCTCCAAAGAGGCCGCGTTCGCTGAGGAACCGGAAGTGTCGCTGCGGTTTCAAGGGTGCCAAGAATTGGGCTTTGCAGGTTTGCAGACGGACAGTAGCTGAGACTCAAGGGCAAGTGCGGCAGCGGCAGCGGCGGCAGGCAGCGGCGTGGCTCGGGCGACTGGGCGCTGCCGGGCCTGTGGGCCTATTTTGTGGTAGGGGCCTGGAGCTGCAGCTCCAATAGCCCCTATCTTAATCCGGCCCTGAACAGAAGCCGTGAATGCAATATTTCCTCCAGACTTATGAAATCTCGCATTGTTCTTCCATTCTGCATTTAATTTATTTATTTATTATTTATTTATTATATTTATACCCCACCTTTTTTCCTGCAAGGAGCCCAAGGTGGCTTACATAATAATCCTCCTCCTCTCCATTTTATCCTCACAACAACCCTGTGAGGTAGGTTAGGCTGAGAGTCAGTGACTGGCCCAAAGTCACCCAGTGAGTTTCATGGCTGAGTGGGGACTAGAACCCGGATCTCCCGGGTCCCAGTCCAACACTCTCACCACTACGCATTAAAACAAAGGAAACTCCCCAGCACCTGCTACTGACAGGCATACTGCCTCTGAAATTTGGAGGTAGTATACAGCTATCATGGCTGTTAGGCAGCTGAGACTTTTCTGCCATAAACTTGACTAACCCCTTTTAAAGCTATCTAAACTGGTGGCCATCACCACATGTTGTGGCAGCAAATTCCATGTTAATTATGCACTGTGTGGAGAAGTATTTCTTTCTGTCTGTCCTTAATCTGCTGCTAGTCAGTTTCACTGGATGAACGAGGTCTAGTCTTATGAGACGTGGTGGGAAAACCCCCCATCTTGCTAGGATCAAGGAAAGGATATCCCATAAGCTTTATGGGAGTCATGAACAAAAGTCCCACATCTAGTGCTTTATAGTAGTCTAGCCTGCCTTGTGTGTTATAAAAAAAAACATGATTATATATAAAACCAAGCAAGCCATGTTAGCTTGTAATAAAAAATATATATCCGAAATCCACAGTCAGGCAATATCTTTATCAGGACCAGCTTGTTTGCAAGCTTTCAAGATCTGCAAATCTCTTCATCAGGCAAGATGTTACAAAAAGCAGTTTGGGGGCAGGTGGAAGAGGAGGGGAAAAAAGCTGATGATACGGAAATCATGAAGTCTGCAGAGATTTAAGATGGAATGAGGAGGAAGCGGCACAGATTTGAATGTATTACGCTCTACTAAGTGTCATACAGGTTTTCCGGTTACACTTAGGACTGTTGGGACAAACACACACACACAATAGCTGATTACCCCATTTTTAAAAATATAAAATCAAGTTGTTACTCAAATTTGTCTACAACAGTGTTCTCCAACCTTGGGTCTGTGTGTATGTGCTTGCATGTGCACATGTGGCCCAGATGTTTTTGGCCTACAACTCCCAGCATGCCCCAGCCAGCCCAAGGTTGGAGAACACTGGTCTACAAGCTTAGGAGAAGCACGCAGGCTGCTTGGTAGGCAGTGAACAAAAGTAAAAAAGACACACAGCAGTTTTTATATTAGCAAGGCTGGATACTAATTTTGGGTGGTGCACTAGGTAAAAAAATAAAAGTCAATAGAAGGCTATCTAGGTAGAGTTTCATACTGGCATCTCCTCCAACATTTCACAGATGAAAATAGGGACACACATGTGCATTTGTAGGAGGTACGGTTAAGCAACATGAAGGTGTGATCGAGGGCGTGGCCAGGCAACATGAGGGCGTGGCCAAGGGTATGGCCAGGCAACCAAAGGTCGTGGTCAAGTCCAAAAGTTATTAGAGGAAACATACAAAATCATATATAATTACATTGTTATATTATACATTATTTTATGATATTTTATTAGTGGCTTTTGTATTATTTTTTTTTTAACCTCACTTAAACCTTTAATTGTTGATATATGCTGTTTTTCATGGGGGGGGGGTCAGTGCTTGCAGGGCAATCTCTTTCTTTTTGTTTTAAAATTGTCAGGATTGGTCCCGGCATTTTCAGGGCAGTTGGAGAAGGAGAAGAAAAGGAGATGCGGAGGAGGGGAAGCTTTTGGGTGGGGGAAAATACAAAAAGACACATTGGGGTTTTGAGCCCCTTCAGCATTTTGCTCCAAAACACCTCGGCACCTCTGGTTTTTAAGCACAAAGGAGTAACTTTGGGGGGCTGAACAGCTTTGTTGTTGTCTGTTATTGTGGGAAGGCCCCAGTTTAAAGCACTTTTTGTGTTCTATTCACACAATTTAGATTTAAAGAAGCACTTAAACTGGAATAATCTTACAGAATTTAACTAACTTGAATTAAGTTAAAACAAACAGTGCAATCCTACGCACAGTTACTCGGAAGTAATACAAATGTCTTCAATGGGTCTTACCGTACTTACCCCGGGGGGGGGCTGGTCAGAGGCAACAGGTAGAGCGAGAGAGCACGCATGCACGCACGCACACACAGAGACATCCTCTGTCTGTTCCCTTCTTGCTGCAGGAGGAGGCAAATTCATGGCTCTGCATAACAAATCGGGAATCTGCATAACAAAGTATGAAGCCGTGAGTGATGGCTTAAGTGTTTGCGGGACTGTCCTGGCAAGTTCTGGGCAATTGGAGGGTATGTAGTGGTTGGAGGGAAGGTAACTCTCAAAGAGTATAAAGTCTCATCTTCAGGTGGGGGATACTGATTGACTCTCCCTAGGTCCAAGTTTGGCAAAACACAGCAGGCTATGCACACACAGTGCTGTTCACATTATCTGCTTTCTGAATTAGTACTATAACATTTAGCAGGCCAAGTAACCAATAAGAAGTTGCTGTCCCCGTCCCACCCCCCGCAACCAGGAGTAAGGTAACAGAGAAAATTTCAGGACTCTGCAGTACTCTAATTAAAAGAGCACAGCTCTTAACAAGTTTTCATTATTTTCTCTCTCTGGGTAAGTCAGGTGTTATCTAATTCAAAGCACTTAGACCTGCATGTGTCTCATGTGGACAGAGTCTAATTACATAACTAATTATTTTTCATCATTAACCTGCTTACACTGTAGCAAGCTCATTCGTAAAGGTGTTAATAATGCTCTCCAGTCCAGATTCATCGGTGCCATTCTCTTTAGCTGACTGTTACTGGAGTCTACAAGAAAATCTGTCGTCACTGAACGCATCTTGTCTCAGGCTTGAACAGATACAATGCCCTATACAAAATAGGCCTAAGAAAAGTGTGAGGATTTTGAGCCTTCTCCTGCTTTTCTGGTCCACAAAGGCAACAAGTGAGAATTTTATGTATTTATTTATTTATTTATTTGCAATAATTTTATGCCGCATCTCAGACAAAAAGTCTCGTAGAGCAGCTTACATATAATTGATAAAACAGTGGCTACAGTGGGAGATTTGGAGTTTGCTTTTGTCTACACGCCCTCAGAGATTGCCGCCGTAGCCTGCAAGACCTTCTGCTGGCTGTCTCCCTCTCCCCCAGTTCTACAGACAGCCTTTATATGCAGAGCCCCATACCCACCCACCCCCACACAAAGAGACATCTCAGGCTCCTAGCTTCTCCATTCTTTGCCAGCACCCAGTCCCAATGAGTTGCCAGCTACCTTCAAATATTTGTAGCTAAGCATGGACTTAATGGAGCTTTAAAATCATCTTCCTGAACATCATTGACTTCAGTAGTATGTTAGTGGCGGAGAGCCTTATTTTATTTTGCCTGTATCACAACATTACAGCTGCTTTGTGACCATCCTTTGTTGCTTGCTGATAGTCAAAGATCATTGGTTGATATTTTATCAATGGGAGTGAATGATCAGAAGACATTTTCCTTCTGAATGGGAATTTACCAGCAAGGTGGGCCCTGAGACCAGTATTTTGCAGGTGTGTGTGTGTGTGTGTGTGTGTGTGCGCACGCACATGTGTACTAGCAAGGGAATCCCCAGGCTTCTCTCTCTCTATGTGTGTGTGTGTGTATGTGCTTGCATGTGCACATGTGGCCCCCTGGTGCTGCCCCATGTAGCCAAAAAAGTTGTGCAACCCTAGTATATATGAACTGCACACCACCAACCTAGTCACAGGAAAGGAATACATGTATAGGAACGTAGGAAGCTGCCTTATACTGAGTCAGACCATTGGTCCATCTGGTCCAATATTGTCAACACTGACTGGTAGCAGCTCTCCAGCATTTCAGACAGAAGTTTTTCTAGCCCTACCTGGAGATGCCACGGATTGAACCAGGGACCCTCCTGCATGCAAAGCATGTGCTCTACCACTGATATATGGCCCCTCCCCATATAAGATAAAGGGAATCCCACACAGGGAATCCTTGGGGTTTCTCTTGCTAGTGCCAGCAGGGGAATCCCTTGCTTAGCACCGATCTCTCATCAGAGATTGCAGATAAGGAAGGGAAGCTAGTGCTGCCATCATGGCAGATTGTGTGTGTGTGGTGTGTGTGTGAGTCTGGTGGGCCACCAGAAATAGCCTGGTGAGCCACATGCAGCCTGTGGGCCACACTGTTTGTACCAACACTGCCTGCATGCTAGTGGGACTCACCACTATCACATCCACAACAGGAAGCTGGCAGTTCCTGAAGCAACTGGATGGAGCAAGTCATCCGAGCTCACAGAAGGGAACTCCGCTGACCTGTCCTGTTCTATAAATGAACGTTTTGGCTTGTTTCCAGGGTTGCTTGATGAAGTGCTAGCTTCATGTTGCACTGGCCGTGGGTCCCGTGGGTGCAACAGAGTGAGTGGAGGTGCAGCGGCAGTATTGGATCCTGCTGCAATTCTCACCCATTGAATTCCATGAGATTTAAAACGGCCTCAGTTTGGTTGGCTTTTTACTCTCTGTATTTAAAGTTTAAACTGCAAGCCAAACAAAATGCAAGTTTAGAAATTCTGTGCATTGTCTTCCCAGATTCATCTGATACATTATGTATGTTGAAATGACAAGCAGAAAACTGTATTGGATGGCTAATATTGTGAAGTGGAGAGCTGTGGTTATGAGACTTGACAGTCATCTGTAAACAACTGTTCTATCAATTTTATTAAAAGACAATTTAGGCTCCGCTTCAGTTTCTCACCCCCCCACACCATACACACACACATACACACCACATTGAGGTTATCTACAAGTCTCAAACAACAAGAGCAAGTTTATCATGCTAGGTATGTATGATCTACCATGAGCAGGAGGCAGTTTATGCAAACATCTTCTGAGCACAGTAAAAAAAACAAAGTAATCTTTCATGGAAAAAGGAATACTGTACGTCGATATGAATGCCTTAGTCCAATTTCAGTTTAGGCTGCAAACCTATGCACACTTTCCTGGGAGTAAACCCCACTGAACTCAGTGGTACTTACTTCTGAGTAGACATGTATAGGATTGCACTGTTAATAGATTACAGGAAGAGTTTGTAGCTTTCTAGTTCCTTTTAATGGAAGTTGCTAATAATGGATGGTTTTACACATTCAGATATCTCACCCATGTGAGGTTTATCAGCTTGGCTCCAATAATACGTAGCAAAACTCTGTTGCTGATCTCTTTGATAACCTAACTTCTGCATGATCTCTTGCAGCAGCTGTATAGACATTGAAAATTGAACCCTAAGGTCCAAAACAGACACTATTTTAAATACATATCTAGCAGCTGTGTCTTTTTAAAAAATTTTTTGCTCTAGACAAGGCACAGGGGCCCAATCCAGATGTTAAAAGCCCCCCCCCATCCTCCATAGCAGGGTCCAAATCTAGATCAGGGCCCCCTGTGCCTACTCTAGAGTAAAAATGGGGGGGAGGATTTAAAGTAATGTCTGTGTGGGACCTGAGAGTCCTCACAGAAGGCTATTGGGTATCCTGCCTTCCCAAAGAGAGGCCTTGACATTTTCAGCCAATAAAGGACCTAACTTCTCCCAGGTGACTCTTACTCTTGCTCCCATACCTCTAAACAGCCATCGTACACCCAAGCAGGTGGCACCAACTGAAAATGAACCAAATGACAGGGAGAAGACTGAAGTTCTTACACTTCAGGCTCCAATCATGTATCCAGACTAGTGCCCTTGAAGACCCTAGCTACATACGATGAAGCACACGTGGTCCTGATGTTTCCCTAACCTCTGGTAAAAGAAATGTGTGATGACATCCATGGCTTGCATCCTGAATTGGATCTGTGGATTGAAAGTTTCTGATCCAAGGGAGGCTCCTTCTGGCAGAATGTGTGCATGGGTGGTGGTGGACATTTCTATTGATTCCCCCTTCTGCCTGTGCCACCTCCCATGCTGTTCCAGAGGGTATTTTTAGAGGATGTGGGGGAGGCAAAAGGAATCAGTAAAAATTACCTCTCCGCCCCCCCGCCCCGCTTCCACCAGCAGATGGGAAGCTAGGATCCAAGCCATTGTGTCCAGCATTTCTTCACCTGCTGCAAGTGGCAACCAACAAACTGGAATTGGAGTGGGGAAATGCTGAACACGATGGCCTAGTTAGGACATAATGCCAAGCCATGGTTTATTTAACCTATGGTTTGTTGCCTACTCAGGGTTTGTCTGGCAGATGATCAAACAAAACTGTGGTTTCTTTTCTCAGTCCCTGGGTTGTTTGTTCCCCTCCTCCTTTGCCTGCTCCCTCCCTGTATTCCAAATAACCTTTGCAGTGCTGTAGTACTGGCATGTAGAGTGGCTGTTCGTTGTTTTTGTTTTTACCACTGCCACCTCTGTAGTTCTGGGTTGTTCATGGTTAACAAACCATAGTTTGTTAGCACGCTACATTCTCAGATTACGACAACCCAGGGACTGAATTCAACAAGCCATACCATAGGTTAGTGTTGTGTGTGAACCAAGCCAATTTCTTTTTCCAGAACTTACCAGGGAAAGACATCCACTGCAATGTGTAGTTAGTTCCAAAGTCAATTCAAACACGATATCCCTCACAGAACTATATATGTTGTAGACCAGAGGTGGGAAAAGTGTGGTCCTCCAGATGATGTTGGACTTCAATTCCCATCAGCCCTATCCAACACTGTCAATACAGAGGGATCATGGGAGTTGCAGTCCAAAAACATCTGGAGGGTCACACGTTCCTCTGTTGTAAACTCATCACATTTCGTTCTCCTCCCAGAACAGTTCTACTAGTTGGTGTTTTGCATGTTCAACAGAAGCAGCAGAGAAAGAGTTTTAAAGTTCTTGGTGACTGAGTGGTAAGCCTTTGAAAGGTCAGGGTCACTTACCTTTGTAATATTGGTGGCTGAATGTATGCACACATTTCCCTGCCATATCAATCACTGTGCTCTAGCATGGGTCCTTTGTACATAATTAGTTCAGATGTGATTTGCTTCACTAGCCTTTCTGAATCAAAGACCTACTTTTGATGCATTATATGAAATATATCTATATCTATATCGATTCGTTCCCTAATAAAGAATAACTGTCATAACGCTGCCCAAAGATTCCAGTCTGATTAAGGAAGCCGTAGAATGACACTGTCAAATGGTTGCTGCTGCTCATGAACCAGCACTTGGACCCAGAGCCCAAGCATGGTGGTGGGAGCATTATATCCAAGCAGAGGTCATAAGCCCATTACCATGAGGAGAAAAATTTGAGGCCACATGTAGCGTCGTGATTTACAAACTCATTTCACTGTATCTATAAAGGTTATGCAGATCATGTGAGAGTTGCTGGAGCTAATAGTGCTATTTAGGCTTTTGGTACACGTGAGTACTGAAGACATGATGGGGCAAATGAGAATGTGTAGGCTAGTCCTGCCCTGGAGTCAGTCTGGGGGCCTACATGAGTATTAATGTATGCTCACAGGGTTCCCTCCATGGAGATGGGAAGCCTGGATAATCACCATCCCTGTCCCTATGGAGGGAGGCCCATGTGGATACAAATGACCCTCTTCAAGAGTAACATGTTGGCTGAGGGGCATGGCTGGTAACCATGTGTCAGTGTCTAGGGGGCAGGGCTAACTCATGTGCTCCAATAGTCCTTTCATTCTTTCAGTACCAAATGCCTGAACAGGGATGATCGGGATAATCAGAAGCAGTGTTAGAACAGAACAAGCAACGTTCTGAACCATGAACTGCTGTCCCAAGCCCTGTCCCAAAGATTCATAGAATGAATCATAGAATAGTAGAGTTGGACTCGATGGCCTATAAGGCCATCGAGTCCAACCTCCTGCTCAATGCAGGAGAACAGATGTGGGCAGCCCAAGCAGTCACCCATCCAAGCACTGACCCGGCTCATACCTGCTTAGCATCAGCATATGGCCTGCATTATGTGCTCTCGAGTCGACTGTCCACAGACAGGAGGAACCATCAGGGTGTGGCAGCAGAAGGAAGGGATAAGGGCCACAATTGTCGGGACATTGAGATCCCAGGAACAGTGGGAGCTTGTGATGTTAACAGGATTTAAAGGCCCCAGAACATATGTGAGTAAATGTTAGGCCTCTGGCCTACAGAATGCATAAAAGAACTATTGCTAGATCCCAGAGCCAGAGAAAAGTGTCTTAAGGGCAGTTGTCACTCATTTATAATTAAGATACATATACAGTAATACCTTGGATTACAAGTAACTTGGTTTGAGAGTGTTTTGCAAGACAAGCAAAATTTTTAATATTTATTTAATTTTTTTAAAACTTGATATACAAGTGTCGTCTTGCAATACAAGTACTGTAGTACGGCTTAAATTAAAAATCTCTGTACAAATTATTTTGGGGGGATTTCGTTTTGATATAAGAGTGTTTTGGATTACAAGCACCTTTCCAGAACGAATTATTCTCTCAATCCAAGGCATGACTGTATTCCATTATGCCAGGTTTGCCCCTTCAAAAAAATTAAGGCAGCCAGATACAATAAGGAGCTTAAGCAAAGGGCCCTAAAGAAGCTAAAGGATACCAATATGGTGGCCGTTTACAGATCACCCAAAAAGAGGAAATGCATCATCAAAAAGGAGGGCAAAAGAGGACTGTGATTTGTATAAAATGTACATATAAAATAATGCACATTTAGAAATAATAACTATAACATAAAAAAAGAAACACAATACAACTCACCATTGTGAAGAAGACTGACCAGGAGATCTGTGTGCCTGCTCAGTCTGCTGTCCAGAAACCAACTGCTGATTGGCAAAGCAACTTCAAGGCCTCTGCTCTTCCTTCTTATGGTTCCCTCTCTTTAAATTGGACTGGGACTGGAGAGCAGTCCTTCAAAGAGAGGACGCCTTCAAACAGATGACTGCAGGACACAAATCAATCCTCCATTTTTTTCAACATAGACAAGGTCTTTCATGCAGGGTTCAGCCCCATGTGATAGTTTTGTACCGGGCCAAGAAAAATGATACTGGGGCCCTGCTTGTATCCATGGAAAGATCTTGATCCAGGCCTTGGCAGATGCACATCATTTATTCCATTGGACTGGTTGGGACAGCACCAAGCTTGCTAGAGCATAGGATGAGGCCAGGTCAGCTGTGTAATAAATGGGATGTGAGGCTACCATTATCATATAATTTCTCTTCATACTTTTCTGTCATACATCTTAGTCCAGACACTGCTATGTGGCAAATAAGCACAGATGTTTTGTAGTACTTGCCTTTGTATTTTACTCCAAAGTCCCAACAAAAGGAGTGCCATGACAATGGAAAAGTAAACACATTTGCTAAGCATTATACCAATCACACAAAGCACTGATGTGATTGTTTGCTTTGATATTCGTAATTTGTATTACACTCCCTCATGCCATCAATCCTCCAAGCTGACAATATCAACAAAGCAATGGTTTGTGAAAGCATCATTTTAGACATTGGCTAATTTAATACTTAGAGCTGAAAATCAGCTGGGATGAGACAGTGATCTTATGAAAAATTGATCTGTTGAATCTCTACAGGATGAAAGAAATGCTACAAAAATTAGATTATTCAAAGCTATTTACTTGACAAAAGGGATTTGAAAATAGCACATAACTAGAATCAATAGCAATATATGCGGGGAAGAAATACACACCATTTAACTCTAACTTTGATGGTTTCTTTCAGGTCCTCTAGTTGCCTCACTTTCCCCCCCATTTTGCAAAATGGGAATGATAATAATACACTGCTGTACTAATTGGTTAATGGCTCTGAAAATTCTTTGAAGCTGCAAAGGTAACAGTGCAGCATAATTATTGCTATTATTAGTACATTATTATTAATGTAAGTTCGGCATACTGATATAATTGAAGTAACAGATAGCATACGAAGGAATCCTGTTTTAAGATTATGTGCGTAAAAAGATGGACTATAATAAACAGTATAAATGGAATAATTCCTTTTTTACTAGAGTTTTTCTTTTTCAACCTATGGCTTAGTCATACTATTTTATCCAGTAAGGATAGTAGGTCTGTCTGATAATTACTGTAATATGGCAAAGTTAATAGAACGGAGAAATGATTTTTTTAAAAAAATCAAATACATTATCATAGTTCTAATGGGGATGGCTTGGTATTTTAGGGTGGGGTGGGTGGGTTAGAGGACAATCTGAAACAAGGGCCTCTTCAAGTATGAGGCAGTTTCCCCCCTGGAAGTACAGTGCTTGCTAGAGGAGACAAAAACTCTTTCCTGAAAGCTGTATCCCAAATCCAGACTGTATTCATATGTTGGATTTCATTAGGCTACAAAGCATGGGGTTGCTCCCTTCCTTCCACAGACCAATCAGCTGAACTTACATAGCTTTGTGCATCCTCACTTATGCTGATTGATGGTGCTTAGAGTCAGAGGAGCATTCTCTTCAGTTTGAAGATGAGGGCAGAAATTTAGGGATGGATGAATCTGTCAATTTCGCTTTCTCTCCGTTTCTCATTTTTCCATTCTTAAATTCAGTTTGTCCCAATTCCCCCCACCCCCAATGAATACTACAATACATTTTAAAATATTATTTCCCCCTAATATACACATTTGCATGCAGGTTTTGATCAGAGAACTCTATTGCAAAATTCAGAGAAGTGCAAATTTCAAAGGATAACTGAGTTTTGGTTCCCCTATTGATTTGAAAGTGCGAAATTAAGCAAATTCATATTAAAATGCGAACCAAACTACTTTCTGCCCATTTTCTAGTAGAGATGAGGGTTGGTTTTGTACCATCGGCTCCTGAAGAAACCTTCAGTTGGCCTGAGAGAACTGGTGTTTGTTTGGGTTTTTTTGGGGGGTAACATTTGTTTGTTTGTTTCATTATTTACACATTGTAAACCGCCTTGGGTGCCTTAGCAGAAAGGTGGTATAGAAATGTATTAAATGAACGAATGAATGAATGAATGAATGAATAAATAAATAAATAAATGATTTTGTGATGCCTGCTTATCTAGGGTCTCTCTCAGGACAATTGCATTATCAAAGCATACCCTGAAGCACTGTTCTGTTGGAATAGGTTTTGATGCAAAGAAAACTCCAAACCTTTCATAACTGTGCAAGTCCTTTAACATGCTTGACTACCCTTTCTGTCCATGCTCGCAATTGCTTTGCTAGCTCCTTCTGCCACCTCCATCATCCCTGACCATAGGCCATGCTGTCTAAAGATGCTGGGAGTTGCAGTCCAACAACTTACCCAATACTTTTTGCCTGAAATCATAGCTGTGCATCTTAACAATGCAATCTTAGAATCATAGAATCTTAGAATAGTAGAGTTGGAAGGGGCTTATAAGGCCATCGAGTCCAACCCCCTGCTCAATGCAGCAACCCAAGTCAAAGCATCTCTGACAGATGGCTGTCCAGCTGCACTTTGAATGCCTCCAGTGTTGTAGAGCCCACTACCTCCCTAGGTAGTTGGTTCCATTGGCGTATTGCTCTAACAGTCAGGAATTTTTTCCTGATGTCCAGGCGGAATCTAGCTTCCTCTAACTTGAGCCCATTATTCTGTGTCCTGCACTCTGGGATGGTCGAGAAGAGATCCTGGCCCTCCTCTGTGTGGCAACCTTTCAAGTACTTGAAGAGTGCTATCATATCTCCCCTCAGTCTCCTCTTCTGAAGGCTAAACATGCCCAGTCCTTTCAGTCTCTCCTCATAGGGCCTTGTTTCCAGTCCCCTAATCATCTTTGTTGCCCTCCTCTCAACCCTTTCCAGTGTGGTGCCCAGAACTGGACGCAGTACTCAAGACGAGGCCTAACCAGTGCTGAGTAGAGGGGAACTCAGAAGTAAGTCCAACTAAACTCAGTCGGTGTTACTCCTAGGTAAGAGGGTATCAGATTGCACAGTAAAATTTCCCAAAGTAGCTAGTTCCCACAAAAGAAGGCGTATAGCGCACATAGAAGCACACTAGAACAGATGTTCTCACATCTGAATGCTACAGGCTAACCTTATGAATTGATGTGAAGCAGTCACTTCAGAAATTAGGATTAAAAAGGCACAATTTTCCTACCTCCTAGTTCCATCTTTTATTTAAAAAATGGGATCAATCCAGGGAAGGGAGATAACACTTCGACTTTTCACTTAAAGGTCTACAGTCAGCACTGCAAAAACATGCTAAGCGGATGTTTGCATAGATCTAAAAGCTATTGCATGTAAAACTATAAAGTTGTTAGATCATGACGTAATGTTAGTATCAGTCTAGAGGTGTATATAAAGTATTTCACAAAAACATATAAATTGTACCTGTTTAATATTTACTGTGATTACAGGTTTCATCAGGATTCAATTAAAACAGCGTTGTTTGCCAGTAGATTGTGCTTTTAAAAATGGTAATTGAAAAAGTTCATTTAGTACCCAATTAAAGAAAATATATTTTGAGCATTAGCAGATCCTTCTTTATAATAAGTTAGGTACCTTCTTTTTGAGCTTTAACAGTAGAAGAATTGTCTATTGTGAAAATCTAACTTATATAGAGAGCCAGTGTGGTGTAGTGGTTAGAGTGTTGGACTGGGACTCGGGAGATCTGAGTTCTAGTCCCCACTTGGCCATGAAGCTCCCTGGGTGACTTTGGGCCAGTCACTGACTCTCAGCCTAACCTACCTCACAGGGTTGTTGTGAGGATAGTGGAGAGGAGGACCATGTAAGCCACCTTGGGTTCCTTGCAGGAAAAAAGGCGGGATATAAATACAATAAATAAATAAAATAAATAAATATATGAAGCTGTATTATCCTAAGTCAGACCGCTGGTCCATCTAGTCCAATACTGTTGACTCCTCCAACTGGAAGTGGCTCTCTGTGGATTTTTCTCAGCCTTGCTACCTGAAATCCTCTTAGGACAGAACTTGGGGCCTTGTACATGCAAAAGATGTGATCTCTCACTGAGGTATGGCTTCTACCCCAGTTAATCAGTCTTGGTTTCCTAGTAGAGTACAATTTTACTAACTAGCTGGTAACCTGAGGGTTGACTTGGTGGATGGGATTTACTGGCATGCAGAGCCTCAAGGTTGGTATGTCTGGAAGAAATTTTTGCACGGGTCAGAATGGGAATGGCACCGGGCTCCTCACCAACACCATTCACTGCTTCCCTTGCAGCATATGCCTCCTTGTGAGTCATCTTGAGTTCTGTAAGCATTTCCACCCCCCGCAGTCCATCCGCTCTCCTCTTGAAGCACGTTGTGGTGTTGATTGCATAGATTGATCTCTAGGTTCGATCGGTCCTGTGTGAAGGCATGGACCTTTTGTAACAACTCAATGATTCTAAGGTTTAAATATATTCATGTAGTGCACTTAAGCATGGGTTTACTAAATCCCCCAGAATTAGCTTATATTATACTACCACCCTCTCTGCGTTAACTTCATCCTTATCCCTTCCTTCCTGACTTCTGGTTTTCCTTTCAATTATTTCTGTATAGACTTGCAATCCACTTTCTATTTCTTCCTTCACATTCCCCATAGAAATACTAACATTTGAATCTGCTCTCTTGCAAGATGTAGATCTCATCATATAGAAGGAACTCAGGTGCACCTGATGTTTGCATTAAGTTTCCATTGTTAAGAAATTCCCTAGATACCTTTTGGAGGTTTAGATTTAATCAGTCAGCACCTTTAATAAATATATAGTAGGGGGATTTTTTTTTTTTTAAAAAAAATACAATGCATTGCAGAGCTCTTCAGCAATTGTGACTGCAGGGGATCCCAATTGTCAGGGCTTGAAAATGAGTCAGGCTATGTGCATTTTCCCATGGGATGTAGTTAAGAAGCCTCTCTGACAGAGGCTAGAGGCAAGAAGAAATCAGATGTGTAATTGATGATTTGCATATGCAGAAAAAAAATTCAATCTATTCAATTGAGCAATTACAAATAGTTTCAAATATACTGTATTTTTTATGTTACGTGGTAGTGGAGAATGTAATTCACTCTCCATTTGTCTTGAATTTGTACTGCTTGGGTCTTTGCCATAGACCAGTGTGTCAGAGTGTAAAGTAGGCCTTTGTAGGGCAGCACAAGCCATTAGCAGGGGCGCCTTCATAACCTGTTTCTAGTTTAATATTGGTGCATTTGTTTGGACCATTAGACTATTACTTCTTTCCATCCACCCTCACCCCCACCCCAGAGTGAAGTGTAACTCTGTACTTTCTGTAGTCTTCTGTTGATCGAGGGGGCTGGAAGCCAATGGGGCAAGTCCCTACATTTCATTTGAAGGCTTTTCTCTCCCCTGCATCGTCCTTTGGATTTTGGTATAGGAAAACCTGCAACCACAGGAAGTCGAATAAACAAGAGATCTGCTTCAGATTTCCAGGATGCTTGGTGGGGGGGGGATTTGATTTCAAAAGGGGGGGATGCAAGAGTCTCATCAGGGTTTCACAAAAGAAGTGCGAGGGTTTAATTTGTCCAGTGTTCATTTGTCCATTTAAGGCAGGCATACAGCTTTAATTCCTAGGTCTTCTTGAGGTGCGTCTGCAGAGGTGTTGGGCCTGATCCCTACATCTGCCACCACTGCCAAATTCCCCAAATTTGATTTTGCAAGGAAACAAGGCCTATACTCTCTGCATGCCATTTTTTCCCCAAGCAAAATCACATTCCTGGAAGTGGAAGCCTCCCAGGAGCACAGTTCTGTTTGCAAACAAGGTGTGTGGGGAACATGCACCTTGTTTTCCTCCAAAATTGCAGCATTTTTTGCTGCTGCCTCAGCAAGTTCAGTGGCAATTTTGGTGGCAGCAGCAATTTTGGTGGGGGTGGAGTGCACCTCTGGTGGGTTCCGGGGAGGGGGAGGGGAACAGTGCAGCCCCCTTACCCCCAGAAGTTGCAAATCCCTGCTCTAGAGTAATGCTAAGGGTGTGTATGTGACGTGTTAGGATAGACTAGAGTGATGTTGTGGTTTCCCCCCACCTTGCAGAGTGACATTGGCATGCTACTTCATGATTGGCATGTGTTGGTGGGTTGCCATGGACCCTGGAGGAGTGGCTGGTGGAGTTACTATCTTCTTTTTTTATATAGATTGTCCTTTTCTTCTGAACTTTTATGCAGGAGTGCATAGGATCCTGACTGCACTATGCTGCTGATATAATGATGTAACACCACAGTGGCAGTCCCATTAGATTTCTCTGCCCCTTCACTTTCTGGGATTTAACTGCTCTTATGTGAGATTCACCCTTACAGAACCAACATGTTATCTTTAAACTTTATTTAAGCAGCCATGCATTACCATCATCTACTCCTTTAAAAAATAATAATCATCAGATACCCTCCAGGTGTTATTTCTTCCTGCCAATGTTTGGTCTCCATGGGTTATACTAACAGGCATAACAATCAATAGCTCGCTTTCACACTTCGAATATTTCTTGTGGTATCTTAGCTTGTTTGATGGACTATTAGTCATATTGAAAAACATGTCTGAAGTGCAGAGAAGAAAGGCTTTAATTTTAAATTGCGTATGAAGGACAAATCCTTTTCTCACTTTACACATTCACTCTGTAGTCAGGGCTTCCAATATTTATCCCAGGTTTCAGTTTATGTTGACACTAATGTTCAGGATAAACTAGCTGCACTTAGGTTGGACCTACGTGATACGGTTGACACGGTACTGCTTATAAAAGTTCTGCATCTTCTCTCTTTTCGTAATGTTTAATCATGCAAAACATTTTGTGACATATTTATTTATTTATTCATTGCATTTTTAGACCTCCAGTAACCCAAGTTCTCTGTGCGGTGTACAATACAGTAGAAACATAAAATACAAACAATAAAACAATGAATAAAATAGCAGATAATAAAACCAAGATAAAGTCAGCAGCAAAGAGTAAAAACACTGCAGCACATAAAACCAGAGAAAAAACATCAACAAAACATCATGTGCTATGATCTAAAAGTGCTAAAAATAGTTCTTAAAATGCTTGGGAGAATAAAAAGGTCTTCACCTGGCACCAAAAAAGTCCATAAAGTAGGTGCCAGCCAGGTGAGCCTCTCTGGGGAGGGCTTTCCACAGGGATGCCACCACTGAAAAGGCTTCATTACAGTGCAAGTACCTCACTGAGTTTCTAACCGAGTTTCTAATCACATTTACATATACTGTTGTAGTGATTCATATTAAAAAATTGGGCTTTACCCTCACTAATCATTTTGGTCTTAAATAAGCATAGTCATCATAGTACGTTTTAAGAGCAAGGCTGAAATGGGCTTCAATTTTTAATTTGCCAATTTATTTAATTAGTGCTTCAAGGTTTTTTTTTGTGAGTTATTAGTCCAGGGGCAACTGATCTCTAAAGGGTTGTGCCCTTCCTTCCCAACCCTGGAGTGAAGCCACTTCACAGCCATAAGATGCTGTTTAGAGCTCTGCCCTTTCAGTTTGGACACCCCCCCACCCACAGCTACACCTATTGCAATCTCTCTCAAATAAAAGAGCCGAATAGCATTAGCCTGACCAAGATGGCAGCGCTGTGTACTGCCTGACTTTAAGATCTGGTTGACACCACCATATTGCTCACACCATAACAGGAAAGCCACTGGAATCCCATACCTCCCCACTCCCTGCCTTGTGGAAATGAGTTACTGGGCATGGCTACAGTACCAGTGAAAGTCAAGTGAACATAACCAACCCAAATATGAAAGTGTTGCAATGCTCTCAGAACATGTTCACATGCAGGCTTTGTCAAACTTTCAGGGCTGGGAATCAGCTTCGAAGAATGTGTCTATATGTATGTCAGAGCTGAGTCATAGGCGTCAAGAGCTAGTATAATGCGGATATTCCTGAACAGGAAACCTTTAGTGCTTCTTACTGAGAAGAACCAATGGCCAGCCTGGGAAGGCACAGTTACTCCAGTACCTGGGAACTCTTCACTGGCTGGGGAGATTCTCAGACCTGTAGCACTGATGACTCACCTCACAGGGCAGTTATGCATAGTGCTGTTTGTTCCTGATCCTAGCCCCAGTAGCTTTTTACAAAACACTTATCATATGCACTCCATGGAGAGCTGAGATAAGGAAGAAGGAGCCCTCTCAGACATCCTGGACCTGAGCAGTTTAGGATTTTAGAGAACCAAAACTGCCCTTTTTCCTATTAATTATATTTAATTATATCCCTCTTGTTTGTTTGTTAAGCTGTAGAACACTACAACTATGGAAAGGGGGGCGGGGACTCTTGAAAAGTGAAGGGTACAAATAAGGGAAGTCGGTAGTTTAAAAAAAAATGGAAAAAAGGGAGAGAAAGAAAAAAAAGAGAGAAAAAATGTAAGAAGGGAGGGCTTAGGAAACCAGAAAGATATCATTGTATGTTCAGCTACAGAAAGTATTTTAGTAGTGATAATACCTTATTAGTTTTCCTTTTTGGTTGTGAACACTAATAAACATATTTGGAGATGTTGTTTATAGAAATGTTTCTTCATGTTTACTCTAGATGGAAAGGCTAAATCTCTTACTTCATTCTGTGGTGGTATGTGACTTTCTCATCATGAACAGCCAGTGCAGACATTTCAATCCAACGGTTGGGTTTTGAAGTGGACAAGTATTTCTAAATTTGTAATGTTAGCATTTAAACCATTTTGAACCACAAAGTTCAAAACCATGCAGATGCTGGAGCACTGATGTAATAATGTTCTTCTGCCAATCTGTCTTCATGAGATCATGGGCCACATTTCACCCCAGCAGTATCTTCTGAATTGTTGTGCAGGGAAATGCAATTTCTTGTCAAATTCCACAGTAGAGTTTTGAGCAATTTGAAAACTTGGCCATTCCTGCACCAGTAAAATATATAATTTCCCCTACTTTGCACATCTCCTAACTGTGATATTTGTGAAATGGTTGCAAGAAATCAACAAGACCACACCTCAGCTGAGGGGAATTTTTACATGACTGTCATGAAGTAGTAGGTGAAATTCAGAATACCTGCGGAAGCTCTTGGTGCTGTGAATATGAATTATGCCTCTGCATGCTAGATTCAGAAACAAGAAGATCTCTAACAGTTCCTTCCAATGGCAACCATTTCCTCATCAGAGTCCAGGGCTGTGAAATGTTTAAAATACCCCATTGTGTGACGGAACGGAACGCTGTGCAAAAAAACAACAGAGAGACTGCCCTGGAACACTAGCTTCTGTATCCCTTGCCCAGTTCAGCTCTGGCATTTTATTTTCAAAACTGCATGAGCTGTGGAAAGCCATAGAGCCAATATAGAGCAAATAGGGAAATGAAGAATTCATACCAGATGGGGCTTCCTGTCTCCATCTTTCTCTAGCCCAAACAGTCTGCTACATAGATCTCAGAAGTAGAATGGGGGAATCACAGAATGCCTCAGAGTTGCAAAGACAGAACAGAGGGTCTGGCTCAAGAACTACCAGCCTGTTACAGGAGGAGGAGATAGTTGTTATTATTATTATTATTATTATTTGTGCCAAAGGATATGGCCATTTCTCTTTCTTTCTCTCTCAGTACAAACATTTGGCTGCTGTTAGCCAGCTGGCAACTAGAAAGGAAACACCACACAGTACTGGAAGTGCCAGTCAACATTGTACCATTTGTATGGCAGTGGAGTGCCAAAGTACATTGCAGCATAATATTTTTCCCATTTGCTGCTTGGTTTTAAGATGGGTAGGGAACAGACTATAACTTCTTGTTTAACAGAGGAAAATATTGGTGAGTCAAGCTACTTCCAGAATTGCAGGATATACATTTCCTTGCCAATCAAAAATCTCCTTTTGGCTTGCAGATGGCATAAATGTATTCATTTTTAGGACAACATCCCATCCCATCCCATCCCTCTGGCACTACAATGGTAAGATTTTCAAAATTCAGAATACATTTGCAAGATTGTGCAATTCAGTTTCCAAATCAAACTGGATTCACATGGTGAAAGGGGAGCATAAACACACACACACACACACACACACACGTGTGTGAGCAAATCATGACTCAAAATCTCAAGATCCTTTCATGCTTATTATATCCCTTATACACTTGGTGAATGAGGCAGTCAGTTATTTGGGGGTGGGGAGGAAGAAGGACATTAAGAATGGGATGGGAGGAGGTGGTCACATGCATTGCCAGGGGGAGGAGTCAACCAAAAGGACTAACTGACCCATGCAGAGCTCCTCTGAATTGCCTCAGGCACCACACTCACTCAGATGATCCTGTGTCGGACCCTCCAAGGCTTTCCCAGTAAGAGATCACATCCAGGATTCAAACCTGTGAATGAAAGCTAAGCAGTTCCACATGACTTGGGCTCCTCATGAAATCCTCCTATACCTCATGTCTGTGGGCTGGTCTGTGGGCTGGTGGTTGACAAACGATCCGTGATGTGGCCCTTTCCTGTCTGCTGCTGGGGCCGAGCGGTTAGAGAGCTGCTTCATGGAGTGTGCAAAGTGGGATCTAATTCTGCTTGTTCCTCCTCTTTTGCCTCTGACAATGGATGTTGCTGGCCAGGCAAGCAAAAGGTGGATTTGGCCTTGATTCTACCCTCCCCCATGGCAGGACTGGAATGTGGCTCCCTGTTCCCATCGCATGCTCACTGTGGTGAGCTAATCTGGGGGCGTGGGGAGGTGCTGTACTAAAGGTGCAGGTGCAGCTTCTTTTGTTACCTATCTAAGTTCCTCCCTGGCAAATGTTCCTTTCCCTCAGTGGCTATTGCTCCCCTGGGGAGGCCTCTGTGTTAGTTATTGTGAAGGACCAGCACCCGGGTCCTATGCGTGAGTTTGGCGCTTAACGGGTTAACCGGCACTGAGTTACAGCCCGTACAAGCGAGTGAAACCGACTAGAAGGTTTGCGCACACAAGAGGAAACACCAGCCCTTAGTATGACCAAATAAGGCTTTATTTACTATACAATATACAGAGCGGAACTAACAGCTTTCTAGGAATACTATAACGTCAACATGACCTGACGTGATCTCCGAGTTTATCAATGAACAAGTTCCCAGGCTAGCGCATTGGGATTAGTCAGTTACCTCAGACTAAAGACTTTACGCTGGTCAATTTCAGCCTGGCTCCTGGTCTGCCTGATCCCGGGGAAGAGAACAGCTTAACCCTGCCACCACTGGCAGGCGAGTCTTGATAAGAATAATCTGTGTTCCCAACAACCCGCAAAAGGAGGGGAGAGGGGTTTTCTACCCCTGAGTTTCCCGCTCTCCCCGCCCTCGCGGTCAGGTGGGGCTTATGCCTGCCCCTTCGTGTCAGGTGGGCTTATCCCCGCCCGGGAAGAAGGTGACGTGTTGGGTACTTTGCAGCTCTTTGAGACTGCCCTGTTAGTTGGATGGTCTTGATGGTCCTTTCCTGGGTTTTGTGGAATCCAACCGAGACTCTCCATTGTTGGCATACCGGTCCGTCTGGCTGTTTCCCTGTAACCCAATCCCCCTTCCTCACCCCCCTCCTCCCTGGAAGGAGACTGGTGTGTGCGTGTGCATGTGTACTTGTGTCAGGCTTTCTCCACAGTTATACATACTTTCCCCCTGGAATTATTTTTTCCTTCCTATTGTGTAGTGCAGTCAAAAAGGGGATGATTAGCTCTCTCCTTCTGTGTGGGCAAAACCAGACATTACCTTAAATCTGATTTGAGCAACAGTGTATTTTTTTTTATTTTTACTTTAGAGTAGGCATAGGGGGTCAAATCCAGATCTTAGTAGTAAATATAGTATATGGGGATCCAAACTCCTGTGTGCTGGTGGCGATCAGTTTCTGGCCTCTTCCTGCCTGTGCCACTGCAGTGGAGAGTGCCATGGCATCCCTATCATCCGGCAGGTTGTATGTGGGAGGTTGTGTATGATGTCATCGGGGTATTCCCCCCCCCCACCTCCCCATCAGCATGAATGGATTGGATCTTCCATGACTGGCTGTCATGGTGGTGATTGGTGGGAGTTAGCAATGTTCCCATGGATTCTAGGGGAGGAGCTGTTTCACGGGTTCTTGTTGTTTTTGTTTTTTGTAGTGCTGGAATTTTTTTCTCCTCGATCTTTGTGCTGGGAGTATGTAGACCCTCAACTAATAATGCAAATCCTATACATACTCACTTGGGGAAAGTCCAATGGAGTATAGTGGGACTTATTGCCCTGTAAACATGAGTATACCCGCATAAATGGCCCACCAGCACCAGATTCCGTGGCCCATGTGGACTGATCATTCAAATCCATGTAATGACTGAAAAGTAACAAGGACCAGTAGTTACTGTAAGTGGGTTTGCACACAAGTTTGTCTTGCAGGGCTTTTGTCTCTCCCTCCAGTTGTCTTCCCCGTTGTCTGTTTTAGATTGTAAACTCCTTGAGGTCTGGGACTTTTTTTTTTATGATGATCAAACTCTGTAAATATAGTGTTCAGGCAGTGAGAATGTCGGTAAAAATTCACAGCTCATCATGAACGATTTGTGCTCATACTTTGCTAGTCAATCCACAGAGCTCTTTCACTACGAACACAGTCAGTGCTGGCCGGGAGAACAACCAAACCAGACCAAAATGGCTGTACAGATTTAAGTTTACAACCATGTGAATCAGATTTTCCATCTAAGTCAATTTGTTCAGAAGTGAGGTGCTACACACCTATTTTTATTTTCCTGTGTAGGAACTAGACTGCAGTTGTAAATGTATTTTGATGCTAATCTGACAAGGTGGGTATAACAATACAGATAACGTGGCAAGATGGGTATTACAATACACCTCTCTTATCAGAGTACATACTTCAGATTCCTTCTAGTTATTTTCAGAACAAACATTTCCAAGGGTATCATAGAATTATTTCCAGGGAATTTACAACAGAAGTGAAGTAGCTATTTACTTTAAATATGCCAATTAAGCATTACTAATGTACAGCACATTTCTGGGTTAAGTATGATTGATAGTACCATGCAGTGAAATGTTCTTTAACTGCAGTTAGAAAATATAAATGCACAAAATGGAGGGGGGGAAATACCCCCAACTGACAGCACTATTTACATGTTTCTAAACAACACTTACAAATTGTTCTTATTGTTCTCTCCAGCTTCCTTTGGCATCCGACTGAATGATAAGCAACATAGCACTGTCAAAAGTTTCTAGAGTTTAGGTGGCCAAACTGGTACATCAGCTGTAGTGATCTCCATGGTTGTTCAATATATAACTGACAATATCCAATTTCTACATTTTCAGCGTATATAATATATACCGTAGTTCAATCAGAACATAGAAATGGGTTAAACTAGGACTCTAATATCACTTATTATTATATATTTATATTTGTATCTTTCCCTTCTTTCAAGGAGCTCTGGACAGTATTTTGGTCTCAACCATGAGGTAGGCTAGCCAGAGGAATAGTATTTGCGCGCGCGCACACACACACACACACACACACACCATGCCCAAGGTTGTCCAGTGCACTTTGTAGCTGACCAAAGAACTGGAACCTGAGTTAATATTCAAGCCTTGCACTTTAGCAAATAAACTGCACTTTATGGGTGTTTACAATCTTATTGTGTTCACACCTTCAAAACAACCCAGTATATTTCACACTTTACTGATTCCCATTTTACAGATAATTACTGGTGAAAGATGAAATTGTTTCAAGGTTGCCCAAGGAGACCTTGGCAGAGGCAGAGGTTTCTCAGCTCCAGGTCCAATCATTTTCACACTGGATCACACTGGTTCTCTAGTGCAGCCTTCACCAACCTGGTGCCCTCCAGACTGGATGATTGTGGTTTAACCATGAGATTTAAAAAGTAGATATTACCATTTAAAATATTAGTGAAATTCATAGAATCATAGAATAGTAGAGTTGGAAGGGGCCTATAAGGCCATCGAGTCCAACCCCCTGCTCAATGCAGGAATCCAAGTCAAAGCAACCCTGACAGATGGTTGTCCAGCTGCACCTTGAATGCCTCTAGTGTGGGAGCCTACTACCTCCCTAGGTAGTTGGTTCCATTGTCATATTGGTCTAACAGTCAGGAATTTTTCCCTGATGTCCAGGTGAAATCTGGCTTCCTGTAACTTGAGCCCATTATTCCATGTCCTGCAATCTGGGATGATAGAGAAGAGATCCTGGCCCTCCTCTGTGTGACAACGTTTCAAGTACTTGAAGAGTGCTATCATATCTCCTCTCAGTCTCCTCTTCTGAAGGCTAACCATGCCCAGTTCTTTCAGTCTCTCCTCACAGGGCTTTCAGTCTCTCCTCACAGGGCTTTCTTCCCATATCATCTTTGTTGCCCTCTTCTGAACCTTTCCAGTAAAATTTAGTGGTGCAATCAAACCTTGGGGGGGCGCCTCGCCCCCACCTCGATTCTCCACAGCGGCGCCCCCCCGCCTCGATCTTCTGAGCGGCGCGGAGCAGTTCTCTGCGCCGCTTGAGCTGCCCTCTCCAGTCCCGTCGCGTCACTTCCGGCACAGGAAATGATGCGACGGGACCCTGCACAGGTGCAGTACGTGGCACGGGGGTCTAGCGCGCCCACTCCGGTCCCATCGCGTCATTTCCGGTGCCGGAAGTGACGCGATGGGACCAGAGTGGGCGGCGCGGGTGGCTCGCCGCGGAGAGGCTCGCTGCTGAGGGATTAAGGTAGGCTCGACCGAGCCTCGAGTGGGCATGAGTGGACCGATTTCGGTCCGCTACGCCACTCGAGGCTTGATGATACATCGCTATTCCAGTTTGTCTACATCCTTCTTAAAGTGTGGTGCCCAGAACTGGATGCAGTACTCAAGATGAGGCCTAACCAGTTCTGAGTAGAGGGGAACTAGTACTTCCCGCAATTTAGAAGCTATACTTCTAATGCAGCCCAAAATAGCATTTGCCTTTTTTGCAGTCACATCACATTGCTGGCTCGTATTCAGCATGTGATCTACAACAATTCGAAGATCCTTCTCACTTGTACTATTGTTGAGCCAAGTACCCCCATCCTGTAACTGTGCATTTGGTTTCTTTTTCCTAGGGGCAACACTTGGCATTTATCCCTATTAAATTTCATTCTGTTAGTTTCAGCCCAGTGCTCCCAGCTATCAAGATCGAATTCTGTTTCTGCCTTCTTCCAGAGTATTAGCTATTCCACCCAATTTTGTGTCATATGCAAATTTGATAAGCATTCCATGCACCTCCTCATTCAAGTCATTAATAAAGATGTTGAAGAGCACTGAGCCCAGGACCGAGCCCTGTGGTACCCCGCTCGTTACCTCTCCCCAGTTTGAGAAGGTACCATTGATAAGCACTCTGAGTCTGAGTCTGTAGCCAACTGTGGATAGGGACGTATCATGTACCTTGGGGGGGGGGCTTGCTGCTCTCCGCAGCTCGGTTCTCCACACTGGCGGTGGACCGATCTTGCTCTTCTGAGCGGCGCGGAGCGTTCTCCGCGCCGCTCAAGTCGCTGCCAGAGCCGCCGCTGCGTCCTGCTGCTCCAGCGTGCTGCTGGACCCCCACGTTATGTTTTTGGTGGGGGGACCCAGGGCAACAGGGCTTAAACAGCCCTGTTGCCCTGGTTTCCCCCACCAAAAATATAGTGCGGGGGTCAAGCGCGCCGGAGCAGGGTCCCGTCGCGTCACTTCCGCCGCGCCGGAAGTGACGCGATGGGACCAGCGCGGGCGGCACGGCTGGCTCGCCACAGAGCGCAAGGAGCCAGGTAGGCCCGCGCTCGCTGCGGAGAGCCCGCGCGGGCATGAGCGGGCCAGTTCGGGCCTCACTCGTGCCGGTGCGGGCAAAAGTAACATCCCTAATGTGGATTCACCTGATAGTTGTTCCATTTAGCCCACTTTTAGGTACCTTGCTAATCAGGATATCATCATGAGGCACTTTGTCAAAAGCTTTGCTGAAGTCAAGATATATGATGTCCACACCACAGCATTCCCACAGTCCACAAGGGAGGTTACCCGATCAAAAAATGAGATCAGAGTGGTCTGGCAGGATTTGTTCTTGACAAATCCATGTTGGCCTCTAGTAATCACTGCATTGTTTTCAAGGTGTTTGCAGATTGACTGCTTTATAATCTTCTCCAGAATTTTCCCAGGGATTGATGTCAGACTGACTGGTCTGTAGTTCCCAGGTTCCTCCTTCTTGTCCTTTTTGAAGATAGGAACTACATTTGCCCTCCTCCAGTCATCTGGCACTTCACCTGTCCTCCATGATTTCTCAAAGATAATATACAGTGGTTCTTAGAGTTCTTCTTCCAGTTCCTTTATTACTCTAGGATGCAGTTAGTCAGGCCCTGGAGATTTAAACTCATTCAAAGTAATCAGGTGTTCCTTGACCATTTGTCTATCAATCTTAAACTGCAATCCTGCCCCTTCAGTCTGCACTTCAGGTTTGCCGGGGGGTCATAGACCCTCTTTTGGGAGAAGACCAAGCCGAAGTAGGAATTGAACACTTCCACCTTTTCTTTGTCTTCTGTTATCAATTTGCCATCTCACTGCATAGTTGAACCACCATTTCTTTCCTCTGTCTTTTACTATGCATGTATCTGAAGAAAGCTTTTTTGTTGTTTTTAGCATCCCTCACTAGCCTCAGCTCATTCTCAGCTTTAGCCTCCCTGATACTATTCCTGCAGTTCTGTGCTACCTGCCTGTACTCTTCCCTTGTAGCCTGGCCTTCCTTCCACTTCCCATATGTGTCCTTTTTTGTTTTCAGGTCAACTCTGAGTTTTTTGTGAAGCCACATTGGCTTCTTCTGTTGCCCTCTGCCTTTTTTCCTTGTGGGAATTGTTTGTAATTGTGCCTTTAGAATTTCCTTTCTTAAAAATTCCCACCCATCTTGGACTCCTTTTCTCATTAGAGTCGTTTGCCGTGGGACCTTACTTATCATTGTTCTGAGTTTATTAAAATTGGCTTTCCTAAAATCCAGGGTACGCGTTTGGTTACACTCAGCTTTTGCTTCCTTTAGAATCAAGAACTCAAGTATAACATGGTCACTTCCCCCCAGAGTTCCTGTAATGGCTACTTTATCCACTAGCTCATCTCTGTTGGTTAGAATCAAGTTAAGGATAGCCGATCCTCTAGTTCCTTCCTCCACTTTCTGTAGGAGGAAGCTATCAGCAACACAAGTCAGGAATTTCTTGGAGGGGCCATGTTTGGCAGAATTTGTCTCCCAACAAATATCAGGGAAATTGAAGTCCCCCATCACTACTACATCATGCCTCCTTGAAACATTGGCAATTTGCTTTTCAAAAGTTTCATCCTCGTCTTCTCCTTGATTGGGTGGTTGGTAGTAGACTCCAACTGCCATGTTCGTTTTATTCTTTGCCCCATTTATTTTAATCCAGATGCTCTCGATGGGGCTACCAAGCTCATCCTCCTGTATTTCTGTGCAGAGATATGTATTTTTAGCATACAGTACAACTCCACCTTCCCTTCTGTTCCTTCTGTTCTTTTTGAACAAGTTATATCCTTCAATTGCTGTATTCCAGTCATGGGAGTCATCCCATCAAGTTTCAGTTACACCTATCACGTTGTATTTGCCCTCATGTATTAAGAGTTCAAGTTCGTTCTGTTTGTTGCCCATACTCTGGGCATTAGTATATAGACATTGGAGACCATGTGCTTTATAGTATGGCTTTCTTCCTACATTTTTTGGTAGACTATTATTGGGCGCTGTTGGAGCTGTTCTCTCCGTCGTGGCACAGAGGCCTTCGTCCATTGTTACCCCCGAGCTTACGTCTCCCTCCCCCGTTGGAGTCAGTTTAAAGCCCTCCTGATGAAGTTCCTCATACTGTGGCCAAGGCCAAACACATTTCCCAGTCCTTGTGAGGTGCAACCCATCCCTTGCCAGCAGACCATCTTCCACGAAGTGTAGCCCATGGTCCCAGCATCCAAATCTCTCACGTCGGCACCACCTTTGTCCTTCACCCGGAGTATTTTTCTTTCCCTTCCTCTTCCTCTTCCAATTACTGGAAGGATGGATGAGAAAACTATCTGGGCCCCAAAGTTCTTGAGTTTCCTTCCCATATTGAACTGTAGCATCTTCTTCAGTTTTGAAATAGCTCAAGGCTGTAACACTAGGCTATGTTGTGTCCATGGGGCCATGTTATATAATCGTGAATAGTAAAACCAATGAGTGATTCCTTCACCTTCATTTTTTTTTTAGAGCTTGCCTTAAAATTATAACAAAAGCAATCAGCATAAGTCATAAAAGCACAGATTTTCCTTAGCGGGATGCCCACTTTACCTGACAAATTTGTACTGGGTAATTTGACAGTAATAGAATGTATAGTCATAAACTACCAATACACACTGTTATTTCATACTAGCAACACTTTGTGTCTTTGTACGACAGTGTTAATAAGCACATTTCAGTTTCCAGGCATCACCTACATTAATCTTTTAGATTTGTGCAGAACTACAAACAGACAGTTGCAAAGAAGACATCTTGATTAACTAATTATTTGTTAGAAAATGCAGCTGGTCGTAGATATTATATGGTTAGAGCACTGAGGTACAAGATTTGGTAATTTAAACCACTGGGTTGCATTCTGGTTCTTTGAAGACTTGAAATGCACTATATAAATGCTAAGGAAAATGATGGTGATGATGTTTGGCACATGGTGAAGTGGCTGTGTGAGGTTTCTACTACTGGCACAACTTATGGCTGATTGACCTGTCTTTAGCTCAGCCCATTTTTTGCAGGCTTACAGTGATACATTCAACCTCAGTTTGAGCCAAAAATGGAGGTCTTCCATTATTGCTAAGGGGAAAACGCACACAGCCAATAAATAAGCACCTACTCTGTCACAGATAAAGTGGTTGTATCAATCATCCTCAATTGGGACTGAAGCCACTGTTACCATGCCTTGATACTCAAGACTAGAGTCATGGAGACCTGCCTTCTTTACACATATACAGCAGCATGTAACATTCCATACGCAGGCCTTTCATTTTCCTATTAAACACCACCTTCTAATATAATTGTATTTATAACATCGTTCATTTCTTGCTCATATTAGAATCTTTCATGGCTTGCCAACTTTTCTGCCAGATGTCAAAGGAAAGTAGCTCCTGTAGCTCCTCTTTGAATTTTCCTTCCTTCTCCAGGCTTAAACAATAAAATGAGCAACCTTTAAGAAAGTCAATATTCACCACATAGTCTGTCCAGCCACGGCAAACCAGAATCACATCACAGCAGTCAATAGCAGAGCCTTACTTTAGTATATATTGTCCCATTCCTGCACATGCAAACACTAGAAATATTCCTAAAACAGACAGACATTGGGATAAATTTAATACATTTATGCAGACTAACTGAACACTTTAACCAATGAGATCTATGAGTAGCTTTACAAAGATGTCAGAATTGTGGTCCAGGGTCCCCTATAGGAAACCAGGACAAGGCATTTGTTTAATGCCTTTTGTGTGTGTGCAATATTTAGTCTACATGCACAATTTAAAGCCAAATGAGATTTAAATTTTGGTAGGCTTGGTTGGGTGGTGGTCGTGGTGACATTGGGACCACAACCTTGAAAGCAAGTATTAACCCTTTTCTTCATGCCACTTTCCTGATGAAAATTGTGCTTCCTGGCATTTTGGCCCCACCCATCCCCATTCAGAGGGAAGACATAGGTGAGTTTCCCAAAGGCGCCCACATGGTTGTTGCCAGGCCAGTGGGGAGGCTGATCGCTGACTGCTTAAGGCAGCCACACCTCACCCTGGGCCTCTTTTTCTTGTGGTTCAGCAGCCCTCCCACCCTCCCTGTACCAGGGGTGGGTGATTTTTATTAGGTCAACAGCGCTGGCCATCTGTGGGAGGAAGGGAGGGAGGGACTTTGCTGTTGCCTCCTGTGCTGCCCCTCCCACACCAACAGGTAAGTTTGGAAAAAGGGAAAGGAGGGGGTATAGAGAGTGGTCTAATGGTTCAAGGAGGTTGGAGAAGGGGGTCATCTAATGAAACTATTTTAAGATGTTTCCGTGAAAGAACTCAAAGTCTTGGTTGAAAAAAAGCAAGTGAAAATTGAGGCGATGGGAGTTTACCCATCATTAGTTTTTAATTCATTTTCAGCGTTGTTAATTGCAAAAAATAAAATAAAATTGAAATTTGAACTGATGTTTTATAAAGTCCACAATTAACATTAACTCGATGATATTTAGGCTACAATGTTCAATCCACAATTTCTTTCAGTTTATTTGGAAATAAAATACTTCAGCATCAGCTACCATTGCCAAATACAAATACATAAATACAAAGATAACAACTGCTTCTTACTGAATCTACAAGAAGCAAGGCCATACATTCCTCTTATAATATTCACCAGCATTAATGGCAACAACAAAAATGTTAGTGTTTTGGTATGCGACACTCTCCTGGCCAATGGGAATTATTGAACCACAAAAGCAATGGTAATATTTGTTGTTGGAGAAAGTGTTTGTGTGGAGGAGATCAATATTTATTAAATTAAGGTTAATTTACTGTCTTAAGAGACTAGCCTTAATAGAGTAGGATAACCACAATGGAGCTATGAAATCTAAAAAGTTTCATTAACGAAAAGGTCACAGGGAAAACGTGATCTAACAATGGCTGAATACTTAGTTGATTTTGCCTCCAGCAACATTTAATTCATTCAATGGGCTGGTTTGCACAACACAAGAGCCTGCCGTGGGTTATTAACCCATGGTGAGGCTGCAGCTCATGTGGGGGTTGTCATGTTGTGCAAACCCGGTGAGTGTAGGTTATGTGAGGGTTAAACAACCCTCACATAACCCTGGAACAGACCATGTTTAACCTTTGCATGACCCGCACTTGCCAGGTTCGCACGACATGACAATCCCTGAGCAGGGGTTAGATATGCCAAGTGACACCTGTGGGTGCCACAGCTCGTTGTGGGCTAAATAACCCATATTGAGCTGCACCGTGTTGTCCGAACTAGCTCAATATGTAGATGGGTTTAGCGACATGCTAGGATCCTCCACAATACTTTGGCTATCAGTTGCTATCCAAAGGTTCTTGGGTAGAGCTGAAAAGCTTCCGCAGAGAGAGATACTGCCTCTCTCTCTTAGAGTAAAGCAGAGAAAGAAACCAACAACAAATTATATAGCTGGAAGCCAAAGGAGGCCATGCATATGTGGAGTTAACTGGCTTTGACTTATGAATTAATTGTTTTGGGATACAGCCATTTAAATCAAGGGAACTCTGCTATAGTAAATGGGTTAAGTATTGCAGCCTAACCCTAATGTACCTAACCTAATCCTAATGTCTGATGTTATGAACATTCTGTGAAGGCCACTTTAAGTCACACCCCATAGTGGCTCTTACTATATGGTAAGCTATTTCTGTAGAGTAGTTTTTTATGTGGATTGGGTAGTTGTCACAATACTACTCTACAAATAACCAACAAGAAATATTTGTGGTGCTGTGGTAAAAATTTCCCAGTCTGTCTGCCATGCTGCTGCATGCAAACGATCCACTTCAGAGTAACTGCTCTGATGTGGAGCAATTTATGGTGGCCTTCATGTCATGCAGGCACTTTAACGTGTGTGGAATGGCACTAAGACTAGCTACATCAGCACATTTGTACAATCTCCACCAGTAACAACATCACAAAACATGACATTGTGTCATTGCAGTGATGTCAAACCAATGATACAGTGGGTAGATGACATCCACGTTTTGGATTGGAATGCCATTTCTTTGCACTGCTTTTGTGAAGAACACCATCACCCTGATGACTACAACATTTTAAAGAAGTAATAGTTTCAAATAGAAGAAACTATGAACCTGTACCCATGTAGCACTCTCTCCCTGCCTGTTCTGTTATAAAATGCTAGAAACACTTGTAGACTTTGAGCAGGGATGTTGAAGAGTCCTTGGTTTCGAGTCATGAGTGGAGTCACGAGTCCTTTTACCCGAGTCTCGAGTCCGAGTCTGAGTCCTTGGTCCAAAATGGTGACTCCCGAGTCACTCCCAAAGCTGACTCCACGAGTCCCTATTAAAATCAATTGGGTTTCCCCCCATCAAAATAAGGCTACTTCAGACCATCTTTCATCTGGTAACCTGTGTCCTCACTGTGGGAAGCTGTGTGGATCTAGAATTGGCCTCCACAGTCACTTACGGACCCATCGCTAGAGTCTACACAATCTTCTTTAGAATTTCCTCCTTTTATCCTGGAAGACAATCTTACTCGGTCACGAGTGATCGCCTGATGATGACTTCAGATGTGTGGCTTAAATAAATACTAGGCACAAGTGTGCCTTTTTATTTCAAAACTCTGCAACTGATTTTGGCAAGAACAGACCAGGCAGACAAACCCAAAATAACCAGGCAGGCAGAGGAGGCAGGGAACCCCAAAGCAGGCAGGCAGAGGTCTTTGTCTTGGACAATTCAAACTGTGGAACTGGTTAAGAAGAGACCAGGCAGGCAGAGGAGGCAGGGAACCCCAAACAGGCAGGCAGAGGCAGCCAAACCCAAAATGTCTGAAAGGTTGCATTTTAGGAAAATGATTTTAAAAAATAAACTTGCTGTACTTCCTAAAACTTATCCATGTTGCATTTGAGGAACATGATTTTTTCTAAATGTTTGCCCCCCATTCTGGAACGGTGAGGTCTCATCACAATTCCACCCTCACTCTTCGCCGGCGATTGCACTCCTCTCCACTCCTTCTGGCACAGCCCAGGGATGTTGAAGAGTCCTTGTTGGTCTCGAGTCCCAAGTCGAGTCTCGAGTCCCATTAAAAATATTGGGACTCGAGTCCGAGTCGAGTCAGAGGGGGGACTCAGTCCGACTCGCGAGTCGAGTCCTGGAGTCCGAGTCCCCATCCCTGGCTTTGAGCCACCTCACTGACTCTGGATACACAGATCCTAGAACACATATTCAAGATCATATAGTTCATCCTAGACTGGTTGTCCCTCAACCTCCTTATTGTACTCATAATCAAGAACCTGTGGCAAAAGCTTGAACTCAGAGAATAGCAGTTATTCCACATTAACAACCCAATTCTAAACCCACTTACTTTAGAAGCAAATGCCACTGTGGTTGATGGGGCTTACTCACATGAAGTACAAAGATGTAAACATGGCTGTTAATATAGTTTGAAAAAAGATTCTTGCTCCTTAACTTATTCTACCATGAAAGAGTAGAGTTGAAAAGAGTAGGTGTATCTGAACCTGGAGCCTGATGGCACTTACACTATCTCATAGCTTTAAAAAAATGACATTTCCAAGGCCGTGCTGCATGGGTGCTTCCTGATAAAGAATTTAGTTGGTATTTATATGGTGTCTTAAATAAATTCACAAAAACATGTGGTTGGGTTGAGAGCCCCTTCTGAGTTGCTTATGAAGTCCATAAAGCAGCCATTTCTTTTTCATTCTTGAAAATTACTGTGCCAATTAACAAACACAATAGTATCCGGTTGTGTTAATAAACAAGAAATGCTTCTACTAAAATGGCTTTCTATATGGAACGCACCAGGATCCGGAGATCAGATTCTGAAGCAGAAGTCTTTCTTCTTGATGCTCCTTTGTTCTTAGTTCCAAGATTTTCTTTATAGTTCAGGACCTTGCAACTTCTGAATCTTCTCAACAACTTTAAAAAGATAAGCAAATTGATTCCAGATTGTCTGCCAGTCATACCATATCCTGTGCTAAAACACAATGATAGATAGATAAACGTGGACTCAGGTAGAACTGAAGGGACATCTGGCCAACATATATCATATTTCTATGGAATCAAGCTTAAGCACTCTTAATATATGGTAACACTTTTGCCTTCTGAGGCTTACTGAATTTATGTCCAGAGTGGCAAGTACCCACTTCATTCCTGTTACTTGTATTACAACCAGTTAAAAAGTTAACTTTGGCTGCTGTAAAAAACAACCCCAGTCTTCCTTGTAGTGACATTGCACAGGGAAGAGTAAATATTTTGTGTGTCCACTCACATGAGTGGAGTGCCCATACAACAGTGCCAGTATCCCCTGGGAAGTACAATGCTGACATTGGACGCTTGCATTGCACACACAGTAAGAAGCGCTTTTAGATGTTCCTATTTCCATGTAGAGTGTCATGAAGGAAAAGGGTTTTTGGCAGTGTTCACATGGGGATGGTAATGTCTGAACACGGCTGGTCCAATACATTTTTCTGCCTGATGCAATGGACAAGATAGCATCCCTTCCACTCTGTCTACAGAAGCTGACCAGTCTGGCAGTTGAATCTTCTTCCAACGCTGGTGATGCCCTTCACCTCACTTGAGGGCAGCAAGCTAGCTTAGGGGGACAGGGCAGGCTGCCTGATACGCACAGCTCTGTCCTCCAACTAATAGAAATGGTCAGGGGGTTGTCACCACTGCCTCCCTTCACACCATCCAGCATCTGCCAACTGGCAACTGCCTCACTCTGCCTAATGGTAGGGCTTGCTCTGCGTTTGAACCACCCTGCTTCACAATCTAGGACAACAATTCTCTTTGCTGTAATGTTCTATCGGTCTATATATCATCTATCTATCTTTAAAATGTTTATAGCACTATTCTATAGAAATAGTAACAGTTACAATGAAACTCCCCCCCCCCCCTCCTACCTAAATGTCTGCCAGTCAGTTTACATTTGTTGCACACCTGGCTCTGCGGTAAGTTTATCTCAGATAATTTTTGAAAATCATTTGAGGTTTTCTTTCCAAGAAAGCCACCATATTAAGTTCTTAGCCAATTCACTATTTTTGAACTAAAGTGTTGCTATCATGTTTTGAACCAGTATTTTAGTACGGAATGAACATTTCCATACAATCAGCGTAGAAGTGTAAAAGTTATTTTATACAAATTTAGGTAAGAGTCCAGCTCTCAGTTCTGCCACATCACATGGGAAGCAGATACTTCTGTTTCCATATTTTGTACATATGCTTTGCTTTAAAAAAAAAAGGAAAGAAAAAAGAAACAACTAAATGATATAAAGCTTTGGTACAGTGGAACATTTAAAAATTTCAAACTGTTGCATTTGATTTTTATTATCGCCTGACCTTTTGACCATATCTGCTATCATTCCTTTCCAACTTCCCATCAGAGTTTGCTTAGGTATATTGTCTAGATTTATAAAGATTTTCTACATGGTTGAGAATGCTGAATAACATTAATTTCACTCTAAAATTTGGATAGAATTCTTTATCAGCCATTAGCCCTGTTCAGGCATTTGCCTGAATGTGTCAGGGCTTAAAGGTTCTGGAGAATCTGGGCTATGCACGTTGGCCCAGTCCCCATCTCTGACCGGGCTGGCCCTGCCCCCCTCAGTTCAGACCTTGCTGTGTTGTATGCAAGGTCTGAAAGGGATTTCTACTTGCGTTCACTTGAACGCGAATAGAACTGTCCACACGACCGCGGCCCCTGCCTTATCATCTGGCATCATAATCTTGTATCTATCTGCTATTTAAAAGTAAGATTTATTTATTTTTTAGCTTTAGGATACAACACCATATTGACAGTGTAATCTTCCACATGACTACTCAGAAGTAAGCCCAACTGAGTTCAATGGGGCTTACTCCCAGTAAGTGGGTATAGGATTGCAGCTTTAATATATAATCTGATAGTCCTGTGTAGAAACATCTTCAATATTGATGATACAGAGAATCAAAAAGTGTGCATCATGTTCATTCTACAGAATTAGTTTAAGTGATCACGATGAACAAATTCTAAATTGTATATTCATAACAGCTGAGAAGAGCCATAGGTTCCAGAATTGCTTCAATCTCCTTCACATTTTTTGTCATTGTTAATATGAGGGGTGGGGGAAGAGGCAATTCTAGCATGCCTAACCACCCCAAAGCAGGAAGAGCAAAGATGCTTATGTAATTTGTATACAGGGATGCACAAATGCAAGCATGGCTTAGCCTAAAAAATCGGGACTGGCAACAGGTACACACAGAGGTAAGAAAAAATGTTCCTCATCCTATCTGACTCTCAGAAAGAACCAGGAGGAGGGGCGAGCAAACCTAATAATGGCTCTACTGCCCCTCCTCTTCTGCCCTGTGATTGGTTGGTCTGATATCAGACCATTGTAGTCCGACTAGTCCCCTCCCCCGCGCACAAATTGTTCCCCCCGCCACAGCTACGCGTGGGGGGAGGTGCTATCTATCTATCTATCTATCTATCTATCTATCTATCACTGAGTTATTAAAAAGTTATATTTTTATACATATGCTATAGCACCTAGTTTTTCATGAGCTTTATTTGGTAAAGCATAAGCTTTAATTGGTAACAGCCTACTTCCTCAGATACATGAAGAAGACAGAAACATATATACATGTTTTAAAAAGTCAATTAACCAAACTGAATCCCAGTAACTGGAGTACATACATTAAAACAAATATATACTCCGAATATTTGCAGTAATATTGAGTTTGAGTGTGACTACTAAACCATCTGGGGAAAGTAACAATGAATATAGTTCATAACTGAAGGGAAGATAAAAATGGAACAGTGAGGATTGTTTTTCCCTGGTCATTTGGTTCAGTTGTTGTTCTGTTCTGGGTTTTTTTCCCCTTAGCAAGAGCTTAACCCTGCCTGTACTGAAGTCATTAAGCCCTACAATTAATTCAGTGGTGCACAATGAAGTTCTTAGTGAGACTTAACAGCATTTATGTCGTATTTATTATTTGTGTATTTTTCATAGTCCAGTTCGAAAGGGCTGAATGAAGGTGGATGAAGCTGATAAGAATTGAAGCAAACCTCAGATAGGTCCCTGACTTGGTTCTCATACATGAGGTTTATTTCTTCTGTCATAACTTCCTCATGGCCAGAATGAGATTATGACTTAAACTCCAATATCCTGACTCATGTGCTGGTTGATAAGGACTTGCCAGGACCTAAGGGGTGGCTATAACCTTCCCTAAACATACAGCGTGATCTTGTACAATGTTGAACACTTCTATGGGTGTATTTTGACAACACCCAACTTCTGAAACAGGACAACCTGTGAAGTGAACCCGTGGGGAGAAATATGGTTAATAGAGCATGTGTGAATACATGGGAATTACTGCAGGATTTCTGAGAATGTCACAGCCATACTGCCTGCTTTATAATAATCCCTGGAAAACTTTTCTGGAATATTTTGAACAAGCCGGTGGGCAACAACATTCATAAAACAGCCTATCCCATTCCTATCATCATCATCATCATCATCATCATCATCATCATCATCATCATGCGATCACTCGGGACCGAGTAAGATTGTCTTCCAGGATAAAAGGAGGAAATTCTAAAGAGGATTGTGTAGACTCTAGCGATGGGTCCGTAAGTGACTGTGGAGGCCAGTCCCATTCCTATACTGGGAAAGGGGCATGGTGAAAAATCATATTTCTTAGTAATTATACCCTCCTTGGGTTCTTCCAGACAAGGCTTTTATTGGGCTATCACCCAGCCTCATTCATGGAATTGAACAGGGCATCCAGACATTGACATCTTCCACTTGTGACCCTCCTGTGTTTTCCTACCACCACATCCATCTTTTTTTCTTATCACAGAAAACCTTTTAAGGCAGAAAAGATGGAACAGCTGTACAATGCCTTCTAATTGTTGTTCAGTCCCCACCCCCAATGAGTTTCATAGTCTTATAAAAACACTTCCTTTGCAGTTAATCAGATGCTTCACCTAGGAAGACTCTCCAAATTTGCTTTGAATGACACTTTATGCAAAAATCCAGTGATGACTCAGAAATGGGCAACCATCTTTAGAGAACCCTTGGGAAATTGTACTAGGTTTTCCTAGGCTTTCCTAAACATTCCTCATGAAATTTCCATCAGAGGGAACTCTGAAATTTGTTTAAAATTTCAGTTTACTTGCCATTTTGGGAGCAACTCCACTCTACATTTTATCGCCAAATGCTTTCAAAGTTCCCCTAAGATCCAAAACTCAGGTGAACCAGAGAAAATGTATAGGGGATGTGCAGATGGGTGCCATAGAGCACATTCAGCATTTATCAATAAAAATTAACATGCCAACAGCATGCAGTGTTGGGAGAAAATGGTCTCTTTCCCAAATATACAAGCTAAAGGGTGTTGCTGTTGTTTTTTTCAGGATGTGAAGATAGAACTGAAATGAAATGTGACAAGAGTGCTGGTCTTGATGCACCCTGAGTACACAGAACCTCACTGCCTGGGGAACACAGCATGAAAACTTCTAGTGCCTGCAGTCCCACATGCACCCAACAACTTAGTGTACTCAATGTGCATACATGCGCACACATGTTGAATTGGACACATGCTTTGTTCTCTTGATGAACTGACACAGCAAGTGTGGTAATCTAAAATATTGCATGTAATTAAGAAAGTACAGCATTTGCTTTCAAGTTGCTTCCATTAGAACAAGGGATCTATGTTGCTTTTTACTAGAACCCTGAGAACTACCAGCCAGAGAATGCTGCAAAAGATAGACACTTAGAATTAAAGAATTCTAAGCCTAGGAATTTGTTTTGAGTACCAGTCTGAACAGAGCTCACAGTCCTTCCACACAATCCACTCCTGGTTAACCCAAACTGTCTTCATTTCAGAAATATAATTTAGGCCGGTGGGGGAGGGGGGAGTCATTTTGTTGCTGCTATTGTTATTGGGAACCAGAAATTCTTGCTGATCAACTGTAAATCACCCAGGGATCTACCTTTTGCCCACCCCTGCATTAGAGTACCAGCCAGTAACTTTGCAAATACAAAAATATCTCCCCCCCCAAAAAAAAACCCCTATGAAGCTAAAGTATATTTTTTCCCAAGAGCAAATAAAAATAAACTTTCATGTCAGGTTATAAACTCAGTATTATTTGCCCAAGAGACTCTTCCAATCACTTGAGTAAACATAGAAAGTAGACTTGTGTAAATACATATTTAGGATTGGCTAAATAGTGAGGAATTTAAAGACATATTTACCAAGTTAAATATACATTTTGGTACCAATATCATACGTATTTAAGTATGCCTCTTCAGAGCTATTATAGTCTGAGGGGTAAATATGACTTGTAGACGTGAAAATGCACAGAAAAATTATTAACCAAGGACAAGCATTAACACTGTTTATAAAGTGAGGAATCTTTCTATCACCATGGCTTCTTAGCTTAATGAAATAGCTTCAGCCAAATAGTCTCATCCATTACTCCTGTGTGCAGTGTGCTTGCCAACTGGTGGCAGGACTGTTTCCCCCAGTTTGTTTCCAGTTGATAGCCATGCATTAGCCCCTTTCAGTCATTCTCCCTAAAAACCTACGCATGGAGAAGGGGACACTGGGACTGCGCTGTAGATCCTGCCCCTGAAGCCCTGCGTCGGGGACATAGATGTCCGCATAGGGAAAGCCCATCATACAGCAGTTCTAATCATGTGGAGCGTATGCATGTGCAGCTGCTCACACACCTAAGCTTTCCCTATGCCAGTGTTTCTCAACCTTGGGTCCCCAGATGTTTTTGGCCTACAACTCCCAGCATGCCCCAGCCAGCTATGCTGGCTGGGGCATGCTGGGAGTTGTAGGCCAAAAACATCTGGGGACCCAAGGTTGAGAAACACTGCCCTATGCAGATGTCCATGTCAATGCAGGACATTGGGGCAGGACCAGCAGAGCAGTCCCACTCCCCCTTCTCCATGTGAAGAATTTACATGTGGAGAATGACTAACTAGGGCTAGTGATATATATATATAAGTTCTCATAGTTCTCTGATGAACAAGGGAATCCTTTCTCATCTCTGACCTCTCACCAGAGATGGAGACATGGGAAAGGTTTTTCTTACTAGCTCTGGCAAGGGAAACCCCAGGCTTTTTCACCACAGCAGCAGATGTAGTGGGGGGGTGTCTGTGGACTGCCAGGCAGATGCAGGTGGGTCTGGTGGACTTGGCAGACTGCAGGCAGGCTGTGGGCTGCACATCTTGCATCCATGTCATAGTACAGTCATGCCTTGGATTGAGAGCATAATTTGTTCCGGAAACGTGCTTATAATCCAAAACACTCTTATATCAAAACGAAATCCCCCCCCAAAAATGTGTACAGAGATTTTTAATTTAAGCCGTACCACAGTACTTGTATTGCAAGACGTTGCTTGTATATCAAGTAAAAAAATATTAAATAAATATTTAAAAATTTGCTTGTCTTGCAAAACGCTCTCAAACCAAGTTACTTGCAATCCAAGGTATTACTGTAGTCTGGTGTGTTAGCTGCCATTCTCATTTAGAAAACAGACATGTGAAGCTACCTTATACCAAGATGGTCTGTCTAGTCAAGTAATAATGGGAGATGCCAGGATCTGAAGCTAGGAAAACATCAAGCTGCATGCAAAACACTTGCTCTAGCACTGAACTATGTGCCCCCTCTCCTAAGGGTTTTTAAAGGGACAGCCCGCTGTCCCTGGCTGCATGGTCTTGTCTTGGGAATGCTACTCACCTTTAGCGAGAAGATTTGATGAGAGCCACAATAAGAGCCTGACCCAAATGCAATAGGCCCCAATGTGACAATATCCAAAGTGAAATACTTCATCATATAGCCTAACTCCAAGATTTGGGTCCCTGACAGAAAATAAATGCATGGCATGGGTGAATATTGCAGGATGCTGCCTCAGTGCTGCTGTCAGTTTCAACAGCATAAATGTTTTGTAGGATCTGAATGCAGGTGAACTTCAGTCTGCAAACTTACTAGTGCAAGCTCTCTGTGTTATCCACTTACACATAAGCTCTATGCAGGCATTTGCCTACTCTCATGTAGGGCAAAAGTGTAGGGTGAAAGATAATCCCTGTCTACAACTTCCTGGGTGCCACTTAGAATGTGCAAAGGTCTGAAAAGGGCTCTGTAAGAATGTTCAGCTGAACACACAGCACTCCCGTGACCCTGGCTTATCAGCTGAATGTGCTTACAGAGTCCTTTTCAGACCTTATGATCAACTGGAGGTCGGGTGTGTGGGGACTTCTGTGCACACCTACATACCCCTCACTTTTGACCTATATGTGAGCAGGCAAATGCCTGCATAACTGGACAATAATCCATGTCTAGAGTCCTAGGATAACCACCTCACCTTGACAATGGCAACCAGTAATACTGTATTTTGTATTGCTTTTACTTCTCTCCTAGGTGATAGGAACTTTAGGGAAGCTTTTATAAGGTCTATATCATTTGCAGGAGATAACACTCGATACTTAAATAATCTATTTATTTTCAGCATACACCCTGTGCTACATCTACACAGTTATTAGTTAGTTAGGGCACAATCCTATGCAAGTTTAGACAGAAAAAAGGCCTACAACTCCCAGCATGCCCCAGCCAGCCATGCTGAAGTTGTAGGTCTTTTTTCTGTCTAAACTTTCATAGGATTGCACCTTTAGTTAGTTAGTTTATACATATTCTAACCCCAGAAATTCCAAACCATTTACAATAATACCTTGGATTGCAAGTAACTTGGTTTGAGAGCATTTTGCAAGACAAGCAAATTTTAAAATATCTATTTTATTTTATTTTACTTGATATACAAGTGACGTCTTGCAATACAAGTACTGTAGTATGGCTTAAATTAAAAATCTCTGTACAAATTTTTTTTGGGGGATTTTGCTTTGATATAAGAGTGTTTTGGATTACAAGCACGTTTCTGGAACGAATTATGCTCTCAATCCAAGGCATGACTGTATCTATGAAACCTAGCGACAGTCAATTCATAGTAGTGTCTTGGAGGTGAGTGTGATGTCCATATAGCCCGGGACAAATGTGGTTCAGACCCTGAATTTAAGAATCTCAAATTGCTGTTATTCGTCAAAGGCTGACACCCCAAAGTTCCAGAAATATGAGATGCAGGCCTTACCTTGCTATCTACCATTCTTTCATGAAACAACATCTTGGGATAGTTCATCTAGAAGACACTGCATGATAAATGCGGCAACAATATTTTAAAAATACATACAGAACAGATAAATTTCATTAAAAATGTACATTTAACCCACCCGCCTCCAAATTACAATAAGTTAGCAAAAGCCAAGACAATGAAGTGTACAATCAAATACAGCCAAATGCAAAGCTGATTTAAATTTCAGTGGATGGAATTGCACTTCTGTTATCTGTTCATGTCAGCAGCCCTTTTCATATCAAGTCTTAACCTCGATACGTTTTTATTTAAAACATAGAGAAATAATATGGAAACAATGGTCCAGACGCTCTTCCGAAAGCATGAATAGCATTGCTACAAATGCTGCTGAAACAAATGTGTAATATGGAGAGTTGGAAAAAAACATACAAAAACAGACTGGCAAGAAAACAAACACTACATTTTATTTGTTGTTTAGCTGTAGATAGCTGCTAATACTTCATAATTACAATTTGTATTACTTTTATCCCATCTTTCTTTTATTCTGCGGCTAAGCTCCTGCTTCCATGTAAACTTCCTCAGGGAAAGCAAACTGCTGACTTTACATCTACTGACAGAAATGCCACAATATAAATTAAGTCCGGGATATGCTGGTTTTTTGGGGGGTGCCAACCTAGATAAAAAGCCACTATGCAGCTGCAGAGTATAAAACTGTCCAGCCGTGCACTGATAAAATTTATCACAAGGGCGCATATGAAGAGGCAGCTTAGAGAACAATTCTGTGGTAAAATGTGTAACAGCAAAATAACTAATGGAACATCATTACTTAATTGTAAATGCATCACAAGCTTAGGGTATGATGTTAGTCTTTGGACTAGAAGCCTCTTAACTGCTCTTACTTTTAAAACTAAGAAGCCATGAACAGCTTTCAGAACTGTGAAGACTGTCAAAAGTGTCACCATTGGAACCTGTTAGTCCAGATTCCTGTCGCATACATAGCCTGAAATATCATCTGAAATTGGGTTTAAGAGGAGATGGCAAAGGATTAATATACATATAATTCCCCCTTCCCCCACCCCATTTTGAACTTTGAGGTGCCAAACTTTTCAAGTTTTTATTGGCAAGCAGGAAGGCCAATCCAATGTATGCACTTTAGCTACCACAGTGCAAAATAGTAGGATTTCGGTGTTGTTGATTTTTCTTTTTAAATTTTTTAAATTCAAATAACTTAATTGTCAAAGGGAAAGGTTTTGTTCTAGTTGCTGCTGGGATCTCCTAGCGTCTCCTCCATCCTACTGTGGTTCTGGCAGTCAATCACAGCAAGTAGTCCTCAGGCAAAAAACCAAGATATGTCTGTTTCAGATCTATTTCAGGCCTGGAATAGGCCAGATCGTTATACTGCCAAAGATACAAATTTGAAAGTTTAAACAAATGTTAGCATCTATCAAATAACATCCTACTTATTTATGGGAAGGATTTTTGCTTGATTCCAAATCCTCAGCTGGTGATGACATTACTTCCCAAGAGGAAGCCTTATTGTAGGCCCTGCACAAATTGTGATCTTCTAAGCCAAACAAAGCCTACCAACTTTATATGGCAGCCTTCCAACCAAGTCCCTGACATTCACCCTATATTTGCTTTCCAAGGCAGGCAACAAAACGGGAGCTTTTTTGGTACCACTGGCTAGTCGCCAAACATGACTGGTGGGCTGTGTTCTGCTGGGGGCAGGTGGGTGGCAAGAGAAGGGCCTCCCCCAAAGATCTCAGCGTACGGGCAGGCTCATAAGGGAGAATATGGCCTTTTAGACAACCTGGACCCGAGCCATATAGAGCTAGATAGGTCATAACCAGCACTTTGAATTGTGCCCGGAAACAGACGGAGCCAGTGAAACTCTTGTAACAGAGGAGTTGTGTGCTCCCTGTAGCCAGCCCCAGTCAACAGTCTGGCCACAGCTCTTTGAATCAGCTGAAGTTTCTGAATACTCTTCAGAGGCACCCCAACGTAGAGCATGTCACAGTAATCAAATGGATGTAACTAAGGCATGTGTCACTGTGGCCAAATCAGACATCTCCAGGAACAGGCACAGCTGGCGCACTAGCTTTAGCTGTGCAAATGCACTTCTGGCCACCGCTGAGACCTGGGCATCCAGGCTCAGGGCTGAATCCAGAAGTAGACCCAAGCTGTGAAACTTCAGGGGAGTGTAACCCCATCCAACACAAGCTGAATCCCTATTCCTTGATCTGCCTTCCGGCTGACCAGGAGCACCTCTGTCTTGTCTGGATTAAGCTTCAATTTGTTTGCCCTCATCCAGTCCATTACTGCTGACAGACACCGGTTTAGCACAGCAACAGCTTCTTTGGAATTGGATGCAAAGTAGAAATAGAGCTGGGTGTCATCAGCATACTGCGGACACCAAACCCCAAAACTCTGGACAACCTTTCCCAACGACTTCATGTATATGTTAAATAGCATGGGAGACAAAATGGAACCCTGAGGAACTCCACAGGCCAATGAACAGGGAGTAGAACAGATGTTCCCCAGCACCACCTTCTGAGTCCAGGAAGGAATGGAGCCACTGTTAAACAGTGCCTCCAAGTCCCATCCCAGCGAGGCAGCCTGGAAGGATACCATGGTCAATCATATTGAAAGCCGCTGAGAGGTCCAGCAGAACCAACAGGGACACACTCCCCCTGTCTAGTTCCTGGCATAGGTCATCCACCAAGGCGACCAGAGCTGTTTCTGTCCCATAACCAGGTCTGAAGCCAGATTGAAATGGATCTAGATAATCTGTCACATCCATGAATCCCTGGAGTTGGGAGGCCACCACGAGCTCCAATTCCTTTGCCAGAAATGGAATATTAGAGACTGGCTGGTAATTATCCAATATAGTGTGGTTCAGGGAGGGCTTTTCAACAGGGGTCTCACCACTGCCTCCTTCAGGCAGACTGGGGCCCTGCCTTGAACAAGGGAGGCACTAACCACTCCAGTTACCCACTCGGCCAGTCCCCCTATGGCTGCTTTTATGAGCCAGGAAAGGCAAGGATCTAGAACACACGGGGTGGTGTGGCTCTCACCTCTCCAGGGATCCTGTCCACATCCTCAGGCTGTACAAACTGAAAAGTGTCCAATAATAACACTGGACAAGCAGGAGCCAAAGTTACATCCACTGGGTCTGTATCAACTATAGCATCCAAGTCAGAGTGGATCTGAGTGACTTTGTCTGCAAAGTGCTGAGCAAATTGTTCACAGTGGCCTGTCAAAAGATCCAAGTTCTCCTCTTGCAGGCAGATGTGTAAAAGACCCCTGACCACCCAAAACAGCCCCACAGGGCAGCTTTTTGCAGATGCAAGAGTGGTAGAGAGAATTTTTTTTTTTTTTTGCTGCCTGTATTGCCACATAGTAGGCCTTCATATAGGCTCTAGCAGGGATGGGGACTCGGACTCGAAGACTCGACTCGTGAGTCGGACTGAGTCCCCCCTCTGACTCGACTCGGACTCGAGTCCTAATATTTTTAATGGGACTCGAGACTCGACTCGGGACTCGAGACCAAGGACTCTTCAACATCCCTGGGCTGTGCCAGAAGGAGTGGAGAGGAGCGTGATTGCCGACGAAGAGCGCATGGAAGCAAGGTGTGCCGCTGCTCAGCCACTATGGATGGCTACCAGGAGTGCAGCCCCAACAGTGTGTCAAGATTTATTTTGATTGATGTGTTGCGTACTTGGGAGAGGCAGAAGAAGGACCTGAGATTACTCTGTGTGGCTGCTCTGAGTGTGTTTCTGGTTCCAGCAAGTTCATCACCAGTGGAGCGGGTGTTCAGTGAGGGTGGAATTGTGATGTGATCCCACCGTTCCAGAATGGGGGGGGGGGCAAACAATTAGAAAAAAATCATGTTCCTCAAATGCAACATGGATAAGTTTTAGGAAGTACAGCAAGTTTATTTTTTAAAATCATTTTTCTAAAATGCAACCTTTCAGACATTTTGGGTTTGGCTGCCTCTGCCTGCCTGTCTGGGGTTCCCAGCTTCCTCTGCCTACCTGGTCTCTTCTTGACCAGTTCAACAGTTGAATTGTCCAAGACAAAGACCTCTGCCTGCCTGCTTTGGGGTTCCCTGCCTCCTCTGCCTGCCTGGTTATTTTGGGTTTGTCTGCCTGGTCTGTTCTTGCCAAAATCAGTTGCAGAGTTTTGAAATAAAAAGGCACACTTGTGCCTAGAATTTATTTAAACCACACATCTGAAGTAGCCTTATTTTGTTGGGGAAAACCCCCATTGATTTTAATAGGGACTCGTGGAGTCAGCTTTGGGAGTGACTCGTGACTCGTGAGTCACCATTTTGGACCAAGGACTCGGACTCGGACTCGAGACTCGGGTCCAAAGACTCGTGACTCGACTCGTGACTCGAGACCAAGGACTCTTCAACATCCCTGGGCTCTAGCCCGTTTTCGATCAGATTAACTCTGAGTTTTCTGCCAATGTTGCTCTAGTCACCATCTTACTTGTTTAATCACCGCCAGCTTCCTAGAAAACCAGGGTGCTGGTGTGGCTCCACTTCATGAGAGAGGACGCTCAGGAGCAATTGTGTCCACCGCCCTGGTCATTTCCCTATTCCAGAGATCGTCCAGGGCTTTGACAGAATCGCCTGCCAAGGCAACAGGAAAATCCCCAAGAGCCATCAGGAAACCATTCGGATCCATCAGCCTCCTGGGGCGGACCATCTTAATTGGCCACCCCTTTGGAGTTTCCAAGCGCCAGCAAGTTTAAACACCACCAGGTAGTGATCTGTCCATGACAATGGAACTACAAAGAATTCCTCTACTCTCAGATCACTATCATCCCATCCAGCACAGAACACGAGGTCCAGAGTGTGCCCAGTGACATGGCTGGGGCCAGATACCATTTGGGACAGACCCATGGTTGTCATGGCAGTCATGAAGTCCTGAACCACTCCTGACAGGGAAGTCTCAGCATGGATGTTGAAATCCCCCAGTACAACAAGGCGAGGGGTCTCCAACACCAACTCCGAGACTACCCCAGCTAGCTCAGGAAGGGAGACTGTTGAGCAGCGGGGTGGATGGCACGCCAAGAGAATCCCTATTCTGTCCCAGGCACCCACCTTCAAATACACACACTCAAACCCAGCAGACTGTGGAATAGGGCACCTAGTCAGGGGGAGAGAATCCTGATAGACCACTGTCACTCCACCTCCCTGCCCTCCAGCTCTTGCCTGCTGCTGGACAGAGAACTCTGGAGGGCAGACCTGAGAGAGATTAACACACACACCCCAACTTCATCCAACCCGGTCTCTGTAATGCAGGCCAGGTCGGCATGCTCATCCTGGATTAAGTCCTGGATAGCAGTTGTTTGACCACTCACTGACCTGACATTCAGCAGCAGCAGTTTCAAGTTCAACCCAGGGGGTCTGTTGCCAGGGCCATCCAGGTTATTTGAGTTGGGGGACAATGTAGGGACTAGCGGTGGCTCCAAGGCTGGGTCGCGCCCCCGACCCAATCTTCTGCGAGGGCGCCGACCTGACCCGATCTTCTGAGTGGTGCGGAGAGGTTCTCCGTGCCACTCGATTGGGCGTTTTCTTCCCTGTCCGTCACTTCCGAGACCGGAAATGACGCGACGGGACGGAACGGACCGCACAGGGCGGCTCGCTGCGGAGAGGGCGAGCCGCCCCGAAGAACAAGGTAAGGCCTCACCGGGCGTGAGCGGGGCCAATTTCGGCCTCGTTTCTGCCCAGCGAGGCTCAATCGTACAAGCCTAGTAGGGACAGCCAGCCCCCTATTGTTGGCTCTCTCATTACGGTGTAACTGTCTCCCCACTCTGTATCTCTTTCTGCCCTGTATAACTGTGATGGTTACCCCCTGACTCCCACCACCTTCCCCCTTCTTTAAAAAACATATCTTTGGTATTACAGACTGGCATTGCCCTCACATGGTACTTAATGCAGGCAGTCCCGCAGGCCACAATTGAAGCTAGCAGTTCCCTCCCTCCTATCAAGCAGTGGGTTAGGCCCTTGCCCTCATATACCCCCAGAGTGGCTCTCCCAAAGGGGTGACCCCCCTTTGGTGTCTCCCCCTTCTGCTGCGACTCCCACCAGTGGCAGTCCCTCCCCCACTGGGGCCTGGTTTTTATGACCCAGCAACCAAAGTTGTTGCAGCTGGGAGTGAGGTGGCACTTTGCTGGACCTGAGTCTGCAAGGAGGCAAAGTAGAAGTCCCACAGGTGTGAGGTTAGACCCCAGCAAGGCAATAGCAGCTGCATGGAATCACAACTTGCCTTGCATTGCTGTAGAGCTTCTTCCCCATGCCAGACAGGCTGTGCCCCTTCCCTTGGCCCCATCAGCTTTCCTGCACCCACCCATTGTTTGCATGTTTTTCCCCACTCTAAAAGGTTGAAATGCCTCTCCTAAGGCTTAGTTATGGGCAATAAGAGCTTTAAGCTAAAATATACTGGTATTTATTTATTTATTGTGTTTTGGCCCTGCCCCTTTTGCTTTGGCTACGACCTCAAGTGCTAACTGTATAGATGGGCACCTTCAAGACCCCTGACCTCCCTTCATATGGTTATCTTTAAACCAGACTTTGACTGCACAAAATTTGCATGCATACAGAGGACGGTCCTCTGACAACTCTGCAAACAGAGGACTGCCGTCTGCACAGAAAGACATTTGGCCACCATAGGATTGACCTGTTTAGATTCAGCAACAGATTTGTGCATGTATATTCAGAACATTCCCCGGTCCATGGAACAGCCAGTAAGCGGGACTTCGTATACCCTCCAGCATTTCACAGCTGAAAATAGAAACACTCTTGTATTCTTGTAACACCCCTACTCTCACATCAAGGATCACAGCTGAGTTCCTACCCTCCCACACTATTACATACTTCTGAAGACTCTTCGCTACCTGCTGAACATTTACTCAAAACATATCCAGCAACATTTTACTATCTGCAGTTCTGTGAGCAGGTGCAGTTCTGGGAACGGGTGCAGAAGTGTGCTGACATTTGTGTTGATGTACATGCATTGACATCTATATGTAGAAGAGTTAAGCATCCAATACCCAAAGAGCCCAGGGTGTGTGTGTCTGTAAGAGAGAGAGGGAGTCTGTAAGAGAGAGAGGGAGCAGAAACCTGAAGAATGGCAATTTAAGCAACCAATCTGTTAAAGCATCCCTAAAATCTCGCCCAAAAAAGCAAAACAGGGCAATGTCTGGAAGAGAATTTACAGTACCAGGGAACAGGCCCTGAGGCTGTGCCTAATAAGTAGGGTAAGTTTCAGTTTATGACATCGCTGTAGAGAAGACTAATCACTAGAAGATTTGCACATCTCTATTAGGATACAAGCTTTCCCTGTTTAAGAAACAAACAAACGAACAAACAAACTGGAAGTGGGACACTAAACAGTGACAAATTGTGGGATGCGTACTGTTCTGACACCAACTTACAGATTGGTGTCAGAACCCACCCATTGTTTGCATGTTTTTCCCCACTCTAAAAGGTTGAAATGCCTCTCCTAAGGCTTAGTTACGGGCAATAAGAGCTTTAAGCTAAAATATACTGGTATTTATTTATTTATTTATTGTGTTTTGGCCCTGCCCCTTTTGCTTTGGCTACGACCTCAAGTGCTAACTGTATAGATGGGCACCTTCAAGACCCCTGACCTCCCTTCATATGGTTATCTTTAAACCATATGAAGCAGATAATGCAAAGAAGTCGGGACCCCATAGAATTTACTGTTCCAAATTACTTAAAAGTCCAGAGCACTGGGGACTGTATTGTCTAAGGTTTACATTTTTTTTTTTACAGAATACCTCACACAAAAGCAGTTTGTGATTCAGGACAGCGAGCTACTGTGGTATGTCTGTAAGCCAACTCTGTGTGACACATTGTCCTTGCTTTCTAAAGTAGGCCTCATCTCACTTTTAATGTGTGAAAGGAGAGATTATTCAACACTGTGGTAGACACATTTCTGTTCTCAAGAACACTGTGATATCATTAATCTTCTGGCAAGTCTGCAAAGGCAGGTTATGTGAATGCAAGTATTTTGCAAGGCTATAAATAATGTTTAAAGAGAGAAAAGACAGAAAGAAAGGCTAGTTTCTTACAGCTTTTACTTCTGCAATACCGGCCATATTAATGGTTTACTGTTCAATGGTTTACTAGTAACAACACTTTAAAAAGCATCTTCATTGCTCTTAGAAACCTCTTTATTTCTTCAGAAAATGTTATAGTGGTATAAGATTCTTCTCCTATCCAGAAGTGCACTAATGCACTGTAAGAAAGTTACAAGTAATGCGAAGGCTGCAATCCTAAGCATTTATTGTAAATTCCATTGGATACTGTGGGATTTATTTTTGCGAAAGCATGGATAGGATTGGCTGCACAACAATAAACATGGCAGGCACGAAGAAATGCTTAATTCTGCAAAGCTTGATTCAAACTAATTTGCAAATGCTGAGCATCCACACTGGCTCATATCTGTAAATGTCCCACATTCCTGAGTTGCTTCCATACTAGGAAGTAACCCAGCAATGCCTTCATTGCTGCTGAGGCATTGCTCTTCAGCAATTAGTTGGAAGCAGGGTTAATACAGTAATTCTGCACAATACTTAATATAGTTATATTATTTCTACTTAGAAGTGTATCTTTCAAATCCAGAAAACGTTCTACCTGAAAAGATTTCAATGTACTGACTCTCATTTTCCCATGCATATAAAAATTTTCTAAAGTATTAAAGTTCGTCAACTTTTTAAAAAGATGTAGCTCCGCCAATGAACTTTCAAATCCACGACTCTTCCAACTTCTTTGCTGAACATCAACACTACAGAGAGAAGAGAGTTTCACTGCTCAGTTATAGGAAGGAATGTTTTTGGGCAGTTGCTTAAGCACGAGAATATGGCTTTTAGAACCCTGCTCAGAAATTTTGGAATGATAGAAGAATTTGGTCCCTAGGGAGAACTGATTGCCAGAACAAGGAGAAATGGTCTTAGGTGTGTGTTAAGCTGCGCAATGCTTATGATACCCTGTCTTTGTAATTTGTCACACAGATGTCACAACCACTTATGTGAGTCAGTGACATCTCTTTTGGAATCTGATCATATTTGTCTTTTGTTTCGTATGTCACGGCACTGATCAAGCAAGCTCTCATTTCTTAGCAGGAATCATTCCATACTTCATAGAATTGCTTTCTCTAAGGAACTGCATGGGTCTGTAGCAAAGCAGTTAACAAGTAAAGTGTTTAAAGCTATTTTTATTCAGAGACCAATAGGAGAAAGTTAGCCCTGCTCGAAATACAAGGTGTAGGGAGCTTAGGTGGCATGGTATAGAATCACCATTAGGCTTCAAGATGGCAGAAGTCCATCCAGGATCATTGTCAAGGGTAGGCAGGGTTGGGCACCTGCGAAAGGGCCCACACCTCAGCAGGGATCCAATGACAAGCCCCCTGGAGTTGCTCCTCCTCTTTCCCATTGCAATCTGCTTGTTCACCTGCCTCTCGCTCTGGCCCAGACAACAGTGGGGGTGAGGAGGAGGAGGAGGAGGAGCAGCAATAGATGCCCCTGCCTACTTGCTCACTGGCTCTCTGCCTGTCAAGAAAGCAAATGGTTGCAATCACGAGAAAGAGGATGAGGAGCAATGACAGCTAGTGACAATGCTGGTGAGAAAGAGGGGTCAGTTGAGGGTGAATTGCCCAGGGGCTCTCAAAAACCTAGAGCTGGCATGGAGGCCATCAGAACCGACTTCTCCATCCCTAGGAGATGGTCCCCAAATCTGCAGATTAATCTAAAGGAGTTGCAGATTAATCTAAAGGAGTTGCAGATTAACCTCTCTGCAGATTAACCCAAACCTGAGTGAACAAGCTGCTTGTTGCAGGTAACTCAGGGCCACTTCTTGCTTTGCAGTTTGGTATTCTTCTGGTTCAGGTACCCAAGTGCAACCTCCCCACCCCAGACAAAAAAACATTTTGTGCCATTTGAATGGCATATATATGTTTTGAACCGGCCATTTCATGACAAAATAGCTAGAGTCTGGTCCTGTCCTTGTGGGTGACTCACTGCATAATTTCCACAGAAAGGCAGGGTTTATTTGAATAAGTGTTTAAATAAATCCAAGTGATGCCTGGTGCATGTATTTCACAGGTTGGGTATGCTAACTGGAGAACGCGGAAGTGGGATCCAAAATGGAATCCAGCCCTCGGGCTGAGAAAGGTCGCCCGACCGTAAGTTGTAGTTAGCAGGAAGTCCAACATGCAAATGGGGAGCATAGCTGTGCTGGGCAGCTCCACCTCCCATGTTGTGTGTGTGTCAAGTAGCCCCTCCCAGGCATCCATGCACACAGTGCGAATGTCTGCAGTATGGGGTCCTTGGTGTATACAACTCTACACATGGAAGCTTCCATGTAACCTGGAACAATGATTGTGCGGGGTTCCAGGTGACGTGGTAGCCTTTGTCCATACAGATGCATGTGCGAAAAACCCCTTCTTGCAGATATTCATGCTATGTGTGCGGACACCGAGGCTACTTGACATGCATGACATTGGGGGAGAGCTACTCAGCAGAGCCACGCTCCTGAGTCCTGCTCATTGATTGGACGTACTGGTAAATATAACATGAGAATAGGGTTGGTGGTGCATCACTAAATTCTGTTCCAGACATCAATATGGGAGGTGTGGATCAGGTCAGTTTGTTTTGGAACTCACAAATGTCAGAGTCTTCAATCATCGCCATGAAAAAGCTATACAATGGCAAACTTTCACAAACCTGATATTGTTACTTCTCTGACAAAATAGCACCAGGGTGAACGAGCTGCAATATAAGAGAGGATGTAAATGGGGTCATTTTTCAGCTGTGTAGCTGAGGCAGGGATTGATGAGGGCTTCCTCCTTTTGCACCAGGTTTTAGCACTACGATGTCATGTCCAGATGTTGCTGAATATGTGCTTTTGATCTAGGCTCATCACAGGCAAGGCTGAACATCTTAGTGTGAATGGTTCCAAGGTCACTGCTCTGTAATGGAAGTTGGCTAAGAATAAAAAAAAGTCTCTTCAGTGATCAGAGGCACAGTGACCCATTGCGCAATGAATCATAGCTATGTAAACTAGGGCTGAGCCAAACAGTCTCATAATCTCATTACAATTGTTTTGGCTCAAATGGGCGGTGGGGAGGAGGGTAATATTTAGGCCACTGAATTGGGGCCATTTCAGTGGGATTTTTCAGGGGGGATGGGTAGCAAAGTTCACTGCCATTTTGAGTGGGAGTTCACACCTTAGCAGCGGTTGGTGGTAGCTTCTCCATATCTTTTTTCTTTTTTTAAACCTTCATTTTCCCACTGCCACAAGTGGTGGCAGCATTTGAGGAAACAACAAGAAGTTTTTTATCAAAAGCTAGAGGGGGAGATTAGGGATTTGGAAAAGAAGTATTTAGAGAAGAGGGATAAAAAGATTTTTGCAGAATTACAGGGTAAAAGGAAAGAATTGGAGAATAAAGAACTGGACAGGGTACAAAGGAATTTGATTTACACAAAAAGGGAGTATTTTGAGAATAGTAATAAAAACTCTAAAATGTTGGCTAGATTAGCACAAAAAAAAAAAAGAAAAAAGCTTAGTGGGGATGATTAAAGATAAGAGGGGTAAAGAATATAATCTAGTAAAGGATAAATTGAAAATTTTTCATGAATATTACACGGAGTTATATAAGGCAGGAAAATGGTCGGAAGCTGAGAGTAGAAGATATATCGAGAAAAATTTAAAAATAAAAATCCAGGATGAAGATAGAGAGAAAATGGAGCAACCATTCACAGAAATTGAAATAGAAAGTGCTATAAATAAATTAAAACAGGGGAAAACGCCAGGACTGGATGGTCTGGGGGCGGAATATTATAAAGTCTTTAAAAAAATGTTAATTCCGAAGTTAAAACGGTTGTTTAATGATATTTTACAGGGGGGAGAGATCCCCCCGTCATGGAAACAGTCCTTGACTATTTTAATCCCGAAACCAAGGAAGGATTTAGCAGAACCAGGTTCTTATAGACCAATATCATTAATTAATCAAGATGCTAAACTATTGACAGCAATTTTAGCTAGAAGAATGAATAGTTTTCTAAATAAGTATATAGGGATAGATCAATGTGGGTTTATTCAAGGAAGACAAATGGCAGATTTAACAAGAAGGGTTCTGAATATAATTTATTTAATAAAGAAAAATAATTTGAAAGCGGGGGTTCTTGCATTGGATATTTTTAAAGCCTTTGATTGTGTGGAATGGCCTGCATTAAAGATGTTAATAAAAACTATGGGGTTTGGAGAAAAATTTATAGGTATTACTAACCAATTATATACTCATAATGTCACGTCGGTAATTGTAAACGATGGAATAACAGAAACTATTAGCCTAGGCCGGGGAACTAGACAGGGTTGTCCCCTTTCCCCAGTATTATTTGTGTTAGTTATGGAATTGTTAGCGAATTCGATAAGACAGGAGAAGAAATTATTGGGGATAGGAATAGAGACCAAATGTAAGATAAACCTTTTTGCAGATGATATCTTGTTAACATTAGAATGGCCTATAGAAAATTGGGATTGGATAGAGAAACATTTAGATGAATTTAGAGAAGTAACAGGGTTAAAAGTTAATTGGGATAAATCGGAGATAATGACATTTAATTATAGTAAACTGGAGGAAAGGGGATTTAAACAAAGGAGAGTGGATATAAAGATAAAAAATATAATTAAATATTTAGGTATTGATATATTAAAAGATTTGGATAAAATAGGGGAATGTAATTTTAAAAAACTAAAAGATGAAGTTAAAAATCAAATAGAGGATTATAAAAAATTGGGATTATCGTGGTTTGGTAGGATAGCTTTGATTAAAATGAAGATTTTACCGAAGTTTAATTTTTTATTTAGAATGATACCATATAAGATATCAGAGAAAGTAATTAAAGAGTGGCAAGTAATGTTAAATAGCTATTGTAATGGGGGGGGAGAAATCAAGGATTACTAAGAATAGATGGTATAAGGCTCAAAAAATAGGGGGACTTGGTCTCCCTAATTTAAAATGGTATTATATAGCTAATCAACTTAGATATATTATGGATATTATTGTTAGAAAATATTTTATGTGGTGGGAAATAGAAGCATTTGAATTGGGTAATAGGGTGGATAAATTCTTATTTACAAAACAAGGACATATTATGACAAAAAGATTAGAAAATCCCTTTTTAAAAAATATGTTAGAAATTTGGGGTAGAAATAAGGAAATATTTTTACCAGGTATATCCCCGCTTACTCCAGTGGTGGTTATGGAAGATTTTCCCGAGAATGTTAGACATTTAGAACGAATTTTTAGAGAGAAAAAGGTGATAACTTTAATGGATTGGCTGGAAAAAATGGAGACAAGACAGCAAATAATTGATAGGGTTGGGGCAGGAAGAATTTCTTGGTTAAATTTAATTCAATTAGTACAATGGGGTAAGAAATGGAAGAGGAGACATGAGCATGGAAGGGATTTCACTGCATTTGAGCAGGTGGTTATGTCTAGAGAACTTGTAGAAGGAAATGCATCAGCCAGGGGTCTTACAAAGATGTTATATAAAATGTTGCAGAAATCAGAAGAGCAAGCAGAAAATCTTAAAATAGTTTGGGATACAGAGTTTGAAGAGGAAATATCAAAGGATGAGTGGAATAAGATTTGGGATAGGCGAATATTGAAAAATATGTCTATAAGAATTAAAGAGAATTTTTATAAGCTAATTTGGAGATGGTATTTGACCCCAGTGAGATTAAATAGAATAGATAATAAATGTTCTCCAATGTGTTGGCGAGGATGTCAGGAATTGGGTACATATGCTCATATGTGGTGGAGTTGTAAAAATGTAATGGATTTTTGGAAAATGATTTTTGAGGAAATATCAGAAATTGTTGGAGTTGATTTAGAGGTATGCCCTAAACTAGCTTTGCTAACAATAACGGAAAAGGTGATCGGTTCTCAAAATGTTAAAGAATTAATCATAAATTTGTTAACGGCAGGTAGACTAATGATAGCAAGGAAATGGAAAATCCAGCAAGTTTTCACTATTACTGAATGGTATAAGGAAGTATGGGATATGGCTTTGAATGATATGTTGACTTGTAATATTAAATGCAAAAGGGGTCAATTAAAGAAAAATAATTTTAAGGATATTTGGGGTTTATTTTTGGAATATGTGTTTAAAAGGGGGAAAGGGAGTTTACCCTGTCAAGATATATTGTATTTTTGGAATAATGAACAATTATAGAGTTATTGGATTGTTTGGTCCCATGGTGATGGGAGCACAATATTAGTTATGTGTGTATGTTATTTTCTTTGTATTGTTTTAAAATAAAAAAAAATATATTTAAAAAAATAAAATAAAATAATAAAAAAAAAAAACCCAAGTGGTGGCAGCAAGAGCAGAGCTCCTCTGGTAGTGGCTTAGCTGCTGTTTCCTTTTCATTGGAACGCTCCAGATGGAGCATCATTCAGGAGCATTGTGGGAAATGGTGGCTGACACCCCTCCAAAATGGCAGCCCCCCACTGCTCCTCATGGCTGGTAAGAGGAAACTCATGACGTCATCACAAATTCAGTGGGTCCAATAAAACTGTGTATTGTCAATTTATATTTAAAAAAACTAAGTCTAGTTGAGCCCATTCTGGATATACCGAAGGGAAGGGTGGAGAAGCTGGCCTATGACTAGGGTTCTTTCTTTCTTTCTTTCTTTCTTTTTTTCTTGAGAAATGCCAGTTCTGGAGTTGCACTTCTGCAGCCTTACTCACCTTGATATATTTGATACAACTTGCTTCAAAAGGGCTTGGAGGGGGGATTGAGAACATGCGAAGATCAAAGTTTATGGACTAGACTAGCCAGGTTTGGCTGGGGCATGCTGGGAGTTGTAGGGCTTTTTTCTGTCTAAACTTGCATAGGATTGTGCCGTAAGAAAATTAGGAGACAAAATTAACAAGGTGTCTGTCTATGGTGAATGGATGCAGAGCTGTAATGGCATAGTTTATGTGGGCTTTTAATGGCTTCAATAATGATGTTAGAAGAATAGGATAATGGTCAGGAAGATGAACAGCATGACATTTCTGTCCCATTTAATATGATGCATGTTTCTGAGTGAAAAGACCAGGACATGGAGTGCAATCAGTGACAGGTGATGATGCTGACTGTGCCATCTCATGTAATTTTCTATGGCAGATCATACAAATCAGCTACCAGTCTAAACAGTCTAACACAGCCTAATTTTATGCATGTTTCTGCAGAAGTAAATCTTATTGACTTCAATGAGACTTACTCCCAGGTAAGTGTGTTTAGGGTTGCACCCTTAGTTCACCCTTTTCAAAAGTGACATTTTTAGCTCATAGGAAAGATACTTCTTTTCTTTAAAATTCTCTTTAGCATCATTTACAAACTTTAATTCATTTAATCCCTTTGGAAATTATTCTTTTCCGGGACTGCATAATAAAGAATGGCTAGGCCTGTGGCTTGGCTTTTAACATAGCTCTCTATTAAGGAGGCTTCCAATATATGGGAAATAATTTCCTTTTACGAAGAGTACTTTTATGATTGATTTAACTTTAATTTTACATGCTACTTCCAATATTTGTCTCAACCAAAGTATTTTACAGGCTGTTTCTGCAGCTGTGCTTGCTTTGTTGCCTGAACAGTCATTCAAATCTACTCTTGTGCTGTCTTAACCTGCTGTTAGCCCATTACTTGAAATCTGTGGGAGGAGAAAGAGACAAATTGTGTCACTGTTCCTTATCAAAGGACCACACAGTTGCTCGCCACTTTGACTCCATGATGGATAGTTATCTTGAGGTATATGACAGGTGTGAGACTAGGAATTTAGAAGGAAACTAATGCAGGAGCCCATTCACATTTTGTTATTGACACTTATGTGATAACCACATAGGGTTAATCTATCTTTTATGTTATCCCAAACCACCTTTCCCTTCGCCTGTAAGATGCTGCTTTTTTCTCATCAGATGGACACTGCAGGAAACAGGTCAAGGAGATAACAAACAAGGTTTCCCCCCCTCCTTCTCACATTTTTGAATTACAATATCAAGTAACAGAGAGACCTATAGAGAGCCACTGAAACACACATACTCAATACCTTGGGTGGAGAGAACCCCCACAAAGAACATTTGCTTCCTTAAGGAAAAAGTGACCATTTTACCAGGATGTTCCTTTTTTTCTTTTAGGTGCATCATCTTGTAAAACAGGTTTTGCCTTGGTAGATAAATCTCTCTGTCTCTGTCTCTGCCTCCCTCTTCCCTCCCCCCCCCCTCTCTATATATGAAGTTGCCTTAGCATTACTGAGTGACTCATCACTCACTGAAGGGGCTCCGAAAATGGGTTATGGGCATCTGAAATTCAAACAGACATCTGAAATTTGGTACACAGGCAACTTAGTCCAAGACACTAGCCCTGTTCAAGCATCATGCCTAAACAGAACTGGAACCTGTGCAGGAGGCACAGGGCTATGTATGCCTCCACCCCAATGTCCCTGTCACACGGCCATCCCTGTTCCTGAAGGGGGCATCTACTCACGTTCATTGCTTTAGCAGGATTCCCGGTCACACAGAAGGTTCTACTCACATTCAAGTGAACACAAGTAGAAGCCCCCTTCAGATCTTGCTGCTCAACCCACATGAGTTTAGATCTCCTGTTCAGGCATAAACCCTGGACAGGGCTACTCGTCTGATTAATGAAAAGTTTGAGCATGTTTATGTCTCTTACCTGACGTCACAGCATGCAGCCTACCGCTCAACGGCAGATCACAAGCAGAGCCACACCTTAAAATGGAGGGCTGTTCGAACTTCCCCCCTGCACACATAGCAGCCATCTTGGATTGCAGAAGGGGAGATTTCCAGCAACGAAGCTCACACCACCATCAATTTGTGCTGGAGTATTTGTTCTGCTTACTATACGGATTCTGCCAAAAAGGGGCCCCTCCCTGTGGTGACTGATCCTCACCTTGCCCATGAGCTTAGTAGCACTTCCTGCATGGAGCTCAGCAGTCTCCATGTCCTTCTCCACCTTTCTGGCAGTTACAATAGTAGGTGTGGAGACTCACAACTTGAAGGCTGAGGCCTCCACTGTAAGTGTTTCTAAATCTCACAGGCTGGGCAGGGAATCAGTCCCCAATACCACAGGGGCACAGATTTCCACAGTATCCTGATGACGACTGTAATGTGTGCTCCAGCTCTTAGCCATGACGTTACCTCAGGACTCTTTGCCTCTGGTTCAACAGAATGTATGTGGAGGACTGCGTGTCTGTAGTAGACCTTTAGTGAAACCTGCTGTACAGAGAAGAAGGAACATGGGACTGAATACAGCCCTGTGTTCCCCTTCCCAAACAGCCAAACAGCCAATCAGCAGGATTTCAGCAGTGTTTAAAGGGCTGCCTTGGCTGTTGGACTGGGAAGAGCAATCACACATTTCTGTTAGGGTGGCCACTTTAGAATTGCCAAAAACATGGACATACATCACCCAAAAAGAGGACAAAAGAGGGCACTGATTAGCATAAAAATGCATATGCTAATTTATATATGTAGACTCAAATTTAGAAATTATTATTGTAATTTAAATAGAAATACAGTACATCCCACCATAGTGCAGAAGACGGTGACCAGGAGACCTGTGTGTGCCTTACTCAGTCTGCTGTCCAGGTGCTGTTGATGGGCAACTTCCTTCTAATGGTTCTTTAAACCGGACTTGGACTGGACAGCCGCCCTTCAAACAGAGGTTGCCTTCAAAAGAGAGCGCAGTCCTCTGGAGGCCCTTCAAGTAGAGGACTGTCCTTTGCAAAAGAGGACACATGGCCAGCCTAGTTTCTGTGAGTGCGTCCTCATTTGGCTAGGGATCCAGGCCTAAAAATCTGTGTTTGTGTGCAGATAACTGCTAGCTTGGTTGGGGCAACAATTAGGGGTGTACAGATTTTGTTAAATCCATTCCATCTGTGTTTTGCAGATTGTCAGGCATCTTTCATTCCATTGTCTGCACATTGATAGAATCGGATTTTCCCAGTTTTCCAAACTTGCATTCACACAGGATTGTGCACACGTGTGCAAATGTGTACTTCCAAAAATCTGCATTTTCATACTTTAGTCTATGGAGGGAAAAGCACATTTCAGTCATTTACTTTTTTAAAAGATCTCCTGTATGTTAGCGTAGTTCCAGCTAGGGATGTGTGCAGAACTCGATCGGGGGGTGGAAGTGGGGCAAACTCACCCCACTTGACCCACCCCAAGCTCTGCACGACTTACCTGTCTCCAGCTCTGCACATTTTCACGTGAGAGGAGCCGGAGAGGAGCTGGGGAAAGCAAGCCGGAGAGGAGCTGGGGAAAGCGTCACTTCCGTGTCCCCGGCACTGCATTTTTTATGTAAAAACCAAGGCAAACCACCTTAAAATGGCCATGATTTGCTATTTGCAGCAGTTTTAAGGTAGTTTACCTTGGTTTTTACATATAAAAACGCAGCTCCAGGGACCCAGAAGTAACGCACTGGGCACCGTAGTGGTGTAATCGAACCTGGGGGGGGGGGGCTGCCTCGCCCCCGCCTCGATTCTCGGCGGCGGCGGGCCACCCACCTCGATCTTCTGAGCGGTACGGAGCAGTTCTCAGCGCCTCTCGAGCTGCCCTCTCCAGGTCCTATCGCATCACTTCCAGCACCGGAAATGACGTGACGGGACCCTGCACAGGCGCAGTACATGGCACGGGGGTCCAGCGCACCTACGCAGGGTCCCGTTGCGTCATTTCTGGTGCCGGAAGTGATGCGACGGGACCGGAGTGGGCAGCTCGCTGTGGAGAGGTGAGCCGCCGACGGAGCGAGGTAGGCTCGACCGAGCCTCGTGCAGGCGTGAGCGTGCCGATTTTGGTCCACTACGCCACTCGAGGCTTGATGATACATCGCTACCCAGAAGTCCACCGAGCACCGAGCACCTCGCCGAGCACCTCAGCTGGTGCTCGGCGAGGCGCTCGGTGGATCGCGCGGCAGGGACGCTCGCTGAGTGCCCGGTGAGTCAGGGGGTGGGCAGTTTGCCCACCCCTAGCAGCAACTTTTGCATTTTTCTATGACTAAATTTGCATACATTTCTTGAAAGTAAAAAAAACAGTCTGCAAATCTGCAGAATCCACGTGACTCAGAAAGAACCAGTCTACTGCGGAATACACAGGTCAGATGCATAGAAATCTGGAACTCACTTGAATCCATTATGGATTTCTCTGACATCCCTAGGTGACAGTCCTGTTTGCATTACACCAAAGTGCATGTCAGCCAAAGCTAGAAAAACAACATATGCATATAATTTTATAGGGAAGATTCACAGAACCACCTCATCCTTCTTCACCTCCTTTTGCCTTTGTTGTTCTTTCTTCTATCCATGGTTATTTTCAATAAGAAATTAATCAAGAAGATTATTTGTGTGGAAACTGCCCCCCCCAACCACCTTTCCTACATTTAATATTTCATGCCATTTATAGTGGTGCTTGACTGCTACATCTGCCTTCCTGTCAGAATTACTTTTCTAAGCAGAGGGGTGACTGGCTTGTTTATTGCTGCCCTGTGGTTGATATTGTTACTCCATAACCTTAAGCCCCCTTGCCCTTTTGCTCTGTGCCCCTAAAACATGGATCTTGCATACTTTCCCTTTTCTCTTTCTGACTGCAACAGCTGAACTGCACAAATGTCAACGAGCAAAAGAATCCCCAAACAGCAGCAGCAGTAATGTAAAAACATGCCAACATGAAGTAAGCTTTCCCTTGATTGACAAGGTCCAAAAGCAGGAGTTAGTAAATATCATTTGTTGGACAAAGTGGATGGTTTCCAATCTTTCCATTTAAAATCAGTTAAACTGACAAGATGAGATTGAAGAGTGGAGTAGATTTAATGGAGGAAAGTACCAATACAAAATGTACTGAATGAACAACTCTGCCAGTGCAGATAGGTTGCTATAGTATGTACAATGGGGATAATAATGCTGACCTACTAGACAGGATTGTTGTAAGGGGTACTGAGATAATGTATGCAAAGCATCTTGAGCACTTAGGAAGAGCACTATATAAACACTAATATTCAGTATCAGTATTATGACTGATTTTCTGGGTTCTATCCAACTCTATGCTACAGCTAGAGCTGGCATGGTTCCGCTAGCGGCTGCACGGCCACTAGCAGAGCAAGAAGCACAACTGTCACAAGCAACAGCACCTTGCCGAATGAAGTCATAATGATTTGTGCGACACCTGGTGCAGGCAGCAACTCGTGAAATGGCTTGCATGACAGCATGTGCAAGCGGAACCCACGTATTGGATTTGACACTTTCACAAGGATAGAAACAGGGCTTCTGCAAGTGATAGAAGCTTTGCACTAGCTGAATGATACCATTCGATAGAACCCTCTGAGGCAACTGCAGCAACACAGAAAGAACATGGTGCTAAGGATTTGGGATGAGTCCCAATTCTCTCTCTCTCTCTCTCTCTCTCTCCTGATAGAGATGTGTGAACCCCTACATCTTACCCCCCCAAACCCAACTGGACTTTCAGAACATTCCTATTGAATGCCCGAAAAACCTGAAGGAGCTTTTTGAGTGTTCCGTTGCAATTTTTTAAAAACCTAACAGTTGGCTAGCGTGGCTCCCCCCTCGTTTCCCTGCCAGTCTCCCCTACCTTCTCCCAGAGTAAAAAGGGCCTTACCTTGGGGAAGTGGGGGCTTACTTCCACACAGGAGAACCTTGCAAGGCCTCTCCGTAGCTGCCCATGATCTGTAGAGCACCCTTTCCTGCTGTGGATCTCTTGTACTTTTTGTACTTTTTAAATTGTTACCCCATTCCCATTCTCTTTATTTTTCTTTTTATTTTGTCTAAGGGAACCTGGCAGGGGGGCTGGTACAGAGGGCTAGCTAGCGGCTACGGCAGGGTGTGAACCCCAGCCCGGCTCAAAACTAGGCTGGACCCGACTCAAAATAGAGCCAAACTTTCTACGGGTGGGAGTGGTTGTATTTTGAGTTCCCCTTAGTTAAAGTCTTGTGCCATCCCTATTGCAATTGCCTCCTTTCTGCTACCTGCTGCCTCCTTTCTCTACTCCCCTTAGCAACAGCATCGCCCCTAGCAACCAGCCACTAGGCCCTTTGAATATGTTATCTGGAGCAGCGGAGTGATCACCTTGGTTACTCCTGCAGCAGGAACAGGTAGAGCGGCCACTTATGAATTTGCCAAGAAAGAGGAAACACATCACAAAAAGAGAGGACAGCCACTTGCATAATAAGTGCATGCGATAATTGATATGTATAGGTGCAACTGTAGAAATGATTATCATAATTTATATAGAAATACAGAACATCTCACCATAGTGGGGAAGGCCGTGACCAGGTGACCTGTGTGCCTTGCTCGGTCTGCTGTCCAGGTGCGAACTATGGATGGGCAACAGTTTTTATGGGTTCTTTGACTCTCTCTTTTTTCTTTCATGGGTTCTTTAACCCTGTTTGTAACCTGCCCAGAGGACGTCGGTTATTGGGCAGATTAAAAAATACTATACATAAATAATGTTAGCAGTGTGGGAGCAACTACAGAGGTAGCAGCAAGCACACTGCTCTAGCTAATGTATAAATGAGGTCTCTGTGCCCTGGCAAGGCTACTGTTCAAGCAGAAAATTCTATTTGCCTTACAAGTGGCTGGCACTCAAGGGCCAGAACTATCTGGAAGATAAAGAATAGACGGGCTATCTGGGGATTTCAGACAACTCCATTTCAGTTAACATGACCCCCCTCCCCCCGCCTATTTCCTTTCTCCCACGCTTTGTCTTTCTTGCATGCTTATGCTCTCCAGGGAAGGACTGTCTCTTAATATGTGTATGAACAGGACTTCCCACAATAAGATCCAGCTCTTAGAATGGCACCTGCAGGCACTCTGTATTATAAAATAATAGTTTTAAGACATTCGAAGATGACAAAACTCAAAGTTCCCTTTCAGATTTATAAAAATGACACTCTCTATTGATCTAAGCTTAGGACAGGGATAGTGTCAAAACAGCAGCAGCAGTAGCTGAAGCACAACTGTACAATGTTATTGTTCAGAACAAGAAAGTATAAAATCTATTAGGCTTTGATTTATTCCTAATAGTGCTTAACACTTTGTTAAAAAAAGGGGGGGGGAGGAAGAAAAACAATAGCCTCTGTTCATACAAGTTGGGTTTTGCTCTTATTAAAGCAGTCAGGGATTCATGTTGTATTCTAACATGCCTTAAGAAAGGAAGGACAAATTGAATGAAAAGTACATATTGAATGAAAGAAATGACACAATGGGATTTATAATGCTTTACTTCATTCTGAGCATTTCTTCATATAATGCTGTGTATCTTTTGTTTCTTGATCCATTGGAGGAAGATGTGGATGAAACCAAAGATGGTGTCGGCAGAATTTCTAAGGTAAAGCTGTGTTTCCTCTTCTGGTAATATGGATTTTCAATCTGTTCAAGTACCTCCATTATACGAATGACCTTTAAATATTTTGATTTAGGGCTACCACAGAAGCTATCTCCATAAAAATAAGTAGAGGTGGCACTGGTATGCGCCAACACACAAGGTGGGGATTAGACAGAGAGATGGAATAAACTGCTTCACTGGAGGGTTTATTTCCTTTGGGAGCAGAACTATGATTTGAAAAAGAAAGGGGGAAATTGGGCCTTAAAACACAGGAGACCCACATCTGGAAAGGAAAGGTTTTTGGAGGAATGAATGAATGAAACTATTGCCAAGTCATATTGGTGGATGCAGAAAGCAATGGGCTAAGTGAGGAGGACTGGAAGGAGTGGGGGGGGGAAGTCATTGTTTTCTTCACTAATATTAAAATAATATTAAACAATATCCAAATTGGATCCACTGTTGTGACCAACGTTTTCCACCCTTTTCATGGATGGTGAAATTGGAGAGGCCAGTATTCTCCAGGGGATGACTGAAATTCTCCAAATGTTTAGGAGGAGTGCTGAGCAGTGCTCTCTCTCTCTCTCTCTCTCTCTCTCTCTCTCCATTCTTTTCTGAAAAATTTCAGCGCAACCCTAAAAGAAACCCACCCCCTCCAATCATCCAGCATGTTGGATGATTGCTTGAGACTCGCCAGCCACTCTAGCAGCTGTTACTGCACTGCCCTCAGTTGGCACTGAAGCTAATCTTGCACTGACCAACTGTGAATCTATATTGTGTTGCACTTGTAGCAATGCATTGCATCCTCTGACATCACTTAGCTGAGCTGGAGTAACGGCATGGAATGCTCATGGATGTTTCAAGTGCACATGGAGCCAAGCTGACGGAATGTTTGCAGTGCAGTTTCCAAGAAGGAAAAGAAAGTTGTTGGTGTTGCTGGGATCAAATCCTCACATGCCCCTCAGCAGGAACAGGAGTAGCTTTGTGGGACATGCTAAATAGGGTCTGGAAAGAGATCCTGGAAGCAAAGGGGCAGGGAGCCCAGAGTCAAGATAGTTGATGGAAGGGTGCAGAGTAGGTAATAGACAAAGAAGAAAATGGGCAAAGAAGAAAACACTGAGGCAAGGGCCAGAAGAGGCAGAGGACTGAGTCAAGAAGGAGCAGGAGGAGGAGCAGGGGATTAAATTCCACATTTTTATTTGAACTCGCCATGAGTTTGGCAGCAGTCTTCTAGATCTCATGTATTTGCATATGAAACTTCAAAAGGCCTCATACCTCATGCTGTGGCTACTGATGCTCACCTTTATGAGAACTCTGCCTCCCAGGTCTCACCATGACTCCGCCCACAGGCTGAAGAAAGCATGATATGAGTTTACAGGTTCTGGCAGTGGTCTGTAATTGAATGACTGGTGACTATAGCCTATTCATATTTTTATCCATGTGGAAAGGAATTTCTGGAGGGGAAAGGGGGCTGTGCCAGTGTACATCCCCCTGAAATCAATTGGATTTAATCCCAGGTAAATGTGCATAGGGTTACAGCCTTAGTTTGAACACTCAGGGAAATTTTTTAAGAGTTTCTTTTTTTAAAAGAAAGGAGATCAAAAGTGACAGCTATCATTTAGATTCCTTCAAATGAGATCACCCATGTAGAAGTCTGCTGTATGTCTTCCAGGTTTGAGCCTATTATGAACTAGTGTGAGGCAATTGGGAGCCATTAAAGAGCAAGAAACTGTCAGGTATGTATTTAATTGATTATTTCTTTAACCTCAGGGAGTGGGTCATTTCGACTTTTTGCCTCAGGTGCCTTGGAGTCTTTTGCAGAAAATAAGTAGACGTCACTCTCTAGGATGTTCGGCAGAGAGATACTGAAAATTCTTACTTCTGCATATCCATCTGAAATAACAAGAGCCCATTGCCTTGTACTAATTCAAATTATGGTACTGATGATATCATCAATTGCTTTGGTTTCTGTCATGTGGTTTGTGCTGAACAGGAAGTCTCTGGATGAAGTCATTCTTTTGGAATGCTACAGTCTGGTCATCACTTAAGCCATTCAGAGGTCTAGTTTTAATGATGGGTTGACCATTTTGCTTTGTCTTTTAATTCAGCCTTCTTTGATCCCCAAATCCTTTTTAATTACACTGTATTCCTTGGAAACAGATGCGTTTAATATTCAGCTGGAGTATTTTATAAGCTACACAAAGATTTTGTTTGTGGTATTTTTTGGGGCTCACAGCCAAAATGTGCTAGTCACTGCTTCAGAAGACCATTTTATTATCCTGGAACCTGAGGCAATTCAGCTTCTGAAAAGTTTTCTCTTTTTCTTTGTAAAATTAACATGGTGTTATCATCCATTGACCATATCATTTGCTATCAAGGTTTGATTTTGCCAAGGTTTTATGCTCCAACCAGAGCATTAAAACAATGAAGGCAACCCTCTCACCATAATAGCAGATGATCCCCCACAACCCTGCCCTTACATCTAGGGTCAAAACAAGCATTACCTTAAATCTGTCTTTTTCAATTTTACTCAAGAGTAGGTGCAGGTCTCCCAAGCTGGATCAGGTCCCTCGCATGGGAGGTGGGGTGTATATGTGTGTTAAGATCTGGATTGGGCCCTGTGTGCCTACCTTAGAGTAAAAATGGGAAAAAGTCATAACTGCCAGTCATAGCTTTAAAGTAATGTCTGTTTTGGCCCCTACTTTGCTGTTAATTCAACTTTGTAAATAAGCCCACAAGCGTTAGCCTGGTTATTATTATTATTATTATTATTATTATTATTATTATTATTAGCCTGCTAAGGGACTAGTATCCTTCATTTCCTAGCTGGCTGCAGATGAGAGGAAACCCAGTCCTCCACTGCCAGCATGGAAAAGCAGGACAGTAGCCTCTTAGCAGGCTATTTCCCTTCTAATCAGGCAAGCATGCTGTCAGAGGTGGGATGGAGTCTGTATGGAATTCCTTGCCACCTTTGGCTGCCAGGCGAGTTGTTAAATACAAGGCTGTGTGTTACTGGTTGCTCTTAATGTAGGAGGGATTTCAAGGCAACCCTAGTCTTTGTATGATAGCAGTTCCTTAGTGGTTAAGACCGGAGTGTCTCTTAACCACTAAGTGGTTAAGACCGGAGTGTGGCGTAGTGGTTAGAGTGTTGGGCTGGGACTTGGGAGATCCGGGTTCTAGTCCCCGCTCGGCCATGAAGCTCACTGGGTGACTTTGGGCCAGTCACTGACTCTCAGCCTAACCTACCTCACAGGGTTGTTGTGAGGATAAAAATGGAGAGGAAGAGGATTATGTAAGCTGCCTTGGGTTCCTTGCAGGAAAAAAGGCGGGGTATAAATATAATAAATAAATAAATAAATAAAAATAATATGGAGGAAAGTTTGCTATGTGAGCTTTGCTGAGGTAAAGATCTAAGCCATACTTCATCTTAAGGGTTGGTTCCAACACTGTGCCAATCGTGAATTTTTGCAAACCAAACAAAAATCACGTCATGAGCAATGTAATGTCCGCATTGCTCACTCATGGAAGTTCACAGCTCAAGCATTACGCTGCTCCTGGGAGTAGAAGAAAGTTCTCATGAGCTTGGTTGTTGTTGTTGGGTTGTGGTTTTTTTTTAAAAATAAGTCAGATATTAGAACCAACTTGTGCAACATGATCCTAAACATGCTGATGTCAAAGTAAATTCTATCAAAATCAGTGGAATTTGTTCCCAAGGAAGTCTGATTGGATTGTAGCCTCAGATTCATTTCTCTGGACAGCACTCTTTACCTGGCTGTAAGTGTCCTTACAATTCAAGTAGCATTTATCTGTCTTCTGTCAGAGACTGAACTAGAAATCAGTGAAGTCTGTCAGAATGCAGCCCCTTCGCACACATTTATATACAGCTCAGGGCTTCTTCAATATTAGGTTTTATGACATAGAGATTAATATGACATAGTTGTAGAGCTATCTGTATGACAGCTCTGCACATAGAGATTTTTGTCAGAAAAAAGTGTATTTTCTTACTAGTAATTGTGGCATGCCTATTTTTTTCTGCGAGTTCTTGTATTGGAAAGTGGATAGATGGAGAGGCTTACACTGAAGTAGTGACATAACACTTCACTACTTAGGGTAATTTTTTTACATGGCCCATAGACATGAATGGCAGCAGCAATGCATGCATATGGCACCTATACAGGTCACTGAGGTTTATGAAAGAGAAGCTCACTGTAGATTATGATCCTTGTTCCTAAAAGTCTGCTCCTGCAGTTTCTAACATAAAGACAGATAGAGAAAGAGAGAGACTCCATGGGTAAACCAGAAGAACATTGTTGGTTTGAATTATGCTACATTTTTGAAGCAACATCCACAAAGAACTTAGGAAAACCAATGAAGATATAACTGAAACACTATTTCCTGTAGACTTTTTAAATTCAATTAATAGATATGGGATCAAAAGCAATGGAAGCAGCAGCAAAATGAACAAAATAGCTTAGGATACCTAATACCAAAGAGTCTCAACCAAAGGACTCCATACAGAAGATCTGGTTGTAAAATTGTGGGAATCCCAGAGTACAATTTGTCCTGCCCACTCTACACTGCCCTGCTCACAACCAGCCCCACCCACTTATGCAGCCCCTGATAGGTTCTGCAGGAGGGGCCAATGTGGACCCTGAACCCAAAACAGTTGCCCACCCCTATGTTAAAAGTAACTAACACCACTCCTATGCTCACTTACCTGGGCATGAGTCCTATTGAAAACAATGGATCTTACTTATGAGTAGACATATAAGGGATTGCACTGTAGTTCAAACAGAGAATTTGTGTTAACCAGACAGCTGTATAATTCAGCTTAAAAACAAACAAAAGAAAAGAACTGGGGAAGAAACAAAAGATAACATTAAATGCATCTTTTCATTTCATGTGCAGATTTAAAAACAATGCAAGTTGCATCAGCTGGGGAGTCTGCCTCTGATAATTGATGGGATCAGAGCAGTCACGTAGAGTGAATTTAACAATTTCCTTCTGTGATGCAGTCCTGAGGAAAAAACCTCTTCTGAAACTAACATTTGCACTGGGAGGAAATCCACCCAGTGGAAAGGGTTAAATTTCCTTGCCATGCCTGCTCTGATCCCATTAATTATCACCCCTCCCCAACTGATCTAGTAGCCATTGTATACTTGAACTTTCAAAAAGCCTTTGACAAAGTCCCTCACAGAAGGCTCCTGAGTAAATATAGCAGTGGTGGGATGAGTGACTAGTTAAACAACAAGGAGCAGAGAGTAGGATTGAATGGACAGTTCTCACAATGGAGGAATGTAAGAAAAGGGGTCCTCCCCCAAGGATGCCAGTACTTTTTAACATGTTCAAAAATTATCTGGAATTAGGGGAGAATAATGAGCTGGCTGAAGGTGCAATCCTATGCAAGTTTAGATAGAAAAAAGGCTTACAACTCCCAGCATGCCCCAGCCAGCTGGGGCATGCTGGGAGTTGTAGGCCTTTTTTTCTGTCTAAACTTGCATAGGATTGCACCCTAAGTTTGCTGACAACTCCAAATTATTCAGGGTGGTACAAACAATAAGGGACTGCAAAGAGCTTCGAAGGGATATCTCCAAAGTTGGTGAATGGGCAATAAAATGCCAAACATGGATCAATGTACGTAAAGTGATGCACCTTGAAACAAAAAGTCTTAACTTCCCATTGGCAGTGGATTGACCAGAAAAGGGAACTTGGGGTCATGGAGGATAGCTCGAAGAAAACATCAACCCAGTGTGTGGCAGCTGTGAAAAAGGCAAATTCTTTGTCCAACATCATTAAGAAACGGATTGAAAATAAAACTGCCAATATCGTAATGCCTTTATACACATTCCACACTTGGAACATTGTGTACAGTTCAGGTCACTGCATCACCAAAAGGCGCAGAGCTGGAAAAGATGCAGAAAAGGGCAATTAAAATGATTAGGGAAGCAGAGCAATTCTGCTATGAGGATAGGTTACTATGTTTGGGGCCTTTTAGTTTAGGGGGGAAAAAGGTGTGTAAAGGGGGAATTGGTTGAGGTGTAGAAAATTATGCATGGTGTGGAGAAAGTGGATAGAGAGAAGTTTTTCTCCATCTCTCATAATACTAGAACCCAGGGTCATCCAATGTAGCTGATTGGTGGGAGATTAAGGACACATAACAAGTATTTCTTCAGTCAGTGCATAGTTAAACTATGAAATTTACTTCCACAAGATGTAGTCATGGCTGCCAATTTAGATGGCTTTAAAAGGAGATTAGACATGTTCACTGAGGATAAGGCTACTAGTCATGGTGGCTACATTACCCTCAAAGGCAGTATTCCTCTCAGTTGCTGGGGAATACAAGTGGGAGGACGTTATTGCACTTGTGTCCTGTTTGTGAACTTCCCATAGGTATCTGGATTACCACTGTGGAAACAATGCTGGACTAGATATGCCTTTGGTCTGTTCCAGCAGGGCTCTTGTTATGTTCTTACTGAAACATCATCAGAACAATTGGGGGGGAGGTCAAAGATTCTAGTGGCAGGAAGATGCTCCATGAAGACTGTGGCCATGATACAACACAGTGCTATGTGATTTTTTCCTGCCCAATTGCATGGATGGTTTATCTTACCCTTTTCAAGGGGTATCTCAAAACAGATTAATATGATTATATGCTTTAGGGAGCTAGTGTGGCGTAGTGGTTAGAGTGTTGGACTGGGACTCAGGAGATCCGGGTTCTAGTCCCCCCTTGGCCATGAAACTCACTGGGTGACTATGGGCCAGTCACTGACTCTCAGCCTAACTTACCTCACAGGGTTGTTGTGAGGATAACATGGAGAGGAGGAGGAGGATTATGTAAGCCGCCTTGGATTCCTTTCAGGAAAAAAGGCAGGGCATAAATATAATAAATAAATAAATTAGTGGTTTTCAGAGATAAGCAGATTCTAACTGCATTGGAATTTAATGGGCATAACTCCTACTGAACCCAGTGGGACTTATTTATGTGTACACATTTATAGGATTGGGATTTGGGATTGTTTGGGATTGTAAAATGTTCTTCTTTAGAAAGATTTACCTTTGAAATGTGTTGGGAATGAAAGATATATTATTTGGTTTTTCTTGGATTGTAGTCACAGCTTTGTTGATCCCTCACATTGAAAATGTTACCCAGGATGCATTAAAACCCAAACAATTCAATAATATGCTTATAAACTGGTTTTTGTGTGTGTGTATGTGTGTTGTTTTTTTTAAAGCCCCACTTGTAAAAGAGATGCTTATGTAATTGCTTCATCCCATTTCAAATATGAGGAACAGATTTTTATGATTCTGTGAAGAATCTTCTCTTGTTTGAGCATAAAGCCAGGAAGTACATTTTGAGCAGGGCATTTGCTTTTCATTTAGAGATTGAAAGGCTGTTTCTGCGGTCACTTTAAAGCGGTTTTGCACAGTTGAAGATGCCCGCTATGCATGGCTGCAACCATAGCTCTCGGCATGCCCACAGTTGGCATTAAGGGCTACTTTCAGAAGAATGGCAACAAATGAGGTTTCATTCACTTTAGTCAGACCCCTTCATGCCTCCTTGGTATGGAAGAATGTCACTACTCAGAAGCTCAAGTTTAGATTTATCCTTTAGCTACTGTCCTTCTTCTTCCAAGTGTTTGAAGCAGAAATGGCTGGTTCTGCACATCATGCTTGTTTCCAATTGCACTTTTTAAAACTTGTTTTTATAATTTCTCTAAATATGCTCTTTTTCTCTTCCAGTGTTTATTGCAGCCTTCTCAGATAGGGATGGGCGAGAAATTTGTTCCATTGAGGGTTTTTTATATAATGGATTTGCTCAACTCACACCCCCCTAGCCTTTAAGTGAGACAGAGTTGCATCTTGAAATCTGCATTTTTGCGAGCTTTGTGATGCAGCTTGTCTCAGGAAAAAATGCACCCCCCAAAATGCACATGTGTTAGAAGAAAAGTGTGCACAAAAGGTGCATATTGGAGAAAAGTGCCCACAAAACCACATTATAGCCAATGGAAATTACTTGGAAAAATGCATACATTTTAAAAATGCACACAAAAAATGTATACATTAGGCATCCGTTGCCACCAGAGGAGAGTTCCTCCCTTAAAGGTGGCCTAGAAATAATTTTAAATAAATAAAATACGTTGAGCTCACAAATTTTCATATTTTTTTATTTAAAAAAAAAACACGTTTCAAGTGTATGCAAGAAATAGCACAGAATGAGCTTGACCTTAAAAATCAAGACCGAGTGTGATAGATCGTCCATCTGTTTTCTGAGCATGTCTTGATTCTATAACAAAAGTGCATGTAGTAAAGTACACCCACTCCAACAGTTAAATGATCTGAAAGGAACAGGTACATTTCCAATGCTAAGCCAAAGGGCCTTGTTCCTTCTTTCTTGGCAAAGCCCGTGCTTTGTATGCAGAACATCCCATATTCCATTCCTGGCTTCTTCAGTTCAAAAGGATCTTGGGTAGTAATGCTGGGAAAGACCTTTCCTTCAGCTCTTGGAGAGTTGCTGCTGGTCAGAGTAGGTCAGGGATGGGGAACGTGTAACCCTCCAGGTGTTGTTGGACTACAACTCCCATTAGCCCTCATGAGCCTAGCCAGTGGTGAGGGATGATGGGAGTGGTAGTCCAACAGATGGACTAACGATCTGCCTCAGTATAATAAAGCCATTTCATAAGTTCATGTTTTTGTTCAGGATCCCTAATGAAGGTTTGTACATGTGGGTTTTTAAAACAGCTACTCAAACTCTACTGCTAGACAATATTACCATATTTGTTTGACTTAACTGCATGCCAGGATGCTTGAGTGCCCTTCCGACATTGTTACTTGGTGCCAAGCACAACTAGCATACCCAAGGAAGAAGCCAAAGAAAGCAGGAACTTCCTCTAGTCAGTGCTAGCCAAGCTCCAGCCCACTTAGGAACACCGGCAATCTCAGGACCCTGTCCAGCATTTTATTTTTTTTTAACAGGGGGCATATTTTGAATTGAGCAAGAGTTGAAGGGCCAGCAACATTGGCCCTTTCCACTAACTCATCTCCGTGCTCAAGTCTGAGATGCAGGCAAAGGGGGCTTTTTAGACCCCTCATTCCCAGCATGAAGAGCAACAGCTGCTCTGGAAGTGTTCTCTCTTTAAGCACCTCAGCTGCCGACTCCCACATGTGAGCCAAAATTCAGGCGAGCAGGAATGAGCAGCTGAAGTGCATAATGGACGCCTGAAGTCTGCTAGGCTTTCTGTTGCTGTTGACACTGCAAGGGAAAGGGGATTATAGAGCCCTTTGCTCAGGACTTGGTGAATGGCTGAGGTATAATAATAAAGGAAAGAGACTGCTACCAAAGCCTCTGTAGCTGCACATACTGAGGAAGAGGGGATTCATGAGCCCTTTGTCTGGCTTCCAGCTCATTGGGAGGAAATGGCTGAGGAACATAATAAAGAAGGCCTTGGATAAAAATGGAAAGCTTATGGTGGCTCGGTTGAAGCCTCAGGACATTACGACAATGCAAGTCAGTTCTTGCCTTTGACTTGGGATTAAGAGATGCACCTTGTCCCCTGCTCACAAAACAGTGTGGCTCAGATCCAGAATATGCCTTCCATGAGAGGAAGGGACGACCTTTTGTGAGAGGAAGGGCTCTGCTCATGGAAGGTCCCATCACCTAATTTTGGGAGATCTCCCTTCCCGCCACATCATGGCCCACCCCCTTCAGCAGGGTCTCCTTACTCTCTGGGCTGGTTCACACCATTGGTGGCTGGCCATTGTGAATATTTAAGCCATAGTAGCTGGTTGTTGCGACTTATCATGTTGTTTGAACCTGGGCAGGATGGCTTGTTACCATGGTTAACAAGCCACCCCAGAACTAAAGAACAGCCCATGGGTTCTGGGAGGCTGGTTACGCATGGCAACAAGCAACCTTAACCACTGCTGCAAACAAACTTTATTTAACAATGTGAAACTCTGACTACAATTGATTTCCATGCCCTACTGTAACTTAACCTGTAACTCAGGGGCAGGCAACCTGTGGGCCTCCAGATGTGTTGGCCTACAACTCCCATGACCCTTCAGCATAGAATTGGCTATGCTGACTAGGTGTGATGGGAGTTGTAGCCAAAAATCTGGAGATCCACAAATTGTCCACCCCTGAGTTACAGGTGAAGTTACAGTAGGGCACGGAAATCAGTTGTAGTCAGAGTTGCACATTGTTAAACAAAGTTTGTTGGTTCCACACTTCAGTCTCCTGTGGCATCATTTTATGAAGCTTGCAGCAGCAAATATATGCCTGCCAAGACATTTGCTGAGGAAAGATCTGTGTGTACCAGACCAGCTGTTTTCTGCCAGGAAAACACTTTTGACCTGGGGTCGCTCAAGAAGAAAAGCCACAATAATTTTGGCAGCAGCTGGACTTCAAAACCTGTGAACAGAGGCCAGAGGGACATAGTTTTTCTTCTGGGTCCCTAAACTTTGGGAGTAGACTATTTGACCCATGGGTTATAGGTAATGGATAGCAGGGGGTGGGGGGGAAGTCCTGTTGTTGTACTGTTGTTTGTTTTTGTGCCATAATCAGTGATGGCTTCAGGTTTTTGAGGGCCCTTGGGCAATGTACCTTCAGTGGGACCCCTCCCTCAGTGAGTCTACTTTCTCACTGCCATTGTCATCAGTCGCTATTGCCCCTCATCCTCTTTCTCATCATTGCTACCACTTGCTTGCTTGACAGGCAGAGAGCCAGGGAGCAAGGAGGCAGTGGCATCTACTGCTGTTCCTTCTCACCACCACCGTTGTCTGGGCCAGAGTGAACAAGCTGGTTGCAACGGTGAAGAGGAGCAGCAACTCCAGGGGGCTCTTGTCCGTGGGCCCCTGCTGAGGTGTGGGCCCTTGGCAGATGCCTGACCATGCCAACCCTTTATGCCAGCCCTGGCCATAGTTCATGTTTGTCAATGGAACCAATTTGAACATTTATGTTTTTCATTTCCTTTTCACATTTGAATAAAAGTTATTTGCTGTTCCAGAATGTGATTGGGGATGTATTTGCTTGGTTAGGCAAATATATATATATATATTTGCCTAACCAAGCAAATACATCCCCAATCACATTCTGGAACAGCAAATAACTGCATATATATAAATGGACTTCCATTTTCTAAACAGAGGCTCAGGCCAGAAATATTTGGCAGAAATATAATAACCCCTAGCCATTTGAACTCAGCCGTTTTGCCTGACATAAAGGTTACACAGGAAGTGTGAGAATAAGAAGTGCCATTCACTAATTATAACATCTGAATCTTCACTCACTCTTTTACACGCGCCTCAAATGCTCCTTAGCTATTGTTTTGGATGGTCAACAGATACTTTATCAAATCTAAGACATAGAACTAAACTATTGGACATGTTTTAGTCATCTAGGATTAATGAGAGGATATTCTCTGTGAATTTATTGAAAACCAGGTTTGATCATGACAATGGATTATCCAACATATCTGAATTACTTTTCTATAATAAGCTTCTGATTTACAATATTTTCTATAGAGCACATGTACTAATCACATTTTCATTGTTTGTTTATCAACATTTTTAATTGTTTATCTATATTCTGATACCAGTGTAGCACTTTTGCTTGTATAAAAGGCTTTGGTACAAAGGGGAAGTATTTTAAGCATCAACGGGTGCAATCCTATGGCCCTCTGGCCTTGTCTGGGGGCCTTAGGATGGGGCATAGAAGCTTCTGTGACCTCAGAGATCCCTCCTGAGGTTGCAGCACTGCAGAGCTCTGGCCCCACCCACCTCACAGCTGGCACGGTTCTTCCTGCACCAACTGGGAAGTGAACACGGAAGGCCATCTTCGGTTCCCCTATGTGTGTGGGAGGGCATTCCCAGGGGCAGGAAGGGGAGGAGCAAGGCACCATCATCTCATGATGAATCCAGATGGTGCCTGAGCCTCTCCTCCTCGGGAGGAGGTGTAAAACTTCTAGACTGCTGAAATTGGCCGTCTATGTTTTTGAGGGTGAGGGGAGTGCAGTGGCAATCCTATCTGCCGCACTCCTCCCGCACTCAATAGGATGCCCATAATCCTTTGGGTTAGGAGAGTTGCGGGCATCCACATAGGATCGGGCTGCCTGAATCATAGAATCATAGAAAAGTAGAGCTGGAAGGGGCCTACAAGGCCATCGAGTCCAGCCCCCTGCTCAATGCAGGAATCCAGGTCAAAGCATCCCTGACAGATGGCTTTCCAGCTGCACCTTGAATGCCTCCAGAGTGGGAGAGCCCACCACCTCCCTAAGTAGTTGATTCCATTGTCTTATTGCTCTGACATTCAGGAAATTTTTCCTGATGTTTAGGTGGAATCTAGGTTCCTGTAACTTGAGCCCATTATTCCGTGTCCTGCAAACTGGGATGATCGAGAAGAGATCCTGGCCCTCCTCTGTGTGACATCCCTTCAAATACTGGAAGAGTGCTATCATATCTCCCCTCAGTCTCCTCTTCTGAAGGCTAAACATGCCCAGTTCTTTCAGTCTCTCCTCATAGGGCCTTGTTTCCAGTCCCTTTATCATCCTTGTTGCCCTCCTCTGAACCCTCTCCAGTTTGTCTATGTCCTTCTTAAAGTGAGGTGCCCAGAACTGGACGCAGTACTCAAGATGAGGCCTAACCAGTGCCGAGTAAAGGGGAATTATCACTTCCCGTGATTTGGAAGCTATACTTCTATTAATACAGCCCAAAATTGCATTTGCCTTCTTTGCAGCCATATCACATTGCTGGCTCATATTCAGTTTGTGATCTACCACAATTCCAAGATCCTTCTCACTTGTAGTATTGTTGAGCCAAGTGCCCCCATTCTGTAACTCTGCATTTGGTTTCCTCTCCCTAGGTGCAGCACTTGGCATTTATCCCTATTAAATTTCATTCTGTTGTTTTCGGCCCAGCGCTCCAGCCTATCGAGGTCACTTTGAATTTTGTTTCTGTCTTCCAGAGTATTAGCTGTTCCACCCAACTTTGTGTCATCTGCAAATTTGATAAGCATTCCCTGTACCTCCTGATCCAAGTCATTAATAAAAATGTTGAAGAGCACTGGGCCCAGGACCGAGCCCTGTGGTACCCCGCTTGTTACCTCTCCCCAGTTTGAGAAGGAACCACTGATATGCACTCTTTGAGTCCGATTCTGTAGCCAATTGTGGATCCACCTGATAGTTGTTCCATCTAGCCCACTCTTAGCTAGCTTGCTAATCAGGATATCATGAGGCACTTTGTCGAAAGCTTTGCTGAAGTCCAGATATATAATGTCCACAGCATTCCCGCAGTCCACAAGGGAGGTTACCCGATCAAAAAATGAGATCAGATTAGTCCGACAGGATTTGTTCTTGACAAATCCATGCTGGCTTCTAGTAATCACTGCATTGTTTTCAAGGTGCTTGCAGACTGACTTCTTTATAATCTGCTCCAAAATTTTCCCAGGGATTGATGTCAGACTGACAGGCCTATAGTTCCCAGGTTCCTTCTTCTTGCCCTTTTCATAGATTTCATAGATCATAGAGTTGGAAGGAGCCTACAAGGCTATCGAGTCCAACCCCCTGCTCAATGCATTTTGAAGATGGGAACAACATTTGCCCTCCTCCAGTCGTCGGGCACTTCACCTGTCCTCCATGATTTCTCAAAGATAATAGACAGTGGTTCTGAGAGTTCTTCTGCCAGTTCCTTTATTACTCTAGGATGCAGCTCATCAGGCCCTGGAGATTTAAACTCGTTCAGAGCAATTAGGTGCTCCTTGACCATTTGCCTTTCAATCTCAAGCTGCAATCCTGCCCCTTCAGTCTGCACTTCAGGTTTGCCAGTGAGGTCATAGACCCTCTTTTGGGATAAGACTGAGCCGGAAGTAGGAATTGAACACTTCTGCCTTTTCTTTGTCTTCTGTTATCAATTTGCCATCCTTATTGCGTAGTTGAACCACCAGTTCTTTCTTCTGTCTTTTACTGTGCATGTATCTGAAGAAAGCTTTTTTTGTTGCTTTTAGCATTCCTCGCTAACCTTAGCTCATTCTCAGCTTTAGCCTTCCTGACACTATTCCTGCAGTTCTGTGCTACCTGCCTGTACTCTTCCCTTGTAGCCTGTCCTTCCTTCCACTTCCTATACGTGTCCTTTTTTGTTTTCAGGTCATCTTTGAGTTTATTGTGAAGCCACATTGGCTTCTTCTGTTGCCCTCTGCCTTTTTTCCTTGTGGGAATTGTTTGCAATTGTGCCTTTAAAATTTCCTTTTTTAAAAACTCCCACCCCTCCTGGGCTCCTTTTCTCATGAGAGTTGCTTGCCATGGGATCTTACTAATCATTGTTCTGAGTTTGTTAAAATTGGCTTTCCTAAAATCCAGGATATGCGTTTGGCTACACTCAGCTTTTGCTTCAGTTAGAATCAAGAACTCAAGTATAACATGGTCACTTTCCCCCAGAGTTCCCGAAACTGCCACTTTATCCACTAACTCGTCTCTGTTGGTTAGAATCAGGTCAAGGATAGCCGATCCTCTAGTTCCTTCCTCCACTTTCTGTAGGAGGAAGTTATCAGCAGCACAGCTCAGGAATTTCTTGGAGGGGCCATGTTTGGCTGAATAAGTCTCCCAACAGATATCAGGGAAATTGAAGTCACCCATTACTACCACATCGTGCCTCCTTGAAACAATGGCAATTTGCTTTTCAAAAGTTTCATCCTCTTCTTCTCCTTGATTGGCTGGTCGGTAGTAGACTCCAACCGCCATGTTCATTTTATTCTTTGCCCCCTTTATTTTAACCCAGATGCTCTCAATGGGGCTGCCAAGCTCCTCTTCCTGTATCTCTGTGCAGAGATACGTATTTTAAACATACGGTGCAACTCCACCTCCCTTTCTGTTGCTTCTGTTTCTTTTGAACAAGTTATACCCTTCAATTGCTGTATTCCAGTCATGGGAGTCATCCCACCAGGTTTCAGTTATCCCTATCAAGTCGTACTTGCCCTCATGTATCAAGAGTTCAAGTTCGTCTTGTTTGTTGCCCATACTCTGGGCATTAGTATAGAGACATCGAAGACTATGTGCTTTATAGTCCGACTTTTTCCCTACATTTTGTGGTAGACTATCAATGGGCACCGCTGGAGCTGTTCTCTCCATTGGGCACAGAGGCCTTCTTCCATTGGTACCCCCGAGTTTATGTCTCCCTCCCCTGTTGGATTCAGTTTAAAGCCCTCCTGATTAAGTTCCTCATGCTGTGGCCAAACACATTCTTCCCAGTCCTTGTGAGGTGCAATCCATCCTTTGCCAGAAGTCCATCTTCTAGGAAGTGTAGCCCGTGGTCCCAGAATCCAAATCCCTCACGTCGGCACCACCTTCGTAGCCAGTCATTCACTCGGAGTATTTTTCTTTCCCTTTCTATGCCTCTTCCAAGTACTGGAAGGATGGATGAGAAAACTATCTGGGCCCCGAAGTTCTTGAGTTCCCTTCCCAGCTCTTCAAAGTCTGCCGTGATTTCTTTGTAACCCCGCTTGGCGGTATCATTTGTACCCACGTGGAAGAGAAGAAAGGGGTATGTGTCGGTGGGCTGTATGAGCCTCGGCAGCTGCTCTGTCACATCCTTAAATTCCGTGCCCCGGGGAGACAGCACACCTGGCGCGTCCATGGCTCTTCGCGACATACTTTGGCTTCGATCCCCCGCAGGAGGGAGTCTCCCACTACGAGTACTCTTCTCTTCCTCTTGCTGTAGGCCTTGGTTTGATTGCCTCCACTTGACTGACCCTCAGCCTCTTGCTCGCTGTCACGTTGGGTGCCCGGTAATTTGTTCTCTGCAGGCTGTCCTCTGCTCTCGTCCTCAAGTACATGGAAGCGGTTCCATAGCTCCACTGCTTCCACAGGCGCAGAATGTCTTCTAGTTCTTCTGCTCCTAACAGTCACCCTTTTCCAGGGAGTTCCCCCTACGTTATTTTCCCTTGCCTCTGCAGTCTCCGACTCCACCTCATCCTGCCGTTGCCCTTCTGGCTCCTGTTCTACGCTTTGGTGCTGTAGATCCAACGTTCTGTCTAAGAACTCCTCACTTTCTCTTATGCTCCTGAGGGTGGACACTTGCTGCTCCAGTCCTCTGACCTTTTCTTCTAACAGCGTGACCAGCTTGCACTTGTTGCACATGTAGGCCATGTTGATCTCCGGCAGAAAAACAAACATTGCACACACATTGCAGGTCACCACCACCACTGCAGATTCCTTTCCTTCCATAGTGCTCTGTTCCCTTTATGTTTCTGCCTTCCTAGAAAATTTCTTAGGGACCTCCCCCTTGACCTCCCCTGCCGAACTCCGCTGCCAAACTCCTGTTTGCTCTCCCTGTGCGCTCGCTCTCTGGGAGCCTGCTTGCCTTTTCACAGTCCCCAAAACAGCTGGTGCCTCTCTCCTCTGCCGCCGGCGTCGGTGGCTGTGGAGTTCCCGCAGCCCATGTCCTCGCTGCCGCGGCTCTAGCTTCCGCTTCCGAGGGCGTCCCGAGGTGCCTGACACTGATGAATAGGATGAATAAGATATTCAAATGAATTTAGAGACAGTACAAGTGGGACCTAAAAGGAAATGTTGCAGTGCAGAGCAGGGCTGGCCCTATGATTAGGCAGAGTGAGGCAGCCACCTCAGACAGAGATGCTGGGGGTAGCACAAAGAGAGGCAGTGAGATGCTGGAGGACAGAGCTGTGTGCCCCACATGGCCTGCCCTGTGGCTCCCAAGCTAGCCCTCTGGCATCAGCGACAGTGGAAGAAGTTGTCTTGTTGTCAGCATTGATGTAACATTCAACTGCCAGTCCAGTTGGCTTCTGTATGTGGAATTTGGGGCACCATCTTGTCCTTTGCCTCAGGCAGCTAGATGCCTTGGGCCAGCCCTGGTGCAGAGTCTTCTGTTCAGTGTTCCAATCAATCGGCCATGGCATCCTTAGGATATTCTATTCCATTCCCCCACCCACACATTTTTCCATTTCTTCCCATCAGTCAGCATTTTGTGGCCACTGAACACACTCTGTCCTCATTGGGCTGTTTTGGGGATTCCCCACCCTTATTGGGTTTTTTTCCCCTTAAAGATTTTTTTGTATATCTGTAAGCCTTGAAGTTCCCCAAAGCCTGCTGATACTTCCCTCTTGTGCATGGATGGTGACATTTTGACTACCTAAGGATCCATTCCACACGCAATTCTGAACTTCAGAAACAGAGGGAATTATTGTGTTCCTAGCCGTGATACTAAAGATAGTTGGAGGCAGCCAAAGAAAAAGCCCATGGTAAAAATGCAAATCTCCCCCCAAATGTGGAATCTATTAATCTGCAGCACACTTTCTTAAGCATTGCACTCACTCAGCTGAAACGGCAACACCACAAAAAAGAAAGAAGTATTTTGAATATTTACATAATTTCAAACATTCTGCTCATAAATTATTTATTGGCTGTGGTCAAATGAACTTTCTTTCATAATTATCTTTTGTGCAAAAGATTGCATAGTTTACAGAGACATTTCAGTGGCAATTGAAGATCCATAGTATCCCTTAATGCAGCAAAGAAGAAATGGCACTTTAATTGTAGAGCTGCTATACATTTCGCTCTTGAAGTGTAGCAAAGCGAAAAGGATTACATATAATTTGAAGTTATTTTTAAGTGACTGCTTTAAAGCAGAGGCATAGTACAGTACTTAGTGCCGGGCATTCAAAATTAATCAGAAAGGGTGATGAAGCTTAAAAGAAAGAAACCACTTAACATCATATGCCTTGTAGAAGCTGAGTAATGATAAGCATTCTGATGTGAGTTGTTCCCTGTTATCAGCAATGCCTGCTCTTCAGTTCCTCACACACAGATGCAACATTAGAATGATGCCATAAAGTGTCTACAAGGGAAATTACTAGCAAGGCACCCATCTTGAGCCAGCTGTAGTCACAGGCAACTTGTGGTCCCAGACATAGATGCAGATGCAGACAGTCAGTTCAATATGGCTTCTGGATGGAAATAGGTATCTAGATGATGATGATGATGATGATGATGATGATGATGATGATAATAATTTATTTATTACCCGCCTCTCCCTCTAGATGCACATGTGCATTGGCAATGCTCATGGAAGGTTGCCTCTATGCACTAGGATAACTGCTTTCTTGTATGGATTATCATTTGGGAGCCAATAGGACCAATTCTCCATTAGTCTAGCCCTGATCTTGCAGGAATAGCATGATCATTGTACAAATATCTGACCTCATAAACTGACATGGAGTCAGTAATGCAATCCTCTTCATAATGATGCAAGGCCCTAGGGGACACCATGGGATCGCCATGTAAGGCTTCATCCCAGGTGACCGTGACTTTATTGAGTACATGTTAAAGAACATAATCAACTGGCAATGTTGGTATTTTAATCTGTATTCATTAAATTATTTAAAGTATTTTTTTTTTAAAAAAAATCTCAGTTATTTAATCACTTTGGAATTGTTTTAAATGGTTTTAAAAAACAGGCCACCCCTGAGAGTTCTCCAACCGCACCCTTTCATATTCCTGCCTTTGTGTTTTATGGCAATTAATTTGGACGCTTTTGTCAGAAAATATGCCATCTCTGTATGGGAACTGATTGAACAATGCACCTAATCTGATATTTGATTCAGACCTTTGTAAATGAAGGAGGCAGCTTGCCTTTAGCTTCCAGCAGGACAAAGTGGTGTCTGTTAATATTTGATGAGAATGATTATTTTAAACAGTTTGGGACAATAAAAAAACACTCACCAGAGGCTGCGTGAACATCGCTGCACATCACAGCAATGGATTTGCTGTCAAAAGAGAATGGAGCAGAAGTTTTTCTTCATGACCACACAGCCTGCTCTTAAAGGAAAATTGCTTGGGCCACCAGTATAATCAGCTGTGTAACGCTACTTTACAAATCAATGTAAAGGAATTTTAGGATCCCTTTCCTCACAAAATCTATTCAGAACCATAGAGCTGGAAGGGAACTGAAGGCTATTTTGTCTAACTTTTGCCACAAGACAGGACTATCACAGGGCCGGTTCTACCACTAGGCCAACTAGGCCGCTGCCTAGGGCGCAGGGCTAAAGAGGGCGCCAATCAGAAGCCCTGCAAAACACACTACTAGAGGCACTAACAAGGCGGCGGGAGCACGGGACAGTGGGGAGTTGGGACAAACCGCTGCACACGCACCCCTACCACCCCAGTGTTGCCTCCCTGGGCTCAGGGCTCCCTCCCCACGCATTTTGGAAAGGGCTGCCGAGCTCAGCTGAAGAGAGCTCAGCTGAAGAAAGCGTTGCTCCTGTACTTCAGGCAACCGGGAAACTTCAGAAGAAAGATAAAGAGGAGGGGAGGGCGAAAAGGCGCAGCGAGTCCTGGGCACTCTTTGGCGAGAGCAGTTCTACCCCCCTGAGAACTAAGGTTCCCAAGCGGTCTCCTTTGCTCTACTAAACTTCTGGATCCTCCGTTTTCTGCCTTCCCTTTCTTTCTTTTTTGCTGCTTTCCAAAGGGCATCGCCAAGCAGAGCAGATTTCAGGGACTGTCTTCAGGGATTTGCAAAAGAAATGGGAAAAGAATAAGAGCTGAACGCTCAGAGCCCAGCAATAGGCACAATGAAAACAGTTCAGGATATAGATTCATAGATTCATAGAAAAATAAAGAGGAGGGGTGGGCGAAAAGGCGCGGCGAGTCCTGGGCACTCTTTGGAAAGCAGCAAAAAAGAAAGAAAGGGAAGGCAGAAAAACGGAGGATCCAGAAGTTTAGTAGAGCAAAGGAGACCACTTGGGAACCTTAGTTCTCAGGGGGGCAGTCTCTCCCACACACATACACCTTTGCACTTCCTGGTTCTGAAACATCCCTCCAAGAAGCAATGAATAGCATTTTAAGGAATGAATTGTTTGCAGCATCCTGCAAGCTCCAGAAAAGAAAAAGAGGTGTGTGTGTGTGTGTGTGTGTATGTAGAGAGGAAGCCTGTTGCTTCTTGCAAAGTTTGGTAACAAGACTGCACAGGGCTGCAGCGACCTCTGTGCTACAACTCCCATCATTTGGTTTGTAGTCCAACATATTCAGAGGGCACTGGTTTGGGGCAGGCTGCTGTAAGTAAAATATTTTTTTAGTGTCATGTATGAAAACAGACCTTCATCCCATTTTATTTCAATGGAACTCATTTCCATGTAAGTTGCTTGGGGTCCAGGTATGAGTATTCCAAATTCTATTGAAACTGTATTTCTCTCTGCTTCTGCTTTTATAGTTGATGTTAAAATTTGATCTCTTACAATAACAGTGCTTAAATCTAGATCCCTTTTACAGTATTGTGTCATTTACCATTTAATCCCCTTCCTATATCCTCTTTATTTATGAGCTCAAGAATTTATCATTTCCACAGGTAGTTTCAGATTGAATGCTGGGATATAATTCACATCTACATAGGTTTATACATTGGATATTAGAGTGGTAGCTCTGGGAAATGATTAGCCTTCTCACTCTATCCAATCAGACTATTTGTCCATCTAACCAGTATTGCCTACTCTGAATGGCAGCTGCTCTCCTGGATCTCAGGAAGAGGGTTTCCACATCACCCAAATCATTCTTTCCTTTCCTTTTTTCTTTTTCTTTACAGGATGTGCTAGGGGTTGAACCTGGCATTTCATGCATGATGCAACACATGGGCTCTACCACTGACCTATCTCTTCTTCCAGGCATCTCCAGCAGTTCTTATATAGGACTAAATGAATTCGCACCAGCATTTCTCATGGTGTAAAATGCATACACTATACAGTAAGAGACATCACCTATTGCCTCTGTACTTTGCGTCTCTTTGTCTGTCTGCAAGCAAAGTACTCAAGGATGTGCTGGTGTAGCGTAGTGGTTAAGAGCATGAGCCCTCTGTCAGAAATTATCAGTTCAATTCTCAGTCCACCTATGAACTCTCTGGGTGGTCTTAGACAAACTACCAGTTTTTCATATGGTTGACAACAGTGCTTTTTTTCTGGAGAAAAGGGTACCGGAACTCTTGGATTACATTTCCTCGGGAGTAGATGGCGATTAAATTGTAATGCAAGTAATAGAAGAAAAGGTGCTGGAACTCAGTTCCGGTGAGTTCCACCAGAAAAAAAGCCCTGGTTGACAACAGTAATACTGGCCTGGTTTTCAAGGTTGCTGTGTGATGATGACTGAGATAATATATGTGATGTGCTTAGAGAAGTTAGAGAAAAATGTAGAGGCAGCACCAGAGGAAGTGTGGAGGGCAAGCACTCCCTAGAGAAGGGGAGTGCTTGCCCCACATGTACATTGCTGGAGCCCCATAGTTATTTATTTGAGGAAAAGGCTCTTCTCATAATCACATGCTCTCTCTCCTCTCCCCCCAACCCCACTGAAATGCACTTTGACCCTTCTTTGCCTCCCTCCATATTTTTTTCTGGTGCTTCAAGTGGAAAGATGCCATGCACTTATTAAATATTATTGTAACTAAGAAGATTTGAATTAGGCTTCTGATTATTTGCGATCAAGCACTTCTGTAAATTCTCACACTTTAGCACTCCATCCTCTCTACTTCCACACTGTTGTACCCATGAGCCACGCCCCCCCTACATGAAGCGAGGGAGCACAGAGGGTGGAGGGGGTTGAGCTCCTCTCACCGGCCCACTCCTTTCTGTGTATAAATAAATAATAATTGACCCTTTTGGGTGGGCGGGGCAGTCATGTGTATAAATCTGGCTGGGTGACCGGCCAGATGGGCAATTAACAAGGGGGGGGCGCTAAATATTTGATCTTGCCTAGGGCACCAAACTGCCTTGCACCGGCCCTGGACTATCATCTGCCCCAATGCTGCTTCCAGGCTTCTGAGGACCCTTGGGCAAGACACCCTCAATGGGCCCCCTCCCTCAGTGAGTTCACCTTCTCACTACCATTGTTACTAGTTGCTATTGCTCCGTATCCTCTTTCAAATCATTGCTACCACTTTCTTGCTTGAGAGGCAGAGAGCCAGTCAGCAAGGAGGCAGAGGCATCTAATGCTCCTCCTTCTCTGGACCAGAGTGAGAGGCAGGTGAACAAGCAGGTTGCAGCGGTGAAGAGAAGGAGCAACTCCAGGGAGCTCTTGTCACTGGGCTTCTGCAGAGGTGTGGGCCCTTGGCCTACCCTTGATGGCCCTGATCTTCCCTTTGCCTCCAGCAACATCAAGTAGGCCGCTCAACAAGATCTGCCACGGACGGCCTTCTCCTTATCCCATCAGCCAGAGCAGCCAGGCTGGTGGAGACTAGGAAGAGGGCCTTCTCTGTGGCGGCCCCCATGTTATGGAACTCCCTCCCTAGTGACCTTCGCCATGCCCCCTCCGTGATGAGCTTCTGCCTGTGCATTAAAAACATGGCTGTTCAGGACGGGAATGTGGGATGGGTTAGGATTTTAAAAGAATTTTGATACTGTTTAATTATCATATTTTATTGTATTGTTTTATTGTATTGTTTTAATTGTACATCGCCCAGGGTGGCCGGGTGGTCAGCCAGATGGGCGATTAATAAATATATGAAATAAAATAAATAATAAATAAATTTACCCCTATCCACTGACTGGCTTAGCCAATCCAGATTGCAGTATGTCCCAAGGAAACAGCAATGCATGTACACTGCAGAAGGATGCCTGGAGAGCAGGTAGCTCCAGATGACTCATGCAAGCAAGCCAAAGCACACGCAGCAGCAGAAGAATGCAGAAAAGACAACAACCAGTGTGACCTGGGGCAAAATTCCTTCCCAAATGAATGTGAAAAGGGGTTGCACTCAAATATATCCCAAAATAAAAGATTGGGTAAGGTATGTGAGGTTGGGCAGGAAGGTTAAACCCTCCCCCCACCTTGCATTACATATCCATTGTGTTATGGATGCACATGAAATACTGAGCTTCGGGCAGTAGAATTGGGCAAAACATCAGTGTGATTCTTTCCCTATGTGTGTGAATGTTTAATTGATACGCTTTCCTTAATACCCATCATAAAACCCAGGAATTTTAATTGTCTTCCTTCTCAATCTAAACAACTGTCAATTGTCTTCCTGCATTTTCTTCATTTCAAAGAAAACTGCCCATGTTCCAGAATGTTCTCCTCATGGAAAAGTGAGTTGCATCCAGAATCCAAGTCTCTCTTAGATCCCATTCAAGTCAATGTGGAAAAAGTCATGACTAACTTAAGTCCCATCGATTTCAATAGGAATGGGTAGAAATCCACTGGTGTGGAGGGGACATAATGGGAGGAAGTAGCTCTGCCAGCGGAGGGGCTTTGTCAGTCCAATGGCCAAGTTCTACACACAGAAAGCTCCTGAAAAGCTGCTGCTGCTGCTAGGGATGCATGAGAATTTTGTTTCAGTTCTCGCATCACTTGAAAATGCTCCATTCACAACCCAGATGCAAACACAAACAGGGGTGCGTGTTCTCCCCCAAAAATTGCAAATTCCTGAATTTGCATTTGTGTTTGCGAAATGTGTACTTTTAAAAATGCACAACTTTAAAGATGCACAACTTTAGAAATACACAAGTTTTGAAAAATGCAGAACTTTAGAAATGTATGACTGAAATTGTGCATTTAAAAAAAATATGCACAACTTAAAAAGTGCACGACTTTTGAAAAATGCATACTTTCCCCATTTGAACAAAACAAAAAACAGGTCACAAACAAGAATGGGAGCGAGCTGAACTGAGATTTGAAGTGAAGTTTGGAGAATTTCAGTGAGTTTGAGCATCCCTGGTTCTCCCATCCCTACGGCCAACAATGTTTCCTCTAGTCTAGTGGTAATAAGCATCAGGCCCCTAAATGGTTGTGGTGGAGCTAGCTTTGGATCTGCTGGATCCAAAGCTGCTCAGTTCCCCTGAGAGGGGCCTAGATCCGATATCTCGGCTAGGTCAGCGTGAAGCTGGCATAACTAATCCCACCCCAAATTGCTTTCAACGGGAGGGCGGAGAATTTAAAATAAAATACCTGCCCGAATGAAAAGCTGGTGAATCCACTCCCCTGCTGCTCTGGCTGGTGTGGCAGAGCTTAGGTGAGGCAGCAGATCTGCTGATGTGCTTGTTTCTGAATCCCACTGAGGACTGCATTGCAAGTGCAGCTCCTTTAGTTTGCATCCAACCCAGAGATTCTCCTGTGTTCTTAAAGCGTTTCCCCCCTTCTATTCCCCCTTTCCACTGGAGCCCTGCTTGCAGCCCTCATATCTACAGGGCCATCTTGATTAAAGAAAAAAGAAATCGTGTTTCACCCCATCAACAAATCTTTGTGTTGACCACTGCTTACATTTCTGTTCAAACCAGCCAGTAGCACTAAGAGGTATGTCAGTGAAAATGAAGTCTGCATGTGCAGTCTAGATAACATTCAAACCTCTGGGACCATTGCCATTGATTTCAATGGTATTTGCACTGCAGCCTTAAATTTAAAGCTCCTGATTGCAGCTGGGGAAGCAAGAACTAAGTGAAAATACTCTATACGTTTGTGGCGTTCTACTTTACTTGAAGTAGGCTGGGCCAGATCAATTTGGTTGGTTTATCTGGCAAGGAAAAGTACAAGAACCATGTGTCTGTGGGCAATTTTGTTTGTCTTTTCATCTGGAGTTTGGGTTGACATATTTCCAGCAAACCACATCAGCTTCTGAGACTTGGATAACCCTGTATCATTATATCTCATTCAGCATTTGCCCACATCATAGCCTTTGGATGGAAGAATTGTATCTTGCTGGTAAATTTTCAAGGGGTCCGTGGCTGGCAATCACTTCTACAATTGTATTTAAAACCAGCTGGAAATGGTGTGTATGTGTGTGTGTGTTCATATGTGTGAAAGGTTTTGTAGTCTTCACAAGAAATTATCTTTGCAAGATCTTAACTAGTGGATAGTAAGCAATCACTCTCCTTTGAACATTGGTTCTACTTATAACATTGCAAGGCATATCTGAACCAAACAGACACTTTCCCCCAAAACTGAAATTCTAAAAATATGTGATACTGAAATGTTGCTCTACAGAAATATGCAAATGAGAGACACTTAGCACATTGCTTTTCCTGACACTTGGAGATTAAGCTATAATGTATGAAGGGCAGCATGGCCACTATTTTTTTATTTTTTTGGCTTCAGAGAGCTGATGTTTCCAATGATTTTTCAATGCATGTACTGGAAGGGGGGGTGGGAGAAACCCAGCCCACAAACAGGCTGGGTTTCTCCTGTTTCTATAGGCTACACACATTTTCCAAGACAAAAGTTAATATCTGCTTCTGAAAAAAAACACGTTAACATGTGAAATGGCCTTTGGAAACAAGGCACAGAATTCAAGTGGCTTATTAGCAAAACCTGCAGCTCTTTTCTCCCTATTCTCTTGTGAAAATCAACAACTCCTACTCACTAAATCTCAATAGCATTAATTTTTAAAGGCAGGCTGGTTGGAAAATAGAAGCTCCATGATGAACTGGGATAAAATGGTGTGAATTGAAATGTCTTGAAATATTTTTTTCCATATGGGAATAGCTTTACCATCTATTTGGTTTAAAATGTTTTTGAATTAATCAAGATGTTTTAATCAACTCCATCTGATACAGCAGCTGCGTCCCTACCTTCCTAATCATCTGCTCCCATCAGTGGTTCATGCCTTGGTCTCCTCTTGCCTAGACTACTGTAATGCGCTCTACGTGGGGTTATCCTGGAAGATGGTTCTGAAGCTACAGCTGGTACAGAACGCGGCGGCTTGCCTGGTTAAAGGCAGCCACTGCCGAGACCACAGTGCTGAAGGAGTTGCACTGGCTACCAGTTGCTTGCTGGGCCAAATTCAAGGTGTTGGCTTTGACCTTTAAAACTCTATACGGCTCTGGTCCAGCTTATCTCAAGGAGCGCCTCCAGCAACACCAAGTAGGCCACTCAACAAGGTCTGCCACGGATGGCCTTCTCCTTGTCCCATCAGCCAGAGCAGCCAGGCTGGTGGGGACTAGGAAGAGGGCCTTCTCTGTGGTGGCCCCCAAGTTATGGAACTCCCTCCCCAGTGACCTTCGTCATGCCCCCTCCTTGATGAACTTCCACCAGGCTTTAAAAACATGGCTTTTCAGGCGGGAATATGGGGTGGGTTAGGGTTTTTTTTTTGTTTTTTTTTAAACCCACTTATATTTTTAATTGTGTTTTAATTATGTTTAATGTAGTTTTAATTGTGTTTAATTGTATTTTATTGTATTTTAATTATTGTACATTGCCCAGGGTGTCCGGGTGACCAGCCAGATGGGCGATTTAAAAATATAATAAATAAATAAATAAATAAATAAATGTTTTGGGTTGTCTCCTGAAGTTGAAACATCTTCCATAGAGAAAACATCTCAACAATGGCCCAGTTACAATGATGCTCTCTCCAACCTTATTCCTGAGTCAAGTGATAGAGCAAGACTGTGTCTTCCTAACCCATCTACCCAGCTCTCCAGTCTGGCCTCTGAACCCACTGGACATTCATGTTTGGGAATAATGCCTGGAAAAAGAATACAATCCATGCCCACACCATGAACAAATGCTATGTCTATGGTGGACATCCTTGTATGTTGGAAGCAGGATAAGCAAGTCTGTGTGATCTCATTCCCTCACTGCTCTCATACAAAGAAGGTAGAGGAGTTTCATCAGAATCAGGTTTGTTCATTTAGCTCCAGAAAGGTTGTTTTGCCTTCACTGGCTTACAAACACAGGATGTCTGCAACAGATCCAGATGAAGAAAATTGTGCTCATATTAGACATTCAATAGGATGATGTAAGTAGTTAGTGAATTATTCCTGTAGTAGTAAAAACAATCATGGATCCGTTAGCACTTCAAATAATTTCATTAAATGGGCATTAGTTCATCAATGCTTTTGGACTCTTAGTTGTTTTTGTTTCAGCAGACTAGCAGGGCTATTCCTCTAAATTCTGTAACAGCAGTAGCAATAATAAAGTTGGAAACATTAGTAATGGCCGTACTAATAATGTTAACAATGCAAACAGTAGTAGCACAGATGTTAGCTATGCAGACGTAAGAACATCAGAACAGCCATGGTGGATCAGACCAAGCAACACCAAGTCCAGCATTTGGTTCACAAAGTGGCCAACCAGCTGCCTGTGTGGGTGCAATACACTTGTACATATCTGATTAGATCTCCAGTACTGTAATGACTGGTATAGCCTTCTCAAGACTTCCTCTTCTGCCATAACAAGTTGAATGAGTTGAGGCCTCTAGAGTCCTGTTCCCGCCTACTACACAGAAAGCATTCTTGAAAGGGCCACAGCTGCCTAACCACTAGTGTCAAGGGCTAGAAAGGAAGAAAAGGCCAGTGTAAACAAATGGGTTTTACTATTTTGGCCTCTTAGCTGGGTATCCAGCGTATATATCCACCTTGTGGAATATGGCAGGCATCATTGCAAATATGTTCACAAGTAATTTGAATGACTTCCATGGGCTTTGCAATTTGTTTTATGTGAGACAGGAAATCAGATATGTTAATTTGGACAATGTCACATATATCTATTACTTTCAGGTAAATTGTAATAGAATAGATTACTTGGAGGGAAATTTGTTCCATTTTCTTGATGAGTTAATTTCCATAAATTTCCATTTTGGAATCATTTCTTTTCCCAGTATAATTTCTGCCCTTTGCCACTCTCACTCAGTTTTGAAGCCTATATAGGTTCTGACTGATTTTCAAAAGCTTTCCCACTGAGATTTCTTCAGATGGGAAGGAAAGCCGGAACTGTAGAGATATTATCTGAGATCCCTAAAAGGGAAACATCAGTTGTTCACTGGGAAAAAAGGCTTAGGGAATAAAAATATCAAATAACAAAATATTTAGCCTATAATTAAGCCAGATATATAGAAGCATCAAGCTACACAAGCACTGCAGCCACTTTATATAGCACTACATGTTGACTGTCTGGAGCAACATGGCGAAATTCATTCTCTTCATACCATATGGATGCTTCACCTAGATGAGTGACCCACCATTGCAACTGTTTTACCACTCCTTGCATAGAAGCTTATGTGCACCATGCCACACATACTTACACAGACCTAGGTGGATTTGTAGTGAGAAGTGTGTGTTTTTTAAGTAGCGCTGAGTTGAAGTATTGCCAAGAGGATACTTTGGTGTTAATTTTGGTGTTTGTGATGCATGAACAGTCCCTCCAAAACCCTCCCCAAAAATCTGTCTTAAGTTTGCTTCTTCTGTGGCAGCCCCTACCTTCTGGTGTTCTGTAAGACACACAGAACACCAGAAGATAAGGGACTCCCTCTGCATTGCCTTGGCAACTCAGTAACACTCCCTATCTTCTTGGTGGCTTGCAGCACAGTGCGTGGGTGTAGAGAGCATAGTTGAATTTCCAAACTGTCCTCAAACACAGCTCCACATAAAGCATTGTTAGTTACCATAATTGTATCTGAAAGTGACCAGGGTGTGAATGAGTGAGGACAAAACTACATGTGATGCTTTCTGATTGGGCACCTGCACCTGCTATTTAGAATAAAAAACAACAATGCCACTTCAGGTGATGTATTTAGCAGCACATCTAGCCTTGCCCTAAAGCATTCTCTATATGGAGCAATTTAAAATGGCTACCACTTGGCATTTGTTCACGTCTAGCTTCCCTTAAGTAAACTTGGGTTGGTTCCGGATTTAGCTGTATTTAGAGTAGACCAAATAATTTCAATACATCTACTCTAAGCATGACTAAGTCTGGATCCAACCTTTTGTAGACTCAACTGAACCTGTACCTCTTTACCCTTACTTGGGCCCTGCAGCTTATTGTAGGCACGGCAATAATTTTAGCATAGCTCAGAGCTACTTGATACACCATCGTTACTTGATAGCCCCACTTAAATTTAATTCTGTAGTTTTGTGCTCTTTGATCCATTAAAGTTCTAAAATTTAAGCTTGGATCCTAACTAGGCTTCTGTGAATGGAAGGGCTCTTTCCGTTGATGGGTAAGACCAGGATCCAGCAGAAGATCTCACTTTTAGAGGTGAGTGGAGAATTTTGTTGATTTCCTCCTCCACCTCCAGTCCCTACCCCTGTTCCAGGGGGTCCCTGAACCAGCTGGAGCAGAAGGGAGGAAGCATATGGTTGCACGGGAAGGGGGAATTGGAGAGAGTCGTCAGCCCACCTTCTGCTGGCAGGATTGCCCCATGAGTGAAACTCCGTTCAGGGGATGCTCCAGCCAGTGGGAACAAATTCAGAATCCCAGTTGACCGTTACTTAATGAAAAGTTAATGTAAAGTTACCATCACTCTGATCTAAAGATCTGTGTACATTTAGATACATACATGGATCTCCTGGCTGCAGAGAAAGTCAGGCTAATCAAGTTACTAAGATAATAAAACACAAAATTTCAACAGTGTGATGCATTTCAGCACCAGCGTTGTACCCCACCTTCTAATCGCATCTCCAAGTGGCTTACAACAGATTAAAGCAATACAAGAAACATCTCCCAATGGAGCATAGCTCCCAGTTTGGCTCTTAACAGTGGGGTGGCTAAAAGAGATGCAGGGGGATGTGATGCTAAGCTTCTCCCTAGATCCCCAGCATTCCTCTTGCCGCTGTCTTTATGGGGCCCAAAATATTTTATTGAAAATAAAGAATTGTTGAAACACCATCATAGACTCTTTTCCTTCAAATGAATGAGCTGTACAGTTATGTGATTGCTTGCTTATGCATTATTCTCACAAGTCAAACAGTGAACAAGAAAACATGATAAATCACAGCCCTGTTAGGTCCAATATTATCCCATCACAAATTATGAGTCAAGAGGGAAGAATGTATTTGGCAATTTATAGCTTCCTGTGAGAATAAGAAAGGATCCCATAAGGTCAAGAATTTTACGGATGGTGGAGTGTGGGAATAGCCCTGGCTTATTAGCTATAATATATGATGGATGTAAGTTTCATCTCTGCCACACAGATAGACCAGTGACCAATGAGAAGTTGATTCCTTGAAAGTGATTTTACAGTTGAGTAAAGTAGTGCTTTTATTAAGTTCAGTGGAAAATTATTACCAACAGAGTATGTGGTTGGTGATATGACATTAAATTAGGGATTGCCACCTCTCCTACAATTGGAGAAATACCCACTCTCACTTGCTTAATTAATTTAAATACATGCAAATGTAAAATGGTTAACAGAGCAATCTTATAATGTCTACTCAGAAGTAAATCCAATTGAGTTCAATGATACTTACTTGTAAGTAAGTGGGCATAGGGTAATAGCCTAAACTGCCTAGCATTGAAGATGAGTTAAAGAAAATATCTAGCTGGATTAAAACTGACCAGATAGCAACTGAATAATATTGTATTAGTATGCTTTTTTATGTTATGTTTCCTATCACGGGAATTGCTAAACTGTGGAATTCTCTGTCCTGGAAGTCTAAGCTGGCACCTTCTTTAGTAGCATTTTGCCAGATGGCAAAGACCTTCCTGTCTAGGCAGATGCTTATTTTATCAGATGGGTAAGTTTTACATTGGGTAAATGTAAAAACAATAAAACAATGTCTTTGCTTTATCTTCTGCATCTGTCTGTTTTTTAAATCATTTTTGTTCTCTCTCTCTCTCTCTCTCTCTCTCTCTCTTATATATATATATATATATAGTATTTTATTGTTAGTTTTAACTGTTATTAGCTGCCCTGAGTGGTGCATGTACCCAAATTGGACGGGTTATAAACTTTTTGCATAAATGAAGATAAAATGTTCCCATGTCTAAAACATCGCACATGGCCATTCTCTGTCATAGAGAATTGTATAGTAGGAACTTGGAGACATGGTAATGAGGCACTCCCTCTGAAGGAGCAGGTATGGTATGTATTTTTTTTTGGGGGGGGCTCCTGGATTCATTGTTGTCACTGGAGGCCCAGGTGACCTCAGTGGCCTGGAGTGCCCATTACCACTTCAGTTGGTGTGCCAACTATGCCCATTCCCAGGGCTGGTGCAAGGCAATTTGGTGCCCTAGGCAAGATCAGATATTTAGCGCCCCCCTCCCACTTGAGCCCTCCCTCCCTCCAGCCCTATGCCCATTATGAAATAAAAGTCAATTGGCAAAACCTAAAAAAATTATTATCATAAACATTGACAAACATACATAAAATACATGTTATATTTGTTTAAAAAGAAATATTTGATTCTCATTATTTTTAAGAAAATGTTTTAAAATGATTTCTATTCAGAAGCAGCATAAAACCACTTCAAATAAATTAAATATTTCAGATAAAGTTAAGACATGCCCTCAGCTCTTAATACACCCTTATTCCTAATGCGTACAGTAGACAATTGTGCGGTCCCTCAGAAGTGAGGGAAATGCACACTTGGCATGTGCTCAGAGGCACGCTTCCCACTGATACGGGTGTCATGTTGTCCAGGACTGAAGGCTGGCATTGTAAACAGATTTTGGGGGCTGCCCCTCCAGAAACTTTGGCTCTTGTGCCTCTCCCCTTCTCTAGCGCCCGTGGAAAAGCCACACTACTCTGCCTTCCCCTCACCTTTCAGATGTATGTTGAGCCGCTCGTGTTAGCTCAGTGGGCATTCTGCACAGGCTCAGGGGCACTGTCTTCTTCAGCCTGACTCTACAGGGATTTCTATTTCATCCGCCCCCCCACTTCGACCGACGCTTGCTGGCACACGCAGAATTTTGGGTGCCCTTTCCCTCTTTGCTGACTCTGAGCGGGGTGGCTTTACCGGTTGGACTGGGGTCGCCAGCCTGTCGTGCGACTGCTTAAGAGTCAAGCCAGAAAGGGGTGGGGCTTCTTGTCGAGACCCTCGAATGAAGCTCCGATGCGAGCGCCCCACCTTCGTCTCCCTATTCTCTGGTGGAAGAATCAGCCCCACTGAACTGGACGAGGGACTTACTCCCAAGGAAACACGCCAAGGCTGGGGCTGGAAGGAAGAGAGGCGCGGTGGTTCTGGCTGGCCGGCGTGGGCAGGAAGGCGTGTGGGGGGGGGAGCGGCTGGGTTGGACCTTCACCGTCTATCCAGGCGCGCGCCTCCTCCTGACCGTTTCCGGACCACCACCCCCTGGAGGGGAGGCGCCAGGCACCTGACCTTTGCTTCCACCTCACCCAGCCTGCTTATAAATGCGGGTCAGCTGGCGAGGCGAGAAGCAGTGCCGCGCTCAGACTCGGCAGCAGCAGCAGCGAGAGGAGGAGATGGAGCGGAGGCACCCCCCCGGCACCCTCTGCGGCAACTGCGGGGTGATGCTCCAGGCCTGGCAGCGGCGTGTGTGTGTGTGTGCGGCCGCGGGGCCGCATCCGCCTCTCTCCTCCTTCTACATGCCTCGGTGGCGCCCCCTTTAGCCCTGCGCCCTAGGCAGCTGCCTAGTCCGCCTAATGGTAGCACCGGCCCTGCCCATTCCTGGATAGGGACAACTTAGCCACGGTGATCCATGCACTGGTAACCTCATGATTAGACTACTGCTATGAGCTCTACGTGGGGCTGCCCTTGTGCCTGATTTGGAAGCTGCAGCTGGTGCAGAATGCAGCAGCTACAGTGCTCACTGGGGCACCCAGCTATGTTCATAGAACACCTGTGTTAAAAGAACTGCACTGGCAGCCTATTAGCTACCAAGCCATGTTCATGGTTATGTTGTTGACATACAAGCCCTAAACAACTTGGGACCAGATTACCTAGCAGACTACCTTCCCTGAATATATCCAGCTGAACTTTAAGATCTTCAGAGAAGGCTTTGCTGATCATTCTGCAAACAACAGAATGCCATCATGGACTATCTAAAAGGTTGCCATGTACTTTCACCATGTACTATCTAAAAGGTGCCCACCCTCTGGAAAACCCTCCCCTATGCAGTTCGGGAGGCAGAAGATGTGGTATGTTTCAAACACCTCATGAAAAATCACTTCTTCACCTAGGCTTTCTCTGGCTTGTAATTACTTGCAATCAATCATATGCTGTTCCTTCTTACTGTTCCTGGTATTGCTTTGTATTGTTATAGTTGCTGGAGGAATTGTTTTTAATACTGTATTTTAAATGTGATTTGTTATGGAAGTTAAAATGATTTGTAATAGTGTATTTAAACATGATTTAAAAAATATTTATATGTGAAATGTGTAGAATAAAATAAAATAAAAGAAGTTCCAGATGTGTCATGGCATGGATTGACCCAGCACTGGCATTACCCCTAGAGGCAAACAGAGCCTTATAGCAAAATCACCCCACCTTGGTTGCAGTTGTGCCTGCCAGCATTCTAGAATTCTGTCTCTGGTGCAAGAACACTTGGCCTGTTGTATCCTCAAACCAGAATCTGTTTGTTTTTTGGGGGGGGTGTTTTTTTTAGTGTTGATGCTTTGGAGTCTGGTATCAGAGCATCAGGGCATAGGATTAGTCTGCCAGTCTCTATCTCCCCCTTGACGTTTGTCTTCAGTGTCTTTTGTCAATCAGAATTATGGGAAAAGGGAGCTTGCATTCCCAGAAAGCCAAAGCAAGCCCTTCAGAAGTTCAGACATGCAGTTCTGAAATGTTTTAAAGTATTGTTCCAAATATAGCCAGGGTATGTAAAAATGTAATAGTTTGCAATGCCACTTAGATTGCATTATTTGCATGTTACATTGGATGCAAGCTACAGTTGTAAAAATTCCAGCACGAAGTGATGCCTGGAATTATTAACTCCATCAACAATCATTTTAAAATGCCAAACTACACTAAAAAATCTGCCAGATCAAATAAGGTGACTGTCTCGTTGCAATACAATGAATTAAAACACACACAGCCAAAAAAGAAACTGGTTAAAAACTATCAGTGACTTCTATGTAAGCGACTCTGTGCCCTTTGAAAAGTAGAGGAGAAAACTAACTGTTTAAACTCCAGGGTCAGATGACTGATAGAGTGCATTGTCTGGAGACTTTCACAGTTCAGGTTAATGCTATCAGACCTTTTAATTACACCAATATATAGCTGATAAGAAGCCCTAATGGCCCTTTTCATATCTGTAGTAACTAGGACATACACCATGTATGGGTGTAAGATTGATTCCTATAAGGCTTTGTTCTGATAGCTTGACTTCCTGTCAAATGATACATTGCAGAAACGACTTCCAAATCTTTGTCTCTTCTACTGTAATATTAGATGCTGCTTAGAGAAGTTTCAGTGCATTAGGAATACGCTAGTTAAGTAGAACCATGGTTAATAAATCTGAATTGCCTAGATATAGCAAAGTATTGCTACACAGGGGTTTCAAGTGTATAATGGTAAAAATCTACACATTTGTATGTAGGAGATTTTATATAGTGTTGATGTTACTGTTGTTCACTGTTACTGTTGTTCCACTCTAGGCACAGTTATAAAAGCAGCAACAACAATGTCTTGATAAATGTTTCTATCATAGGAGACCACTGGAAGCATCAGCATTGTTCAGAACCATATAACAAATATCAAGGATATTCAGAGATATAAAATGGATGCTTGTCCAAGCTGAAGTCATGCATGAGATTGTCAGTAGCTGCCAACAGAATTAGTTATCTATTTCTTTAAAATAGATGCAACTAATAACAACATGAGTAAAAATAAATACAGCGATGAAAAAAATAAGGCAGCAGGGAACAAAAATGATGTATTTGCACTCTCAAAGGCTCTATGGTAGGGACCTTTGAAGCAGGGCCTCCCAAGATGATCTCAGTGATGGGGGATGTTCATATGGAAGGTGTTGAACTCTGAGGAATCCTGGACCAAGACCATTTCAGGCTTTAAAGGCACCAGTCATTTGAACTGGGCTCAGAAACCAGTTAGATGTCAGTGAAGTTACTACTGTATTGTAGGGTTGGACAAATCTATCAGATTCTCTATCTCACACATTTGAATTTTTTAAATCTCAAGTTCTTTCTATCCCAAATATGAAGAAATGTGCAAATTTTGGTAAATTCTTAGCAGAATTGAATTGAAATTCCCATCTAGCTGCATTGGCCCAATTCAATAGGTGCAGCTGTTCCCAGCACAGGGAGGACCATGTTGTACCTGCCCATAGAGCTGTTAAAGATGAGGAGCCCGACAGAAAAAAGAGGTGGCAAAATTCAGCACTAACATGAATACAACTGGGCCAGAATGTGGCAGGAAGGATTTCGACTGGAAAATACAAGTGGGCCAGAATGTGGCAGGCCAGGAAGTATTTCGACTGGTGTGTGCTGATGAAGCACATTACAACGTAGGGATGGGTGAGAATTTAGTTTGTTTTTGATAAGAATTTACCAAAATTCATACATTTCTTCATATTTGGACTTCAGAGATTCAAACCCAGACTTTTAAGAGCTAAACACTCAAAGCTTTGGGCCTGAACGGAAGAAGAATCTGTCAGTTTCTCCTACATTCAATTTTTTAAAACCTCAAATCCAAATATGAAGCTCAGCCATTTTCCTTTTCTAAATTGTCCCCTGCTCAGCTGCTGTTTGACCTGTCTAGGGCAAAATTATATAATATAAAACACAGCTGTCTGTAGATCCAGTTATGGATCCCCTGTGCAATTTGAACATCCATCACAGTGTAATCCTGTAATCCTCAGGTAAGTGGGTATAGTATCATAGAGTTAGAAGGTATATTGGAGTTCATCTAGTCCAACCCCTGCTCAATGCAGGATCTGGAATGTAGGATGCAACTACAAAATCCCTGACAGATGGCTTCTGCCTAAATACCTCCAGCGGAGGAGAGCCCACCACCTCAGTCCATTGCATCTTCAGTTGCTTAAACACATGCATGAACCTTTTGAGGAACTGGCAGGGCCGGTGCTACCGCTAGGCAAACTAGGCGGTTGCCTAGGGCGCGGGGCTGAAGAGGGCGCGGAAACGCTGCGGTCCTCTTCGCTGCCGCTGCGCCGCCCCCGCCAAGCCTCCGCCTCTCCGCCCGCTGCTGCCGCGCCTCCCCACCGTCCCGCCCGCCCGCCGCCGCCACCCGCCGCCGCTGCCGCCGCGCCTCCCCCTGCCCGCCCGCTCGCCGCTGCGCCTCCCCCCGCCCGCCCGCTCGCCCGCTCGCCGCTGTGCCTCCCCCGCCCGCTCGCTCGCTCGCCGCTGCGCCTCCCCCCGCCCGGCCCGCTCGCTCGCTGCCGCTGCGCCTCCCCCCACCATCGCCACCCCCCGACCCCCCGTCACCTACCTTCTCCATGTCGCGTCGCTTCTGGAGCCCCGCCAGCATTGTTTTGGCGGGAGGAACCAGGGCAACAGGGCTTAAACAGCCCTGTTGCCATGGTTTCCCCGGCAAAAAACAGCGCGGGGGTCCCGTCACGTCACTTCAGGAGGAGGAGGAAGAGGAGGCAGCAGCAGCAGCAGCAGCTGCCAGGGCGGGGGGGGGAAGGTAGGTTGTGTGAGAGTTGGACTGACCCGGGTTCAAAAGCTCCCCTAGCCAATGACCCTCAGTCCCAGTCACGCAAGCGGAAGGAGGAGATAACAGCAGTTAATAAAGATTAAAGAGTTTATTTGTAAGACCCAATTACATGGGATTAAGGCAATCAATGCATTTCTACTCACTACATCATTGCAGACTCAAACCCACTACCCCAGTGGTAAGGCTAGATGGTGAAGTCCAAGACAATACATGTCGAGACGAACAAGCAGCAGAGAGAGATGAAGAGGAACGGAAGCAAGCGAGTGTGCTAGCTTATATACCCCAGACCCTGCATCTATGAATAGGATATTACTCACCCAGTTGCACAACCTACTCATCAACATGTTTACTGCTAAAACCTGTTCAAGGCTGCTGAGTCATGTCACCTCGAGACTATGTCTCCTGACCAAAGGCCTCGTATACTTGAACTCAAGTAACACCCACCAGGTCAGGTGACAATCCCGATGTCATGTGGTAATCTCGTTCTGCCTATGCAAAACCTAACATCCCCCTGCTTTTGCATTTGCGCAGAACGTGGTCATTTACCTCATACAACAGCAACAGCGTTGTTGACATCTGATGCTGTTCCTTCATCTATGGACTTTGATAAAAAAACTTTTGCAGGAATAACTTTACCTGTCAGAAATTTGAACCACCATCAAATCACTTCTGATGTATCCCTCCTTATGACACAGTTTTATTTGCAAACCCAAAACGTTGTGTATTGCTATCTGCCTGCAGCATAGCAATCCTGCCTTGGTTTCCTGAAAAAACTGTAATAGGTTTTTCACATCAATCTCAGCATCATTTAAACATTTTTAACAATTTAAACTATTTAAACAAATGCATTAACTATTCAAGCTTTACAATAGCATAATAGCACAATACATAATACAATGCATTCAGTTCAATTTCAGTTGAACTCTAACTTTTAAATGATTGTTTCTACAAAATCAAACAAAATATGGTTATAAAAATAACAAACTTCAGGTGTGTTCTTGTTGTTCTTACTATCACAACCACAACTGGCATTTCTGTGAATCTGTAAGCCACCTGTGCTCTGACTTGTAAATCTTAGTCTGAAGTGTGATGTTTCTTCCAGATAACACTCAACTCCTTTTCAGAGCTCTCCAAGCATGTCCTGTTGGTCTAACAGTCTGCCCACTACACCGAAAGCAATACCTGGCCTTGTTGCTTGTACAGTAAAGCTCAACAGCCCAATGCTTCCGTGTAGCATTCAAACTGCTTTTCCATCAGCATGTGCTTGAAAATCCTCAATTATTTGGAGTCTCTCACTGAGTTAACTATCTCCAAAATTCTCAATCACATCCATGATATCTCTGGTTTGTTGCAGTAAGATACTGCCCTCTTGGTTCTCCCTCAACCTCTATTTACAAATAAACAGTTGATCCACCACCAAGCAGTTTCATTTCAATGAAATTCCAAACCCTGGATCAATTATATCATATTGCTTTTATCTGTCCAGAAAAAACAATAGATCACCCATCTAAACAAAGTACATACAGTCTATGTCCCTGTTCCTCCTGTTCAACAAACAAACATTGATCTGCCTCTCTGTGCAAATCACACTTCAACAATGTTTGAGTTCAAAACAGAATTTCAGCCTCCAGCTGATTCTAGCTTTTCTTACAGAAAATTCTCAGACAGTTTTCCAAAGACTTCCTCTCATTTAAAATGCTTATGTTCCAATATTTCCACTGTGAAATATTCTTACATCTTCACATTCTTAAACATCAGTCTAACTGTTTCCAAAGCAAATTGTTGTTGCACTCATCTTATGATTTTCCAGCTCCTTTTACTGAGCAAAAATCACAAGCAACCAATCTTGCTATTTGTCATATAACCTTTTTCCAATCTGGTTAGTTTTCACTTAAAAAATCTATCTGGTAACAATGAGTTCCATGGACTGCTGTTTGTTTCACCAGCTTCCATGTTTTGTTCTTTATCCAAAGAATTCAACTCAGCTTGCATAGCCTGAAGCTATGGTTCAGCTTCCTTAACAGATATTTTTTCACCTCTTTGAAATTTTGAAGTTTCAAATGGCTTTTCCCTGCAAATTCATCCTGATATCTCACAGGTTGTTTGACTCACCTGTTCCTTACCTTATCAGTTATCAGGTTCCTGTTCCAATAAATTTGCACCAATGATGAACAATCATTTGTTTAGTCTCCACTAAACCAAATGTGTATCAGAGTTTGTCAAATTTACCTGACTGTCTTTCAGCAAATGCTTTTCTATTCTGACTCTGACCTTGATGCATCCCCTGCATTAACAGAATTAATTTTGAAAAATGATCTCATCTTTTCATTCAGCATTATACTTAACACTTCTAGATAATCTCACTATCCAAGTGTTGTTCATGTAAAACACAATATTCTCATTTCTAGAAAAATCTCATGTAAGCTCCCTTACAGATTTCTTCTAACTTTGAGGTGTATGTACCTACATATCAGATCCAAGATCCTGAAATGTTTCTCCAGAAGATTCTTCCTTCTACACTACTTTCTATAAGGTGTACAGTTCATTACAGAACTAAAACTTCTATCATGTACATAATCAAAACATTTAAGAGCTTCTACCCAAACCTCATTATCCAAATTAGTATCACCTCTTCTGAGTGTTTGTTTACTCTTCCACACAATCCATGTGTTCAATATCACATCCTGTTAGAAATGCATCAAAACATGCACTGAATTGAACTTTCCCCCATATCTGAAAAGAAATAGGTAACATGGGTAATATGCTTGTTCTCACCCAAGCACAAAACACCTTGACTCTGTTCAATACTTCAGCTTTCTATCTAACATGTACACAACCTGTACCTCGTGTATTGATCAATGAACATCATGAAATAACGTGCCTTTCCTCTAAAAACCATCAGAGTATCCACAAGATTACCAAGAACAAATTGAATGAAATGAACTGTTTTTTTTAGCTTGCCTTCCAGTTTACCTGTTGAAGCTAGCATCCCTTGTTTATGTGCACAAAATTACCTTTCATGTGAAAATTACAATTTCCAAATGCTTTCCCCACCACACAGTTTGCATTTTCTTTCACAGGCCTGTGAATCTAAATGATCAAACAATCATGTGATATGCATGCATGTACATGTCATACATATAAGCATTTAACTTTTTTATAGTTGCATCTGTACAACTCTCCATTTCTTTATTACACCATTACAGTATAAAAGAAATAATCCATCTCTTAGCTTTGCCATATAAACATACCTTCTAATTCAGTAGTTTACATTTTGCTACAGAAAAATCCACAATATACTCAAGTCATATATACATTCAGTACATTTCCTGACATTTCAGAGAGCATATATTACACTTTCTTGAATCCAAGTTATCCAAACTTTCAAGAAATACATTTCAAAACATGACTGTTAAACCTCTGACCATTTGCATAGTCCTCTTCCTGTTTATTCATGTCCAACACAGAAAGCTTCGTTTAAACAATCCACTGTTTTCTGTCCAAACAAAATAATGTCCATTTTGTTATGTCCTGGGTTAAAACACAAAGTTTTCCCAACAGCAGCACCCCTGCTGATTTCAAGCTCCTTCTTCTGTGATCCCACATGAAGAAAATGAAGAACAGCTTCACATTTTAAGCACAGCTTTCTCTGTTCAAAACTGCGCGCTGTTTTTTCTCTGTTGTGTCAAAAAACACGCCTCCGCTGGTTTGATACAGCCTCCGCTGTAGTATCAGGTTTCCCGGATACACACGTGACTTTGCTTTGCTGCTTTGCTGCGACATGACGCTCCAGACGCTTTACCCACGTCAGACGTAATCCACGCATTTGTAATCCAAGCCACTTGTTGATACAATGCAAAAGATAGCTGATCCGCTGCTGTGTGAAGAAAACTGTAATAGAAATATGATCCTCCTGCTTGTAGCCTTGACTCAAAGACACAGAGCCTCCTGAAGATTATTTCTTTGCCCGATACAGCTCCTTTACAATCACTCCAGCAAGCTGTGGAATACGAAATCCTTGTGTCCAGCGTTGTTCACTTTTCAGCCTAGTAGCTGCCCGAACCGGCACCCACGTTCACAGTCTGTAGCCTTGGATTTTGCCAAGCCTGGCACCTCCGTTCTCAGCTGCTTTCAAAACGAAAAATCCTTCTGTCTCTCTGTTTCTCTGCATTCTTCTTCAGTTGTGCTGCATTCCAAGCCGCTGTTATCAGCTCTCAGCTTTAGCAACACCGCATTGCCTTCCGGTTTGTTTACAAACCGTTCTTACAAATAGTAAACAAATTCTTTAACTCTATAACTGCTGAATTTTTCCAAACTGCGTTTCTGTGGCTTATCTTCCCATCTAAGATAACCATCAGATCGTTATCTGATCCTTATCTGGGCCCATAACCGATGTGAGAGTTGGACTGACCCGGGTTCAAAAGCTCCCCTAGCCAATGACCCTCAGTCCCAGTCACGCAAGCGGAAGGAGGAGATAACAGCAGTTAATAAAGATTAAAGAGTTTATTTGTAAGACCCAATTACATGGGATTAAGGCAATCAATGCATTTCTACTCACTACATCATTGCAGACTCAAACCCACTACCCCAGTGGTAAGGCTAGATGGTGAAGTCCAAGACAATACATGTCGAGACGAACAAGCAGCAGAGAGAGATGAAGAGGAACGGAAGCAAGCGAGTGTGCTAGCTTATATACCCCAGACCCTGCATCTATGAATAGGATATTACTCACCCAGTTGCACAACCTACTCATCAACATGTTTACTGCTAAAACCTGTTCAAGGCTGCTGAGTCATGTCACCTCGAGACTATGTCTCCTGACCAAAGGCCTCGTATACTTGAACTCAAGTAACACCCACCAGGTCAGGTGACAATCCCGATGTCATGTGGTAATCTCGTTCTGCCTATGCAAAACCTAACAGGTTGGTGGTGGCGGCGCAGGGTTTTTTTTTTTTGCAGAGCAGGATTGCTTTGGAGAGGGGGGGCGCTAAATATTATCTCGCCTGGGGCGCCAAACTGCCCTGCACCGGTCCTGGGAACTGGAATACTTTAGTACAGTGTTCTCCAACTTTGGGTCCCCAGATGTTTTTGGCCTACAACTCCCAAGGCTGGAGAACACTGCTTTAGTAATTACCCATATAGTAACGTTAGCCCTATCAATTGCTTAGATCCAACCACACAGTGAAAATGCCAACAAAAAAAGACAAAAGATTTAAGTACTCACAGAATGGTTGTAAGTCTCTGTGCTCATTAGGGAAGTGGTATTAATTTTTAAAAAAAACAAAAACAAAAAACCCTGCTGGCATGCACATGTAAAACAAATTAATTTTGTATTAAAAACTTTCCCCCCGAAACATTTGTTTTTCATCTGGCATCAAATGAAATTTAATTTCAAGTTGTTTTATGTCATTTTTAAAAAGATGCACAGGAGGTTCCTAAACTTATGTATACACATCTCATTATTTCTCAGTAGGATCTGTGTTTTTACCACCTGCTCGCAATTGGGAACACTTACCCTAATGCCACTATAGCAAACTTTACCACTGGGACTCTTCTCACAATAGTTTTAATCTCTTTTGCATTGTTCTATACATTTCAAGAAAGAGAAGGAGTTGCATATGGGTTCAAGAAGAAGAAAGACAGCCATGTGATTTTCACCACTTTACTTGATTTCGGAACACAATATAGCAATATATCCCCTCCGTGATCCAGGTGTTTGTGGCTAAAATCATTGCCCAAATGTTATATGGGTCCCAACTGTGTGCTCACTATAATCTTCGCCCCTTAGAAATTATCCAGTCTAAATTTCTAAGAGTTATATTTTCTGTACCACATTGTGTTCCCAATGCAGCTCTACAGTTCAAGAAGAAGAAAGACAGCCATGTGATTTTCACCACTTTACTTGATTTCGGAACACAATATAGCATTTTTAAAAAATCCTCGGAAGTTACTGAAGCAAAGTTAACAAGTTTAAATCTGTCATACAATTGGCTCATAGTGATTGACAAAGCTGAAATAAAGAAATACAGTAAAACAGAAAGTGTTATGGCACTTTAAGGACTAGGACTGCAATCCTATGTACACTTACTGTGAGTATGCCACACTGAGCATTATTTATTTATTTACTTACAGCAATTTTACCCCACTCTTCAGCTCAAAAAGACTCCCAGAGTGGCTTATAAAGAGTAATAATGAAACAGTCTCTTTTAGACATGACAAATAGACTCTCTAATAGACATGACAAAAAAGGAAAAGGAATTGGGAGGGAGGAGGAATAAAACAAAAGTCAGGCACGAGTTCTTAGTTTCAACTTCCTTATAGGTGTTCCTTTTGTCAAGGAAGGGCAAAGTAAGCTCCCTGAATTTGTTTCTCCTTTGGGGCCAGTTTGGTATCCCACTTGCTGTGATGTCTTTCCTGGGAGGCAGGGGGTGCAGCCTCCCAATTGCCATTGGTTCTCTGCAGGGGCAGTGCTAGATACCAAAAAGATCCAGGGCCCATGGGACAAAAAAAGAAGCATAAATTTACATATGCTAATTTACATATGCTCTAAAGCCTCTCTGTGTGTGTGTGTGTGTGTCTTTAAAGGACCCTGTCTCCTAAGGACCCCCCTAGCTGTAAAAAGGGATGTATGGAGAGGGGAAAGGAAGGCATTTGATTTCAGAAAAAAACCTCATGCAGAAAGATTCAGCAGGGGTGGGGGCAGCAGGAGATGAAGCACATGTGGCAAAAAGCCGGCTAATCCAGGGGGATGAGATGCAAGAGATCATCAGGGCCACTGTACCTTTTTTTCCAGCAAGTGACCATGGACAGCAGAGTGGTGGGGCAGATGGGCTCCCACAGATTCGGGGCTCCAAATGAAAGATTTGGGGCTCCAGCCCTAGTGGGCCACAGACCTAACACTGCCTCTGGTTCTCCGGCCAATGGATGAGACTAGAAGTTGCCTCATTGCAAACTGGTCCCATGTCTTGTTAAAACACCAATTCCCACATAGCTCCTCATCAGATCCAAGGAATCATCAGATCAAGGTAGACTGTATACTTCACAAATGGGAGAAGGTTGCACCAAACCCTGGCATCCTCTTTTCTGGGTTTACAGTGAGTTTTTACCCAAAATGATATTTTGAACCAGGGACTTCTTAGCTCACTCCCTGAATCCCACATGATGCAGCATACTTCCTAAAGCTAAGCAGTTCTGGATCTGGTCAGTGCCTGGATGGGAGACTGCCTTGAAATTCCATATTCACCACCTTGTCTTCCATAGAAGAAAGGCAAGATCTAAATGTAATAAACCAACATTTACTGCCTGTTGGTTGAATATTGTATTGTATATGACTAATAGCCATTACATTATTATTATTTTTTACTACCATTCTATTCTGCTTTGGTCAGAACTCACCTGGAGTACTGTTCTGGGCACTGCAGTTTAAGAAGGATATTGACAAACTGGAACATGATCAAGGAAGATTACAAAGATTGCAGTGGGGGCCTGGAGACCAAGTCCTATGAAGAAAGATTGAAAGAGCTGAGTATATTTAGCCTGAAAAAGAGACAATTAAGAAGCAATATGGTAACCACCTTCAAATATTTGAAGGACGGTCACATAGATGATTCAGTAAATTTGTTCTTTGCTGCTCCAGGGGGTAGGACCCAACCCAGTGGGTTCAACCTACAAGAAAGGGGTTTTTGACTAAACATTTGGCATTGGCAACACTTCCAAATGGTAAGAGCTGTTTGACAATGGAACTGACTGCCACAGAAAGAGGTGAACTGTCCTTCATTAGAGGTTTTTAAGCAGAGACTTGATAGCCACCTATCAGAGATGCTGTAGCAGCTGATTTCCTGCAGAGTAGATGACCTTTGAGGCCATGCGATGCTAGCTCTATATATATATCATAGACCACTCAACTGCACCCACCTAGCTGGAGAAAGTTAGGTAGAACAATTGTTATCTGTTAGGAAAGCATTGTACCGTAATTTCACCCATGGCATTGGTTTACATATGCAAGTGTCAAAGTATTGGCTTTCCATATCACTGTCACCAGTTATCAGTACAGCTGATACATTTGTGTGGTTTCCCCCTCTTCCCTTCACCTACCCATTTGATATTTGTAGCTGTTACCTTACTTGCTGGCAGGGATCAGGAGCAAAGTGCAGCTGATTTCCCAGATCCCAAAGGAAAACTATTCAGGCATTTTCATTGCCATGGTGCTGGATTGATTTAAAGCTATACACCCATTACTATGTGTGAAAAATCATTGTGACGTGAAAAACAATTGACATGTTAATTGCAGCTTACAACAAACACCTGTCAGTCAAATCAACCCTCAGACAAATGGAGCTCAGTGCTGCACTTTATCTCAAGCAGCCCTCGCTCCAGGCAGTGAGAAATGCTTATGCCTGACTAGGTCTTAGCATATATCTCTATCCTAGCTTTTTTTGGGGGGGAGAACCAACCCTAAGCAGCTATAGCATTAACTGCTTATAAAACCCAGTGCTTTGTCCTTTTCAGTGTGGAGAAGTATTTACTGAAGGGAATTGGCTCAGTTGGCCCCACATGAAACCCCCCCCCCCTCAGATAAATTAGATAACATCTTTCCTTAAGGTCTTTAAAATACTGGAAGCAAGCCTTCAAGTTACACACACAACTCATCTTCTGGCTTAGGGCAGGGGGAGTTCTGTTATGGAAGAAATGTTCATGCCATTCAGTGTTATTCATTCATTCAAGCTTTTATCACATATTTTGAAAGTGTACCATTTAATTGGGAAATTCACTAGCGATATGATACAGACACCCATCCACCCCTCTTGTGCTCAAATGGTATTTTTTTCTCAAGCCATGGAACTTATTTGCCCATACAAACGCATTTCTGGGCATGATCAACCCTGTGTGCACTACTCTATGCTTGAGATGGAATCAGCACAGGGCTCAAAGGAGCCATGACCTCTTCTTTCCCCTTTCCTGGCTGACACTTATCCTCCTCACACATGTGGATGCATACAGAATGAAGGACACCAAAAGATTGCTTTCCCTGAAAAGCTCATTCATGCCTCCAATACATGCATCCAGCTGTTCCTCTCCTTCCCAGTGCCCCATCCTGCACATTAAAATGACTCATGTTCTGGACGGAGGAAAGAGTTCTTTTGATTGAGGCCTAGACTGATTCCTTTCTTTGCATGCACCAGTGTCCAAAGGGGAAAGAATGGATTGTGCCTTCTGTGTCGACCAAGCACATCAATGCCCACAAAACACTAGCTCAGCCAGTGTTGTGAACATATGACTGACAGCAAGAACACACTGGTGCATTAAAAAAAACACCACATAGTTGAAAAAAATAATAATTGGTTACTCAAACTATGCCAAAACAGGATGGAACAAGCTTAAGCCTGAAAATCTGACTGTTTTGGCAAGAGCAAAATTAACAAAATTAACATCCATCCATCCCTAGTTTTGGGAGAATTGGTACTAGACATTCCTTTCCCTTTTGCCTACTCCCAACAATTATATTTTGGGGGAGAGTATCCCCGTATTGTATGAAGAGTCTCTGTTTTGGGGATAGTCTCTATGCTAAGTGTCATGTTTCTTCAGTTAATTGTGCTTTCCCGTTTCGGTGAGGCCAAAAAGGACTGTCCTGCCCCTAGCAACCCCACCCCAGCCCTGCTTACCCCCTCTCCCTTCTCAAAGGGGAGGTGACTAATGGGGGAGGCTGAAGCACAAAATCTGAAGGAGCCAGGTCCCAGATGGAAACATGACCTCTCACGATTGCAAATTCGCCCCATCACTGGTTGAGACCCGGTGTTTTAACTGCTACACATTCAAAACCCTCCAGTTCATAACATGTAATTGACTGCATGATGAAATGACAGTAATGAACAATGACCGTCCTACACAGCACATAGAAATTGGCAAGGAAAGTAGCTCTCCAACCCATAGAAGCACACAGTGATATCTCACAATTGCCAAAAGAGACAGAAAGTTTGAAGTTGCAGTGAAAAATCGATCGGATTACTGAAATCTGATTCTGAAACAATAACACACACACACACATACACACACACCATTTATGTACAAGTTTTCCCCACTACCTGCTTTAACTGATCTCCTGCAGTGTCTTGCAGAGATGTGGTACCTGGACTTCAGATTTCTTTCTTCCTTTTTAATAAGCACATTATTTTCAAAATTCACTTTTGGAATCATTCCTGGTTTCTGGAAACAGATTATTAAAACTGAGCATATGGAGGTCTTAAAGTAGAACCTTATGGGAAAAAACACACATCCACACCCTCTAGTTGATTCTTTCTGTTTTGCAGCATCTTAAAATATAGAAAAGAAATGATTGCAAACTTTTTGGGAAAGAAGATGTTCTTGGGAACTTTTTCTTTTCAGGTGACAGTTCACTTCTGAGTGTAAGGTGGATGTTGCACAGAAGCTCACCTCTTATGTTAAATGAGACTCTTACTTGCATTTCTGTCCGCTGTTTCCCCCACCATTCCTGTTGATTCAGTCAGAGAATTTATTTGATGAAAAAAATTGCTTCTTTTGAAATGGAAGAATATATATGAATATTCTTCATATATATGAAGAATTGAGGTCATCCGGTAAATATATACGTGTGTGTGTGTATATATATATATATATATATATATATACACACACACATTTGTGTGTGTGTGTGTGTGTATAATAATAATAATAATAATAATAATAATAATTTATTTATTTATTACCCGCCTCTCCATCTAGATCGAGGCGGGGAACAACAGAAAATATAAAATACATAAACTAAAACAACATAATACATACTATTAAAACATCTTAAAACATCCTAAAAACATCTTAAAACATCTTAAAAACATCTTTAAAACATCTTAAAAGCATCCTAAAACTTCCCTTCCCAATTTCTTTTAAGAGAAGATGGATATATAGACTTCCCTTACCAATTTCTTTTAAGAGAAGATGGATGGATCTGAGAAATAACGGAAAGGCTCCCACTTAGCATTATGGGCAATGGCCTAGGATAAACATCGATGGGTCAGTTCCACGAGGGGTGGGGATACATGTCACTGAAAGTGGCAGCCCCATGTTGAGTTCTTCTCCTCCTTAACATGTAATAAAAGCTTTACCATTGAGAAGGTTTTGCTTAGAAGCATGATTTCAACTACTGCAGGCGGGAAAGCAGACAAGGTGGTTGACCTATCAACTAGTGTGCTCAACTTACTCTCACTGCCGATTACCTCCCTTGTCTATGGATTGGGGAGAGGGTAATCTAATTTGCAACCCATTTCAAAGACTGATCAAGGCTCACACAGGTCTGGATTGAGACAAAATAGGGTCATTTTTATTTACTTTTATTTCCAGGGTGGGATGGGATGTTCACATTTCAAGTCCTCCCAAACACAAGTACTTTCTAAAGTACTCTAAATTACACTAAGGATACTGTGTAATGAATTGAGGTCATCCGGTAAATTTTTCATAGGCTATGAATGAAGACAGGGAAGAGGTTAAAACCTGATAAAGGACTATAACTTAATTTTGACCATGGGGTCAGACAGTAGAAGCGCCTTTTATCAGAACTAAGCTTCAGCCCATTTTCACATTACATTAGGCATGTTTTCACTGACCTAAGTATTCATCTCTGTCCAAAAGGTGGTGTGAAAAAAGCCCTTTCTCTCAACCCATTCATTTCTGTCACATAATCTGTAGACATTTTGCTACCAGGCACATTTTGTCAAAAATAGTATAAAATATAGTTAGCACATGCAGCAGTATAAAAATATTTTCATATAGCTTAAAATGTTACCCTGCCAAACTCTTACATAGAATTAAAAATCTCACTTTCTTAGACTGTTTATTTCACTTATCAGAACAAAAGTGGAGGCTTTGGGTCAAATTTGCCCACGAAGCAAAGCACCAATGGAAGTCTGCCCCTGGAGCAAAGTAGGAGCTGGCAAGAGAGAGTTCAGAACCCAGGGAGAAAGCCCACCATCCCTAGGTGCCAGTTACGGATGGATGAATCTCTGAGTTTTGCTTTCTCCTGTATTTGAATTTTTAAAATCTCAATTTTTTCCCATCCCAAATATGAAAATATTTGCACATTTTAGTAAACTTATCAAAACTGAACCAAAACGAAATTCTCACCCATCTGAACTGGCCAAATTCAATAGGTATAGCTATTCCCAGCATGGAGAGGACAGTGTTGCACCTACCTCTCATGTAGTTCTTAAAGATGAGGAGCCTGCAAGAAAAAAAAGGTGGCAACTCTCATTCAGTACCACAAACACAGTTGAATACACAGGGATTAAAGCCCCAGACTTTAAAACCCAACCTTTGTCGGCCTGTGGGCACATTTGGAATTTTGGGAAAGTGTTCTGAACACCACCACAAATTGGTGGTAAGGGGGTGGCCAATCAGAAAACTCTTAGGGACACCCTCTTCTGTGTGTGCATGCATGTGTGCGTGCATGTGCACAATCTGTGTGTTTTCTCTCTCACTCTGGCTTCTCTCTCTCTTTCTCTAGCTCTTTTCTCTCTCTTTTTGTGTATGCTTTATAAACCTGCATGACTTCCATAAATAATGCCATGTGATGTTATACAGGTAATAAGATTCTGGAAATGCCATGACATTACATACTGATTATAGTTGTATCATTAGCCTGTGGCAAACAAAGTCTTTATTATGGCTCTTTTATCAGCAACAATCACAGTTCCCACTTAAATAGACCAAAGTTTTGTTATTGCCTCTTTCTGTAGAGTAACGCACACATAGAAGCAAACAAAATAAGCATTGATATTTCCATTTCTTTCTCCACATGCTATGTGAAAATGAACTTTCCCCCCTTCTAAAATAGAGCCTCAGGAAAGATTTGCCTATTACTTCGTTGCAGTAATCATATCATGTTGGCTTCTTTTCACTGGATTCTTAAAACAACAAGAACAAGGTTACAATTAAGAATAGCCTATTTATAAATTAATTTCAAGCCAATCTAAAGGGAGTGTGATTCACTGGGGTGAGGGGTTTTCTGTGGTCTCTGTTACCACTTCTCTGGAGTCTTCTTATCTGTTAACTCTGCTGGCAAGCACCAGGGTGGGGCATGATGAATTATTAAGTTAGCATCACATCAGGGGAAAAACTGGCAGTAGATGAGAAAGAAGAGCTAAAGAGTGAGACAGACTTACAAAGATAAAAGGTGAGCACAGGGCATGTAGAAAAGAAAAATGATAGGGGCTTTGGAGCAATATGAGAACCAATTTGATTTGTTACCTCAGTTATCAGCAACCTAGAGTTGGACAGTCCCCAGGTTACGAACGAGTTCTGTTCTTAAGAATGTCTTTAAGTCGAATTTGTATGTAAGTCGGAACAGCATAGAGTTCTGTACGTTAATCTGTTCTGTACGTTAAAATCGGCATTTATGCAAACTGTGTAAATTACTCAAATTGCGTAGTATACTACACTATGTACTCTACGTCAACGACGTAACGCCAGGGAACCCAGAAGTCCATTCTTAAGTATGGGTTGTCTGTAAGTCGGATGGTCTTAACTCAGGGACTGCCTGTATCAGTTTTGGTTTCTCAGTTGCTCATTTTGCCAGTCTTTTCAGTTTGCCCCGAACTTTGACAATTTTAAAAAAAAGTTAACATGAAAATTTGTACATGTTTTTGTGTGCGTTTCTCCCAATACATTCATTCATTTCATTCATTTATTACATTTCTAATCTACCCAATAGCTGAAGCTCTCTGGGCAATTTACAAAGATTAAAACCTTAAAAATACATTGTAAAAACAATTTATATACAAACATATAAACAGAGAGCACACACAGAGACACACATAGATCTAAAACAATTTTAAACAATCGACAATGAGAAAGATCCAGGACCTGATTAAAAGCTCATCTCATATGCTGCCAAATGCCTGGGAGAAGAGGAAGGTCTTAAGCTGGTGCCAGGAACATAATCCAGAATTGGAGGGCCACCACCGAGAAGGCCCTCTCCCTTGTTGCCACCTTCTGAGCCTCCCTTAGATGATGTACGTAGTGTATGGGTAGGTTCATGCCAGGATAGGTGCTTCCATCAGGTATTGTGGCCCCAAGCTGACTAAGGCGTAATAGGTAAAAACCAGCACCTTGAATCAGGCTTGGAAACATGCAGGCAACTAGTGCAAGTGGGCCAGAATAGGTGTTATATGTTCAGAACTTCTGGTCCCTGTTATCAATCTGCCCACCACATTTTGCATGAGCCGCAGGCAGCTTCTGAACCATCTTTAAAGACAGCCCCACATAGAAGGCATTGTAGTAATCTAACTTGGAGGTTACCAGAGCAAGAGAAGCCAGATTATCCCTGTCCAGCTGCGCCACCAACCAAAGTCGGTAGAAGGCACTCCATGCCCGTGAGGCCACCTGAGCCTCAAGTGACAAAGATGGCTCTAGGAGAACCCCCAAGCTATGAACTCGCTCTTTCAGAGGGTGCGTAACCCCATCTAGAACAGGTTGAGCACCCAGTATCTGGTCAGAAGAACCACCCACTAGCAGCATCTCAGTCTTGTCAGGATTGAATTTTAGTTTATTAGCCCTCATCCAATCCAGTGTCACAGCCAGGCACCAATCTAGTAAATCCAGTATCACCTGATGAAGATGAAAAGGAGAAATAGAGCTGCGTGTCATCAGCATACTGATGACAGCACACTCCAAAACTCCGTATGACAACACTCAATGGTTTCATGTAGATGTCAAATAGCATTGGGGACAGAAATGATCCCTGTGGAACCCCATACTGGAGAATCCACGGTGCTGAGCAATATTCTGAAAACACCACCTTTTGAAGCTGACCATCAAAGTAGGTGTGAAACCACTGCAATGCAGTTTCTCCCACTCGCAACTCAGACAATCATCCCAGAAAGATACCATGGTTGATGGTATTGAAAGCCATCAAGAGATCAAGGAGAATCAACAAGGTCACATACACCCTGTCTCTCTTCTGAAATAGGTCATCATACAAAGAAACCAAAGCTGTTTCCATGCCAAAACCGGGCATGAACCCCGACTGAAATGGATCCAGATAATCAGTCTCATCCAAGAGCATCTGGAGCTGGTTGACAACCACACACTCATGGACCTTGCCCAGGAAAGGAACATTTCCCACCGGTCTAAAATTATTAAGATTTTCTGGGTCCAGAGAGTGTTTCTTCAGGAGTGTTCTCACCACCACCTCTTTCAGGCAGCCTGGGACAACTCCCTCTTGCAAGGAGGCATCAGTCACCTCCCTGGCCCAGCTGGCTGTTCCCTCCCTGCCAGTTTTTACAGGCCAAGTGGCCAATATGGAAGTGGTTGCATGAACCTGTCCAAGAACCTCATCAACGTCCTTGAGCTGTACCAACTGAAACTTATCCAAGAACACTGGGCAAGGCTGTGCGCTGGATACCTCACCTAATTCACCTGCTGTCACACTGGAGCCTAAGTCCTGGCAGATGCAAGAGATTTTATTCTGGAAGTGCCTGGCAAATGTATTTCAGCAGAGCAAACAAATCAACAGTGTCCTTAGGGCCAGGGCCGGTGCAAGGCAGTTTGGTGCCCTAGGCAAGATCAGATATTTAGCGCCCCCCTCCCACTTGAGCCCTCCCTCCCTCCAGCCCTATGCCCATTATGAAATAAATTTCCCTCCCTGGGAACTGCTGAGCCCCATAGAAAAACTTTGTGGACTTTGAGACTTTTCCTTTGTGTTCACGCGGAAAGCAAAGAGGCAACATCAGCCCAGCTATGCCAGGAACTCCCAAGGGCCTTCTCCTACTCCATATATATATATATATATATATATATGTAAAAGCCTGTCTCCTCCTGTGGGCAGCACAAGGGATATGAAAAAATGATGTGAGAGAGGTGTGGTGGCGCTACCTGTGAGGAATAGAGACAAAGGGGTGTCTTGCAGCCTGTCCTACCTCGCAGGGAGGAGGTGAAGAGACACCAGTTTGACTCATACACCTTCTGGGTTGCGAGAATGCATGTAGTAGAAACATAGCAAAGAGAGAGCCTGTGGATCATCTGGTTCAAATTTCTGCTTCCCCTCCTCTCTCTATCACTTTGTTGCAATATTTCTTTATCAGAATAATGTATATTATCCTGTCTTTCCCTTTACCAGCCTAGTGCTCAAGGCAGACAACAATATTCAAAGTACAGTAAAGCAAACATCAACAGCTCAGGGCACAATCTTAAACACATTGAGGCAGAAAAAAGCCCCGCAACTCCCAGCATTCACCAGCCAGCATGGCTGGCTGTTGGAATGCAGGGCTTTTTTCTGCCTCAACGTGCGTAGGATTACGCATGGCTGGCTGGGGAATGCTGGGAGTTGTAGGACTTCCCCCCCTCCAAACACGTGTAGGATTGCATCTTAAAATCATTTAAAACCAAAACACAGAAACAGCATGGTAAATAATTAAAACATTGGAGCCCCAGCTAGCTTAAAATACCTTTCCCTCCCTTCTTGGTTGCTGGAAATAACTGCTTTCAGCAGCAAACTCATGACAGTATATTGGAAGAAACCAGGGATGTTGAAGAGTCCTTGGTCTCGAGTCACGAGTCGAGTCACGAGTCTTTGGACCCGAGTCTCGAGTCCGAGTCCTTGGTCCAAAATGAGTGAGTCACAAAATGGTGACTCACGAGTCACGAGTCACTCCTAAAGCTGACTCCACGAGTCCCTATTAAAATCAATGGGGTTTTTTCCCAACAAAATAAGGCTACTTCAGATGTGTGGTTTAAATAAATTCTAGGCACAAGTGTGCCTTTTTATTTCAAAACTCTGCAACTGATTTTGGCAAGAACAGATCAGGCAGAAAAACCCAAAATAACCAGGCAGGCAGAGGAGGCAGGGAACCCCAAAGCAGGCAGGCAGAGGCGTTTGTCTTGGACAATTCAACTGTTGAACTGGTCAAGAAGAGACCAGGCAGGCAGAGGAGGCTGGGAACCCCAGACAGGCAGGCAGAGGCAGCCGAACCCAAAATGTTTGAAAGGTTGCATTTTAGAAAAATGATTTTAAAAAATAAACTTGCTGTACTTCCTAAAACTTATCCATGTTGCATTTGAGGAACATGATTTTTTCTAAATGTTTGGCCCCCATTCTGGAACGGTGAGATCTCATCACAATCCCACCCTCACTGAACACCCGCTCCACTGGTGATGAACTTGCTGGAACCAGAAACACACTAAGAGCAGCCACAAAGAGTAGTCTCAGGTCCTTCTTCTGCCTCTCCCAAGTACGCAACACATCAATCAAAATAAATCTTGACACACTGTTGGGGCTGCACTCTTGGTAGCCATCCATAGCGGCCGAGCAGTGGCACACCTCGCTTCCATGCGCTCTTCGCCGGCAATCACGCTCCTCTCCACTCCTTCTGGCACAGCCCAGGGATGTTGAAGAGTCCTTGGTCTCGAGTCCCGAGTCGAGTCTCGAGTCCCATTAAAAATATTGGGACTCGAGTCCGAGTCGAGTCAGAGGGGGGACTCAGTCCGACTCACGAGTCGAGTCCTCGAGTCCGAGTCCCCATCCCTGGAAGAAGCATTTCTTAATTTGGATGGAAAGGACTGTCAGAAGTATATCTGCCCCTTGCAAGTGTCACTTCCCCTATTGTTTTGAGCAATGCAGCTTTCACATGTTGTGACAAAGTGCTAAATTTAAATGGAGCCTGATTGCCTCCTGACTTTCATTGGAAGGAGAGCAGGAACTTTACTTGTGTACTTAGTATTCAATATTCATATCCTGTCACCATGAGAGGCATGACTGGTAGTTAATACAGGATAGAGCCTTTTTGGTAGCAGCTCCTAGGTTATGGAACTCCTTACACATGGAGATCTGCAAGGCTTTCAATTTACAAGTGTACTCATGTTCTGTAAATGCTGTTTTATTTCATTGGGCCTTTGGCTTAGAATACTTTGTTTCCCTAGGTTTTTTCCTAGTGTATTTTTTTAAATGTTTGTGCTATTTCTTCTTATTTGTATTTTGTTGTTGCTCTTCTTCTTTATTAGATCTTTTAATATCTATCTATCTATCTATCTATCTATCTATCTATCATCGATCTGTCTATGTCTGTATTTACTCTGCAAATTGCCTAGAAGGCATTTTGGAAGGAAGGTAACATAAGAGTATTGATATAAATAAAGAAATATAAATATTTCTTTATTTATATTAATACTTTTATGTTGCCTTTGGGCAGGGATGCTGCTAAGTGGACGGAGCGCTTGAGGCTCACTACTTTGTGTGGCTTACACAGAAGCAAGACCCACTGAGTTAGGTAAGACATACTCCTAGCTGAGTGTGCTTGGGATTGCTCCCTTAATCAAGAATGCCGTTATGCATTCTCACTTCCCCCAGCAGTGGGAACTTTCAGGGGCAGTTCTGCCAGGTTTACTTTCCTTTGGATGAGAGAACATTGAAGATTTATGGATGCTTGAAAATATTTCTTGCTTCATTTACAAATTCACAGGAAGAACGTAAGTAGAGTCAAAGAGGCACTCCTACATGGCAGCAGATCGCTTCTCTATATCAGATGCCCAGAGAGAGAGAGAGAGAGAGAGAGAGGCTGTACTGCAAGGTACGTCACCTTCATCTAACTTTCAGTTCTCTCTGTCCCTCTCTGTTTCTTCCAAACTGCCACTGCACTCTCTCTCACACACACTCAGTCTCTCTTGCTCACAATCTCCCTCACTCTGTCTCAGGCATATACCCATCCAGCCAGTGTATGTGGGGATAGCATCTTCCCTAAGCCCTGACAAGTGTATCATTCAAACACACAGATTTCCCAGGTGCCAGGAAACCAGTTCTCATAGTGCAGAATGATCAGTGTTCCCCAGTCACTGCTCTGTTGTTTGAACGTGGAAACTTTTGGGGGGTGGGGGTGGGGCGGGCATTTCATGCTATTGAGGTGGACTTACATTGCTATTGTGTGGTGGCTCTCTCTCTCTCTCTCTCTCTCTCTCTCTCTCTCTCTCCCCCCTCCCTCCCCTCTCTTAACAACAACGAAGAGAACCTCGGCACAATACCCTGGAATAATGCTGTGTCCTGAACACTGAGCATTGAGTGGGGTGTGGGGCGTGAAGTGACCTCCAGCATCCACTGTTGAAATAAAAAAAGAGAAAGCTGCTTTTCGTGTGTGTGTGTGTGTGTGTGTGTGTGTGTGAATAAGCTGCTTTGAAACCTTCTGGAGCTATAAAGCAGAATATAAGTGTTCTAAACAAACAAGGAAACAAACAAACAAATAAATAAATAAGATCTTCACCAGAAATGCAAGCACAAAGCCACCTTGTATTTGTGGAACTAGTCTGATGGGTGTTTGAATCCTGGCCTCAGAAAAACTCCACCCTACAATTATTTTGTATGATCCCAGTTTTGGATAATTCCTTGGCTTTTAATGAATCTTTATCAGCACAGTGCAAAACCCATCACCTGTCACCCCCGCCTCAATTTAGAGATACAAACACATTTAGAATATGTAATCTGTACAACCGGTTGAAAATAGATATGCTAAATAAAACGTATTCTTTCTGTAAACAGCTATTCACGCTATTACTTCTCCCTGTCTCAGCGTCACGGCTGTGTTACCAGCATTGTTTCATTGTTGTCATTTTCTTCTCGGCATTCTATTTATGCTGCTAATGGAGATTACTGCGTTCACAAAACTCTAGTGGGTTGGGGTTTTTTGTGGTTTTTTTGGATTAACATTATTTTCATGTATATTTCATATGTTTTGTGATATGATCCATTGTTTCCTGATGCAATATTTTGGGACTATAGAAAATGATGAAAATAGTTCTTAGTCCCAGCCAGTGTTTTAGCACATCACAGAGTTAAAAAGTTGTCTGGTTCAATTCAGCCTGATTGGATATATCTACTCCATACTGGAATAGCAAGGACACTGTGTCGGGCAGGATAGGGTTTCAGTAGCAGAGCTGTGCGTTGTACACACTAAAAAAGAAACCCAGCTCTGATTTAATGCTGTGGATCTGAGGTTTTTTGCCTACTAGAATGACTTCTCTCTGTTGCCTCTCTTTTGCAATTCCCAAATAAATTTCAGTCCTTTAAAAAAACATTATACAAAAAGGTTGAAATAACCCATTAGTGGTATTTAAAATATCAAATGTATAAACAGAATCTGTGTTTCTTGCATTATGATTTACAGATGCTCACTGCAGAGGGTGGAATGCTATGGGATGCTTTTGGATATAAAGATAGTATCATATAGGCCCAGGCACAGTTTGACAGAATGGAGTAAAATAGACTCTTTTTTCCCTAGTGTGTATAAATGAAATGGGCTGAATAAGTAACATAAAATGTACCTGGTAAACATGTCAATACCTGGCTTTATATATCTATGTGTAATTTATTGTTGCAAGATTGCACTAAAGGAATTAAACAGCATTAATTTTCACTACCATCCAGCAGTTCTTTGAACATGCAAGGGCTTCCTCATTTGATTCTGTTTTATTATTTCTTTAAAGAGCCATCCTAATCTTTGGGATAGAGTGGGATTGGATTCAGTTTGGACCACATAATACCATAATAGAAAGGTAGGGTATACATTTTTGGTGGTGCTAAATAAATAAATGATGTTATATAATCTACCACATTCTAGATGTCAATTCTGCAAAGTACAATATGATTTGATTTGGAATTTCAGCCTCTGTGCTTAAAAGTAAGAAGAAATAATGGTACATGACCTTCTTAGAGAGTAACCAAGCACTGCAATTTTACTACACATAAAAGGGCTTCATGTGTGAGGGACTGAGAGGGGCTGACTGAATAGAAAAAGCAGCTCAGCCTTGATTTCAGTGAGCAAAATCTTGCGGGAAACATGGCTCACCTTGAGCGGGCTTCTCACTGATGCTTGTCCATGTGCACACTCCTTTGCTTTCTGCTGCTTGGCATGGAGTAGAGCTTATTTAGGATGGCAGAAAATAAGGCGCCCATGCCCGGGAAAGTGGGCACTAGCAGTACAGGGAGAGAAATCACTCTATTTCCATTCAATGCCACTTTCTCATGTGTTCAATAAAAAGCCAATTCCATCTGTTTCTACATTAATCTGCTTAGTTTTTTTTTAAAAATCAACACTTTTTGAATGCATTTTCTCTCAAAATACACATTTCTAAATGTATTTTATCTCTGTAGAACTAAAATGCCTGGGAGGATAAAAAATAAAAAATGTCTTCACCTGCTGCTGAAAAGACCACAATGTAGGTGCTGGATGACCCTCTCTGGGGAAGGCATTCCACAGATGGGGTGCTGCCACTGAAAAGGCCCTCTCCTTTCAGGCCAGTTCACATCAGAATTTACAGTTTGAATTCATCAGATATCCCAAGCAGCAGGATCCTTTCTGGGCAGGACACCTTGTTTTCTACAACTCTGCATGGAGGGGAGGCTCCCTTCCATGCAGTTCAGGAAAAAATGGATTCCACTCTGTTTCTATGCTGGCTGTGGAGGAATGGAAATCCCTCCACAGGGAGTTGGCAAGGAAGGGGCAGAGCATTTGGTTGTAATGAAGTATGTTTTGGGTTCATGTTTGAAAAGGAGGACAGAGGAGATTGCTTTGTATATGGAATATTAAGGTAAGGGGGAACAGACAGTTTTAAAAACAGTAGCATGCCTGCATAATCAGCATTACGGACAAATGCTGGAGGCACAACTAGTGGTGGGTGATCTGCCCACCACCTGACCTGCAGGACGCTCGTTGAGCGCTGCTGCTGCGCCTGCCAAGCCAGGCCAAAAGCGCCAGCTGAGACGCTTGCCGGACTTCCGGGTTCCCGACGATGCATTTTTAACGTAGAAAATGGCATAAGATACATTAAAAGCAGCCACAATTTGCACAACTTGAGCAAATCGTGGCTGTTTTTAACATATCTTATGCCATTTTCTACGTAAAAAATGCACCGCCGGGAACCTGGAAGTCACTTCCCCGGCTCGGCTTGGGAGAACGTGAGTCGAGCCTGGGAAACAGGTAGGTGGGATGGAGTTCGGGGGGGTCGAGCCCAGCGAGTCTACCGGACTTCCACACACACACCCCGAACGAAATCCTCACACATCCCTAGGCACAACCTCTGTAATAACCCTGGTGGGGTTCCAGCAATCACAGTCACATGTAGCTACCAAATAACAGGTGATTTAGGGTGCAATCCGATGGGGATGCCTGTAATCCATTGAACTCAGAGGATTACGGGCATCTATCGAGGGCGGGAGGAGTGCAGAGGCCAAGGTTGTCTCCGCACTCCTTTCACTTTGCAAAGCATTTAGACTATGGATGGCCACTCCCCCCCCCCCCGCGGTGCTCGGCGCCCAGCAGCTGCGGCCCTTGGCGGACTTCCGGGTCTGCGGCACATCATTTATGGGTCCCTGGCACTGAGTTTTTTCCGTAAATACCAAGATAAACTACCTTAAAACTGCCACAATTTGCTATTTGCGGCCTGTTTTAAGGAAGTTTTCCTTGGTATTTACAGAAAAAAACGCAGCGCCAGGGACCCGGAAAATGACGCACCGCGGACCCGGAAGCTCCTTTCCCTGTGGGAACATGGGATGAGCTGGGGCCAGGTAAGTCTCGTTGAGCTCGGGGGGGGGAAGAGCGGGGCAATTTCACTCCTTTCTTCCCCCCCCCTAGAAATTCTCGGCCATCCCTAATAGACAGTCGATTTTGGCCATCTAAGTACGGCGCTTTGGAGTGGGAGGGAAGGAGGCTGAGGCACCACCAGGATGACATATCTTGGTGGCACTGGTCTCCTCCCCTCCCCACCCCTGGAATGCCCCCCAAAGCCCTTCTCTGAGGTCACTGTTATGACCTCAGAGAAGCAGCCGGCATGGTTCTTTCCACACCAGCTGTGAGGGGGCGGATCTGAGTGTGGATCCCCAGCTATGAGGTCAGAGTGATTTTCCAATCTCATAGCTGGAAATCTGAAAAATCCTATGGCTGTCTAGACATTGTCTAGCAGGCCATAGGATTGCACTGCCCATAGGGTAAGCAAATCGGGAAAGTTGCAGGTGCTACCTGCGGGTGCAATAAAGGAGTTTGATGGCTCAGGATCCTGCATTTGCCATATTTTCCAGTAGGCCTGCACAGCCTCAGCAATACATTAGGCCTTCTGTTTCCAAGGTTTCCCCCATCTTTGTTTCCAAACTAACATGGATATTATAGTCCACCTGAGTGCCCACTGGAGCTTCACTTGCCCTCACCCCAGCTGTAGTCCTTTTTCAGTCTTTCACTTTGCTCCTCCTCCTCTCTCTCAGGAAGCCAACCCTCCTCTCTAGGTCAAAGCCTCAGGTCACAGCAAGAGTTGTTGGGAAATGCAGCCTCACGATTCCACAGTCCCATTACAAAATGATAGTTGGATTGGTGATGGAATTTTTGTCAGTTCACAGTTGGAGAGAAAAATGGCCAGGTTGTAGAAGGGATTAGCTGGGAGGCAATGGGTTTAGGAGAATACTAATTCCAATTGCATTAACTCCAGACTTCAGTTTTCTTTGAATTTGTTTTCATTGTTCCTCTGCTCAATACTCTGTTGATATAACCTGGGGTAATTATCAGTGAAACCCACCCTTAAAGGGCTTGAACACCTACCCCAATTCCTACACCTGAGCAGTGCGGTTATAGTACAGCAGAGTCTGACACCCAGTGGTGTAGCGGTACATTTTGAAGTGCAGGTGCTTCTCATGACAGTCCCCATAGTCATGGTCCCCAAAACGTAAGGGCATGCCCTGATCGCACCCCTGAATGTGAGCACACCATTGAAAATGTTCACAAATTCCTGAACATGTAATCAAACATGTGTCTGATTTGCTCAACTTTCCCCGTTCGATTTCCAACAAATTTCCAAATTTGTACACATTATAAAATCAGTCCTGCTTTAGTCTATGGGGGAAATTTGCACAAAATTTGGGGGGGTTTGTGCAACTTTCAAGTTCGATAACTATTTGTTTTGTGCAATTTTCCCGTTCGTGCAAAATGAGCAGTGATCACAAATGCAAAAGTAAATCAAACCTGAGACAAGCGACGAGCGGATGGTCGGAGAATCTTGTCGAGCTCACACATCACTCGTTCACCGATCCCGAAGCATCACTTTTAAACCAGGCCTTACTGAGAATCAATCCCTAATCCACATGGCAACAATATTAAGCAGCTTCATCCTTGCCATTGATATTATTCATGCCATGGATATTCCGTGATTGTATGAAACTGGTGGTTCTACGGACATATAATTGTAGTATCTGAATCCATCATTTTTTACATTGCACTAGCCTGTACCCACAGAACTTTAAAGGCAAATCATTCCACCTTTGGCAAAATGCTGAGGGCATTGCAGTGTTGTAATCCAAATAACCACAATAACTATAGGCATAATTATGCCAGAGGAATTATTATTTTTTTTTTTTACTCCCTTAGTGTAGTCTTAAAATAGAAGCCTTTGATGGTTAAATTTTAATGGAACAATCAATGTGTAGTTAATTCCACAGCATGAGGTATTCTTTGTGCACAATTTCTGATGTTAGGAATGCTCATGTTTTTGCAGTGACCTGGTTGCATGAACATCCCTAGTGGTTTGCAATATTTGTTAAATTAGCTGTATATATATTTTTCTGCATGTGGATTTACTCAATTAATAAAAAATAAGTGGTTTTTAAGAACCAGCTCTGCCACTCTTAGGCTGAAATCAGGCAGGCTCTTTCATATCAGTGTCTCGGAGGTTAATCTCTCTGAGCATCATCTTAAACTCCTTCTTATTCTTACCACTTAGATTTAGCAGCAGTTTGTGAGCTTTCCTTATTATCTTGTTAAATCAGTAGGTGAAAGCCTTTCAAGGCATCTCTCTTTTTAAACATCTTTTATTAATGTTAATATGCCAGATGGGACAAATTAAAATGGTTCTGTTCCACATGCTGCCACTACCCACAATCTCACCACATCATTTGCTGGTTGAGGAAGCATAAGAAAATGATAGGTGTAGTATATCCCTGCAATAAAAGTTCTGAAAACGCTGGTATTCCCTCTCTAGAATACTTTAAAAAAACAAACCTGAGTTTACCAAAGAAAGCTATTTCTGATGGTAAAGGAACATGGATTCTCTAACTAAAATAGTCAACATTTCTTCATATAAACACTAAGCCACCCTGTGAATAAGCCATGGAGGGTCCCCCCCCCGCAAAGTCCCCGAAAGCACAATTGGGGTGGTATTTTAATTTTTTTTTCAGCCCCTGAAAATTGTGCATCATCATCATTATTATTATTATTATTATTATTATTATTATGCTCTTCGCAGGTGCATAAGTGCGCACTTATGGCTATCCGATATGAGTAGTCTTGCCTGGTTAATTTCCTTGTCTGTTTTAGCTGTCAAAGGGAGGACAAGGCGAGACTGCATATTGGCTAATTTGCATACTGTTGCCAGGGACCAAGTGCCTAGCTGTCAATGGAAAAAAGCATCGGTAAAGGGCAAAAAAGCAGCGAAAGTAGGTGCACCAAAAGGAGGGGGGACATTATTATTACCACCTGGGCAATGTAATCCTCTTGATTTTAAGTGTTGAACTGACCGTTCTCAGTGCCCTCCACTTTTTTCAACACTTCCTGAGTTTGCAGCTACTCCAGAAAGGGGAGATATTAACTCCTCCCTGCTTTTTGGAGCAGTTAGTGCAGGTGCGCAAATTTCCCTTCCATTTATTTCCCAGCCTTTAAATTGGTGCCAATTTCCCCTTCATTTATTTCCCAGCCATCAGATTTGCATATATTTTCCCACCATTTACTTCCCAGCCATTACATTTGCATATATTTCCCAGTCCCAAAAAAATGCTCATTTGTTTAGAACTGGCAGGGAACTGCAGTAACCGCAGCAGCAAGTCCTCTGAAAAGGAGGCTCAAAAAGGAGGGGGGAGTTAAGATCTCCCCCTTTCTGGAATAGCTGGAGACTCAAGGAAGTGTTGAGAAGGTGGAGGGCACTGAGAAGTGTCAGTTCAACACTCAAAACTGAGAGGATTACATTGCTAAGTGGGCGATATTACCCCCACCCCTTTTGTATTTAATTAACTACTAATTTAGACTTGCTATACATCTTTTCCTAAATTTAAACTCAACCCAGTGTCTTTATCTTTCAGTGCCAGCTAGAAGGATTTTCACTTCTTCTTCTTCTTTTTTAATCCACTAGTTCTACCAAACTGCTCTGAATCTGATCTGCATGAAAATGACTTAGCATGAATATAATAGAAAAGGAAAGTGCAATTCCACTTTATACTATACTGTAGATGAGTGACATAAGGATTGTAAAACACAGTATGTGCAGTTCAAACTGCTAGAGGTATTATTACTGATATTAGTAATAATAATGGTAATAAAGTAATAAAAATAATTCTAAATACTAATAATTGTAATTATTAATAATAGTCAACAATTAATAGCATAATTCATAGAGACAGGATGTGTGTGTGTGTGTGTGTGTGTGTGCGTGTGTGTGTGTGTGTGAATGCACCCAGCAGTAGATACCGGTATATAGATGTTCAAAAGCATAGCTTTTATGAGATAGTCATAGATCTTCAGGCTGGGATGTATGAGAATTTTGTTTCAGTTCACAAAATATCCAAACTTGCCTCATTTGCAAGCCTGAATGCAAACAGGGGCGCATTTTTTTTAAAAAAATGTTCACACATCCAAACTTGCAATTGTGTTTGAAAAATGCATAGTTTACTGAAAAATACTCATTTTGAAATGTACATTAAAAAAAATAAATACACATTTTCACATTTTAGTCAATGGGGGGAAAGCACACTTTTGAAAAATGCACACAAAAATACAGACTTTTCCTGTTCAAATGAACTGAAAAAACAGGTTGCAAATGAAAATGGGAATGAGCTGAATTGAGCTTTGAAGTAAAGTTTGGAGAATTTTGGCAATCTCGAACATCCTTGGTTCTCCCATCCTGAGTTCTGCTTAGTACCATAACATGAGAGATGTACCATAATTAGGATCATTTTTTTCTCCCCTCAATGGCTTGCTTTTGCTCATGGTCAGACTGAAGCACATGCAGCCCTATGCTGAACCATACTCTAGGGCAGGGCTCTCCAACCTTGGGTCCCCAGATGTTGCTGGACTACAGCTCCCAGAATCCCTTGTCATTAGCCATGCTGGCTGAGTATGCTGCGAGCTGTAGGCCAGCAGCATCTGGGGACCCAAGGCTGGAGAGCCCTGCTCTAGGGCAAGGGTGCGGAACCAGTTTCAGCCTATGGCTGAATTCCATTTTGGATAAGCTTTCAGGGGTACATTCCAGTGGTGGGCAGGGAAAAAGGAAAAAGGATTGAGGCCAAAAATACCAGCATATTTTACGGTAGCTTAAAGCTCTTACTGCCAGGAACCAAGCTTTTGGAGAAGCATCTCAAACCCTATTTTAGAATGGGGGGCGGGGGGAACTGCACAAAAGCCAGGAAACTGCCAAACGATTGGTGGTTGGGGGAAAGGGGGTGCAGTCAGATGAAAGAGGTGTGGCCATTGGGAGAACCTTGGAAGGACAGATTGGGATCCCAGGTGGGCCAGATTTCACCCCTGGGCCTGAGGTTCTGCATCCCTGCTCTAGGGAATCTTATTCTAGACCAATGGATCCACTTTTATTCATATTCAGATGTGGACATGGATTCATGTGTCTCATATATACATGGTCTCTGTAAGAATAAGGTAAGATAAGAACAGTCACCTTACCTATTCTAGCTAGGTATACAGGCAGCAAGTCTATGGAAACTAACAGAGCAATACAGGCCTGTGGCTTACGCTGGCTCAGCTTGTCTGAGCGTGGAAAGCTAAGCAGGGTCAGGCCTGGATATTACTTGGATGGGAGACCCCTCCTCTAGTTTCCTGCATTGAGCAGGGGTTTGGACTCGATAGCCTTGTAGGCTCCTTCCAACTCTATTATGAAATCTATGTTTGTCCTGATGGGGAAATCTGCTGTAGAGCAACTGTGGCATCCAAAGTCCTGCAGGAACACAAGCACCCAGGGTGGGAGGAGTGTGTGTGTGGGGGGTGTTTTTTCATCAGTTTTTCTTCAGGCTGTTCAGTTTGAAAAATTTGTTTCCATCCCATTGAAAGCAATGCCAATCCTGAGCCCTGCCCTCCCACCTCTGGAATGCTCCATTTCTAAGTCAACCACTGGCTACTGCCAGAGGGACCACCAGCAGCAGTAGATTTATGTCTGTGGACCATCCTGAAAGCATAACTGGGGCTTCCAGGGTGGAGCTCCTCTCTGGTGGCAGAGGGGCACCTCTGTACTATCCTAACCCCCTCCAGCCAGAGCTTCTGGGGTTAAGATTGTGCTCTAAGCAGCCAAGAGCAGGCTGCTCTTTTTGCTATTTAGCTTACAGGCCCTTGGTTAGTTGCAGGACAAGAGAGCGGAGCTCACAGGTCACTGGTTAGCCCATATGGAGCTAGACTACAGCAGCAGGCTTTAGCTTTGCAACACAAATGTTGCAGTTCTGTGCACACTTACTAAGCATACTTACTATGCATAAGTGTGCACACTCACTAAGCACACATTGCTTCTTGGCCTTTTGGTTAAGATCAAATGTATTTTAGTACTAAGCACACTTACTTGAAATCGGTGGGACTTCGCTTCTGAGTAAACATGAATGGGATTATATTACAAGAGCCTAATTAGGTACTTGCTGGGGATTGTGATCCTAACAATGTGCTGCATTATGACTCCAGTAGGTTGATAGATTAAAAGAATAGCCATATGAACACTTAAGCAGCAGAATCATATGGAGTCAGGCCAATGGTCCATCTAGCCCAGTGCTCTGATACTGACAAGCCACTCTCCAAGGTAGTAGAACTGGTCTTTCCCAGTTCTACTACCTGAGATCCTGGTACCTCGTGCATGGAAAGCATGTGTACTTCCACTGAGCTATGGCCCTGCCCATCAAAAAGTTTCTTCTAAAGGTACAGAGCCAAATTCACCTTTGCCGAGTGGTCACAGTTACAGTTTCAGCAATATGTAGTCTAGAAATTACTTGGCATACAGTATATACAGATTCAGCTGGATTTATACAGAAATTTGATGCAAGGTTCTGTCCATCACTTGTTTACATTGCAAAGCATCTGATGACAGACGACAAAGTGCCTCATGATATCCTGATTAGTAAGCTAGCTAAGAGTGGGCTAGATGGAACAACTATCAGGTGGATCCACAATTGGCTAAAGAATCGGACTCAAAGAGTGCTTATCAATGGTTCCTTCTCAAACTGGGGAGAGGTAACGAGCGGGGTACCACAGGGCTCGGTCCTGGGCCCGGTGCTCTTCAACATTTTTATTAATGACTTGGATGAGGAGGTACAGGGAATGCTTATCAAATTTGCAGATGACACAAAGTTGGGTGGAACAGCTAATACTCTGGAAGACAGAAACAAATTCAAAGTGACCTCGATAGGCTGGAGCGCTGGGCCGAAAACAACAGAATGAAATTTAATAGGGATAAATGCCAAGTGCTGCACCTAGGGAGAGGAAACCAAATGCAGAGTTACAGAATGGGGGACACTTGGCTCAACAATACTACAAGTGAGAAGGATCTTGGAATTGTGGTAGATCACAAACTGAATATGAGCCAGCAATGCGACGTGGCTGCAAAGAAGGCAAATGCAATTTTGGGCTGTATTAATAGAAGTATAGCTTCCAAATCGCGGGAAGTGATAATTCCCCTTTACTCGGCACTGGTTAGGCCTCATCTTGAGTACTGCGTCCAGTTCTGGGCACCTCACTTTAAGAAGGACATAGACAAACTGGAGAAGGTTCAGAGGAGGGCAACAAGGATGATAAAGGGACTGGAAAAAAGGCCCTATGAGGAGAGACTGAAAGAACTGGGCATGTTTAGCCTTCAGAAGAGGAGACTGAGGGGAGATATGATTGCACTCTTCCAGTATTTGAAGGGATGTCACACAGAGGAGGGCAAAGATCTCTTCTCGTTCATCCCAGTTTGCAGGACACGGAATAATGGGCTCAAGTTACAGGAACCTAGATTCCACCTAAACATCAGGAAAAAATTCCTGACTGTCAGAGCAATAAGACAATGGAATCAACTACCTAGGGAGGTGGTGGGCTCTCCCAGTCTGGAGGCATTCAAGGTGCGGCTGGACAGACATCTGTCAGAGATGCTTTGACCTGGATTCCTGCATTGAGCAGGGGGTTGGACTCGATGGCCTTGTAGGCCCCTTCCAACTCTACTTTTCTATGATGATTCTATGTTTTTAAAAATTGATGTCTGCCGATAAGCAAGAACTGAAATCTAACCACAGCTCTAGAGAAATGTTTGTATTTATCAGAGGTTTCAATGTACACACTAAAAATGAAAGTCACATAACTTTTGCCTTAATTTCCAGTTCAGCTATGGTTAGGATTTACGCACACGCGCACACACACACACACACACACACACACACACACGCACACACACAGAGTGCAAGAGATCTGAAAATACCTTGCACAACCTCATTGCACTCAGTAGAGATGAGATATACTCCCTCCCTCCCAGAGATATTTACATGTATCAAGCATCACTTGTGTACATCCTGTAAAACCTGAAGCCTGAAGGCATGTACTAATAGGAATGGTTAATATAACAAAACCAGTATGTATTATTCATATTACAATATGATATGCTTAATCAGCAGTGACCTAGAAAGTGAAGGGTTGTGTGTTTTTTAATCATTCGCTCATTCTGATTTCTTGTCCTTCTTTGCACTCAGAGCAAGTCACAATTTAAAAGCCCATCAAGTATATGTATTCCCATACACACATGAAATCTGGAAGCATTTCAGATGTGTTAACTTTGGGGTCGGGTATAATCATAAGGAAAGAGCCAGGGTGCTTCCAGATGAGGCCTTTATCATGCTGTCACCCTGCCTCATTCCCAGAATTTTACAGGGGGTCCAGTCATTGCCTTCCAAGTTGTAGCCCTCCCATGTCTTTCCACTGCTTCTTCTGCCTTTTTCTTTAATGTGGCAAATCTGTTATGTAAGAAAAGATGGAATAGCTGCACAGTACCTTCTTGTGGTTAGTACTAGGACCCCTCTGACTGGAAGCACCCCAAGAGTTAAAGTCAAGAGGATATATTGAATGAGGAGAGCAGAGGAATAACAGCTGATTCACACATTCCTAAGATGCTGGTACCCCAGACATGTTGATTCAGACTTGAGATACCTTGTTTCTGTTATGTGCACCAGTGACACAGATGTTTGTGAGATCCAGGAATCCCTGCTTCATACATTGAATTAGAACTACAATCTATTGTATTCATGCTTTTGGAGTCTCAAGTTCTGATGAATGTCCAAAGTGGATCTAAAAATATAAGGTGAAACAAGAATTTCTGCTGTTATTGCTTAAGTGACAGGAACGCCACCAAAGCCCAGCTCGTTCAAATTAGACCTTTCCAAGGGTCATACTTTTATGGCTGTAACATTTACAGTGCAATCCTATACATGTCTGCTCAGAAGTAAACCCAACTGAGTTCAATGGGACTTACTCCCAGGTAAACGCAAATAGGATTACAGCCTTACAGAGCAATCCTACATACTGGGGGGGGGGGGACACACTCTGTGGCAGAGTATCTGCAACATCTTTAGCCCTGCTAGTTTACTACAGCCAGAACAGAAAGTGGGAGGTGTTTGCTCCTATTGACTCCAATGGGAGGGAAACGACTGTGCTAGTCCCAGGGCTGATGTAGATTTAGGGTGCAATCCTGTGCATGCTTAGACAGAAAAAAGTGCTACAACTCCCAGCATTCTTCAGCCAGCCATACTGGCTGGGGAATGCTGGAAGTTGTCCAGCTGCCATCCTGGACATTGGGATTCCTCCCTTAATCAATTTAACTGGTTAGATTAAACAACAAAAATATTTTGATTGGATAAAAAGGTGCCTGTCAATTAATTGGAAAGCACAAATACACACAGGCACACAACCAAATGATTTAAAACACAAGTAAAGTACTAAAAATACCGTGGATGGCAGTTCCACCTTAGGAGAGGCATTCCCCTATTTCTCACTCACTCATGGGAGGGAATACTGCTTCTACAATGGTGCCAGCTGTGACATACACATGCATCTAACAACAAAGAATGTTTTCCTCTGGAAGGACTGCTTTATTCAAGTGCAAATGTATGAAGAAGATTTAATCACTCAATGAATTGATTCAAACTTACATGACAAATTGACCAAGAGTTCCTTGACTGGGTGGCCCTACATATTTTAATTATATATTTCCACCTTTTGTTGGTGTTTTACTTTTCTAAGGTGGGAGACAATAGCCCCCACTTTTTACATTTTTACTTCTCCACTTTAATTTGATCCCCCTTTGCTCATCCTCTCCTCTCTGGCCATGCCCAAGTAAGGCTCTCATTGATAGCTGTATAGCAGATGGAGCTCCATGAACACGCAGGACCCTTTCTCCTTCGACAGATGGCAACAGAGAAGCCCCACTTGCATGCTGTTTTCAGCATCACATTCTAATACCTTATTCCTTTCTCCTGTATTTTGGGATCATGAGTTCCACCCATTTTGCAATAGGCATTTTGAGACTTTATTCCTGCAATTCATTCAAGCTATGCATGGCAAGCAATTGATTCAAGCAATAAAAAACATTTTCTAACTTGCTTATGCACTTGTCCCAATTTATTTATTTATTTAGTTCATTTATATACCGCTCAATAGCAGAAGCTCTCTGGGCGGTTTACAACAATTCACATAAACACTGGCTTCCCTATGGCCCTGCCTCCCCCCCCTCATCTCCCAAGGTTGGGGGGGCAGTCCAGCTGGAGCAGGCCCTGGTGTTCCTTTGCCTGCTCCTGCCTCCTTCACTCCGCCTTCTTTCCCACAGGGCCGTTGATGTCAGTTAGCCCTGGAGGGGCCATCCAACTGGAGCAGGCCCTGATCATGTTCCTTTGCCTAACTCATGTCGTAATAGATGCAAATGTTCATGCACATGTTAGGACCACATATCCTAAGATTTGTTCATCAACAACCATTTACTTCCGACATTTGTTATTACTTACTAATGAGTTCAGAAGAGAGTCACATTAAGAATCTATCTAGCATTCTTCAAGGCTGTGCTCATAGTTACCACTCAGGCATTTAAGAACTGACAGAAGGCAACTAATTTCATTATATGTAGCAAAACCAGTGGTAGCATGGAAGACTAGAGAAATAGAGGTAAACCTATACAGAGGGGGGCATTCTGGGGCAGGAAATGGGCTGTTACCACATCTGTTAAAGGTGCAAGCACATAAATCACATCACAGCCAATGCCCTGTAGAGTCTAGACTCTAGACCAGTGTTCTCCAACCTTGGGTCCCCAGATGTTTTTGGCCTACAACTCCCAGCATGCCCCAGCTAGGGGCATGCTGGGAGTTGTAGGCCCCAAACATCTGGGGACCCAAGGTTGGAGAACACTGTTCTAGGCAATGCTGAAGCCTACTAAGCTGGCTATAAATGTACAGTAAGCATGTTATGGCGATCACTTCCTAAGCTGCTTCTGTTAAACATACCACCATTTTTAAAATAAAATTGAACACGCAGGAATATATTAAACATTATCTTAAGAACCATCCCCCAGTGCCAGACAGAACCCTGAATTTAGAGCCGTACTAACATAATGACAGTACAGATGACTTGCCTTGTTGCTGGCTGAAAAGACATATCTTAATTAAGATAAAAATAGCAAATTGCCTAAATATTGAGCATATGCATGAGAATATATTGCTAGTGACTAATACATGCTTTTGAAAGCCTGGCTAAATTTTTTAAAAAATGTTTCTTCAATTAAAGTCTGCACTAAGACTAAAAAAAACTATATATATTTTAGAATGGCCTTTGTTTTCTTTCATTCCTAGCTATGTGTTTTCTTTAGTTGAGCTGTTAACGTCTATCCTATCCAGCATACTTAAGTGGCACACTGCTTACAGATGGTTGTTAGCGTTTGATTATTACTCATCCCCGATATGGCAATTTTAATGGATGGAGTGATCGGCAATTGTCACTCACTCACTCACTCAGCAACAAGCCTTCAGGTAAGTCATTGGGTTGGGTCCAGATCCTTGGTTCCACAAACGGAAGGACACTGCTCATGGAATGGGACTTCTGCATCCTCTCCTCCCCAGTGTAGCCCTCTGCACTATGAATGGGTGAATATGTGATGTTCGAGTTTGTGGAGGTTCTCTGAATCCTTCTTCAAAGCTCGTTTTACCTCCTTTGTATTCCTGAACACGAACAGGTTTTTTTTTCCAACTGGGAAAAATGCACATTTTCGATCAGTGTGTGAAAATGTGGGTTTTGGGGGGAAATATGCATGTCTGCATTTCTGCATGTGCGCATATGCACAAGTGCACATTTTCAGAAGTGTGCACTTGTACAAGTACACGCTTGCAAATGCAAGTTCGGAAAATTGCAAAATTTTCCCAAGGATTGTGTTCCTGCTTGCATTTGTGTTCTGGGTTGCGAATGAGATGTTTGCATGATTTGCAAACAAGAACATAATACTTATGCATGCTTACCCTGCACACACACACCTTCCAAATCTGCTCCAGGGGATTGAGGGACCCTCTGTAGGAGATTAGGGGGGCACAGTGGGGCTGCAGGGGAAGGAAGGGGACATGGAAGTCCCATTCTGCTAGAAATGTCTTTCTGCTGGCAGAACCAAAGGTCAGGATCCAAACCGATATTTGTCTACTTTTACATGTAAGGAAACAAGGCTGAGAAATAGTGGGCAGCCCAGGAAATCCATAAGGGATTTAACCACACTTTTACTGGGGCCCAGTTCATCAAATCTCATCCCAGTGAACCATGATCACTTTTGGAAGACATAGATGTATTACTGTCCTGATTCAGGAACAGACATCTACACATGAAAAGAGGTTTCCTTCATAGCAGAGACACAACCGTCCACATTCATTCAACCCACAGAGCTATGATGAGGATGCAGGATGAGTGTTTCCCAACAGCTGACAGGATCCATGAGGAGCTTCTGAGGAAAGCCTTGGCACCACTCAGCTGTTAAGCAAGGCAGCTGTTGAAATCAGGGAGAAGTCTGATTGACCCCATCAGGCAATTCACTGGGTCTGAAGCTTCTGTTCTCCAGCCCCAGAGAGAACAGGAGAGCATAGCAGCAGCCACACACCCTTCTTGGAGTGTTTGCGGTTTACTCAGTTGTGAACCATCAACTGGTATATTTCACTAATGGCAATTTACAGAGGTATTCAGCGTGAGCATTACTGCACAACTTCTGGCTGGCCTTGGTAGCCAAGATCAAAACTGTGGCCAAGACCCTGTCCCTTCCATTGTCACTAGCCTCAGACTAGCCTCCGCATGAACAATCCCCATCTTTTTCTCCCACCTTCAGTTCTGGAGCTGAAAAGGGTGGCAGCAAAGGTTTCTGTCTGGTGCTGCACTGCTGAGAAACTCTGGGTGCTTTGACTACACAGGCCAAAGAAGCCCCTAACATCCTTTTACCAGCTCTGGGGCTGAAAACTGTGGGGTGGGGCAGGAGGCTTGTTTGCTTCAAGAGTCTTGGCAATGCAGCAGCCAAAGAGCCACCATACAGGCCTGTGGCTCATGCAGGCTCAGCTTGTCTGAGTGTGGAAAGCTAAGCAGGGTCAGGCCTGGTTATTACTTGGATGGGAGACCCCTCCTCTAGTGAGGTTGGACTTGATGGCCCCTTCCAACTCTATGTGATCTATGAAATCTATAAGCCTTTTTCCAACTTTGGAGCTGGAGAAAGGGCCAGGATTGCCACTTTTATTATTTATTTATTTATTAAATTTTTAAATCGCCCATCTGGCCGGTCACCCAGCCACTTAACTGCAGGAGACAATTTGTGCCCCTTTAGGAAGCTACAAGGTTGGGCAGAAGGCAAGTGCAGCAAGTGAAAATGGGGAACCCTGAGCCAGGGTATGCAAAAATACCGTCGGCCAATTCTACTGCTATGGGATCTGGTGACATGGTGTTCACGAGTCACGACTTTGGAGCAGTCACTGAATTACACTGAGAAATAGCATGTTGTGTTCTGGTCCATAGATGGTCAGATGATGAGAGAGTACCTTTATACTTTAATCATCTCCTACACCCATGTACAGGAAATGTTAGCCCCATATAAGTTGTTAGAATAATATTCTTTTTTTAATGTGATAACGTCATTACACTAAACTGTTTCTTTCTGCAATAAAGTCATTTTTGAAATGCATTTTTGTTCCATATTTTGGAACATGGCTGATATCACATGGAGTTCCAAAAGCATCAGGACATTTAGAGCAAATCTTGGCTGAAATGCTCTGTGCCTGGCTATTCAAAAAAGAGATTTGTGTCATTTCCTCCCAAAACAGTAAGCTGGCCACGGTTGTGTGATAATGAAGATTTATCTTGAAACGTGGCTTTGTTTGGAGTTTGCCCCTTTCCTGTCAATCTGGTTTGAATTTGATTGCTTTGAAATCCCCTTGTAGAAGTGACAATACTTATCCTGCGAGATCTAAAAATCTATTGCCAAATTTTTATGATCCTTGATCTTCAAAATAAAACACAGTTACTTTTAAGCACCCCCCCCCTCACATTGGTATATTTGGCTTCATTGCATGTAATAGCAAAAAACCTGCTGACCACCAGGCTGGTCCTCAAAAGTATGCTGCATGGATGCACTGACAGGGGTTGCATGTGTGTGGCACATGTACGTCTGCTGCTGCATCCCTTTGATCTTCAATATATGGCTATTGCATCCCACATGTTGAGCAAACATATCTATATGGAGAGTGTGTATATACCCCACAGGACTGTGCGAGGGCCACGTTGGGGAATGGCAAGAAGGTGGAGTGAAACAAGAGCTGGCACTGCATGAGAAAAGTAGAGGTATGTGTTTGTTTAATCCAAACTCGTAGAGATGGAAAGAAGGGACTTAGAACAGCTCTACATATAATAATTGCGGTGGCAAACATGGACATTACACTGGCATTTCTTGCAGCAATCGCATACAATATGAAATGTGTACAATATCATACTCCCCTTATAAAAATCTATAGTGCGACCACACTTAGAATACTGAGTACAGTTCTGGTCACTGCACCTAAAAAGGGTATTGTAGAGTTGGAAAAAGGGCAGAAAAGGGCAACTAAAATAATCAAGGGGTTGGAGTAACTCCCCTATGAGGAAAAGTTACAGCAGCTGGGACTGTTTAGCTTAGAGAAAAGGTGAGTGAGGGGAGACATGATAGAGGTGTATAAAATAGGGAGACATTTTTCTCCGTCTCTCACAATACTAGAACCCAGGGTCATCCCATGAAGCTGATTGGTGGTAGATTCAGGACAGATAATAGGAAGTACTTCTTCACACAGCGCATAGTTAAACTACAGAATTCACTTCCACAAGATGTAGTGATGGCCACCAATTTGAATGGCTTTAAAAGGGGATTGGACAAATTCATAGAGAAGAAGGCTATCAATGGCTACTAGTCCTGATGGCTATATGCTACCTCTAGTATCAGAGACAGTATGCCTATGTGTACACCAGTTTTTGGGGAACATGAGTGGGAAGATGCTATTGCATTACTTGTGTGGGTTTCCTGCAGGCAGCTGGTTGGCTACTGTGTGAACAGAATGCTGGACTAGATGGACCCTTGGTCTGATCCAGCATGGCTCTTACGTTCTTATGTACATGTATTTTTAAGCAACTGTATACATGTGTGTAGGAACCCTGATTAGTAGATGTGTACAGTGCTGTTTAAAAATGTACAAAGGTACATGCATATATATATATATATATATATATATGTACATTTCAAATTATTATTATTATTATTATTGTTGTTGTTGTTGTTGTTGTTATTAATATTATTATTATGCTTTTCTCCATCAAAGATGGACACAAAGTGGCTCACAAAAATTAAATGAGAGAAAACAATAAACCATACAATTACACAACTAATAAAATACAAAATGCAAAACACACAGTACAATTTAATAAATGCAGAAGCAGCAAGAAGTAATACATCCGCACTTTACACATTTCATGTGGGCAATACCAGTGTAACTCCTGCATTTCCTGTAACAATTAGAACGTGTAGAGTTGCCTTTACGTACACTACAGTAATCAGTTATTTTGGCACCTGAAGCAGAAAATCCCATAAGTGCTTGTTCTCCTCCCTGGTAATAAAGATACAATAATAATAAATTAAATAACCAACCATTTGCAGCTCTTTCATAACACTGAAACTCAGCTGCCTGAGGTGGCTACTTCACTCTGACTAATGGTATTGGTGGCATTGACTGTGTATCGGAGATACCCAGGGAAGGCTAGCGACTCCTAATTTGGTGGGGCTTGTAATCCATTGCAGGTTTTATTTGGAGCTATTTGTGGTGCTTAACGCCTTCAATGGATTAGGAGCCCCACTAAAATAGGAGTCACCAGCCTTCACTGGAGATACCCCCTCCCCTTTCTCCAGCTTTAATGAAAGCTTCAGACTAATGGTGTAGGCAGTTTATTTGAAACACAATGTTCAGTTCAAGCATTTCATTGGTTTTCAGGAGATGCATATTTTACTTTCTCTGCATTGAGATGTTGGCTTGTTGTCCAGTGCAAACAAAACAAAACAGAAAATGCAGATATATAAAATGATTCTTCCTCGAGCCTGCAGAACACCACCACTGTGCAATGTTCCTCTGTCAATGCTCCTGTAATGAACTTCAAAGGCAGCCTTATTGCTTAATGTATTGATTGTGGTCACAGATAATTGCATTATGTGGGCATAACATACATGTGAATTACTGCGATAGTATGGACTGGCTTGCTGAAACATCCCTTTAATAAGAGTTCCTTAACCTACATTTTCAAGTAATTAAAATTTGGCTGACATGAATATTTGAGTGCACATTATTTGAGATTTTCTAAAATCATTTTGATTTGATTTGAAAGCTGAACTCCCATGCCAATAAAATAAAATAAAATCTCAAATGAAACCTGCAATGAGATTTTTTTAATTTTTAATTTTCCTTATACATGAATTCAGGTATTATTGATGCTGTTATTGTTGTTGTTGTGATTTGAGTTTGCAGCATCTGTGCAATTTCTGAACTTTTCTTCAATCTCAGAAGAGTGATCAAAGCACTTGTGGAGCTTCCATTCAATCAGTGCTAATGGGTGGGGGGGGAAATCCCTCATCCAAGATGCTATCCAGGTGAATCTTCCCTGCTCCTAATCACCTAATAGGTATGGATTGGGGGGAGGATATGGAGAGATGGGAACAGGTGGGGGCATGGCATGGCTTTTGGTGGCTCCCTGCAAGTTCTCAATCAGCAGATTTATCCTTTTGGGTCACCCACACTGTTCATCATACAGTCAGCTTCAGGTTGGCTAGGCTGAGGTGGTGCATGCAGGGGTGAACTGACTTGAAGGGAGGCTGCTCCTCTCTGGTGGTCCACATACAGCCTGTATCAGGTGAAGGCTACAGGAAGCATTTCAGTTGGTATGAATTGGTAACTGGATGCACAGGATTTAGAAGAACCTAGTGTACTCTGTGCTTGCTGGAGACTCAAATTTCAGAATTCGAAAGACCATCCTGTTCAAAATAGGAAGTTGTAATACACACAGCATAAGCTACTATTTCCACCAATTATTAATAAGTGTGTGTGTGTGTGTGGGGGGGGATCTTTACATCAGCTTCTAGGCACCTCTTCCCTCTTTCTCTGCACTTGTATCTCCTTTTGACTTCATTATTCCATCTTGTATAGAAGAGCTTTCATGTACCTATTATTTGCACTTTCCAAGGCTGCTGCATTTTCTTTGAAACTCTCAATTGTATTTTATATTATTAACACAATGCCTTGCCATCAGTGGGAGGCATATATCTGTAAGATAAGACGTGGTGTGTTGCTAGGTGTAATGGCTTTATTGTGCACTGCAGCAGTGCGGAAATGTGCACTGTTTGAAGTTAGGCATGGCACAGGCACTGAACTTTGGCTCACTTGCAATTTATAGCCTGTCCAAATCCACTTACATTACAGGTAGTGCAAGACTCTTCTGACATCCCAGGCCACTAAAACTCTATGAATGACTGTCCAAGAACAGAGACATTCATGCATCAAAATTTAAGGGTGATGTCATATTTATACTAGCACACATGCTTTACATGTGGAGGATCCCCAGATCAATCTCTGGGATTTCCAGTTAAATTAAGTAACCAAGCTACTTAAGTAAGAAGACCCAAGGAAGTGGTCCACTGGGGTGGCCACTCACACATCATTAAAAAAAAGAGGATAGAGGAGGACATATATTGGTATAAAATTTGCACATGCTATTTTACATGAATTGATTCAAATCTAGGAGGAATAATTACTATCACTTAATTATCTATTACAACTCCCCATAGTGGGGAAGACTATGAGCAGGTCCACTCAGCTGTGTGCTGGCTCAGACAGTTGTCCGGGTGTGAACTGTGTGATGGGCATCTTCACCTCCCTGCTCTCCTTGCCTTATAGTTCTTTATCTTCAAATTGGACTTGAACTGGACAGCCCTTCACATAGAGGATACTTTCAAATAAAAGATTGTCCTCTGTAAAGTAAGACATATGGACACCCTAGTTATTATCCATCAGGAGTGGATCAGGGATAGGTGCGCTAACTCACTAAGGCAATTTCTATGATGACCTTGAGGAATTCACCGCTAGTAGAATAATTAACCTAATACTGATGCTTATGTAGTCAAAGCCCCACCAACCACACAGAAGAGAAAAGTATTGGCAGACTCAGAGTAACCCTGAGGTACGTACAACTTGTAGGGATGTGCGAGGATCTCGATAGAGGGTAGAAGCAGGGGTGAACTCACCCTGCTCGACCCCCCCCCAAGCCCTGCAGCACTTACCTTTTCCCCAGCTCGGCACAGCTCCCCAGAGAGGAGTCGGGGAGAGGTACTTCTGGGTCCCCATCGCTGCGTTGTTCACATAAATACCTTAAAACGGAGGTGACCCGGAGGTGACGCAACAGGTCCCGGTGCTATTCCAGGAACTGACGCGATGGGATGTGAAAAACAATGTCAATGGAGGCTCAATGTCACCGCGCGAGGAATCAAGCGGTGTGGGTGCTCACTGAGCACCCGGCGAGCACCAAACCAGGTACTCGAACATCCCTACGAGTACAAGTACAAAAAAAATCTGCAGAAAAACTGCAGAGTCCCATAGATATAAAAAGGGTAGAATGAACTATATTTTTGTCTGGATAGGTCATTTCCTGGTTCACACTCAGAAGTTAAATGTTCCCACTAACAGAGATGACGAGAGCTGCTCATAGACATGAATGGAGAAATCCAAGTTTTTAATGTAGCTGAGGCTGGGCACAAGCTGAGATTGGGCACCTCACCCTTCCCCAGTTATGCTCAGTGGCCACATAATGGTGGCTGACTATTGGATAGAAAAACTGGAAAATGTGGGAAGGGATGGAACGGGGTAGCTGGAACCTTGAACAGAAGCACTTGTTGCAGGCCCCCATTTGTCTAATCTAAAGAAAGATCAACAACATTGGTTTCTAATGGACCTGGAATGGCCAGTTTGGACAGTTGGGGGATCCATTAAATGCTCAGAAATTCAGGGGAAATAAATCTGCATCATCACTGTTGTCCTCATCACAACTTTCTGAGCTCATTTTCAATTTGTGGTGATGGTGTGTGTGTGTGTGTTTGTGTGTTCAGGGAAAGTGCACAAGTTCTCTTGATTTACCCTCTCCACATTAAAACCACAACACTGAGAATTGTGACACCTAAAAGACTAACAGTTTTATCATGGCATAAGCTTTTGTGGCCTAGGGTCCACTTCAGCAGGTGCATAAAGTGTTATCCACAGTTGGCAGGAATGATCTCAGGGCACATTAAGGATGAACAGGTTTACTGTACAATAGGCTTCCATGGACTTTATGTGTATGTTACCTTCTGTCGGCCTATATATTATACAGTCACATATATCTCTCTCACACACAGGCTGGCATAGAGAAACACCTTTGAAAATAGTGAGGCCAAGAGGTCATGAAATATGGGGGGTAAAGTTGTGACAATTCTGTAGCCCTGTGAAGATATTATTAAGCGTGTAGTTCCTACACATGAGGAGGCAGAGCAGGGATGAGTGCGCTAGCCCCATCTCCCCCTTTGCCAACTCCCTCATTGTCCTCCATGCCTAGAGGTTGGCTGCCTGGAGTGGGGAGCCTCAGTTATTCAGGGAGGCTCTCCACGTGATTTAGAACCATGGTTTTCCTGCCCTCTAAATTGTGCAGAGAGCCTCTAAGGATGGAGGAGGTTCCCCGTTGCAGAGAGTCACCCTCTTTGTATGGAGGGTGACAAGAATGGTGAAAGGCGGAGCAGAAGTGGAGCACTCATCCCTCTCCCTCCTCACGTGTAGGGACTACACACTTTAGAAATGCCTGCATAGGGCTTGTGCAAAGCTTAAATGTATGCAGCAGCTCTCTCCAACCTGGTGCTCTACAGATGTTTTGGACTTCAGCTCCCATCAGCCCTAGAAAGCATGGGATGCTGGGAATTGTAGTTGAAAACATTTGTAGGGTACCAGGCTGGGGCTAGCTGGTTTTTAGGGATGGGACAATCAGCGAGGCTCGAGCCCATCAAGGGTCTCTGATTCTGACCTCAAAGCTCAGTTCGCCTCATTCCCATTCCCCAACGAGGGCTTTTTTCTCTTTTCTTCAAATGGGTAAAGTGCACATCTCAATGGGCACTGTGCACAGTATTCAAAAGTGTGCACCTAAATCCTTACTCCTTCTTCTTCTTCTTCTTCTTCTTCTTCTTCTTCTTCTTCTTCTTCTTCTTCTTCCAAAAAGGGCATTTTCAAATCAAAAGGCACATTTTTCTAACAAACACATTGTTTAAACATAATTGCAATCTCGGAAATAAGTGAGGTCCAGCTGAAAAATGCACTCCTGTTCATGTTCACATTCAGGGTTTCAAATGGGGCAAGTTCTGACACTTAGGGCACAATTCTATACATGTTTAGGCATTGAAAAGTCCTACAACTCGCAGCATTCCCCAGCCAGCATAGCTGGCTAGGGAATGCTGGGAGTTGTAGGACTTTTTTCCTGTATAAACTTGCATAGGATTGTGCCCTTAATGAACTGAAACAAAATTCTCATACAACAGCAGTAATAGTAACAGGAGACAGCACAATCATCCTCACTTTGCTGTGCTAAATGTAACACCTACAGAGGCCACATTGCCTCCTTCCCCTACACACACACACACACACACACACACACACACTTTTAGTATTTTTACCCCACTCTTCACTCAACAAGCCTCCCAAGGCTTACATAAGATCAATAAAAAGGATACCAAATAATTAAAACAGCAAAAAGTGTACGTGGGCTTTAAAATGGCCTATTTAAAGAGGTGATGCAGATGACATTACACTGCAGTGGTTGCTGCTTCTCCTCTTCTTCCTCACAATGGGCCATTGGCTCGGATGGCCTCAGAGTGGGGGAGGGGCCCACTGCAGCAGCAGGTGGAGATGGTGATGATGCTGGCCATTTGCCTCACTGGCTGCTGCTTCTTCTTTTCCTCACAGGACAGGGGGAAAATGGGACCCAGCCTGACTGGTGACGCAGCAGCAGGTAGAGATGGCAATGATTACGTTTTAATTACATTTTTAACTCACCCTTCTTCCAAGGAGCTCATTGCGGTGTACATGATCCCCCCCCTCCCCATTTTAGCCTCAGAACAAGGCTGTCAGGTCGGATATGCAGAGAAATTGTGATGGGCCTAAGAACACCCATTGACCTTTATGGCTGAACAGGGGTCAGAAATTAACTTTTGTGGCATCCAACACTCTAAGCCAGTGTTCTCCAACCTTGGGTCCCCAGATGTTTTTGGCCTACAACTCCCAGCATGCCCCAGCCAGCATAGCTGGCTGGGGCATGCTGGGAGTTGTAGGCCAAAAAACATCTGGGGACCCAAGGTTGGAGAACACTGCTCTAAGCACTATGCCACTCTGGTTCTTTGCTCTTGAAATGCTTTATAAGCAATATATAATGTTATTACCTCATATTCCACACACAGCACAGCCCCCAGCAGATATTCCCCCTAAGCCTAAAAAGCCCCAACTGCTTCAGACTTTCTACATAAGGAAGATGATCCATTGCTACTGAAATTTTGCGTTGTCCTTTTCTGTACTTTCCAAAGCTTTACCATATCCTTTTTGAGATGGGGTGACTCATCTCTGGCCTCCTTAGTCTTCCTGTTGCAAGATTTCTCTTTTATGAAAGTACAAATTTCAGCAGCCTCCAAAGTAGATCGCAGTGTTAGTAGCACATTAGTCCTACTGACTGAGGAATGGAAGGATAACTTTTATTAGACCAACTAACCTTTAAAATGCTCATTAATAATGGCTCACAGGGAACAAAACAGTTTGAAGCTGCCATTTTGGGTTTGCCAATTCTATCAGTCTCCCCGCGTCACTCTGCCCCGTTCCCCATCCCCTATCTGAGGGAGCAATCCAGTTCCATTAAAATCTGTCAGAGTTCTGCCAGGGATTTCAATGGGACTGAGGACTGCACCCTAAATTTCATGCATTTCCCTCAAATAGATAAATGTGCCTGGCTAGTGGGTGTGTGGTAACACACTGCCAGGCAAAAACTCATAATTCAAATGCCATGCTGAGTCCCAAGCTGGCAAGGGTTGAGAGCCTGTGAGAACAACAAACTTAGCAGCTGGTGGAGAGAATGTCTCACCCATTAATAATGACTCACTCCAGCCAACTCAAACTAGATCACTGACAAGCCATAATTGATCAGCAAGACATGCCTGCCTGGGTGCATAGATCTAAAAATGGCAGGCTCCAATAACATCTCAATAATCAATATCCATCTGTCGTTCATGACTTTATCTTGTAGCAATTGCAGAAGAGACAAGAGCATGGAGTTGCTTTCTCCATGCGCTCATTAGGAATGCAAAGGTTTAGTCGCTAGTGGAGATGTTAAGGTAATTAGTGGGGGGGAATGGAAGAAATGTACGTTGCTATAGCAATACATTCATCATGATCTACTGCATAAACACCCAGATTAATTTACAAGATGCCAGATAGACATCTGCATGGTACTTGCAGACACCAACTTATTTGCTTTTATTAAGGCTTAATCATCGACAGTAGAGCTTTCAAGGTATGTGTGCTATCACTGTCAATCATAGAGAGATGCCGAATGCTTTTAAGGGCAAAATCATTAAGGCAGCAAACAGCTTAAGTGCTAGGTTGTGCACAACTCGTCTCTACAGGGATCAGAGATGCTTGAGGGAGGGGGTACTAGAATGTCTCTACCAAGGCTCCTCTTGCAAATATTGCAACCCTGGAGTGCTGGAAGGCCATTCAACCTTGCCATATGTTCTGTATATGAAGCGGGGGATGGCAGTGACAGTGATAGAGCACCAGATGCCAGCTATGTCCCTTCAATACTTCATCCTTGGCTAATAAAGCTAATGATGTTCTATGTGATGCTCAAATGTCCTGAGCTGACAGATGTTAGAGCTCTACCTTGTTCAGGGAAAGACACACTTTTAATGAGAAAGAGAAGTATAGGGCAAAAAAAAAAAAAGTTTAATTCAGTGTGACATTACAGTGGCCATTTGGTATACAAACAGGCAGGTGGTGGAAGCCTTGAATTGCCATATGTTGCATGGGTTTCAGTAGTGCCTTGAGCTTCTGAGTAGCAAGACTGAATCAGATGGAGTGTTGTGCCTAAGAAAAGTGGTACTGAATATGATACTGTTGGAGTTTTACTTCTTCCTACTGGTGGCACCTGGAGCCTATGTTTGCTACATCACAAGACACAAGGTAACACTCAGAAAAGAGCTGTGGTCCATGGACAAATTCTTGCATCCTTTTTATTGGCCAAAGTCAGACCTAAGGGATGGACAATTGGTTTCACTTTCCCCAACATTCAATCTCTCCCCCCCTTTTAATCCCATGTTCTTTCCATCCCATTTATAAAGAAATTTGTTAAGCTTGGTAGGTTCTTATGAAACACACACAAGAATCGAACAAATTGTCACTCATCTGCACCAGCCAAATTCGGTAGGTACAGCTGTTCTCAGCATGGAGAGGACCATATTGCACTTGCTGGCCATGTAGCTGTTAAGATAAGAAGCCTGTCAGAAAAAAAGGTGGAAACCTCAATTCAGCATGGTTGAAGAAACAGGGATTCAAAGCCAGACCATTAAGACCTAAGCCCTTTGCCTGAATCCTCTGGATGAATCTTTCAGTTTTGCTTTCTCCTACATTCTTGTTTTGTTTTGTTTAACTCTCAAGTTTTATCTAGCCTTTTTATGAAGAAAATTGTGAATGTTGGTATGTTCTTATTAAAAAAACAACTGAGCAAAATTCTCACCCATCCCTAGGCCAGCCTGGGCCATGCTTTAATATACAGAGTGGGCATTTTTGTTTGCAATTTAGTATCTCCTTAAAAAAGTAAGCAAACAATAAAACTCAGTATGGACATTCAGGGTAGAATTCTACTCTTTAGGACAGAAAAGAAGCTCATTCCACATACCTGTTTGTAAGTAGGCAGGAATGACACTCACTATCAGTGTTCATACAGCATGAAGCCAAAATACCCTGGATCATTCATGATCTGGCTTATTGTGAAAATGCTGTGTGCTGACCATGCAACCTGTTCACTCCCACTTTGCTTCTTACACTACAGTAACTGCTAAACAAACCAGGTAGGTTTACTTAAGGTGTTGTCAAGCTGGTATTCCTGGCTTGTCACTCCCTTGACAAACCAGAATCACAAGCCAGGGTTTTTGTCTTGGTTTCCAGTTCCTTGCTTGTTTGGGAGTAACAAGCCAGGAATCCTGGTCCAGATGACACACTAAACAAACCCTTCCTAGTTTGTTTAGCAGTCAGTGTAGTGGAGAGGAACAAAGTGGGAGAGAACAGGCTGTATGCATCAGCACACAGCTAATTTTGGGCACAAAGCTCCCTGGGTGACTTTGGGCCAGTCACGGTCTCTCAGCCTAACCTACCTCACAGGGTTGTTGTGAGGATAAAATGAGGAGAATTATGTAAGCCGCCTTGGGTTCCTTGCAGGAAAAAAGGTGGGGTATAAATATAATAAATAAATAAATAAATAATTCAAGATAAGCCAGAATTCTGGCTTATCATGCCATGCAATCACAACCATTATGATCAGTCTAAGAGAGTTTTACTGGAAGAAAAGCACTGGAAGACAGAGATAATTTCTGCCAAGAAGGCAGATTGAAAGGAATCCAGTCAAACACAAAAATAGTATTCTGTACATGTGGGATAGCTGCATGATTACACAATGTTTATCACATATATGTTGATTGAAATGTTTATCATATATATGCTTGCACAATATTTATCCTTATAACAACAATGCAAGGTATGGCCCCGGCATAAGCTCTCTTGCCGCCTGAGGTGGAAGTGGAGACCTAGGGGTGTGTGATGCTTGAAAACTCATTCAGACATCATTCCGTTTGAGCTCAATGGACTTTTGACACATTTCTGACTCAATGGCCAAAAGCAGGCAGAGTCGGGAGTTTTCTTTCCGGCGTCTGCAAAATTGCTTGAAATATTTGTGCAAATTGTGGAGCTGAGAATTGTGTATCTCTAGCGCAATTTGCACAAATTGGGGCTGACTTGTTAGATTTGAGTCATTGTTCTTGTTGTTCTTGTTGTAGCATTTAACATGAGAAGTATGGAAGCATCCTCCTCTCACTGCATATGCACACACTCCACCTCGGTCACCTTGAATTTTCTGACAGATTTGTGCACAGTTCAGTCCTCCACTCCACAATTTACACAAATTGGCACAAACCCCTGCAATTTGCCCAAATTCATGCAATTTGCATAAATGTGCAGAGTGGAGGCCTAAATTTTGAGCAAATTTTCCTGCCTTGGAAAAAAACAACACGCAAATTGTGGCCCATCTTAAAAATGGAAGTCCGCGTTCTGGTCAACTCGTGTCAGATCAAGTTGGCACCAGTGCAAGGCTGATGGAACAGAATCTGCAGGGCCGAGTTGAGAAAATCCATCAGATTTTCACCCCTCCTATCAGATTCCTCACACATCCCTAAGATCACATGCCGCCGCCGCCACCCTCACATTGCACCCCTTGCCGCTGCATCATGCCCCCCCTTATCTTTGTCACTGCTGCATTGCACCCTTGTTTGCCTTGGCACATGGAGAACCGCATGTCTGGAAGAAGTGGTTGTGGGGCTCTTGCAAGAACCATGTGAGACCCAGGCATGCTCTTGTGAGAGCCCTGCAACCACTTCTTCCAGCCACATTGTTCTCCATGCGATGAGGCAAATAGAGGGTGGGCAACTACTCTAGAGACCCCACCAGCCATTCTCTCACTGTGGCAAATGCCACAGCAGGAGAGTGGCTGGCAGGGCTCTCTAGCACATCTTCTAGAAGTGGTGGGGCAGTGGCAGTGGTGGCAGGCCCTCCTGGGGGGTGGAGGGGCAGCCATGTAATTCACTGCTCCTCCCACTCTGCTACCTGATGCCGGTGCCTCACCTTGCTTCATGAGAGAGCCGGCCCTGGTGAGGTAGGTTCGGTTGAGAGAAAGTGACAACCCAAGGTCTTCCAGTAAGCTTAGGGCTGAACAGGGTTTTGAACCCAGGTTCCCCCTAGTCCAAGTCCAACAGGCTTGGATTCAACATGAAACTGGCTCTCAACTGGAGGTAAAAGTACAATGTAAATTGACTGCAGTATTCTCTGCTAAGTTGTTTCCTTGACTTTGTGAATTCTCCAAACCATTGTGTGTGCGTGTGTGTGCGTGTGTATTCAACTAGAAAAGTCCCCCCCTCCAAGAAGTGGCTCACTCCTGTACCCCTATTTCTATTCCCCTCTGGTTACAAGAAGGAAAATACATTTTCACAAACTTAGAGTGCTTTTCTTTATTATCCCCAGTCAATGTACAGTATATAAAGAGCAGTTCCTCATAGGTTTACTTCCATCTGTCAGTGGCAGAACTGATGCATGCAGGGAAGAAAACTTTGGAGCTGGAAGATTGCAGTCCTAACCATGCTAATCTGAAGGTTAACATCAGTATCCACATTACTGAAATCAATAGGACCTTTTTAAGCGAAAATATTTTAGAATGGGAGCATTAATGTGAAATATACTATTATTTTTCTTCCTGAAATTTAACATGTGAGTCAAGCTCACCCCAACCCCCCTGCAGCCTGTTGCTCTGGGCCAAATTAGATGAGCCAGGGACAGCCACATTGTTTATTAATGTGTCTGTGCCATTCACATGCAAAGTATGGGGTGAGGTGAGAGACCTAATTGTTACAACAAAAGGTGTGTGTGGGGTGTGTGTGTGAGGGGAGTTGACCCTTTCATACCTTACTTTGCTATTGGCTGTCACTTCAGGACCTAAATCACATGTAACTGTTTTAGGGCTAAAATAATCACTTGTAGATACAAATGCAACCAGGGTGGTGTGGATACATCACTAATCTGGGGATAGACACACTTGCATGGTCATCCTCACACAGACTTGTGATTTTGCATTCAGACATTGTGTGAAGTAGCTGAGTAGGGTTTTTTAGGGCAAGGAAAATGAGGTATTATTTGTGCAAGCGAAAGAAAATGCTGTTTCCACTTGTGTAGTTGGGGGCACCCCATGAAGCTGATTGGTGGGAGATTCAGGACAGATAATAATAAGTACTTCTTCACAGACCGCATAGAACTATGGAATTCACTTCCACAAGATGTAGTGATAGCCACCAATTTGGATGGCTTTAAAAGGGAATTGGACAAATTCATGGAGAGGAGAAGGCTATCAATCTCTATTAGTCCTGATGGCTATATGCTACTTCCAGTATCAGTGGCAGTATGCCTATGAACTCGAGTTGCTGGAAAACATGGGTGGGAGGATGCTTTTGCACTCATATCCTCCTTGTGGGATCCCGTGGGCAGCTGGTTGGCCACTATGTGAACAGAATGCTGGATTAGATGGACCCTTGGTCTGATCCAGCATGGCTTTTCTGTTCTTAAACCACAAGTAGATACAGTACAGTGGATTAAGAGCCTCATGTAAAAAAAACCCTCTCAGTTTCTTGGCCAAGTTACTTATCTCTGAGCCTCATTTATATTCCTTCTGTGAAATGGGTGTTGGAACAGAAAACTGTGGGCTCGAAAGAATGGTTTTGGAGTTCAGACCCCAGCTCTGTCTTGTGCTGCTTAGGTTCTTGGGCAAGTTACTTTACTTTTAGTCCCACCAGTTTGCCTTCTGAGAAATTGGTGTTTTGTGACTAGCCATTCCCACCATGGCAGCCATTTTGTGAAAGAGCAACCTCCCCCATGGCAACTATTTTGTGAGAATGTTCACAACACTCTCAACATTCCAAATGTGCCCACCAACCCAAAAATGCTGGAGATCCCTGCATTGGACTAATGAGCTGGGAGCCAAGAAGGTCCTAGTCTGAAATCTCAACTTAGCCAAGAATTCAAAACAAGCTGCCATCTCTCATCTTCAGTTTCCCAACCATAATGGGGAGAATAAAATACTGGCATACTTTACAGGATTGTTGTTTGAATTATTGTTACATATACCTAAGGAGAGACTATACTTCTTCTACTTCCTGTTGTTGTTGTTGTTGTTATTCCCCTGGGTTATCAGCCAATTTGATGTTCCTTTTCAATTCCAAATATGGCAAGCAATTGGTCAGCTCCAGAGCACAAGGGAAATTCATGTACCCAGGCTTCTGTGGTATTTCCTAGTTTAGTTCTATGGGTTTGGTGGAGAGTACTCACTATGTGAGATGACCTTCCAGCTTGCCTGCCCTAAGACCAAGCAGCAGCAGGAGTCAAGGTAACTTAATGAGAACCTTCCTTATTCATGACCAGAAATCAACCAACCCACCCAACAGCTTGCTATGCAGACTGACCTTCAGTTTTAACTGGGTCATGGAGAAAACCACATTCACTGAAGAAGGAAGGGGAGATGCTATTAAAACCCAGGTAGGTCTCTTAAAGAGACAGATCACAGTCATGTACTACAGCTTCCTGGTGGAGATTTTATGGTGGTGCAGCTCCACACTTTACACCTAGCTCCTTTGTATGCTTACTTTTGAAGTAAACATAGATCATAAAGTTGGAAGGCGCCTACAAGGCTATCGAGTCCAACCCCCTGCTCAATGCAGAAAACTAGAGGAGGGGTCTCCCATCCAAGTAACAACCAGGCCTGAGCCTGCTTAGCTTTCCACACTCAGACAAGCTGAACCAGTGTAAGCCACAATATATTGCATGTTCTGACATCTTAAAGAGACAGATCACAGTCATGTACTACAGCTTCCTGGTGGAGATTTTATGCTGGTGCAACTCCACACTTTACACCGAGCTCCTTTGTATACTTACTTTTGAAGTAAACATGCATTGAAGAATTGCAGCCATGCAGTGCTATCCTGTACATGTCTACTCAGAAGTAAGCCCTGCTGAGACTTACTGCCAGGTAAGTGTGTATTGGATTGCAGCCTTAGTTCTTTTACAGCACAATCCTATCTGCTTCTACTCTAAAATAAGTCCCATTGAGTTAAATGGGATTTACTCCCTGGTAAGTGGTTTTAGGATTGCAGTCTTAAATGCAGACAAACATTGACCATATTTTGTGTGCATATGATATAAATAATTGCAAACTTTAAAACCAAAGCAAACTGTTCGATTGCTTTTGCCAAGTGTAGTTTACTTGGACTGTCAATATATTGCGTATTACCCAGTGGGGCTTTTTTTTTACTGGGTATTGTGAATTAAATAAACCAAGACTGAACACATGTCTTAAAACCACAATAGTTTATTTATAAGACGAAAGGCAGCCCATCAAACTTTCCACAGGAATTGAAAAAATTCATAATGGACTGAAAGCCTTTACTTTCTTTCCATTCATATAATTTTGGTTTTGGCTTAACACTTAACACAATATTCAGTTCAAAAGACTATGCCTTGCATTTAAAGTAAACAATGACTGTTCTGCACAGACTTGTAATTTTTCTTCTCCTGTCCTTTAGCATTTTCTCTTAGCCTTCCAAAGGGCTGTTTAACTAACATTTATGCCCGCCCTATGCCAACCCAAATGCTTGCTTTTCTAATTGTTGCTTCGTATGAAACAAATCAAGCCATAACCTTTTTACTGACTACGGTTTGCATTTGTGTTATTGATTCCCCTTCCCACAAAAACTCTTCAGTGTAAGAAGTGTGTGTGTGTGTGTGTGTGTGTGTGTGTTGTAAGAGGGAACCAAAGGAATACAGATAATGTAAAAGAAAAGAGCCTCCACGTCTAATCACATGGTTCTGGTATGATGAAGAGCCATAGTTTTGAAAGCAATATTGATATACTTGGTCTAATTTATACTGGAATTTTATGCAGAATACAAAAAACTCTCTCTACAATCAAGTCTCTTACTACTGAGAACTCATTTAGCATTTCACAAACATTGACCAATTTTATCCCTGGGGTACCGCCACTGAATTAAATGAATTAGGCCAAGTGTTTAATTAACTGCAAAAATTTGGCAAGCATGTAAGTAGTTGGCACCACACTACAGCATGTATAATGCTATACATATACCAAATTGCATTTATCAAGAACCTTTTTACTATGCCAGTTAAATATATGAAAACTTACTTCCTTATAATATAGGCATCTTTGAGAAAACCTAATGACGTGTTAGGTGTCCTAACAAAGGTGTTAATTTATACCATTTTGGGAGGATGGCTAGAATAAGATGAATGCCTCTGCCATTCGTATGTAATTTAGTCCTTCCAAACACATTCGCAGAAGTCTCTGTACCACTTCATATACTTTCTATTCTGTGACAGATACTCCCAAATTAGGTACACAGTAATCTCAGTGTCCACAATTCAGAATTATGTGTACACAAGGGCTTCCTGTTTTCTTTCATGTCTAGGAAAATACATTTCCCACTTGCTCATGCCAAGTGTTTCCTTTCGTGAACACAGATGGAGACTCGGAAAACCATTATATGCAAGTGGATGCATTCAAATTAAATGAAGTGTGTGGTTGCTTGCTTTTGGGCACAGGGAATTGGGAGGTGAGAGGATGAGGGAGCCACTGGGATGAAAGTAACGGTGGCCGTGGTGTAGTGGTATATTCTGAAGTGCAGGCACTCATCATGGCGGTCCCCAATGCCTCACCACCAAGGAAAGTCCAAATATTCAGGTAGTGGCGTTGAGCCATATCAACAAACTAGTTCTAATCATTACTCTCCACCAGGAGTAGGTCTTTTGTAAAGTGAATGGGTCTTCACTGCCTATTCTAGACCTAGATACTATTCTTGTATGTTCCATTACAACAAGGAACAATACATTGTTGTTGGGAAAACACATTCCCCCCACAACTATTGTGAGATTTGCAGGTAAGCTCAGAGGGAATAGGGAATTCTGAGCGGGCGGCGGTGGATGACATCAGAGTCCCTGCTAATAAAAACATGCCGGTGCTGCATCCCTGTGAGCTCTGGCTCCACTACACCACTGATGAATGGGGAGGAATTAGGTGCTGAAGGTGCAGTGAAGGCAGTTGTAGAAGGGTATCCGAAAGAAATTGAATGTAAGCTGGCATTACACTAGATCCTATCAACTAGGTTTGGACTGCGGCCTCCGTGCTTCATCATAGTGAGGCTATTGGTTGCTCAAGTCTTGTGTTATTCTTCGTATAAAACTGTTCCATCATCTATTCCTTTCCTTCTTCCCTGTTTCTGTCACCTACCCCTCAATTCCTTCCTCATTAAGTCACTACCATTTCATTTTCCTTATCTCCTCTTCTGTTACCTACCCAAAGTGTTAATGGTGTGTTTGTGTGTGTGTAGGGGGTGTATAATGGAATGAGAAGTGTGTACAATTTGTGAATTGTGTGAATGATGTTATGTGTACGTTGGAAGAAAAGGCAACATCCAACCAAAAACCTATCCTCAATTTTTCACGTGTTTCCATTTTTATCTCCTAAACCTATATAGCCAGTTCTAGCACAGCATCACACGAAAGCCAACTTCTCAACACTGCATTGGGTTCTTTGCTTCCAAACTGTTAATTATGAAGGAGTCTCTCTCGAAAGAAACAAAAGCTCTCTGACTCAGTCATAACTCATAACTCATCCTTTTTTTTCTGATTGAAGTTTTAATTCCACGTTTGGGATGTTGAAGCATCTGCAGAGTGTATTAACTAGAAATCGTGATACCGTAGAATGATCTGGGAGGCGGGGTGGAATCAATAGAGCAGGTGAAAGTTAAGTAGTGCAGGGAATATGCCATCATATCTTTCTACTAAGCGCAGATACACCCCCCCCAAATATAATAATGATGATATCAATAATTAAATGAGGGCTTCCTTACAAGGAAAAAACCCTTTAGCTAAGAAAGGAAGCAAATAAATGTTCTACAACCGTTTGCACTTTTATTGCATTTCATGTGTTCATTTTGAGACTAAAATATTCTTGTATTTGCATTGTTTTCAGCTTGTGACTCACCAAACTAACATTTTCAAACACCAAGGACAACAAACAAAATGGGTTTTTAGACTGAACAGTGCGTCGGCAGATGTGCACAACCCACCCACCCCACACAAGTCACTCAAATCATGGGATTTCTGCTTTTTCCATACCTCCTTATGCATCAGTTTGAAAAGAAACCTACATCTTAAGCCCTAAGTGCCTTATTTTTCCTCTTTTCTTTCCTTTGACATTTTGCAACAGCTTGCTTTAAACTGAATATACAAGAGAACTGAAAGAGAGCCCTCTCCTTCTGTAAAGATTCATCTTTATCAGGACTACAATGGAACTTTCAGGTCTCACACTGTTTTTGTAATAAATGGGTATGATGAATCCACCTGAAAGCCTTGCAGGGAAACTCACTCCAAAAGGCAATGGGGAATTTAAGCATTCACTCAGCATGCAGTCATCCGCAGTTATAAATTAGGATAACAAGGCAGGTTCAGTGTCTTGTATTTCCTTTGCTGATGGCTGAATCTTGCAGGAGGGCATTTCTAGATGACAGCATCCCACGCTCCAGATTGGGCGCTGTAACATCTATATTTTCCCCTGGAAGAGACAGCTGTATGGACTGTGATCAGGAGGATGTCTTAACCGTGGCTGCCACACAATGAGCATGGGGCAAAGAACATTGCACATTTGGATTACAGGCATGGATTAGAGGCAGGGGCATCATTGCACCACCATTGGATTAGAGGCATGGGTGCCACTGCATGAAGCGGCTGCTGCTCTGTATGGATAGCTTGCCCCCGCTGCCTTTCCATAAGCTCTCTATGCATCTAAAACAGAATCAGGTGCACATGCTTTTACAGTGCATATATGTATGCTAGAAAAGAGATGCAGCTTATTCTCTTACAGCGAGGAACTAAGAGAGGGCTTCAGTTTTTCTGGCTGCTAGAATTTTGTTTCCTCCAAGGAGATGTAAGGGCAGCGGGGGCAAGCTATGCATACAGAACAGCAGCTGCCTCATGTAGTGGTGCCCATGCCTCTAGACCAGATGTGCAATGTCCTTTAGCCCATGATTATTGTGTGCTAGCCCACACAGCAGCCAGGGCTCAGATATCCCTATAGCAGTCTACACCACAGCCCTTGAGATGAATGGAGGCCAACACCATCTATCCATCTATCTATCTATCTATCTATCTTTGAAAGAATTTTTACCCCACTTTTCAGCTGAAAAGGCTCCCAGTGCAGTTTACATAAGATAAATAAAAACAAGACAGTCCCTGTCCACCAGATGATGATCTAAAATATATTGCACACAAGGAAAAAGGCTTGAAGAGGGAAAAGGAAAAGAGGCAGGCCCATCATGTTGTATGATGCTTTTTACAATGACCAGCTAGAATGGAAACAGTTCAGGGAGAGAAAGAGGTTCTCTTCTCTTGATGCTGCCACCCATAATGGTGCGATAAGTGGCTATCAGAGAATGAGCCTTCTGTATTATGGCCCCCTATCTGTGGAGTGCCTTTCCCAGGGAGATCCACCTGGTGTCCTCACTATATAAATTTAGATGCCAGGTTAAGACCTTCTTCTTCCAGCAGACCTTTAATCTTTAATCTGTTGCTCTGATTATTAACTTTAATGCTGGCTCTTTTAATATTTAAAAAATATTTTTAATGTTTCAATAATTTGATATTTTATTGTATTTATTGTTTGGGTTGTTATTGTATTGTTTTGGGTTTTTTTATGATTGTAAAATGCCATAAGGGCATCTGCCAGTTGATTGGATGGCATATAAATGCATTAAATAAATGGATGGAGCTGGTCTTTCACCGTAGCCAGTGGAGTGGCCCTGCTCCCCCTCTCTCCTTCTGAGGCAATGTCATTGCAGCCAATGAAGCCACCCACCTGAGTGCTGTCCTCAGGCGCTACATTGTGAGTAGGCAGAGAACCCTGGGAGCTCAGATTCTAGTTGAGTTTTAAGAACAAAAGGTAATTCATGAGCTTAAGTGAAGGGATTCTCAGGGCAGAGAGAGGGAAACGTACCCAGGACTCCTGGATTCTGCTAAAATGGCTAGAATGGGCTCTAGTTTCTTTGGGAAGGAATTGGAGTGAAAGGACAGTGGGGTTAAATGAATTCTAATGGGAGAAGACTTGGAGTCATGAGTTTCCTAGGCAGGGAATTAATTCAGCATTACATCCAGGATGCCTTGGGATCCAAGTCTCCTGTTGAGTTCTTTGAGTAAAGTATGGAATGCTGTGGTGTGGACTGATGCAAGGAATCCAGGACTGCTTGCAAAGGTATGGGGTCAAAGGGCACAATTTGGAAAGGGTGGGTCCACTACAAAGCAGCAGTTCCTTGAACATTCACTAGATTTTTTGTGTGTGACATCACTTACTTTGTATCTGCTTGGTGATGCACACAAGGAGAGGTATATTTTTCAGACTCCAGAATTTGCAAAGCTTTTTTTTTTTTTTTTTTTTAACTGTTGAGGGGAAAAAACCAACATTGGAAGCATCTGTGTGATTCAAGTGACCCTCTATAATCAGAGTTGTCAACTGAGCACTTCTCCCCCCCCCCACACACACATAACACACACACACATGCACATACTGAATTCACTGACAAATTATAAAGGCAATAATTGGGTAAAGAACAAAAGTTTCTGGAAAAATGGGGAATAATTGTATCTGAGTTTTGCAGTGTTTTGCACTCTACCGCTCATTGAAATAAGAACAGATATTTTTCACACCACACCACCCTGATATATGACACTTATTAACATATCATAAGATGAACGATTGGGAAAATCAACAGAAGAGCACATGTCCAATACTTCTAATAATTTTAATATGCAGCTTAAACTGCAGCAGAATATATTTAAATATATACTTTATTTAAATATACTGTAAATATATTTACATATACTGGTAGTATAATAAGAGCAAAAAAAGAAGGAAAAACCAAAGGCAAGTATGAGGAACATATTTTTGCAACATAAAAAAGAAAAGTGTTCTCAGTGGATGTGTATGAGAGGCATACACAGTTCAAGCTTGTAGCTGCCTGGTGTGGGCCCTCTGGCAGTGGAGCCAGCAAAGCTGCTCCCTGGGTTGCAGAGGAGGACTGAAGCTCCGCTGGCAGCTCTGCTTCAGAGCCAGCAAAGCCCTCAAAGCCCTCTTCCAGTGGTGGCAGCCAATGAAGCCATTTGGCCCTCCCATTCGGCCCAGCAGGGACACTCCATTCTGGAGCTGGTGGCAGTGGAGGATGCGGAGTCAGCCAAGCCAGGGTGGTTTTGGCTCTGCTGGGCTCTGATCCACACACCTTGAAGCCAATGAGTGACAGTAGAAGGAAACAAGCAGTGTAGTGCTGGTGCTGGTGCTGGTGCTCACCATTTTAATTGCCCCACAATGCCTCTGGGACCCCCAATGGAGTTTCACTCTGGACCAAAGTGTAGTGCAGTGGTTAAAGTGTTGGACTGGGACTCAGAAGAGCCAGGTTGTAGTCCCCACTTGGCCATGAAACTACTGGGTGACTTTGGGTCAGTCACTGATTACTCAGCCTAACCGACATCACAGGGTTGTGGTATGGATAAAATGGAGAAGAGGAGGATCGTGTACACTGCCTTGGGCTGCTTGGAGGAAAAGGCAGGATATAAATGTAATCATTATCATCAACAACAACTCCATTGGGGTCCCGGATACTCTGTGTGCATGTCTGTTTGTGTGAGAAAGAGAGGGGGGAGAGAGAGATTAAACTGGTGGGCACTTGCAGCAACACTAGACAAAATTTTTCCCTGTTGCTGGGTTGGCACCTGCCTTAAAATAAAGGCATCAGGGCCATGGCCCCCCTCAAGAGCTCAGGTTGTCAGTAAGTGCCCAACCGTGCTGACCCCTAATGAGGTTGGGCCTGCAAGCATGAGAACTAAATGAATATGATGCTGCTAACTCCAACATTGCTGCTTCTAGCAAACATTTCTGGCACCTAGCCCAGAAGGCTGCAATTGGATTCCCAAGCCCATGTGACATGCCTGTGTGTCCTGGTCTAACTGGCCTAAATTACCCAGGGGTGGAACCATCTTTTCCTAGACATCCGACTCACTCCATCAATATAAAGAGAGTCTGACTGAACTTCTCTAGAACTTATTTGAAGGGAAATTGTTTTCCCATTCCTACATTGCTGTTTTCCTGCTCCTGTACTTCCTTCTTCCTCCTGAGTTGAGCCCATGCCATGTCCATGTGCAGAAAACTCCATGTCTCCATGATGGGTGAGATGATTGCTTGCCTTCATCAGGGCAAATGTCATTTCAGAAAGAGACTTCTGATCTGGCCAGTGATGTGGGGCACAATATTTTTCAGAATTTTTTCTAGTGCTTTATTTTTCCATGGAAAATTTTCAATTTCATAATTTCACTGGTAAAAATGAATGTATGCCAATCGCAAATACAATATTAGGCAAGCTTGGCAGTTTCAAAGTTGTAATTAATGTTTTTCAGGTGATTATCCTTGGCAAGTATGCAAGAGAATGCACAGATGTCATTAAATACTCTCACCTCTATGCTGCTCCTGCCCTGCATAGGATGTCCATAATCCTCTGATATTGGAAGGTTATGGGTATCCCTATAGGATTGTACCCTAAGTCATATTAAGTGTGCTTTAATTTTTCCCCTCAAACATTTCAGGTCAAATATTTGTGGTATACTGGGCCATAAATTAACATGGGGTACTCCTTTTTTTATTTTTTTAGCCTTGTTGTTTACTAAATACAAATAAAATAAACATGCTAAATTAGATCTCTCTGGCATCAGAAATTTTCAGATGCAAACAACATTTTCCTATGCAAATAGCCCTATGCAAATTAACTTAATTTTCACTGGAAAATTTTCTGTTGCAAACTGAATTTTTCCTATGCAAATGGTCCTAGGCAACTTAACCCAATTTGCATCAGAAAATTTTCCAATTCATTTTTTTCTGGAAACTTCACATCACTGGATCTGGCAATTGTGTAAGATTTCTGAGGCTGCTTTGTATAGGGCAAGGATATTCAGGCAAGAAAATGATCATGCCATTTTTGTTCTGTCTCTTTTTGTCTTTTACTGATGGATGATTTAAGCAACTTAACTGTGTGCAGGACTTTGAGGAGAACCATTGGAACAAATAAATGTAAAAGACTAAAATTATTGTGATCAGTTTTACTTAATTCCTGATGGATTTCTGTTCACATTACATAATCTGCCTTTGGCAGAATACCCTAGGCAACTCTTAAAAGTGCCAAGTGTTTTTTAAAAAAGTAAAAGGAATGGATTGCTCAGTAATTACATGGCACAAAACCATAGGAATAGCTTCCTTGATAAAATGAAACCCCGCCCCATCCATAGTATAAAGCTGGAGCTTGAGGTATATTGAGAAGAAAAAAATAAGCAATTGCTAAAGAATTTCCAGTTGACATGATTATTGTTTTTGATACTGATATTAGGCCTATTTGGGTAATTAACTTACTGGACAGACAAACACGTGAGCCATGAGTAGTGCCAGGCTGAATAGGCCCTCTCCATGGCATCCACGTGTTGAGTGCAAGTGTCTGCGAGAGGGGACCTCCACGTGTATACATGCAGAGGCCTCCATGTGAGCCAGAACCCTGATAGTACAGAGTTCTAGATCACGTGGAGGCCTCCATGTGTACAGCTGCACATGTGGAGGCCCCCATTCTGCAGACGTTCATGCTCCTCATGCAGATGCCAGTGGGAGGGGTCATGATGACATGCATGATGTTATGGGTGGGCTTCCAAAGCCTGGCTCTGTTCCTGTGGTAATCGGACTATTGAATCGGACTACTGTCATTGGTTGGATGGTGCAAAAATGACTTGCTAAATTTTATCCATTGTGCAACTGCCATTAATAGCAAGTATATTTGACAGCATTATTACACTAGGAGAAGTATAATAATAATAAATGACTGGTCATTGGGAATACTTGCTGGGGGGAAATTCTTAAAAGTGGTGGGGCAGGGGAAAGAGATCAAACATGAGTATAACTAGTTAAATATGTACTACTGATACTATTTAACATTATTTAGAGACAAGGATGGGAAAGACACAGCCCCCAATGCAAAAGAAATGCACTGCAGACAGTGACCACAAGGCATACAAGAGATGGTCAAGACAACCATGCAGTGTCAGACCAAGGCATTTGGGTACCTATTCAGTTAAGGGCCTTAAAGTTAAAAACAAAACAAAAAACTAGCACTTTGAATTCAGTGCCAAAGCAAATTGGAAACCAGTGCAGGCAGCCAGGACCGGTGCAAGGCAGTTTGGTGCCCTAGGCAAGATCAGATATTTAGCACACCCCCCCTTCCCACTTGAGAGTGCTATATTTTTTTTCAAGGTGTTTCTGGTGCCCCCTTTAGCCCTGCACCCTAGGCAGCTGCCTAGTTGGCCTAATGGTAGCACCGGCCCTGAGTGCAGCTACATTAAAACCAGTGATGCATGTGATCTCATCTCTGAGCAATAGTCCAAAGGCGAGCTGCTTCTAAGCCATCTTGAAGGGCCAAAACATACATTACTTTAAATCCATATCTAGCAGCCACAGGTTTGATCCAGGATCTGCCTTCCAGGAGAGGAAGGGACCTTCTGTGAGAGGAAGGGCTCTACTTACAGAAGATCTCTCTGCCCAATTTTTGGAGATCCCCCCCCCCCAAATCACAGTTCATCCGATTCAGCAGAGTCTCCTGACTCTTTGTGTAGCATTTTCAGAGGGCTGGAGGAGCTCCAGAACGAGGCAGGGGTGGTGAAGTCCACTACTGCCAGAGCAGTTGATCTAACTGCAATCTGGATCCAACTCTACATTTCTTCTTTTTTATTCAACAGTAGGCACCGGGGACCTGATATAGAACTTAAAAGCTCCTATAACCCCCATGCTAGGATCCTGATGTAGACCAGGCCCTCTGCACTTACTCTACACACACACACACACACACACACACACACATATGCTAGATACAGATTTGTTTTGGTCCTAACATAGAACACATTTTTATTTAGTATTATTTTATTATGTATTGTTACATTTATATCCCGCCTTTGCAGGATACAAAACACATTGCAGTAGTCTAAATGCAAGATTACTGTTGCATGACTGATGGAAGTAAGATTTCGGTCAGCAAAGGAGACGTATGTTCCTCCACCAGGTGAAGGGCTCCTGGCTGTTGCTGCCACCTGCACATCAAGCAGCAAAGAAGAGCCAATGAGCACCTTAGGCTGCCTACCTTTTTTTTTTCTTTTTCTGGAATACACTGAGCCTCTTTAGTTGTGTCAGCATTTCATCCTGCTGCAAGGTCTTATTTATGGTGATCAGCAAGAAGATAGTTTTCACTGTCTTCAGTCCTGCAAGAAAGCTAGGACTTTGTGCACATCCTCAAGCAAAAAACAGTAATGATTGGTCTGATAACCAGACAAACAGAGGCAACAGACACCTTTATTGATGAAACAATACTAACAGTGGTGCCCAAGGACAAATTTCCTTCCCTCCACTGTAAAAAATTAAATATCACATAATTTGCTGCTCTTCTCTATCACCCAAACTGATCTCTCGGCTTTGTTTGATGATACTAGTCCTGCAGGGAAAAGTCAGGGATTGGAAATGACTGCTGGGGGTAGGGTAAGGGGCATCAGATGGTGTAATTTTAAAGGTAGTTCTTGAGAGGCATTGCTTTTTCCCCCCTAAGGTTTTGATGTCTGTCCAATATGTCTTGAGGATTTATGTAGGGCAGGCTGGTGACTCCTATGCGGGTGGGGCTCTTTATCCATTACATCTTTTTGTTTGAGCTTTATAGGAGCTATCCAAGGTGTTGAACTCCATCCCCAAGATACATTCACCACCATGGGACACCATGGATTGGGTTGGGCAGTGTTTCACAGAATAGATATGTCCACTTTTGGTGCTAATTATGTAAATTTAAAAAAGGGAAAAAAAGAAAACTTGCAGGTACTGGCTCTTTTCAGGTGTTATTCTTTATGAGCAGCAGGCTCCATTCCAACCTATGTGCATTTGTTTCAACATCTGAAACGATGCACCTAAACTTGTGCACATGTTGTTTTTATTGTGCACATGTTATGGGGTGGGGGTGGGGGTTTGTTAGCATTTTAATGTATTTTATTGTTCTACATCAATTTTAATTATGCCTGTAAGTAACCTGGGTTGAGTGCCATTTTTTGGTAGAAAGGCGGGGTACAAATCAAATAAAAATAAAATGTAGGATCCTCTCCATGGAATCAGGCATGGACAAGAAGCGCCTATACAGGTGGACTCCAGGGGTGGAGCCTGCCACTCTGATGGTGTCCCCACCTACACACATACATTTCTACATTTCTGTTCAGGAACAGAAATTCGGGAATTAAGTACCTTATGTTTTTGAGTGGAACTTTTTGTCCATGGCAGAATGTGAGTCAGTGTAGTGTAGTTGTTGGTCTGCGATTGGGGAGACCTGGGTTCTAAGTCCCCGCTCAGCCATGAAGCTCACTGGGTGACTTTGGGCCAGTCACTGACCCTCAGCCTAACCTACCTCACAGGATTGTTGTGAGGGTAAAATGGAGGAGGAGGAGGATCATGTACGTCGCCTTATGCTGCTTGGAGGAAAAGGTGAAATATAAATGTAATTAATAAATAAAATAAAAATAAAATCTATATAATCTGTCTCATATTTTAACTGAAGAATTTAAGTGAATATTCTGTAATAGTTATTTGAGATAAGGCTTCTGAGTGTTGGCTCTTCTGGGGTTTTGAGCTATCAACCAAGAGAACAAATGGAAATAATCCCTGGCCAAACAAGGTTAAAAAGCAATTCAAACATCTGGAACAATTTTAAACATTTTTATTTTTGTTTTAAATGTTTGATAGTAAACTGGGTAAAAAAATTGCAATATTATATTGTAATATAATTAGATTAATTACTCTGTCTCACAATAAGGATACCATTTTGTAAATAATGTGTTGAATATGTTTGTATTTTAAACATTTTCATTTTGTTTTTAAATGTTTGATGATGTATAAGTGACAGTATACTGGGTTGCATTATTTTATTGTATTATTTATTTATTTATTTATTTACAGTATTTGTATACTGCTCCACATCAAGCAGATTCTGGAGCAGTGAACAATAAAAAGACAAAAACAGATAAAAGAGAAAAAAATACATTGAAAACAAACTAAAATTACATTGGTGTAAAATTATTGTAATAGTGTTCCTGACTTTTATATTGTTTTTCAGCTATTGAACGTGCAGGTTATGCTGACAATATAAGTATGGAATGCATATCATTGTTGTGAAATACTGAGATCAAGGATCAGGTTTCCTGGGCTGTTCAGCAAAATGTAATGTGTCTGCCCTGCAATAGTTGGAGGAAGAGAACCACAGGGAGAAAAATCAAGAGGTAAGAATTCCCCACGTGGAAAAGTAAAGTTGAAGAAACGCCATGATTTCCATATGCTGGAAGGAATGTCTATCTGATTCAACTAGAATTATTTATATTACAAAGGAGGAATGCTTAACAGAATGAAGCAAAATAACAAAGATGTTAACAGATAAATATGCTTCCCAGATCAAATAATTACTTCCCTCAGATTTTCTTGAAAATTAAAATTAAGCGGGATTGTTTAGTAACACAAGGTTATAACTTACACTGGTTTTCATACATGCAATTGTTAGAGAGATTTAAAGTGGATAAAAGAATGTATGATATAGAAGAGGATAAGTCTGAATTTGAAATACAATTGTGTACAGGTGATGATCATGTAATTGCAAAAATGTATAAATTTTTGTTGAAGTTTGGGACAGAAGAAGAACAAGTTGAAGACTGTATGGTTAAATGGGCAAGGAACTTTGGATATAATATAATGATGGAACAATGGGAACGCATGTGGACTAAAGGTATAAAATTTACACTGTGTTCTGATCTTAGAGAGAATTTTTACAAGATGATGTATTGGTACCTAACTCCTGTGAAATTGGCTAAGATGTATAATAATGTGTCAAATGTATGTTGGAAATGTCAAAGTCATGAAGGAACATTTTATCATGTTTGGTGGACATGTAAAAAAGTGAAAACATATTGGGTACAAATACACACATGGATACAAAAGATTTTAAAAGTGAATATTAAACTGAAACCAGAAATGTTTTTATTGGGTATAATGGATTTGCAACTTGAGAAAGACTATGGAACATTATTGCAATATATGATGACGGCAGCAAGAATAATCTATGCTCAAAAATGGAAAGAAGCAACGATACCAACTATAGAAGACTGGCTGTTGAAAATGTTGGACTTAGCAGAGATGGCAAAATTGACTTGCTTAATTAGAGAAATTTTTTTAACTTCATTCAAGAAAGACTGGAAACCTCTGGTGGACTTCTTGGGGAGGAGGGAAAGTGACTTAATAACTTTTGGTTTTGATTTCTGAATATTGGTAAGGTGATAGAAATTCTTTATGTGAAAATAGAAGAAACTTATATATTGGATAAGGATTGGTAATATTTGTCACACAATGAGGCGAAAGCCAAATGTTGTTTTGGAAAATTCAATAAAAAAAAATTTCAAAAAAAAAAAAAAAAAGAAAATTAAAATTAAGCCAAAGTTCACATGCAGTGGATAAAATGAATGTAGTTCTTCTACTCATAAATGGTTCACAGACAGTGTGGTTTTAGTAGGAGCTAAATATAGAATAACTGAACTCTGAATCAGCCTTGTTCTCTCACACTTTGTCCTTATAGATTAATAACACTAAGGGTGTAATATTCTCTCATCCTTCATGTTGGGCCAAATTCAGTCACTCTTATCATGTTAAGTAGCATTTTACTCAACAAGTAGCCTTGTTGATTTAAAAAGAAAAAAAGAAGATATTGATTACCCCATGGCTATAATGGAGGGAAAGTGTACAAGGGGATTTCTGAAGTGTAGGCCTTGAGTACAACTGAGGAGGAAAAGTCAATAATTTAGCCTTGAAGTGTCCCTGTGTCAACAGAGAAAGGCACAATACATTCCAATTCCTGAATGCAAGGATATGCTCATGTTCTCGTCTGATGCTCTCTGACTCATAATAATGTCTGAGGGTACATTTCCCTGATCAGCAATTAGTTTTGCTAGTGAACCACTTTAAGAAGTGACTATTGAGTACCAATCCAAGGCCTCATCTAGGGATGGGTGAGAATTTCATTTCAGTTTAGTCTTGATAAGTATTTACCAAAGTTTTCAAAGTTCTCCATATCCAGGACAAAAAGAACTTGAGATTTTAAAAAATCTGAACATGGGAGAAACGGAAACTGACAGATTCATCCATTTAGATCCAGGTCTTTGAGTGCTTTGCTGTTAGAAGTCTGGGTTTCAATCCCTTTGTATCCATCTGTGTTAGTGCTTAATTAAGGTTGCCACCTCTTTTTTTCTTCATCTCTGATAGCTGTATTGCAGGGTACATCATGGTCTTCTCCATGCTGGAAATAGCTGTACCTATTAAATTTGGCTGGTGCAGATGGGTGAGAATGTTGTTTCAGTTTGGTTTGGATAAGAATTTACCAAAACTCGTCATGAAGTTATTTACATTCAGGAGAGAAAGAACTTGAGATTTAAAATATTTGAATGTGGGAGAAAGTGAGACTAATAGATTCACCCATCCCTAGCAAGCCTTCAGCTGTGACAAATGTCCTTCCTGCACAATTTCAGTCATTTGGTTGGTAACTGTGGGGGCACATGGCTTCCTCTGGGGGGCATATTTGGCCCAAAGGCCTTCAGTTGCTAATCCCTAGCAAATTAATGCCAGGCCAAATTAGACATGATGGCTGGAGATGCATGAATAGAAAAAAATATCCTACAACTATGCTGACTGGGGCATACTGGGAGTTGTAGGACTTTTTTCTGTATAAACATGCATAGGATTACACCCTTACGTTTTTAGAAGCTGAAATGTTGCCAGTAGGGGGCCCTGATTCAGACTGGGGTTGCAGCACTGGGGAGGAGTTTTAACCCTTTCCCTCTGTGCTGTCCTCATGATCCAAAGAACCCCCACCCCACAGCTGTAATTTCCTCTGGAGGGCAAACTACACAGGTACATGTATTCATTCTCTCAACCCCATGGGGCAAATAACAGCTTGGGATGTGTGAGTTATGGATCTACATATTTCTTCACCCAAACATTCACACACCCCCATTTTTAATTTTACTGTCAGCTTCTTTTCCAAATTGTTTTGAAAATCTCCATTTTTCTGACTTCACCAGCTCTGTCTCCCCTTCAATCTTTGGCCCACAACAGCCCAATACAAGAGTTCCTCTGTTCTCTTGGTTCCGCCTCCAGGGTAAAGAGGTTGGAATACAGTGATGAAATATATTGAAGGGCTGCCTACTCCCTCATGAACCTGCTCAGATGTTAAAGTCACCTTCTGAGGCCCTTATCCAGGTGCCTTCACCTTCTGTGGTGATATGGGTGACAACCAGAGAAAGGGCCTTCTCAGTTGTGGCACCCCATCTGTTGAATGCTCTCCTCAGGGAGTTTTCCCTGGCACAAATCTCATGCCTTTCTGGTGCCAGCTGAAGACCATTTTATATACCCTAAGCCTTTTAGCTGTGCTGTTTGGTCTTATCTTGCTGCTTTGCTTTGGTACTCTGCTGTTTTAATTGTATTTTGATTTATTTTTATGCTGTTCTTTTAATTAATCTTTATTTTTAAATATGGATTTAAGCAACTCTGGAAGTTGTCAATTAAATATTTTGTAAATAAACAAATTAAAATATTCTTAAATAAATGAATAATGCCATTTTTAAAATGAGCAGCTGCTCTCCAATCAGCAGCCGCCCACCACAATGAGCCAGCCTGCCTCCTCCACTCACGCCCCCCCCCAATCGATTGCTTAACAATCCAGGCATTGGTGCAGCGCTCAGACTTCATCCTTAGGGACACACATACATGGAGTAAACCCCTGCAAACCCCTGCTAAGGCCTTGTGAGCCTACTTTTACTGGTGCTAAAAATCACCTTAAAATGGTGTTTCAGTGCACTGCACACGCTGCATAAGAGGTTGCAATTATACATGCATTTGTTACACATGATTGACACAATTTCCTAAGTGGAAGTGAATTCTGTGTATGACATTTTATCTTGTCACAAGCACTCCAAAGCTTTATTGAATCTTATACTGTGCTTTTAGACAGCTGTCATTCGTATCAGTGGGGCTTTCACAGGAGAATTTCCCACCAGATTGTGCTTGTCAGGCACACCAGAGCTCGAACCAGGGATTTCAGGGTCTGAGACTGGAGTTTAGCCTACTGAGCTATCACAGACAGTGTGTACACAGCTCCTTGAGCCCTCTTCATATGAAGAAGAGAAGAAGAGCCCCTGAGACTGACAAGCAATTGCTAGGTTTGGTATAAATACGAGGAACTTAGTCTTGTGTCTAACCAATATCTTCTGTCTGTTGTACTTCAGGCTCTGGGTCTAGGGTGGCCACTTATGAATTGCCAAAAAACAGGAAATGCATCACCAAAAATGAGGACAAAAGAAGACAGTCATTTGAATAACAGTTACATATGCCTTTGAGACCTGCCTTGGGTCTCTTTCTTTCTATCTATCTAAAAGTATTTCTAGGCAGCCTTTAAGGGTGAAACCCTCTCAAGGCTGCATACAAGATAAAAAACACAGCAAGGGGATACAGTAAAAAGTAAAAAAAAATATCAAGAAAATCTTTAAAAACAGAGACTGTCAATTAAAATAAAATAAAAGCTTAACAAGAAAAACAACAACAACCCAGACTTACAGGAAGGTCAGTGAAAACAGGTGGATCTTCAGAGTTTTCCTGAAGATCTGCAAAGAAGGGGCCTGATGAAACCCTGATGGAATTTGATTCCAGAAGTGCAGGGCTACCACTGAGAAGGCCCTCTCCCTTGTACTCACCAGCCTAACCTCTCTTGGTAGTGGGCAGGTGAGAAGGTCTCTGTTGATGACCTCAGAGTGTGGGCAGACTGGTATGGGAGAAGGTAGCCCTCCAAGTAGCTTGGGCCCAACCATTTAAGGCTTTAAAAGTTAAAACCAGCACTTTAACTTGGGCTTGGAAATGCAGAGGTAACCAGTACAGCTGATGCGGTATCAGTGTCACACATGAGCTGACGACATGGACCACCTTTTGTTTAAGGAAAAGAAAAGTTCCTACCAGTGGCTTGCAGTTTACAGCTGCCTTTGATTCTGCCCCAGAAGTTCATTTATTCTGGGGGAAGGAGAATAGCCATTGCCACAACAAGATGCTGGACCACTGGCAGCTCTCATATTTTTCTAATGACAGCCGTTTCTCCCCCCCCCCCAATGCCCTAGAACAGTGTTCTCCAACCTTGGGTCCCCAGATGTTTTTGGCCTACAACTCCCAGCATGCCCCAGCCAGCATAGCTGTCTGGGGCATGCTGGGAGTTGTAGGCCAAAAACATCTGGGGACCCAAGGTTGGAGAACACTGCCCTAGAACAATGCAGCATCCAAGACATTGATGGAAACAAGGTTGGTAGCTGTGAGCCACCTGCCATCATCTGCCATCAAGGCAAGCCCCCAGGGACCCCAGAAACCGCCATGGGTTTATCATCCTTGGAGGAGGCCTACAGGATGGCACTTTGCTGGTCCAGCTTTAGGGCCCCTGAGCAATGTTATATATTCTCCAGGACTGGATTTGACCCTGGCCGTTCACGGGCCCGCCTTAGTGGCTAACAGTAAAGATCCCTAGCCAAGATAGGCAGTGGTGAGGGGTGATGGAGATTGTAGGCTAAAACATCTCTTGAGGGCTACAACTTGCCCACCCTTGGTATAGATACACACAGTGTTTCATGATAATCAGTCACAGGGGCAGCAATTGGGGCTCTGATGAAAAGGTGTGCAGTCCTGAATTCGCCTTCTTGAGCACATGAAGCTGCAGAGGTCAGGCAGAAGCGACCTAGAAGAATCCGTAGCTTCCTTTGCTTTCTGTGGGCTGCACCGATTCTGCTTCTGGGAACTGCCTATGTGGACTGCAGCTTCCCCGTCATCCTGTGCCCACTGGCAAGATTCTACAATAATTTTGTGAACATTGACAAATCCTGCAACAGCTGCCAAATTCTGTGAAAACCCTCTGCAATCATAGATTTGCAAAATCCACCCAGCTGTGCTTACATCTCCAGGCAGCCCCTCCAGGGGGCTAATCAGGAAACAAGAAATGACAACTCGTAACAAAGACAATACCTGCTTCTCAGCGAGTTGATCATATACATTTAGCTCTTTCCCACTCATCTGAACTGGAGTTTTGCAACTGACTCCACTGGACTCAGGAAGTGCAGAGAATCAAAGGGAAAGGCACTCTAAAAGTTCTGCTAGGAAGGAAGGGTCATATCTATCTGTCTGTCTGTCTGTCTGTCTGTATTTCTAGCTGGGGGCTCTGATGATAACTTTTGATAACTTTTTGATCTGTAGACAGCACTTAACATCAGCAAGGGCCAATGTGGGCTTTGTCCTTCCGTTCATTCCGAACTTAGCCCAGAGGCAGATCTTTCTTAGTTGAGTCTCCAGTGGCAGAAATTCATCCCTGAGGAGAGCCTCTGGAATGTCTCAGTTTCTGTGATTAGGGCATGCCGCAAGTCTCCGTTATTTCGCTTGACCTATTTTACCTTCTTACATTTCTTCTTTTTGTACCTTGACTTGTATAGTTGTTTCTAATTACTCTCTGCTAAGCCGGCAAAATGGCTGAGGTGGTACAGAGGGAGTAGACTGAGCTAGCTGTGTGTGGCAGCATGGAGCTGGTCCCTCTGTGGAAGGGCAGGGAACAAACGAGACAGAGGCTTGGTTAGGTTAAATAACTGGCCAGAACTTTATTGGCTTTAGCTTGTAATAGAATCAATTTTGGCGGAGCATCTTTTGAATAGTCATGAGTAAATTTATCTCATCAGAAACTGTAATTAGCTCACCATGCAACTGATCCAGTATTACAAGTTTGGAAGAAAGTTCTCCATTAATTTGAGATCTTGATAACTTTGCACATTCTTGCACATGTGCGTCACTGAAGTGCGTCTTGGGAAAGTAGAAGTAAAATCCTCCCATGCACATTTACACATTTTCAAAGAGGACATTTATATTTCCTTCAGCAATTAATGGGTTACAACAACCAACATCAGAGCATGTGTGAAATGATGGAGTTTGGATGCTTAGTCATGCCGACTATGCAGGTGCGGAAAATATAAATTAAGTTGTAATCAGTCTTGGTTTGAATTAGAAAAATTAAAGTTCTTGAATCACAGTTTGGCCATGTTCCACAATTGGGAATTATGAATCTAATACATTTGACCCACAAACCAACCAGTTAGTAGTTTCCTAATTTTGAATACTCATCCCATCTACCTTCTGGTCCCGAAAACTTACTCCATCCTAGATGTGCAAAGGCTATCTTCCAGTCAGGCTTGGGCCCTAGTAAAAACAATGTCAAAGTTCTTAGGAGAAGGGGCTTGAACAGAGTATCTAGAGTGAGGAGATGGGGTTTCTGGAAGCAGAGATCAAGTAGAGAAAGTGTCTTGCAGTGGTTGCCTCATGCATCTTCACAATAATTTACAGATGTTGAGCTGCAGCCAAAGATAGTGGTTTGGCCAAGGCCACCCAATGAGTTGATCTGTTTCAAGGCTTTAAAGAACTATCCACTAAATCAGAGGTGGGCTTGTAGGATCTACTTTGTTGGTTGAGATCTACCAACTGGAGCCGGGTGTAAAAGACATACATGTAAAATTAAAGAATTCTGAGCTCAGGAATTTGTTTTGAGTGCTGGAATTGAATGGAGCTCACACAGTCCTTTCACACAAAAATCCACTGCAGGTTACCCCAAGATTTCATTTCAGAAGTATAATTTAGGGTGTCATTTTGTTGTCTTTTTGTTAAATAATTGGATGCAAATCACACAGAAATCTACCACTTTATCTGGAGCTACCTTCTACCCACTCCTGCAGTAGATGACACTGATGACAGGGACCAATTCAAACCTTCACTGTCATAGGTGGTGGGGCCTTCTCACATGACTGTACCACCACCTCAGTTTTCACATAGGCAGTCACTTACTCACTTATATAAAATGGCTCACCAGTTTTATCATCTTTCCAGTCAAAGTAGTATTAGTTTCTCAAAGGCCTGAAGACTCCAGATGCTGTCAGTTTTCTACTTCTAAACTGATAGGTTTCTTCTTGGCTGTGCCCCAACTCTTAATATTGACTGAGGGACAGTAGCTCATTGGTAGAGCACATGCTTTGTATGCAGAAGGTCCCAGGTTCGATCTCCAGCATCTCCAGGTAAAGCTAGGAAAGAATCCTTCCTGAAACACTGGAAAGCAGCTGTCAATCAGTGTTGACAATACTGGGTAGATGGACTAACAGTCACCAATATAAGGCAGCTTCCTATGTTCCTAGGATTCTGCCATGGACTCTCCCCTTACTCTCCCAATTCGATCCATGTTCTGCCAGATTCTCCCAGGCTCCTCCAAAAAACCCCTAAGTTCTTCTCAGACTCCTAATGGCTTAGCTGTGCCCCCTGGTCATACTCAATGGACCAATCATTTTGCAATTAAAAAGGGGGGAACCTACCACCACCACTACCACACACATATGAAAATTAGTGCTCTGCCAGAAAATTATTCCACATCTTTTTTTCAATAATTCTCATTCAATTTAATAGAAAAGAAATTGCTTTCAAAAGAAATTCAAAGGAGAATAAGAACATTTCGAAGAAATTCTCATGAATTAGGTTTGGGGTTCTTATGCATTTGAGGTGGCCAAGGACTGTGCACGAGTGTCCTGTCTTTCATTGTGCAATCATCTCTCTGATAGCCTGTAGCCTCCTTGGTTTCCTGTGATTCCATTAAAGCCATCATTAGGTAACTCCTCCCATGGGGCTTTTTCAGATCAGGGAGTACAGGCAGCCTGGGAGACTGCAAAGCAATAGAGAAATATATAATAGAAAGGAAAAACATGCAGCATCCTCAGCCATCTCACTGTGATTAGGTAAACTCAAAAACACTTCTAAAATAACTAAATAACTAAATAAAGCAAGCATCCTGAGAAAGAGGTAGAAAAATGGAAAACTTTTTCATGGGGGAAGAAAATGTTAGAGCAACAGGATGACAGATTGTCACAGCACCAACTCCACTTCTTCCACGGAGCTTGACACAGCACTGCCCAGAGTCACACCTGCTACATGGAAGGAATGGTATCATAAGGACCTCCATTAGAGGCAAGGTATATCCACAATCACCCCTCAAAAACTTGGAAGACCCTTGGGAAGGTGATGAACTCTGAATGATGACAACTAGAGCAGAGATAACATTTCTCAGAAGATATTTTTCTGAGAAAGGTTCTGAGATTTTTTCATTTTCTTAGTTCCCCCACCCACACTAGATATAGAAGGCTACTTTGCCGATTTTTCTCCAAGTTTTCTCCACCATGGGGAGGGGGGGAAGAAAGAAGCTGTGCTACAACCCCACCTCAGAGAAACTGTTGAAGAATTTTTGCTCCCACTGGAGAAATTTGATTAAATGGTTTCTTCTCTGCCCACAAATAGGGTGGAGAATTTCAAGAGTTCATTTGTACATAGCTCTAATGAAATTGTATGCTCCCTGAAAACATGCCACCTTGGTGCAACCTGGTATAGACAACTAGGGAAGGTGATGGAGTGCATTTTGCAGATTGTTCACCAACAATGTTTACTGAGGGGCATAAAGTCAATGGATCTTTTAAAACATTTGTTTTATTTTTCTCCCCTTTTCTCCCCAGCGGTTTAAAATTAAATAATGCTTAAATAACCAGACAAAGTATGAACTGTATGCCCACAAAGCAGTGGTACATTCTGGTGCCCTTTGCATGTTACAGCGGCAGTATGTTGCATGAGTTCATTCCATGGCATTGCTGTAAAGTGTGTGGGGTTGCCCTTAAGGATCAAGCTGAGGCTGGCCAGATGCAACAGGCCTGTGGCTTACGCTGACTCAGCTTGTCTGAGTGTGGAAAGCTAAGCAGGGTCAAGCCTGGTTATTACTTGGATGGGATACCCCTCCTCTAGTTTCCTGCATTGAGCAGGGGGTTGGACTCGATAGCCTTGTAGGCTCCTTCCAACTCTATGATCTATGAAATCTATGAGATAAGGGTTCCTGCTCCTTTAATACTTGTGCAGAAGAGGGAATTTCAGCAAGTGCATCGTTTGTGCATGAGAAGCTACACCTGCTGAAATTCCCTCTTGTATGTTTGTTGTACAAATAGATATATCCTGCCCTTCACTATAAATATTTCCAGGTTGGCTTACAATGTCAGAAACAATAAAATAAATACTGGGGGGGGGACCAATAGCAGATGAATTGCAGCATTAAAACCATCTTGTCTGAAGTCAAAAGGCCTGGTGGGGAAACGAGAAGGTCTTCCCCATGCACTGGAAGGACATCTGAGTAGGCTTCAGGTGAGCCTCCCTAGGGAGAATGTTCCACAGGGGTGGGAGACAACTGAGAAGGCCCTCGCCCTTGTTGGAACCTACCTCATTTAATATAATGGGGGTGCACAGATGAGGGCTTCCCAATAGTGACTGAACCACCATCTGAGATGTGGCAGACTGGGTATGAATGGCAGGGCCTCTTCAGCAGCTGTGTCCAGGTTGTGGAATTCTTTACTGCAGGAAGACCTGATTGGCATCCTTTTTGTCTGCCTTGAGGTAGTAAGTCAAAACAGTGTTATTTTGGTAAATGTATGATCTGGGCATACTCTGAAAGTACATGAAATGGCCTGGTTTATTTTATCTTTTCTTTTTAAAAAATATTTTGCTGTCATGATGCTGTCCCTCATTATAGTGTTGTTTTAAGGTTATTATCTGGCAAACTGTTCCCCCCCCCCTTGTTATGCTTTTAATAATAGTTGTTACTTAGCTGCCTTGATCATCCCAGAATGGAAAGGTGGTATATAAATATTTATAATGCATAATATTTAAAGGCCTACCACCACATGGACAAGGCCTGTAACTCTAGTCTTTATCACACAGTTGTCGCCCAACTGCGGTCAGTGGTAATTATTGGAGCATGGTACAATACGGCTCTGCGTGGTTGGCCCCTCCCACATTAAACATTACAGCAACAGTGTAGAATGAATTCATGACAAAGCAGGTTTCACACCACTCCAGAAAGGTCTAGGGGGCAACTCAGAAGCCTGATTTTAAAACTCGCTAACTCCTAAAATTGCTTCACTATCCTGACATTGTGAAGATGTTATGCAGGTGGTGTTGCGTAAAGTATATGAGTTGCAGACATCTTAAACAAACATCGATCTCAAACTCAAATCCACCTGAAATGAAGATGCAAAGATAAGATGTTTCCACAACAGTGGAGCATAAGAAGCATTAACCCTCATGCTCTCTCAGGCATTTTTAAAGATTAATGCTTGACTTCTCTTTCACTTTTATGCATTTCCCCTTACGAGACAGATTGTGCAAAAGTCCCTAACAACTGGATTTCTCAACAGTAATATTGCAAGGCAACCAGATTTCATGGAGTTTCAGAATCATCAAGTAATCAATATTGTATAAAGAAGAATCTGAAGGGGTGGTGGATGCCTCTTTTGTGTTCGGGGGACCTTAGAAGTGTCCAAGCCACCCTCAACGCTGCAACATCACAATAATTGTTGATACCAAATAGTTAAAAGATCAATGACAGGTTGATTTATCTTGTAGGAATAACAACTAAGAATAGAAGAATTGCCTTTCTGGACCAGATTGAAGACCCTCTAGCCCAGCACCATTCCCTCTATAGGAAAAGTGGAACCCCAGGCCAAATAGTCAGGCAGTGAAATGGGGCCACCCCACAGACAAGGTAGGCATTTTCTGCATACTCAGCAGGGAAAAGGACCTCACCCAGACAACATGGGAAAGAGGATTGGGTAAACCTCCCCACACAGTGCTATAGTGCTCAGGTTTAGGGCTGACTAGACAGCTTGTTGTGCATCCAACTCGGACCTCTTCAATACAGCGCAGGGATGGAGGGTTTAACCCAGCCTTCTCCAACCTGGTGTCTTCCAGATATTTTGGATGACAGCTCCCTGTATTCCTGACCATTGGCCATATTGGCTGGGGCCAATGGGAGTTGAAGTCCAAAATATATGGAGGGCACCAGGTTGGGGAAGGCTGGATTAACCCCTCCTTCCCACACTGTGTATTACTCAGTTTGGGAGCAGGCTGCTCATTCAGCCCCCCGAACTCACTCTGTAATGCTACAGGTTTGAGGTTGGGGACACAGCTTGGAGAGTGAGGAGTTAAACTCATACATGTTTGATGGCTGGAAGATTGGGGCTGAGAGAGGAAGGATGCTCCATAGTCCACCTTTCTGCCCAGTTTCCACATCCATGTGTTTTCTTTTCTACAACTTCTCCCATGCATACATATTGATCCCCCTCCCTCCCTCCCTCTTTCTTTCTTTCTTTCTTTCTTTCTTTCTTTCCCCTCTTCTGTTTCCCTATCCCCTCTTCCTTCCATCCATCCCAGTCCATCTCTCTCTCTCTCTCTCTCTCTCTCTCTCTCTCCTCCTTTCCCTTTGCAACTGTATGTGCTATCCAGTGAAGATCGCTAGGATTCTCCAAACATCATCTTGTCCCTCATCTTGTGCCTGATTACAGTTCGTGTTTGTGTTCACTGCTCGCTCTGTCTGAATGGGGAACTTGCACAAACCGAGAAGCAATCAAACAGGTGATTTGCGCAAATCTCCCTAAATTTGTGCAAATTTCCTCCATAGACCAAAGTGGGGCTGATTCAGTCTACTGAGGAAATTTGTGTAAATTAGGAAATTTGCACAAATCAAACAGGGAATTGGGAACAAGATTAACATGAGCATGTGTTTGACAATTTGCAAATATTTTCAGCAGACATGTGCTCCTGTTCTCAGCTTTGAACAGGGCATGCTCACATGTTTTGTGAGCAAAAAATGAAATTGTCATACATCCCTAGAAGGAACAGCCTACTTGAGAAGGATGAAAAAGAGCTAATAGAATCTGAATGATCAACTGAAATGGTTGCACTGGTAATACTCTAAGCCTTTCAGCAGTTCAGATGAGGAAGGGAAACTCCTTGTATCCTCTTTCAAAGATATTTGTCATTCTTTGACACCCATATAAGGGCCACTTACGATCTAGAGGATCAGGATGCGCTTGTATGTCAAGTCAAAGGATTGAGACTTTTCTCCTTTGACTTGACATACAAGCGCATCCTGATCCTCTAAACAGCATATAAAAAATAGTACACTTTTGACTTTTCCAAGGCAGGAATTAATCTCCACACTTAGTCAGGCAAGACTAACTTCACTGGCTTTATTCACAAAGTTCACCAAGTTTCCAGGGCTTTGTCCAGCTTAATTTCTCTTCCCCCACCCCCATTTTTTATTCTGCTTTTGATTCCATAACCATCTGGTCAATCTCCAGCCCTGAAGATGAGCTGTAGTCTTCAAGAGGGCTCTTGAACATGGTTTCATAAAGCTGACATGGTTTGCCTCTGGTTTGTCACATCATGGATTCATAGTAAATATGGAAAAAGTACAACGGTTTTGACAATTTGCCCCACGTCTGAAGTCATGAGGCATTCCACTATTGCAAGGATAAGCCTCATGTGAATGCATATCCAGTTATTCAGTCTTAATGTAAACACTGATCCTCTTTCCAGTTTGGTCTTCCTAAACTTGCATCCAGCCAGGCATTTCACAGCCTAAATGTTTCCCTGGCTTTGACTTATTCCTGATTGAAACAGAGCTAAACTGACAGCCAACATGGTCCAACAAATCAAGTATTTGACACAAACATGGAAGACTTGTCTGCAAATTCCTGGTCTGCCACAACTCCTGGGCAAGTCCTATTCACTAGGGATGGATAGATCTGTATTTCTGGTCCATGAAACTTTCACATGTTTTACTCATAGTTCTATGCCATTCCATTTCCACATTAATATGTGATTTTACAAAATCCCTTAGAAATGTTTTGATCCACATACATATTTCAATATGTATTTAACTGGGTATTCCCCCCCCCCCAATAAATGCATATGTTGATATGTTTAAACTGCCAGGACCTGTGTCAAAATTTGGAGAACTGCAAAATCCACTGAATAGCTGAGGTTGGATCCACACATTCATCCATGAGAGGCAGATCAGGTCATTTCAAATGGGAATTCACAAAGACTGAATTCCTCAAGCATCCCTAATAATTAATTACCTTAGGGAGCACCGTCTCCAATAGGAGTTGTCTTCCTCAATAAGACCTTTGAGTGAGGCCTGGCACCATTGTCTAAAAAGGGCTTGGAGCAAAGCGTTTTCGGTCATGACATCCTAGCTTTGGATTCTCTTCCCAAAGAGGCATACAAGGGTCAAGATAGCTTGCCCTTGTGTGCAGGATTTTTATTTCACTGAGAACAGGTGCACAAAAGTGTGGGCAGCTGGATCAGCACTGTAGTATGGTGGGAGAGAGGCTTTAACTTTTTGCCCCCACCACAGTCCCAATTGGGATGGGCCCCAGATGCACTGGCTATTTGCAGTGGGAGGAAAGTTCCCATTGGCACAAATGGAAGCTTCCCTCCCTTGGCAAACAGCCAATATGGGGAATCTGATTTGGAGTCTGGTGGGGGCAGTGGATTAAAGCTCATCCCCCTCCTAAATTCCTGAGCAGGCTGCCCCCTCACAGCCTGACACTGCAGATTTTTAAGAAGAAGATTAAGGAGGCTTTAATTTGATGAGGCTTTCAATAGCTAGATATATTTTCAGCAGTTTCCTTTTTTTTTTTTTTTTTTTTTTTTAAGTAATGGGCATTTCTGATATTATGTGTGTTGTGAGTGTTTTTCAGTAGTTTCTCTCAGATAAAGAGGCTTCTGCACGTGTATCATTTGCTGGATCAGGAATGAGGGACCATGGGCCTTCTATCTGATGCAGATCCGAATGTGCATCGGAGTGACTGTTAACGCGTCAGAAGCTCCTGAAACTGTGTGCAGCTCCCCTGTTTGGTGAACCGTAACTGCAAAGAGCAGCTTCTCAGTGACAAACCTTCCGGACTGACTCCACCCATCCAGGCTAACCGTTGGATCCTTCTGGGAAGGAAGGAGTATAAAAGTCTTCCTGTTTCAGCTGAGCCTTGGTTGAGCAGCAAGGTCTTCCAAAGATCCTGTCTTCTGCTTTGCCTTATGATTCTGGCTCGACTTTGGTCCTGATTTCTGGCTTTCTCCTTGATCCTGCCTTCTAATTTTGTCCTTAAGTCCTGACTGGTTCTTTTGTCCTAACTACTGGCTCATTCTACAGCTCTTCATTCCTGGCTCTCCTCGGTCTCTTGCCCACAATCCAGCCCTGACATAATGAAATGTATCTGTATGGCATTGCTTTCAGTGAAATGTGCATTTCAATGCATGCCATCATCCACATTCTGATGCAATTAGTCATCCATAAATACATGTTTTTTTTAAAGGACAGCTAGAGCTAAATTGGTGTACTGGGAATTGCAGAAGATGGCGAGGAGTACAGGAGTGTTGTACAGAGTTCTGCCTCTATGCTGTAGGTTTGCTTTAAGAAAGTAGGTTTGCTTTAAGAATCAGCAACCGGCCTTGATTACTTGGCTGCTTGCCAAGCTGATGCAATGAAGGAGCAACTCACCTGCGCGTGATCTGGCTGCTGGCCAGAGGGATGACACTGCAAACAGCACAGGTGCTAGCAATGAAGCACGAGGTCTGCAATCCAAGAAACTTGGTGCTATTTAAGAAGAGCAAGTGCAGACGGAGAGGTGTGATTGTTGGCGGTGGTTGCTGGTTGGTTGTGTGTGGAGTACTGAAGAACTGGAAGGAGCACGGAGGAGCAGAGGACGCTGTGCAGAGAGCCTTGCAGAAGCCCAACGTGGAGAGCCCATACCCAAGCGGAGAGCTGCTGGACCTAGCATTCGGTTGGTTGAGAACAGTGACTGTGCAGCTAAGGGGTGGGATTTCCATCAGGGAACTGGGAGTAGCATTGTTGTACTTAAGGCTTGGCTTTACAATAAACATGTTTGGCTTTGACTTCCTGGAGGAGTATTTATTATGGTCAAAAAATCCCTCAAAGAACCTTTGCCAATCCCTTTTGGGGATCCTGTGGCAAAACAATTGCGCAATAATTTTTATATTTTGGTTTTCATTTTTATTGTATTATGGCATAATTGAGTAATGTATGAACTTATGCAGCTATGCAATTTTAGACCCTGGACATAATGGTATTACCCCCACCCCCACAGCTCTCTTCTCCAACACCTTGCTGCCACCTCCCAGAATCTGCTGCCTGAGGCAACCACCTCCCTCTGCCTAGTGGTAGGGCCACCCCTGGGTAGGACTAACATTGGATACAGCTCATGACTTTTGGCCTTGAGCTGCTGACTAGCACCGACCACCATGCCGCTGGGCTAGCACCCATCACAAAGGATTTACTTTCTTTGTGTCTTGAGCTAAGGACCAAATCTTGAAATGAAAACAGTTCATACCCAGAATCCCACCCCCCATTCTTATCTTGTAGGTTCTGCTTCTGAAAGCAGAGATATTGCTGATCCATCTGTCTGGATTTTCTCATATTAACCTTAAAGCAGCCCAAGCATAGAAACACACAGCTGCAATAGGTCTGTGAATGCAGTTTGCTAGGCACCGAATATGGCCTTTTGAAAAAATAAATAACACACACTTCTAAATTATGCAGCGCCTCTCCTCCTAGGCAGTCTGGCTTGCTGAGGAACAATAAAAACATTATCAAAACAACAAAAAACGTTTTAATAAGAAGCACCCTCTAAAACAAAACACACACAATGAAAATCCATATGTGGCCCACATTTCTGCTTTAAACCTGTCAAAGAGATGTATGGGAAGAAGTAGCAAGTCAACACATAATCTGGCTTCCATTGAAGTCAATGGGAATTTTGTCTTTGGCTTCGAAGGAAGGAAGAAGATTTGGTTCATATGCTCTTTTTTGAAGGCGGCTTCATCCTTTCAGGCTACAATCACAGTATTTAGGTACAGATATTTTAAACTGTGCCAGTGCTTTGGAGCAAAGAGTGGAGAGTCACTGTTAAATCACAGAACCATTTGCTATTATATTTGACAGCTGATGGAGAACTAGAATGGTCCCAGAAGACTGGAGAAGAGCCAGCATAATGCGTGTGTGTGTGTGTGTGTGTGTGTGTGTGTAAAAGGCAAGAAGGAAAGCCTAGGAAATAGTAGGCCAGTTAGCCTAACCTTTATACAAGATGTTAGAGAGAAAATCACAAAGGATGACCTCTTAAACACACGTATGAGTGAGTGAGTTCCATTTAAATGAATATCCCATCAAACGGAATGCGATTTAGGTCTGAGTATTTTTTATTTTATTTATTATATTTATACCCCGCCTTTTTTCCTGCAAGGAACCCAAGGCGGCTTACATAATCCTCCTCTCTATTTTACCCTCACAACAACCCTGTGAGGTAGGTTAGGCTGAGAGGCAGTGACTGGCCCAAAGTCACCCAGTGAGTTTCATGGCCAACTGGGGACTAGAACCCGGATCTCCTGAGTCCCAGTCCAACACTCTCACCACTATGCCACACTGGCTCTCAGTTTACTGAGTAAACTGAATGGGACTTATGCCTCAGTAAACATGCAGAAGGCTTTAAAAATGATTTATCTGAAACCATCTTTGGGTTGTGATTGCAGGTATTACAACATGGATATGGAATGAGCACATTATGCTTTATCTCACATGTCAGTAAAGAAAACCAGATGGACTAGAAAGCTGACAGCTAGTATCTTCAAAAAATAAAATCCAGAGGAGGCAATCCAGGTAAACCAAAACTCAACTCCGTTAATCAATGCTGGAAAGAGAAAATGCCTGATGGGTATTGACTAGAAAGGGCTGGATAGATGAGCATTCTGCTTTCTTACCCAGTCATTATGCATACAAATATTGAGATGGAAGGCTCATACAGGAGTTTATTACTCCATTAGCAACTGTCTACCTCTTCCTAGCAAGACCTACGTCACTCTTCGCACCCCATAGGAGCCTTAAAAAGGAATGTAAATATAATCCATTCCCATTTTGGGCCCTTCTGTTTTGTTCTGGCAGCATTAAAGGGCCTTTAATAGTGCAAGTGAATGTCTTTCCTGCTGTTCATAAACAGTATGCTCATGTTGGTGAAAAAGAGCCTGGTGGGTGTTTAAATGGCAGACAATTTACTACAACCATTAAAAAAATGAATATTTAATGTTTGTTTTTTAAGTGCAACACTTGTTCAAATCATGGTAGTGAAACCAGAGAACAGAGACACTTCTAGTTCTGACTATAAATCTTTACAATACAGAGAAATTAGCAACACCTACCCCCCCTCCACCCCATAGAATATGAACATGGACTGGAGGCTCTTAGGCAGAAATCTTTCACATGACCAGCTACCTGAACCTTTTATCTGCAGATGTGAGGGATTGAACCTGGCACCTTTTGCATGCCATAGGCAAGTTTCTTCCATTGCACCTGAGGGCAGCAAGCTAGTTTAGGGGGTGCAAGGCAGGTCACATGGAACACACAGCTCTGTCCTCCAATATCTCGCCACTGCTCCAGACCCCCAGCATCTGCCACCTGAGGTGCCACTCTGCCTAATGGTAGGGCTGGTCCTGCTCGCAGGGGATTTTTGTGAGGTTCAGCGATATCATTACTGTAAATAATCTGCACTGTAAAAAGTGTGAAAATCAACATGAGAATGTGACCTCCACCCAGTGTGAGTGCCATGTTAAGGAACTTAACAAACAGCCATCCACTTTATTCCTGAGTTGTTTTGAAATTGAGAAACTACAGTTTTGTGGGGGCAGGGGATGATCACACAAGTGTTTTAACAGGCACTGATGTGATATTCAAGAAATAACCACCACAAAAAAAACCCTTCCCCTGTGTGTAGTTGTGAAGGCTCCATGAAGTGAAATCCTTCAAGGGAATCCATTAACAGCAAAGAATTGCACGGGGATCGGGGGATGAATCCCTTCCTTAATATGCAGTAGGAATTCATTTTGTCCACTGCATGAGCAGTCACCACATCCTCCAACTCTGAGCTACCAGACTCTGTTTCTTACAGTTCACTGTTTATTTCCTTTTCCACTGGTTTGAGGAATTTCCTCTCTTTGTGTATCTCTGCCCCCCACCCTCCACACTGTGGTACATCATGCTTAGTTTAATTGGCATATGCATCTTCTGTAAAATGAAGCCAAAGGAGATGGTGGCTTTGACCACTGAGGCAGGTTAGTAGTGTATTCACTAGCCGTTCACCTTCTCCATGCAAAGAACCTTGATTTTAGGGAAGAAGAACAATGGGAGAGCACTGCAGGTATGATGAAGCTGCCTTATGCTGAGTGAGACCAGTGGTCCATCTAGCTCAGTATTATCTTCTCTGACTGGCAGTTGTTCTCCAGGTTCCCTGGCAGAGGTCCCTTTGCCAACACTGCTACCTGAGATCTTTTTAATTAGTGACACCAGAGACTGTCGCATACAAAGTACATGGATCTTCAGTGATACATTGTAACAGCATGGTGTGAAGTTCCCTCCTGAGACTTAGCTTGCTGCTATGAATGTGAAAGAGGTGCCTGCGAAGCAGGAGGGAGGGAGGACTTTACTTTCTCTGGCTAAGAAAATTCAGGCCAAAATGTGCACTCTGCATTTGAGGCGAGCATTACAAGCTGCCGAGATCTGTGCTTCTGAGTCAGGGAATACAAAGCTCAGAGGCATCCTTACTGAACTCCAAAAATCTCCTGTTTGCACTGATCATGTGGGATGAGCTGAGGAGGATCTATGAGAATACGTCTTGATGCTCCATCTACATCATGTGAGTAGTTTTCCACTGAGCCCAGGGACCTTTGAGGGTTACAGGGTGATCCTGTGCTAGTACTGTCTGTGACTGGATTGGTTGCTACATCAGCTTAATATCTACCTATAGGATTCTGAGACTGAGATTTTGCTCCTTATTAATCTTGTATAATAAGGAGAGAATAACAGAGATAATATATTATGTTACTGTGTGGCAATGTAGACCTGTTCCTTAAGGCAATCTTCTAAAGCAGGGGTGCAGAGCCTCTTTCAGCCTGAGGGCCAAATTACATTTTGGGCCCATATTTTAGTGGTGGCCAGGGCCCAAGGCAAAAGGGGCAGGGCTGAAGGCAACTTGGGGGTGGGGCCAAAATACCAGCATATTTTAGTTTACAGCTCTTACTGCCAGGAATTAAGCCTTAGGAGAGGCATTTCAACCTCTTTGAATGGGGGAAAAACAGCACAAAAGCTGGGAAACCACCCAATGATTGGTGGTCAGGTGAAAGGGGGTGGGGCCAGGGGAGGGGGCATGGCCATCTGGGAAACCCCAGAGGGTCAGATTGGGACTCCAGGAGAACCAGATTTGGCCCTCCTGGCCTGAGGTTCTGCATCCTTGCTCTAAGGGCTGAACTACATGTTACATTAAATATGTAGCTAGCTGCTGCACCTTTATTTTATTGTATTTATTTATTGCATTTATATCCTGCCTTTTTCCCTGCTCTAGGAACCCAAGGCGGCTTACATAATCCTCCTCCTCCTCTCCTCCACAACCATCTTGTGAGGTCAGGTAGGTTAGGATGAGAGTCAATGACTGGCCCAAAGAAGCCACCCAGTGAGCTTCCTGGCTGAATGGGGTCTACTAGAACCCAGATCTCCTGCATCCCAGGCCAACATTCCAACCACTGCACCATGCTGGCTTTCTTTTAAGACTTGTTTTACAGCTAGGGACGGAAGGATCATCAAAAGTGCGTGAGCTCACTGTGATTTTCTGAGCTCCACCTTGAAACTCAGACTGCCTTGCTCCTGTTTTCAGTTGTGATCTGTTTTTCATTTCATTTGAATGGGAAAAGTGTAGATTTTGATATTCATTATTTTAAAGCACACCCCGAAATGCTAGTTTCCCCCATAGACTAAAGCATGAAAATGCACACTTTGGGGGGGGGGGGAAGTACATTTTTAAAGTGCCAATTTTTCTAAAGTAAGCATTTTGCGAATGTGATTGCAAGCTTGGAGTCATGCGAGATTTCCTCCAAAATGGTGGTCCCTTTTGCATTTGTATTCAGGGTGTGAATGGGCGAATTCAAGTTAAAAACGAAACAAAACAAAATTATCATACATCCCTATTTACAGTTTTGGGGGATTCAATAGGATACTCCACAGTAGATGGGAAGGTTTAATCTTCCCCTCCCAGGCCCTGATTTAACCAATAATCCCACCTGCCATATGGCTATGGGGCTCAGAAAAAAAAAGTCCCAATGTATGCTAATGGGACTAATTTTCCAAGCTCTGTAGCTACTGTATGTGTCTGGGTGTGGGGTGGGTTTTGTTAGGTTTTGCATAGTGGGCAGAACGAGGATTGTCACCTGACCTGGAGGATGTCTCTTGAGGTGAAGTACACAAGGTCTTCTGTCACCAGACATAGTCTCAAGGTTTATGAGTCATAGACCTTGGGACAGATTTGCAGTAAACATGTTGTGAAAAACAGGTTATATAATAGGTGAGTAATATCCTATTTATAGATACTATAAATGGGGTCTTGCTATATAAGTTGGGGTAAGACACACATCCCTCACTTGACTTCCTGGCTCTACTCTCTCTTGTTCTGGACTTCTACTTCAAGTCAGTCACTTCACTTCATCTCAGCCTTACCACTGGGGTCTTGGATTTGAATCTGCAATCATGTAGTGAGTAAGAGATGTATTGCTTGCCTTAATCCCATGTAATTGGGTCTTACAAATAAACTCTTTAATCTTTATTAACTGCTGTTATCTCCTCCTTCCGTCTGAGTGACTGGGACTGAGGGTAACTGAGTGACTGGGACTGAGGCTAGGTAAGCTTTTGAACCCGGGTCAGTCCAGTTCTCACAGGTTTATCAGTAAAATTGGGGCTGGGTAGGGAAGGATTATACTTCCTGTCCCCACATGGGAGTTCCCAATAAAATTCAAATAGTATTTCAAATATTTTAATATTATTTAAATATTAAATTAAATTGGATACACACACCCAAGCTATTAAAAAAAGGCATAGCTGCTCACCCCATCTTTAACATAATGGGTAGCTGAGGCCTGAGTAACTTGCCATTGAGGTGTTCACTGATAGGAGCTTTGGCACATTTGGGTCTTCCTTATCTCTAATATGAATGAATGCTTCATGTGTAGCATTTGTTCATTATTTTGATGCTTCCCTGTCGTATTAAACAGCAAATAGTTGGATTTCTATGCTCACATTAACATGCAACAAGTATTTATTTATTTATTTAAAAAAATCACTTGGTGTGGAAGAATGACTGCAGATCTATTTTCAATGGATCTTCCACTGACTGAAAACCGTGTGAGCAGCAGATGCATTAGCAAGCATGTTCAATCTACAAGAGACAAAAAAAATGAAGCACGCATATTTGGGACAAGGATTTATCAAGCAATTAGCATCTCATACAGCTTTGTTTTTTTTTTGGTTTTTTAGCCTGGCTATAAAGAAAACCGTAGCCACACTAACAAGCTTTCAAATCGTGATAAGTAGCTTATAAGTAAGTCTGTAAAGGCAATTATACTATCATGTAATGAGTCTGAAACAGAAATTAAAGCATCTCAGGCCAGCAGATATACAGAAAGTGCCCACAGAAATACCAGAATACAGTAATACCTTGGATTGCAAGTAACTTGGTCTGAGAGCGTTTTGCAAGACAAGCAAATTTTTAAAATAAATTTTGACTTGATAAACAAGTGACATCTTGCAATTTTATAGGGATGTAACCGCTCGCCTTGAGCAGGTGTAGCGGGCGAAAATCGGCCCCGCTCACGCCCGCTAGAGACTCGCTTTGATATAAGAGTGTTTTGGATTACAAGCACAGTTCCGGAACGAATTATGCTTGCAATCCAAGGTATTACTGTCCCACAATATTGGCAATAACAAGTGTCTTATTACTATGAGCCAGAGCCTTAGGCTTTGCCTGCTGGTGTCATACACAGGATATTTGATTGAATTGTAGATGCTCCTACTTGGCTTGAGGATTTTGTTCAGTCTGTATTTCAAAGCGAACCAACTGCATCTGCACCTCCCAGTATAATATGAGGGTTGGAGCACAGTGATCCTTTGGGTTTCTCTCTTCTCTGAATTTTGCAATGCTGTTCTCAGCTCAAAAAACAAACCAAAACATGTCTAGAAATGGTGACTTTTAGGATAAAGTACATCTAGAAATGCATACCTTGAGAGAAAATACATTTAGAAATTTGAATTTTGTGGGGGAATGCCCTCCAAAAAGATGTATTTAAATACTATTTAAATATTATTTTTCTTTTGAATTAAAAAATAATACTGTGGAAACAAAATCAACTTATGAATGAACACATGTGAAACTTGACATAGACAGGAAATAGACTGATCTGTCCATCCCTCGCTCCCAGCTATGAGGAACCAAGTGGCCAAATTCTGTTCACAAAGCACCATCATGGGTCCAATGCAATGGTATGTGCACAGTGAGCCCAAGCAATATCCATATAGGCACTAACATATTGGATTGGAATCTATATTCACATTACATCCAGCCAAGTCCCATTGATGTGAATGAGACTGAACAGTCCTTTAGCTCAGTCCTAAACATGTATGGACCATGGGGATTTACTTCCAAGGTAGTATGGTTAGGACTGCAAGTGGTTTGTGAATCATTGTGTCTTTCAAAGTACAAGCTGGTTGGGTCCTCTAGAAAAGTATTCTCATACATACTACTAGGGTGTCCAGGATATGAGTCTAAAGTAAGTAAGTAAGTAGGTACGAACTCCACTATCTTGTCTAGTGAACCACTAGTCTAGCGAAAAGCATTACCTGTTGAAGTAAGTGCCATTGATAAGAGTCCTGGAAGTACCTAAATCAGAACAGATGGAATCCAGCTAGCTAGAGTGAAAAAGGAACCAACCTTAGAGCAAGCTTCCAATATGTCTCATAAACTGACAAATGGTTCCCTTGTATTCTGATTAGTTTCTTTGCAGGTCGTTTTTGACTTGCTTTGTTTGCATAACCAACACAATACAGGACACTGAGAAATGATTATCAGTTCAAGAGAATGGTGGCAACAGGCAGAAGCAGCTGCTTTACTGGCAGAAGAGTTAAATTGTAATCCATATATGAGGTTTCTGGATGTCTTGCACTAGAACAAAAGACTTTCATCTTGTTAAACCATTGCCAGCCACTAGCTTCTTTTCCCTCCAGAATATTGTTAGATATTATCACAAAATGTTCAGATATTACATTCCTGACAAACAGGAAATGTATGCTGTACTAATAGGATGTCAATCATCAAGATAACATAAATTTTGTGGTTTCTAAATCATCCTCACCACCTGCTGTCTCTTTGATCATCCCAAACAATTAATCTAAAAGTGACATGATTAAGAAATGCTTTCAATGAAACGTGGAGAAGCAGTATTTATTTGTATGCATTTCTCTGGCTCCCACTGAAGCTTACAACAAATCTTCCATTGGATTCCAAAAGGGCCATGCTGAAGCCATAACATAAAAGAAATATGAGATAGTTCAGAAAACATTAAAACAACAACACTGCTTTTAATCTGACCCTCACAGGGAAAAAAAATGAGAGGAAGCTAATTTGAAATGAAAGAATCAGACAATTTCATGAACCTTCTTTTTGCTAAAATGTGTATTTTTCTATGTATTTGTTTAACTGGGGGAACTGCATTGCCAAATACAGAGAAATGCAAATATTGAAGGATAACTGAGTTTCAGTTCACATAGTGGTTTGAAAGAGTGAAATTAGGTAGGTTCTGGTTCGCATTAAAATGTGAACCAAATTTTTTTCACCATCCCTACAAGTTCAGGGTTTGTTTGTTTGTTTTGTAAAGTTCAGCATCTGCATCTTTCAACAATCCATGGGAAGCCTATCAGAAGAACTAAAGTTGTTCGAAAAGGACCCTGCTCTCTTCTAAGTAAACACAAAATTGATATTAGGTTTTGTAAGATCAGCCAAGTATTTTGCTCCTTGAAAATTTTTGTGCTAACAGGCATTTTGGAACTCATGTATATACATATATCTTCAGTTGATGAGTTTAGTGTTGTTTTTCACTCAGACGCTTGCTTATCTGCACAAAGTGTTTTGTGTTGCTGATGAGCTGAAGTACTTATCCATAATTTTAGAGAGGGATTTTTAAAAGCAGCATTCAGACTTCTTCTTCAGTGCTGGGGACCATATTGAGCTGGCAGGTTTTTTCCCCCCAATATGCAGATCATATTTGCACATATAGTTAGTTAATGGTAGTAGGATCTGTGGAAATATTTCAAAAGTTGGGAAAAATGGGGTCTGTTACTTAACTTTTCCATTTTGCTTTAGAAAAATCTGCTTAGACACACAAAACTCCTGATTTAAAACATTAAAAATGTACTTTAGGTTTTTAAGGGGTGGGGAGAATTGCACGTTTAACTGCTTCCCACTGATCAATCAGTGCAACCTAAATGGTACATAACTTTGGATTGTGCCCATTGTTTTTATCCCATTAGCGTATTCCAGCTGAGACTTTCTAAAATCTTTCCTTTTCCTCCTCCCACTTTTATTCAGAAAGCTTTGGTGTGTATGTACACACACATATTTATGGTTGGGAGGCAGTGCTGGCACGAATGTATGCAGACATTTAACAATTTTGGACTGCATTAAGAGGGATCTGGTTTTGGGGAGTCTCAGGCCAGGGGGCCAAATCTGGTCCTCCTGGGGTCCCAAAACAAACCTCTGGGGTTCCCCAAATGGCAACACCCCCTTCCCCTGGCCCAACCCCCTTTCCCCCAACCACCAATCATTTGGTGGTTTCCTGGCTTTTTGTGATTTACGCTACAACATATATATATTTTTTGTATTTTGGGGTCAATGTCCACAAACAATATCCCTACCAATAATGAAAGCATGATGATGATGATGTAATGTGTGTAAATTGTTCCATTACTATGTTGATTTTTCTCTCACTGTTTGACATGCAAATGTTTATGGAAAATCAATAAAACACATTAAAAGAAAAGAATGGTAGCCCATGGTGGACTCAGAGGAGCCACATTGGTCCTGGGCAATCTGCATTGCTGCAGCATGGACTGCAGCATGTGTTTTGCATGCATGTCCTTTCAAAGTGCTTGCATGTTCAATAATGGTATATTGCATCCGGCCTCAGATGCTTACTTTTTGCTTCCCACCATGTAGTGCCAGGGAATCAGTCAGATGAAGTGGTATTATTTGAGCAAAAGTAGAGATGTCACTGAAACTGGTGGCTCAAAAACCTCAGAGTCCCATAATATTTGCTTAAAATATGAGTGTAGTACTTGTAGGGATGGATGGAACAGTCTATTTCCAGTCCATGACAGTTTTGCATGTGTTCTGTTCTGTTCCATTTTCTGCTATTTTTGGTTTTGTTTTTTTAAAAAAAAACACGCCTGCAAAATTCCATTTAAATTGCATGCATTTGATCTTAAAATATGTGTTGTGCATGCACTTCCCCCTAAAATATGAATTTTTGAGCTGAAAACTGCACAGCAAAATTCAGAGAAGTGTGAAATCTAAAGGACAACTGCATTCCAATCCACTTATTAGTTCAGAAAGTGCTAATTAGGTCAGTTTGCTCAAAATTGCAGCCCAGGTGAAATTCCCCAACATCCGTAGAGGGGAGCATTATGACCTCACAATTCTTACCTGTTTCATATTTTAAAACCAGGTGCTCCGGAGCTGGGGGAGCAGGGAGATCTGCCGCCGCCACCACCACCACCACTAGCAGCTATATGGGTGGGAACTACACATGTGGGTGGGAGGGAAGGGGGAGGTGTGTGAGTGAATGGGAATGGGGAAGGGGTTGTGGAGAGGTTTGGAGGCTCACAATGACATCATAGGGGGCATGATGGAGTCTGATTTGGCTCTGTATGATCCATCCAAACTACTTTTCTAAGTTTGGCAGAAGCTTCCATTGAACCCAATTATCAGCCTAACTAGGATGGGTATAGGTGGGTTGACCCATCTCTAAGGAAAACCCAGGTATGAAGAAAACACCCTTTTCTAAGGCATATCCACCTAACTCCAAACTCCAGAGAACTTAACTAAAGGTGCCAGGTTTGTGACAGTATCATTCTCTGAGCTAATAATAAATTAGGATGCATGCCAAAGTGTGAGAATATTAGTCACTTTCCTTAGATTCCCTGTTTGGAATCCTTTACCCACATGCACACTCCCAATGCAGCAACTAGAATGTGACTAGGAAGGTGTAGCGTAACCAGAATGTCAGAAATCCATATGCTTGAATCCTGGGTTCTACTGCCTGCTTACATATTTCCAGAGGAAGATTCTTTATTTGCTTTTTTGTCCCTGCATACCTTTGTTTAGCCAAAGATATTTCACAGAAGGCCCAAACCTAATGATTCTGCAAAAATGTCTACCAGTGCTACCTTTGGATAGAAAAATCTGCAGTCAGGACTTAACATCATGACTTCTACTAGAAAATCTCCTCACCCCAACACACACTGTATAATTGCGGGGTGGGGGGGGAGGATACCCAGCCTGAAGAAGAATATCTGTGTAAGTTGAAAGTTTTCACACCATATTTGAACTTTGGTCAGTTCTAATAAAAGTATTATCTTACTGACCGTTAAGAATTTTGTTCTAAAGGACCAATTTAGATTCAGAGATTTGTCTCTGATCTGTTCCCTCACACATGCTAGATCAAATATTGTATGTATTATGGAGATCAGTCATTTCCAGTGATATCTTCCTGTGGGTTTTTCATAGCAGAGATTTTGAGCAGAGTAGGGTCCAAATCCTAGTAATAAATGGGAGGGAATGAGAATGTTTACTGCTGTTCACCAGAGGTAGCAACACCATATGCTCTCGTGAATGTCCCAAATGTATTGACTTCCTGTTAAAATGCTTTTTAATGTAGATTATGGGAGACTAATGAAATTCATCAGAAGGGACCAACAATGAGAACAGTAAGGTGTTTTTTTAAAAAAAATCCAACAAAACACATTTTCTTTTTATTTAGGCAGTTTCAACCACTATTGTACTTTTTTATGTGATAACCAGAAACCAGCAGAGGAGCAGATGGACACACACAGGAACTGAAATAGTTTGTCTTCATTATCTGGTAGACCTCTGTGTGAGCCTGAAGGCCTTGTCAGAAACCACAAGACTCTACAAACTGGCAACTGTGGGTTTGTCTGTTCACCATTGAATCTATTTCTAGAAGAAAAAAGGAAAACATCAGGCCAGTGTGTGAATCATGTGACTCGGCTGAACTGTACAAGTACCACTGGCATGAAAAGACACTTGGGAGACCTTTAATAGCCGTGTCATGGTTACAACCTTAAAAAAACCCATTTCAGTTTGTTCCATAACCATTTGGTTTTATCTTTTTTGAACTGAAATTGGAAAGTGCAAAACAATAACCAACAATACATTAACAATCCAAGCAATATCTCAATTATTTGGATATTAAATCCTGCTAATTTATGTGCTCTAAGCATTTTCAACCAAGGATAGGCCCTATTTGGACAACCAACTTCATTTTGTCTGGGCCAAACTATGCATGCTGTGGGAGAAATATGGAGTGTCTTCTGGCTTTTTCAAAACTTTACTGGAGCATGGGGGGGGTCCAAATATGTTTGGAGCATTGGTGTGGGGGAAGGGGGCACTCAACACTTTCCCCATTTTTTACCCCTAATCAGAATTCTCCAGCTGCTTTTCTCCCACAGAGGAAAAGATATCAGGACCATATAGCTTTTCCCCCATGGTGAAAAAATGTGGAGTGATTTAGAAAATGGGAAAATGTCTGGTTGGTGGACTTCCCAAAGGCATCTGGTTTGCCACTGTGGGAACAGAATGCTGGACTAGATAGGTCTTTGGTTTGATCCAGCAGGACTCTTATGTTCTTTCATTAAACCCTCCCTTGCTCCACTTTGGAGTTCCTCACAGCTGTAATCAAGGTTTTGTTTTTCATTTTCCATTTGAAAAACACTCTTCATATTTCCCACAACATAATTTTGCCCTCATTTAACTTTTAAGCCTGGTCGCTCACCCCCCAAACTGGAGCACTCTCATGAATTCAGCATTTTCAACTACAGTGAATTAATAATTAAGGAATAACTGAAATTCCTTTAGAAAGCTTAGTAGATTCAAACCAGGCAGAGGCTTCGAACAACCAACAATTTCATGGATCTTTAAAGTAACTTCATTTTATGCTCACACATTTTGACACACAAAGTGATTGCACAAAGGTGCTGAGTTGCATGTATATGACCTATTGACCGTGGCAAATTATTTCTCACTTACACAGCATTTCAAAAAACCCAATTCTAAGCCTTGCAGCAATGTTCCCCTGGTGTCACAGGCAGAATTGCTGATGTGGGTGCTTAGGATTAGAGTGGCAGTGGTGTGAGTCAATGTGTGAAGTACTTTACTTCCTTGGCTCAGATCCACAGAGATAGAGTCACACATATGTGCTGACCTGCTCATACACACAGCAACAGTTTTGTGGCTACAGTTCAGTGAAGTGAATGAAGAGCCCCACTGTGCACCTGGGTTTCATCCTTGGTTATCCCCAGTTTTTGAAGCACTCTCTCACTCACCTTCCTGAGAGCAGGAAGTAAGGTTGATATTTTCCTCCAGGTCCTACAAGCATAATTCTAAACCCCAGAGGAACAGGAACCTCTAAAATGCAGATTAGTGCTGAACATAAACCAACATTCCCCAACCTGGTACCCTCCAGATGGGTTGGACTACAATTCCCATCACCTGAGCTAGCAGACCAATGGATGTGCTGGTTGGAGAGAATGGGAATTGCAGTCCAACACATCTGGAAGGCACCAGATTAAGGAAGGCTGACATAAACCCTTCCCTATCATTTATGAATTCTATGGCTGGACGGTCTCCAGAAACCTTTCCCCTCCACCCAACAAGCTCAAGGTTAACTTAGCTGTTAATATTATTTTCTTTCTTTCTTAAATGAAAGTACTGCTCTCTGTTCTTGATCTCAGCTATCCCAGCAACCAGGGTTCAATTTCATTTATATTCTTCACATCTACATGTATAGTGCTTCAAATTTTATTCCTGCAGCTTCATACTAAGCTGCTCCAATATCATCACCAAACCTTGGCACTCCACATAAGCTTCTAGGCCTTAGCCCCTGACTGCATTTTCTCTTTCAACTTTCTTGAATCACTGGTCCTAATAGATAGTATCCACTCAAGTTCTCTGAAATTCACTCTCTCTCCACTCAAGTGGCTTCTTCAAGGTCTCAAACAGACTTGTTTGACTAAACCTCATTTCTAGCACTCTCTCTCGTTCTTGCTTCCTCATGGCACATTTAGAATAGAACACTGTCTCTCTAATAGTTTATTTGTTAATACATTAAAAAATACTGTATGTCAACCCTTGACTCTAGTGCACCTATTCTTCCCCCTGTGGTAGCAGCAGAACCCAAAATGGAGGTGATCAGCTAGTGAGCAAGAACTCAACTTATTCATGGGAAATGAAGGAGACAAATATATAGAGAGAGAAAAGCTCGATTATATGCAGTTTGTATGTACTTTGCATGTCCCTGATTTTCTGTTCTTCAGGAAGAATAAAAAATATTTTTACCTCATGAGGTTCTCTCTCCGATGTATTGCCCTTACAGCTGTCAGTCAGCAGAAGGATATACATATGCCTCAAGAGTACTTTGAGCTTTTTGCATTTTTTATCAAGGGGAAATATGTTACACATTTTTCCTGGCTTTCCACTTTTTCAAATGGAGTCTATTTTAGTTTGTCACACACGCACACGAACACATCTTTCAAAGTTTGCTTCAACTTTCAGAAAACTGTTATACTCATAATAGCGAAAAGCTTTAAGTTCGACAAAAAGTGGAGCTGGATTTAGCTAAGGAATAGGAAGTGTATTCCTTAGAAAATATTTGTAGTTACCTCAATCCAGACTGGGAAATCTACTTGGAGAAGGTGCCCTGAATTAGGTCGTATGTGTGTAGTGGAGGCTGATGGCTCCAATGTCAGTGGGGTGGTGTATCCACTCCGAATTTCAGTCTGAACATCAAAGGAGCTATCCATGGTGCTGAGCCCTAGGCCCAAATTAGGTTCAGCACCATGGATAGCTCCTTTAAAGTTCAGACTAAAATCCAGAGCGGATACACAGTCCCGCTGACGTTGGAGCCACTAGCCTCCTCCACAGTGCATGTGAATGAGATAAAACAACCCACAGCCAGCATAAGGTCCTCACACTCAAGCTCTGAGTCAAACTACACACTAATCGCATAGCATGTAGTGAGGGTTAGTTTTTTGTTTACTCTTATGTGGTTGCACGTGGCCCAATTTGGATCAGGACGACTGTGCTCTGAGTGGGGGAGGATTAATCCTCCAATGGAACCTTTTCTCCCCCCCACCCACCGTGTGTGTGTGTGTGTGTGTGTGTGTGTGTGTGTGTGTAATTTCAGGGGAAAATGGGTGTGGGGAAGGTTTAAACTTCCCCTCCTGGAACACAGTGGGCCCAGTCCAAATTGGGGCCATGCATGGTTACACAAGAGTAAACAAAAACCTAACCCTCACCTACATGCTATGTGATTATAGATTCATAGATCATAGAGTTGGAAGGGGCCTACAAGGCTATCGAGTCCAACTCCCTGCTCAATGCAGGAAACTAGAGGAGGGGGTCTCCCATCCAAGTAATAACCAGGCCTGACCCTGCTTAGCTTTCCACACTCAGACAAGCTGAGCCAGCATGAGCCACAGGCCTGTATAAACATACTTGCAGTGGTGGGATGTAGTTAGCGTAACATGTAGTTTGGCTCTCTAACAGATGGTCATCACAATTGGTTTTGAAGAAGGCAGCTGTAGCAATTCCAATCACTCGCTTGGGAGGCTTGAAAGAATGAACACAGGATCCCATTCCCACATTCCTCCAAAACAGATAATCAACTCAGTTTTCAAAAATCTGCACCACCACCACCTATTTGCTGGGGATATGGGACACCTACATTAGTCCATGTATACTCCACTGTTGTATTCAAGGTTTTGGGGATACATGCCAGTTCTTTTATTTTGCCCCTGCCTTGACAATGACTAAAGATAATGTGTATTAGCACTAGCTATTGCATTATTAGTAAGAGGTATTGAATAGGGTAAGACACAATGTAAGAATTTTTTAAAAGCTAAAAATGAAGTTCTATCATTTAAAAGTATAATTGCTGTAAAATTGGTACAATCTGTATGTGGGGTGGGGCAAACAACATATTTCTTTCTCTCTCTCTCTCTCTCTCTCTCTCCGTTTAATGTGATTTCACGGAATGTCAAAGGCTTGCAGAATTTAAATAAGCAGAAGAGAATGCTTTCTAAGTTAAAAGAGCTTAAAGCCAATGTGGCTTTTTTGCAAGAAACCCATCTGATGGCAGTAGATGAACATTTGTTGAGAAAAGATTGGATTGGTGAGGTCTACATAACAGATATTTCGACACGGTTTAAAGGGGTTGTGATTTTATTTACAAGCGACTCTCCTTTACAGTTCAACAGATGATTATTGATCCCGATGGTCACTTTTTGATTCTGGTTGGGAAATATATTGATAAGGTAATTGCTATGATTAATGTGTATGGGCCTACTAATGATTCTCCGGTTATGTTTCATGAACCTTTTAGCAAATTGGTTGATATTACTTATGATTTTTTCATTGTGGATGAGGACTTTAATGAGATTTTAGACCCGTTGCTGGATATGAATATGCCTGCTCCTAAGAGGCAAATGGTGGTGAGGTTTACACTTCAGGCTTATATGTCTGAACTCAGTCTGATTGATGCTTGGAGAATTTTGCATCCTGGTGAGAGAGACTATACCTCTATTTCACCTGTTCATCATAAATGCTTTCAACTAGCTTTAAATACTGATAGAACCGACCAGGCTGCCATTGTTTCTTTCGATGCTGAAAAGGCCATTGACAAAATTCATTGGAAATTTATTTTCACTACATTGTGTAATTTTGGCTTTCCTGTAGAATTTTTGAAATGGGTTAAAATTTTATATTCAACCCCAAGAGCTAGAGTTATGACCAATGGTCTTCTCTGATTTCTTTTTCCTTGGGAGGGGTACCAGACAGGGATGTCCATTTCTCCACTGATGATTCATGTCAGGAACAACTGGGATGTGCTGTTGGACAGAATAGTAATATCTCATAGTGCATTAACTAATTGGCAATTTCGATGATGACCAGATGTTATCTGGTCATTCCCAGAGATGTATCCCAACTAATCAAGCTAAACTTGAATAAGCTGATGAATGAGATCTCATGGAATATAGATTGATGGGCATCTTTAAAGCTGAGTTTGTGGGTCAGGATAATACATTTAAAATGAATATTATATGTTGCATTGTTTATGTTATACATGGGATTCCTTTATCTATACCTGGCAAATGTTTTCAAAAACTTAATGCTCTGTTTTGTAAATGGGGGGAGGGGCTTCTACCCTGCCATGAATATCCTTGAAAAGGATGCAACTTCCAAATTAAAGAAGCTGGTTTGGCTTTCCGGATCTTGCTTTATATCATTGGGCCTATTTGCTGACCTCTACTAGATTTTGGTCTTTTCCACTTAGATAAGATTTTCCACCTTGGTCATTTCTGGAATTGTCCTGTCTTGATCCTCTCTCCAACTGGATGGCATTAGGGTCTCAGCTCACTAAAATGGATAGGGTTCCTCCCATAGTTTCAGCTGCTAGAGATGTGTGGCATATAATATCATTTCAATTACATTTCTATTCATTTTCCCATGCTAAACTGACTTTATGGGGAAATCCACATTTAAAAATGGGTAAGAAAATGTTTTTCTGGCACACTTGGATGGATAAGTTGATTTTTACCTTGGATCAATTAGTTGGTGCTGATAATGAGTTTTTGTCATTTTTGGCTTTGCATGCCAAATACAATTTGCCTGCTATGGCTGAATTAGCTGATAACAAAGGAGAATCATGGAAATATGAGTATATCAAAGAAAGTGTGAAAACACCACCGTGATAGAACTTTCTTTTATCTATTTTTTAAAAATTTTAACAACTTTTTAACAATACATGTTCAATCATTATATTTAAACTTTCTTTTATCTATTTTTGGAATTTTTAACATTTTTTTACAACACATATTGATTTAATATTTATATAAACTTTAAAAACTTTTCAATAATCAAACTTTACAAACTGTTCACTAATCATGCTGCAACACAGAGTATACATCATGTATAATTATATTCAATGGTAATCACCCCCTTATCTTTCAGGGGTTTAGCATCCACCAAAATTGCTGAATTTTTATAGAGTTAATGAAAACCTTCCTTTGTTTTTTCTTTGTCTTCATGGAGTTGCTGCAACCTTTACTCTTATTTTTTGAGATGGCCTTCAGCAAAAAACTCCTGTGTTTATTGGATGCCACAACGTCTTTTTAATAAGGGTCTGTCTAAGTCAGCTAACTGTGGAGGTGTAACACAGCTGATACTTCATTTAATGATATGTTTTGGCAAGGTCTAGTAGTTGCCTCTTTTTGGGAAGAGGTTATAATATGGATAAACTTTGTACTGGAACACTCTTTAATATTTACTGATGTACGTGTCCTTTTAAATTATCTACCTGCTTCCTAGAAGTTAACGCATGGTCAGCATAAATGTATTGTCTGTGTTCTTTTGACAGTTAGATGACTGATATTACAACATTGGAAGGATAAATGCTCACCTCCTATAATGCAATGGATTGAGAACTTAACAATGTTCTCAACATTTGAACAGGTGGTATATAGCGAATGGATACATATATGGATATTTGGTCTGCCTTTATTTAGGATTATGCCTAATTTTTTAGAAAGTTGTATTTTCATATGTATACACACACACACACACACACACACATACATTTCACGTGTATTAATTGAAATTGATATATTCAAATTTATGTAGTTATATTTGTTTTCTTTTCCCTTTCCCTTTTATGGTTTTGTTGAGATTTACAATAACGATGTATAGACAAAAGAAGAAGCTGAAAATGAAGTAAACACAGTTGACTTTATAATAAATTAGATATTTTAAAATATTTATATCCTAGGGTCAGTCATTATATTTACCTTTCTTGGTATGATTCCTCAGATTTAATTTATAACAAGACACTGTGGCATAGTGGTATCAGACTAGGAGTGGGGAGATCCAAGTTTAAATTGTCACTCAGCGATGAAGAATACTGGGTGACCTTAGTCCATTCACTGTCTCTTGGCCTAACCTATGGATGCTTGAGGAATTCCAACTTTAAGAATTTCGATATGAACTGATCTGATCCACCTTTCCCATACTTTTGCACTTCTCAAATGTTTTGATGCAGTTCTTGGCTCAAAAATGTATCAACAATACATTTTAAAATGTGTATTTTTGAGAGAAAATACATTTAGGAATGCATAATTTCAGAGAAGATGTGTTTAAAATACATACTTAAATAGTATTTAAATGCAATTTTTGTGCCAATTTCTTTTTGAAAAATCATAGATTAATGTTGAAACAGGACAGAAGAGACCTGTGAGAGAACACATGTGAAAGTGACAGGGATCGGAAATAGACGTATTTGCCCATCCCTAGCTTAACCTACTGTACAAGGTTGTAGTGAGGATAAAATGAATGGGAGAATGATATACGTTACCTTGAACCTGTTGGAGGAAAGGCAAGAAATAAATTATTATACGGAAAGCTTACAAGGTCTGGGACTTTTCCGCTTAGAAAAAGGGTGAGTAAGGGGAGACATGACAGAAGTGTACAAAATTATGCAAGGTGTTGAGAAAGTGGATAGGGAGACATTTTTTTATTTCCCATGACCAAGATCCAAAACCAAGATCCAGGTAGTTAGTGTTGATGTGTGGCAAACATTTGATTTCTCCAAGTTTTGAGCTTCAGGAAGAAGTCTTCTGCCTCACAGAATCCGCATTAGGATGCATAAACAGGCTTGTCTCAAGTAAGTTTCACTTCATGGTTCTTCATCTGCTGCAGAGAAAAATAAAGTTTCCTGGAATGGATCCCAGGCCTTACTTTTCATTTCCCAGTGGTTTGGCAAGGAAATAGCAACAGGAACAACTCACCTCCTCTTTCCCTTTGGCTGCAGAGAACAGAAGGGAAGGCAAATCCAACCCCAACTCCTGTCTGCTGGATGGGATACCAGAGCCTGGAAGGAGGGAAGGCACCTCTAGTTTGGTAACAAAAGCTACAGATACTTCTGCTTAAATGTAATGTCTGAAACTTATTGTTCCATGAGGAGATATAGCCCATCTGTTTATCTTTCATCCACAGGCTTTTTTTGTGATAAGGAAAAAGTAGCACCAATGCAAAACAAAGATGTTCTCTACTAGATAAATGAATACAAAAAAAATGCAGGGTTGCCAACCTGCCAATATTTTACTTGCCAGTCCAGTAAAACTGTGTGCTGGCAGCCACCTAGTATTAGGACCTGAAGAATCACCATGCTCCAGTTTCTGCAGGCACCATTCCTGACCCATTAGGTTCCACCTTGGCTGTGCCCATGACTCACTAGTTTCTGCCCTTGCTCTGCTCCCTGGCCCAACTTGGGGGGTCAGTAGTTGTTCAGATCAAAAGCTGGCACCCCTGGGTAAGTGGCAATTGCACAATTAGAAAAACAACAACAAAGCACATTGTGATTGTGCATTATCAGCATTACTCAAAAACTAAAGAGAAGGTCAGGGAACTTAAGAAGTCTCACTATGATTCAGAGCTAGACAAGACATAGTGTCTTCTTGCGTAAAGCAAAATGATAACTGAAACTCAAGTTTCACCTTCACAACAGAACATATCTGCTTTTATCATTTTTTCCCTTGACATATCCATTGTATTGATGCGACACAGTTGTGGATACCCATCAATCGTATTGGTCAAAAGTGCAAGACAGTGCCATTCATTTCATTCTATTCATTTATTACATCTCTATACCACCCAATAGCCAAAGCTCTCTGGGCAGTTTACAAAGCTTAAAACTCTTAAAATACAATAAAATAACAACATAAAAACATTAACATAAAAACATCTACAAACAATTTAGAACAATCAACCATATCGGTTGTTTCAATTAGCTCACGATTAAAGAGAGATGCAGTGAATGTTAAGCACAAATCTGTTAAGTATCCAGTAAGGCTGTCCCAAATTTTCATGTGGTTCAGATATTCACAGGGAAAATAATAATCTGTGACATTGTGATCTGTCCCCTCCTCACTTTCTTGGCAAAGCATTTGCCATGAGGTAGGAAGAGACTGTGCTCCACCACATCATGTTGCAGAAGGCCTCTTTTTGTGTGGCTGTTGCCACTTTAAAGGGGGCAATCTGCAGTGATGCCACCCACTCTTGGGAAAATGCCAAGAGATAGGGAGGATCACACACACATTTGAAGTGCATGTACCAATGTACACACATAGAGTGCCTCTACGCAAGGGGGAATCAATGTGACCCTCACATGCATTGGGTGAATGCACGAGGAGGGGTTGTATGTGCTCCTCCCCATATTAGCTCCAGTATATCTCATGAGATCATATAAGGCACCTCATTTAGATACATACATATAGGGAAATAAGTTCACTGACACACTCTCCTTGCAGTGGTACAGCATAGTGAGCCAACTAATTACACATGGGTGGAGAGAAGGCATGCCAGGAGCTGGACAGTAAGCTGCAATGCAGTTGTATGCAAAAATCTATGTAGTTCAACCTGACCAAGTACTCCTCTGCATTGCACTGGTGCTCGGTTGATATCACGAAAGGCAACTATTCACTCAAAAGCAAAAGTACTAAGCAGAAATTTCCAAGGTTCAAATGGACCACATGATGGTGAACAGGAGTATTTTATACCTGTGCAATAGGAGCTCTTTGCAGGTGCTAATGATCTTAAACTGATCTAATTGTGGGGAGAGTGGAGTTGCACACTACTGTTTAATTTTTAAATACATTTAAATATTGAAACAAACCAACAATTGTTACCCTGCCCGCCCCTCCACAAATAAACTACAGGCAGTCCCCAAGTTACGAATGTCCAACTTACGGACAATCCATACTTAAGAACGGACTTCTGGGTTCCTCGGCACTACGTCGTTTACATAGAGTACATAGCGTAGTATACTACGCAATTTGCATAATTTATGCAATTTGCATAAATGCCGATTTTAACGTATAGAACACTATGCTGTTACAACTTACATATAAATTCGACTTAAAGACATTCTTAAGAACTGAACTCGTTCGTAACCTGGGGACTGCCTGTATATTATAAATATATATTATATTATAAATATAGATAAGGCCAGGGATGTGAAGAACAGAAGCAGTTTTGCCATTCTGGCCAGCCAAATGTCCCTTAAAGGGGTGAAAGACCTCCATATGGACTTCACAGGGAAGAGAAGAGAATCTCTACCTGCCTTTTAATAGAAAAATGAATGAAAATAGCTTGATAAGGAGTGACTGTAAACATGTTTGCTATTTTTAATTCCCCCCACTAATTTCACTGTTGACTCTATAGGGTTACCCCCCCAACCCAAACTTCATAGTTATAAAGAGTTTGAAATAAGAATCAGAAAATGATCCAATGAAAGGAAAATAAGTGCTCTGAATCCCCAGAAATATAAAACATTATGTTGGTAGCAGCATACAAAATGAAATATAATGCATTATGTAGGTATTTAGTTTTACCAAATGAACCTCACTGAATATCCTCATTGTGCAAGATGTAAGCCAGACATGTACAGAGATGATAGCTAATTAGTTGCATTGTTTTCATGTGTCATCGAAATATATTTAAACCACTCAAGTGAACACCCACCAGTGGCACTCAGAAACCCACTCCACAATCCGCCAGGAACATTTCCAGAACAGAAACTGTTAAAAGGAAGACAAGGCTGCCACCTTTCTTTCCCCCACTTGTGCCTTTCTAATAACTGAATGAGAGGCAGAAATTCAACAGATTAAGCTTTTCCCATCAATGCTCTTTTGTGCTAAGAAAAGCTGCACCTGCTGAATTTCTGCTTGTCAGACATTAAAAGCACAGAAACTGTCAGAAAAAAGTTGTCAACCCGAAATGAAAGGGAGTTATACTATTGTATATTTCCCCCATTCACTTTAATGGGACTTTTACAGAAATGATTCGGGTGGATTGTCTCAAATAACTAATTCTGCTTTCCTGGATGCAAATTTAGGATACACAAACAACCACAGTAATCAGGGCCCAAACTACCACACCTCAGACATCTGAGCTGTGTTGAATTCAGGAGTGTGTACATAATAGTATAAGAATGTTCTGAACTTCACAGAATGAATCACCCCAAATGATTCCTTTATACCCAATTCACTCCCCCTGTCATCTAGTAGGGGGTCAGAATTCAGCATCCTTACTCCAAGGATGAGGTGTGGTGGTCATGAATGAACTCTGTAGTTCATTCAGAGTTTGCACGTCTGTCGGGTGCACCATGGGTTATTCACACTGTGGGTTATTCATGCAACAACCAACCCACTGTGCCTTATTGCCAGTGTGGGTTGTCATGATGTGCAAATGTTCCCATTATTTTTTCTGCCTTTTTTGCAAGGACGGGGTGTGGGGAATTTCAAATGATTTTCTCATTGGGAGAGGAGGCAGGGTTTCCACTTACGTTTTTCAGGGTAGGAGGTGGACAGGGGGGTCTTCTTTTTATTTTTTTTAACTTTAAAATTGCCCTGTGTGCTGTTGCAGCAGTCTTTGCACAAAAGCCATCAGTCCAGAAGCTCTTCTTGAACTCCGATGAGACCACATGATGTTGCGCACTCTCATGGGCATTCAGGAAGAGGTGCTGCACTGGAGAAGCCTCTCTGTAAAGAGTCCCATGCTGCTGCAAGTGCATAGGACATTTTTAAAGTTAAAACAAAAATAGAAAGAAGACGCCTCAGCCACCTCCTACACTTAAAAAAGGTAAATGGAACCCCTACCTCACTCCACAAGGAGAAAATTATTTGAAATTCTCACCTCCCCAGCCTCTTTTGCCAGAGTTTTTGTTTTGCTCCTGCAAATTGCCAAAAATGGAAGAATTGAAATATTCGGCACAGCACTAGGTCTGACTCAGTATAAAGAAGCTTCATATATTTCTATTGAACATAATCTCTCAGCATAATGGAATGGCATGCATAGTTTCATTCCCGTCCTTTTATTTTCCTTCTCAAAATGGGACATAATTCCCAAATGTCCTTCTCCTAGCTGGAGAGCACTGTATAGATTTACCACTGAAATTATTGTTCCAGATGTTATTCTTCCCACTGATGTAAGAGCCATATCCTACTTGTATGTGTTCTTGCTGGCCTAGGCCCTCTCCCATAAAGCTCTCCATTTTGACTTACTCTTTCCCCCTCAAGTGGAACACAAAGAAGGAAGTAGTCTTGGCAAAGGCCTATGGATTTCTGGGGAGATCTGAACCTGGTACACACACACACATATGGGTTGCCTAATTCCAGCAAGTGTGCAAACATTAATAAAAGTGAGAGATGGTTGGAGGTAATCTCTGCATTAACCATCACCTTTCAAAAATAACACCACTTCTCTCTCTTCCTTCAAATCCCTCCTCAAAACTCTCATTTTCTGTGAATCCTTTGGCTTAGTTCTCAATCCTCAGCCCCAAACAAAATTTTGCTGAAATATATGTGTAGCGATGCCGTGTGTACATGCTCATACCATTCTCCTCTCCAGGGAGAACTGGCAGGGAATTGCCATCTTTACGTTACTTATGAATAGGGATATGCAATCAGCAAAACTCATGCTTGTTGAGGTTCTCTGAATTCCACCTCAAAGGTTTTCCAACTTCATTTCATTCATTTCATTTCTATACCGCCCCACAGCCGAAGCTCTCTGGGTGCTTCACAACTTGTCTCCAGATCAGATTGCAAGCTTTGTTTTTTCATGCACATTTTTCAAGTGTGCACATTTTTCAAATGTACACATTTCCCAAACAGATTTTTTGTTTCACAGATCACACTGCAAGCTCAAAAATGTATGAACTTTGACCGCAGATTACATTTGGGTTTGTGTTATGTTCTGGGAAGTGCAAACTGGGTAAATTCTTGTCAAAATCAAACTGAAACAAATTTCTCATACATTCCTACTTATGAAACTCTTACCATGACCTCTATTTCTTCTTGACTCTGAAGTTGCAGAGATTTTTCGGAGTTATAGCATGAGAAAGAGAACAGGTTTCCAGTTGATGCTTTTATTGTGCAATTGCCCTGCCTCATTCGTGCAATTTTACTGGGGGTCCAGATGATGTTATCTTTCATTTATTTATTTATTTATTTATTACATTTCTATACAGACCAATAGCTGAAGCTCTCTGGGTGGTTCACAACAATTAAATCATTTATAATCATCCCATGCTTTCCCACTTCCTTTTCCATCTTTTTTCCTTTCAGAAAAAATATTTCAAGGAAGAAAAGACAGAATAGCTGTGGAATGCCTTTTGATTGGTAGAGCTCAGGGATGGGGACTTGGACTCCAGGACTCAACTTGTGAGTCAGACTGAGTCCCCCCTCTGACTCGAGTCCCACTCGAGTCCCAATATTTTTAATGGGACTTGAGACTCGACTCAGGACTCGAGACCAAGGACTCTTCAACATCCCTGGGCTGTGCCAGAAGGAGTGGAAAGAAGTGCGATCACCGGCGGAGATTTTATTTTTTAAAATCATTTTCCTAAAATGCAACCTTTCAGACATTTTGGGTTTGGCTGCCTCTGCCTGCCTGCTTTGGAGTTCCCTGCCTCCTCTGCCTGCCTGGTTATTTTGGGTTTGTCTGCCTAGTCTGTTCTTGTCAAAATCAGTGGCAAAGTTTTGAGATAAAAAGGCACACTTGTGCCTAGAATTTATTTAAGCCACACATCTGAAGTAGCCTTATTTTGTTGGGAAAAAACCCCATTGGTTTTAATAGGGACTCGTGGAGTCAGCTTTGGGAGTGACTCGTGACTCGTGAGTCACCATTTTGGACCAAGGACTCGGACTCAAGACTCGGGTCCAAAGACTTGTGACTTGACTCCTTGAACACCAAGGAGACCAAGGACTCTTCAACATCCCTGGTAGAGCTAAGAGCCATCCATCTAGAACAGGGGTAGGCAACCCTTTTCAGTCCTGTTGGCACATTTGTCATTTTTGGGAGGGATTCTCTTCCCCCCCCCATCTGTATTCTGCCTCTTCTTGTCCCCCTTGTCTGGATTCTCTCCTTTTTTGTCCCCAGCTGCCATCTGAATCCTCTCCATTTTCACCCCCCACCCGGATCCTCTCCATTCCTGCCCCCAGCACCTGGAATTGCTCCATTCTGTGTGGTGGTGTGCTTTGGGGATTATGGTTGAAGAGGGTCTTTTGGGTAGACAAGGGGGCAATTCTTTTCTTTTACAACATGTAACTGCATTTGCTCACAAACATGCTTTTGCTTATCCAGTTATCTCCTCTCTTGGATGTTTTGTTACCCTCACCTACCTCTCTCCTCTTTTCCCTGTCGTCTCTTTTACGTAGATTGTAAGCAACTTTGGACAGGGACCTTTTAATGCTTTGATTACTGTGAAACACCATGCACACTCATGGCATGACATAAATAATAAAATATGGAAGGCAAATATTTGTTAGCCAGCCCTTGCTTTGCTCTTCTTACCGCATTTTTTTCAATGGTGGTATTCACTTCTGATGGTAATTCACGAAGTATTAAAATCCTCTCAGCAGCATCAAGAATGGAACAGAAGATAATAATAACATTATGCTTATTCTGAATGAGGGCACTAGAAAAGGCACTAGAGAAACAATCTCCCCTTTTGCTTCTGAGCCTCAGGGCAATATAGGTATTTGATGGGTTAGCATATTGCATGTAAGTGGGGCTTTGGAATTCCTTTATCCCAATCAACCAGTGGAGCCAAACCTCTGTCTAGTATATTTCATATTCAGTGGTGTAGCAGTAAATTTTGATGGGCAGGGCTCATCATGACAGTCCCCATAGCCACGCCCCCAAGGAGAGTCCAGAAATTCAGGCAGCTGTGTTGATCCATGTTTTCATCTCCACAGGTAATTTGTAATCCTCATGGGTCTTAGTTAATTGCCCATTCAAGACCAGGCCACCCCAAAATACTTTGCATTACAACAGGGAACAATAGATTGTTGCTGGGAAAATCCATTTTCTCCCCAGCTCCTGTGAAGATTGCAGCGGAGCTCAGAGGGAACAGGGAAGTCTGACTGGGGTGGCAGATCAGATGATGCCAGTGCCCATGCTAATAAAGAAGAGCCCTGTGAGCCCTGTCTTTGCTACACCACTGTTCACATATTACACATTGTGGGTTTTAGGCTACACACCTATCTCCCTATACCTGGGAGGAAGCCTCATTAAACTCAATGGGACATATTTCTGTGTAGACATGTACAGAATTGTGCTGCTAAAGTAGTATGAGATGGCTTGGTTCATATACATTTCATATTTCAGAGGCTGAGTTCCGGTAGTGCAGTATCTATACCCTTGGCTCAATTCTGCTTTATCCTGAAGGTTTGACCAAGTCTCCGTAAAACATTAAAATACTTATCGTTCTAATACACTACTATACTATAGTTCTTTATCACTGTAATCCTCCATCAAAGTGGCAGGATGACCTAAATGGCTTATCAAATAGTTATCAAAGATTTGGGCTTCCTGAGACAAAAAAAAAATGCCATTCTATTATAAAAATATTTTACATTTTATTTCCATTTTATTGCTCTGAGTATATATTTTCTGGGACTCAATTTGTGATATGTTTCATGAGCAGGATCATGGGAAGACATTAGAAAAACTCTTCTTAGAATTAGTTTGTAAAAAAATAAAATAAAGTAAACTGATAAGAGACACGGATTAAAGAAACAAAGGCATCTTTTGGGACATCTGTCTTAGGGATGTGGCCGAGAATCTCGGCGGACACGAGAGAGGCCCGAACTGGGCCTGCTCGTGACCGCCGAGATTCTCGGCCACCCGCGCAGACTTACCAAAAGCTCTCCACAGAGCGGAGAGCCTGTCTTCCCTGTCTGCTGGGTCCCGTGCGTCACTTCCGGCACGGAGGAAGTGACGCGACGGGACCCTGTGCTCTATTTTTGGTGGGGGGAACCATCTGAAGAGCGGGATCGGGCCGCTGCTGCTCGGGGGGGGGTGCGAGCCCGGAGCGAGCCTCCAGCTGACTCCAGGCTCGGCCCCACGCCTAATTCTGTCTCACCTCTCCCACTATAATCCTTTCCTGGACACAGTGCCCGTTTTTAGAGTAAAGGATGGATATTCCTGGATGATGGAAAATAGGTGAAACAAGATCTTTTATTGGAGTAGCTAGTTGTTTAAATGGTTAACAATCTCAATAGCTCCTTTCAGGTGTTCACCCATACAATTAACAATTGTGTGGAATGGGAGAGTGTGGTTCCCAGTCATGGGGAGAGCCTAGACACACCCTCATACAGTGGGTTTGCCTTTACAGATGCCCTGGCCCCCTACCCAGTGGATGGCTGGGTGGGGCAGTGTGGGTTGTGACAGTAGGGGTGGGGACTGCTGGTTCAGCCCCACTCTCTCCCTCCACATAATCCACATAATCATGTTAATCATGTCGGTGAATGCCTGAAAAGGGCTAATGGCTTGTTCTTCAGGGTTCATCTGCTGCTCTTAGAGCACATGAGCTGAGAGCAGATGGAGAATTAAGATATTAATTAGACTGCAGCTGAAGATTATAGCCCTTTTCAGACAATAAATCAAAGGTGATTGAACATATAGGAGAGGGAGCAGGTTTGCAGTCATAGGTGCCACCCTTGACCTACATGGGGTCAGTAGACTGTGAAAAGAGACTCTATGCATGTATAAACTGTGGATGTGATTGGGGACCCTGTTCTACTAGGAACCCCACTGTCCTTCTGTATGTGTGTTAACTTGCCCTACATTTATTCCCTGAGGAGGGCTACTATTGCATTTATTTACAGTATTTGTTCTGCAGGATGAATGTGTTTACAAACCAGTCTGATGGACTAATTCTTCTTTTAGGCAAGTGCTTTGGATGGAATTCGGAGACTTCCATTTCTAAGATTTAGTAATATAACAAACATGCACCCTGGTCCAGTGGCGCTGATGAGTTTGCAGAAATATTGGGATATAAATGGAGCATTTCCTAACACTGAAGAGGATAGGGCAGCCTTTGTTCATGCAGAGTTTTGTGTGTACACTAGAGACGCCACAGCGGTGTAGACTGTGACCATGATAGATTCCTACACAAGCAGATTCTAGCACACAGCTTAGTGATCTACTTTGGCAAAAAAATCAGTCTTCATTTGCCTTTTCAGAAATGCTGAAGTTATACGGATGCCTTTACAATTGTTCACCATTCATATACACCATAGTCATTTGCCGGATTTCATAATTAACAATTAAAAAAAAAAAAATCAATTCTTCTGCTTTAACAGAAAATTAACCATGGTCTATTTCCTTTCACTTGCCAGTATAGAAAAGAGAAAAATTATGTGGGATATCAGGCTGTCTTGTAGAGATCTGACACACAGCAGATATGAACACCAGTTGTTCCTCATATGTGCACCCCTAACACTTCAATGCTGGTGGCAAATCTCTTTTTTCAGAGAAATGTGTGCACAGAGATGACTCCTCCACTTGAATGAATGGGGAAGTTCAGAAAGAGGCCAGGGTGTGGGCATGTGGGCCTAATATCGGTCCTGCACGCTCCATCCTTCTATTATTCTATTGGAGGGTGAGATCACCCCATAGTGGTCTCACTCTCTTTTCCCCTGTGTGCAAAATTCTCTCCGCCCACAGTTCCACGTGGCTGGGGGAAGGGAAATATCTGTATATACCTCTGCAGCTACAAGAGATTACTAGATTGGGGTGCAAATCCTAGGACATTGTCTAAAGGCACATGCCTCAGCAGCTTTATTGATGTTCTGGATGGTACCTAGGAACCCTATGCAGGCTGTCTTGAGTTTCAACATGGAGAAAAGGTAGAATATGAATGAAATAAAAAAAAAATTGCCATTACTTTCAATTATCTATCTCAAACCTATCTTAATATAATTCTCACAATAACACATCAGAGCATTTGCAAGTTGATTCCCTTAATCAGTTGTCTTTGAATATAGTTCAAGCCTCATCAGGAGTATGCATTTTCTGACTATAATGTCGAAGAAAAGCTTTGTTCCTAGAGAATGAAAAGGAGAATAATATAAAGGGCAGACTCCTGAAACCAGCAGATCCTAGACATGGAGATATGCAACCTATGGCACCAAAGGAAAATAGCAGCTGCCATAAGCCATCAACAAGTAGGTTGATCTTCAGCAGGTCAACTCAAAACAAATCTGCAACCTTCTCTCCATACAGTGTTTTGAAGTAGTAGTGACTGACATGCTGTTTTATTGTGAAGTATGCTAGCCTGTGATGTGAATGCAAGTTTTTAAGCTCCACCCCAGTCATTTGAGAGATCCATCAGCTGAGGTTTGAATATCTACTTTCTTTGTACCTCTGTGGATCCAAGACTAGTGCTGAGGACAGCATAACGCTCTATAACAGGACTCTCCAACCTTGGGTCCCCAGATGTTGCTGGCCTACAGCTCCCAGCATACCCAGCCAGCATAGCTAATGGCAAGGGATTCTGGGAGCTGTAGTCCAGCAACATCTGGGGACCCGAGGTTGGAGAGCCCTGCTCTATAACAAGGGTGGGCAGAAGGTAGATCTGGATCTACTGGTAGATCTCTGGGTGATTTGCAGTAGCTCAGCAAGGATTTCTGACACCCAATTGTTTTTAACAATATCTACACAAAGAAATTACTCTCCTCCCACCTTAAATTCTACTGCTGAAATGAAGAAAGCTTGAGGGTAACCAGGAGTGGATTTTTGTGTGGAAGGACTGCGAGCTCCATTCATTTCTGGTGCTCAAAACAAAGTCCTGGGCTCAGAATTCTTTAATTCTATGTGTATGTCTTCTGCACTAGGCTCCAGTTGGTGAATCTCAGGGTTCTGGTGAAAACAAAGTTGATCCTGCAAGCCTGAAGTCTGCCCACCCCTGCTCTATAACAGTGATTTTTTAAATATTCTACCTTCAGGGAACACTTGAGCCAGCTGAGATGTAATGCTAAACCAGGTGTGGGCAACATGTGGCCTGTGGGTTGCATATAGCCGCTGCTGTCCCTGGTGTGCTCCCCCACATTTTTACACACACACCCAAATGGTGTCCATAGCGGCTACAGAGCACCCAAATGGCCAAATGTAGCTTGTTTGTACATAGCCAGGGCTTTTTTTCTGGTGGAACTCACCGGAACTGAGTTCCAGCACCTTTTCTTCTATTAATTGCATTACAATTTAATCGCCATCTACTCCCGAGGAAATGTAATCCAAGAGTTCCGGTACCCTTTTCTCCAGAAAAAAAGCACTGTACATAGCTACTACAGAACACCCAAAGGGTTAAATTTAGCTGGGAAACAAGCTAAATTTAACCACTGTGGTGCTCTGTTGCACTATGTAGCTACAGAATTTTGGTGGCAATTCAGCACTTTTGGCACTTTTGTGGGGAGGTCTTGCAGACTGCGTGGTGCCCCATGGGCTAGAGCCCGCACTTGGCGTCTGGGGCTGAAAATGGCCCCTTGTCCTCCAGAAGTTGCCCACCTGTGTGCTAAACTATTATTTAGCATTATGAGAATGAGCTGCAGCAGTTCTAGGGCTCACATGCTCTCCTGTCCCCTCCTTTATCTTCTAGAACAGTTGTGAGATTGGAAGCTTTCACCTCCATTTTAGATTACCTGCAGTTTAGCATGTCATCTGAATGTTAAGGGGCAACATACTCAGATCACCCATACCACTGACCAGGTCTGGTGGTCGTACCTTTGCCCCTCATAAAGTAAGAGTATGCCCCAAAACACATCCAAAACACCCCTGCAGCTGCAGAAAAAGATCAGTAGTAGGTAGGCAAGCTGTCCTCAAAGGGTCCAACTAGATCCTGTAAGCAAGCCCAAACTGAGGAACCTCTGACAAGCCTCTACACCTGGGTTTTCCAGAACACAGCTTGAAAACTGCATACCAGATTTACAGATATGTCAGTTTAACCATATTATTTATTATTACTTATTATTTACATTTATTAATCACCCATCTGGCCGGCAACCGGCCACCCTGGGCGATGTACATAGAATAAAAACAATAAAATACATTTAAAACAGTATAAAAATTTTAAAATCTTAACCCACCCCATATTCCCACCTGAACAGCCAGGTTTTTAATGAGCGGCGGAAGCTCAGCAGAGAGGTGGTATGGCGGAGGTCACTCGGGAGAGAGTTCCACAGTACAGGGGCCACCACAGAAAAGGCCCTCTTCCTTGTCCCCACCAGTCTAGCTGCTCTGGCTGAAGGGACAAGGAGAAGGCCGTCCGTGGCAGGTCTTGTTGAGCGGCCCACTTGGTGTTGCTGGAGATGCTCCTTGAGATAGACTGGACCGGAGCCATATAGGGTTTTAAAGGTCAAAACCAACACCTTGAATTTGGCTCGGCAAGCAACTGGTAGCCAGTGCAACTCCTTCAGCACTGGCGTGATGTGGTCCCGCCGGCGGCTGCCTTTAACCAGGCGAGCCGCCGCATTCTGTACCAGCTGTAGCTTCCGAACCGTCTTCAAGGGTAACCCCACGTAGGGGCATTACAGTAGTCTAGGCGAGAGGAGAACCACTGATGGGAGCAGATGATTAGGAAGGTAGGGGTGCAGCTGCCGTATCAGATGGAGTTGATACAGCGCCGCCCGGCTCACAGCGGACACTTGAGCCTCCATGGACAGCTGGGAGTCAAGGATGACCCCCAAGCTGCGGACCTGGTCCTTCAGGGGCAGATGTACCCCATTCAGCACCAGGTCAACATCCCCTAACCTCCCCTTATCCCCCACCAGAAGTACCTCGGTCTTGCCGGGGTTCATCTTCAGCATGCTCCTTCTCATCCAGCCAGCCACTGCCTCCAGGCACTTGGACAGGGTCTCAACGGCCAACCTCGGTGGGTAGAGCTGCGTGTCATCCGCATACTGATGACACTGCATCCCAAACCTCCTGATGATAGCTCCCAGCGGCTTGAGGTAGATATTGAATAATATCGGGGAGAGGATGGAACCCTGAGACACTCCACAAGTGAGCGGCCGAGGGTCCGAAGCCTCCTCCCCGAGAACTACCCTCTGGTACCTTCCAGAGAGGAAGGACCGGAACCACTGCAATACAGTGCCTCCCAAGCCCAACCCCTCCAGGCGGTCCAGGAGGATACCGTGGTCAACAGTATCAAAAGCCGCTGAGAGATCGAGGAGGACTAGAAAGGAGCATTCGCCCCTATCCAAAGCCCTCCTCATATCATCCACCAAGGCGACCAAGGCCATTTCTGTTCCATGTCCAGGCCTGAAGCCCAACTGGCATGGACTTCAAATAATCGGCTTCATCCAAGTGTGCCTTCAACTGAGCACCCACCACCCGCTCGATCACCTTGCCCAGAAATGGTAAATTGGAGACTGGGCGAAAGTTGTTTAAATCCTGGGGATCCAAGGAGGGCTTCTTTAGAAGTGGTCTTATTACTGCCTCCTTGAGGGCTGATGGCATCACTCCCTCCTCAAGGGAGGCATTCACCATCGCCTTGATCCCCTCACCCAGCCTCTCCCTACAGCTCATTATGAGCCAGGACGGGCAAGGATCAAGCAAGCAAGTGGTTGGCCTCACAGATGAAAGCACCTTGTCCACTTCATCAGAAGGAAGAAGCTGGAACCAATCCCACAAAACAGGTCTGCCATTGGCCTCCTCCTGCTCACTCCCTGTATCCACGACGCACAATATCCCACTCCTAATCCGATCGATTTTATCTGCGAAGTGCTTCGCTAAAGCCTCACAGGAGGCTTTAGACTGTTCCATTGGGTCCGGAGCGACTGGACCGACCAGACTCCGGACCACTTGGAACAGCCTCCTGGGGCAGCACTCCGCAGACGCAATGGAGGCAGCATAGAAATTCTTTTTTGCTGCCTTCACCGCCACCCGGTAGGCTGAAGATGCAGCTCTAACCAATGTTCGATCATTTTCGGAGTGGGAATTTCGCCATCAGCGCTCTAGCCTTCTCACCTCTTGTTTCAGAGCTCGCAGCGAAGGAGTGAACCATGGCGCCGTGTGAGCTCTGTTCAGGTGAAGAGGGCGCTTCGGGGCAACTCGGTCTAATGCCCTGGTGATTGCAGCATTCCAGTCGTCCACCAGGGTCTCGACCGAGCTACCGTTTGTGTGCTCCAATTCCCCAAGCGCGTTCAGGAATCCATCCGGATCCATAAGACGCCTGGGGCAGACCATCCTAATAGGTCCCTCACCCCTGCAGAGGGGTTGTGGCACCGAGAGATCCAACCCCACCAGATAGTGATCTGACCATGACAAGGGGGTGGTGGATATACCCCCGATTTCCAGATCATTTCCCCCCTCTCCAGACACAAAAACCAAGTCCAGTGCATGACCGGCTACATGGGTAGGTCCAGTTAATACAGGGTGCAGCTCCCAGGAAGCCTATGGTCTCCATGAAGTCCCGAGGTGCCCCCGTGAGGGCAGCCCCCGAATGCATGTTGAAGTCCCCCAGCACCAATAGCCTGGGGGACAACACACGCACATCAGAAACCACCTCCAGCACCTCTGTCAGGGAGTCTGTCGTGCAGCGGGGTGGACGGTACACGAGCAGAATCCCCAGACTGCCCTTTGGACCCAACCTCCAGTACATGCACTCAATAAACCAGGTCTTCTGGAGAGGGAGTCTGGTAAGGACCAAGGACTCCCGGTAGATAACAGCCACTCCCCCTCCCTGTCCCCCAACCCTTGGCTGCTGGGCATACGAGAAACCAGCTGGACACAAGGCCGCCAGAGTTGGAGCAGCGGCCTCGTCCAGCCAGGTTTCCGTAATACATGCCAGGTCCGCACCCTCATCCAGGATCAGGTCATGGATGAGAGGTGTTTTTTGGGTCACGGACCTGGCATTGCACAACTGCAAATGCAAGGCGGGGGGAGGAGCCACACATCCCCCAGTTATCCCTTGGCTCTGGGCAGGCCCGGGACAAGGGATAGGTATTAAGCATCGATCCCTTGTCCCCCTAAATTGGCGTGGCCTGCCCCTAGCATTCTGCCAGCGTCTGCTGCTCAATAGTGGTATATTTTGCCCCCCAGAACTCCCTCCATCATCTCCCTGGGAGAGGCACATGCCCCCTCGTTTCCGCTGATCAGGCGGGAGACCCACCCCTAAAATCAACCCCTAAAAACCCCCAGCCCTTCCAAAAGAAGGGCCTCTTAAAACTTCGAGCCCCACCTATATCACCATCAGCAGGGGGGCAGGCCCTCGCCCTCGTGCCACCCCCGAAGTGGCTCCCCCAAAGGGGCGGCCCCCTTTGGTATCGCCCCTTCGGTGGCGACCCAGCCGACGGCGGACCCGCCCCCACTGGGGCCTGATCTTTATGGCCCCACAGTTACAGGTTGGGCTCCTGGTTGGGCCCGGTCCCGCAAGGGGCAGCCAGCAGTCCCACCGGTGGTGCGGGTGGTCCCTCCCAGGCGGCAGCGGCAGCAGCAGCAGCAAGCTTCCTCCAAAAGTATTCAAAGATTTCAACAACAACAACAACAACAACATGCAAAGAGTTAATTGTTTGGGGATGAGGTTGAAAAGGCAAGTCATTCTCTTGAGCACATTTCGAAAAGACCATCCCCTTCACTCCTGCAAAGACAGGGGCTGCTTGAATACTGCCACGGACATGCATGCATGTGATTATTAAACAGGAATCATTTCAGTTCACAAATGAGGAACAACAGATTTTGAAAGCTTTCAGTAGAGCAGTTGAGCAACATCGTCTAGCTCTTACTTCACAATGCCATACGTACAGTCTTCAACTACATACCTTTATTTAAAAACCTAAATCCTAAAACCCAAGATACAACTGTTTAGGAAAATTCATTTTATCCCCTTTATTAAACTTAAATATTACTTCCCATAATTCTTTATCTAGGTTTATAAAGGCCAGCTCCCAACTATATCATAGTCACTCTAGCATGGCCAAAAATCCGGGATGGGTCTTGCTGTCATTAATCTACCCGCTCTTAACAAATTAATTACACGAGCTCTAGGGCTGGCGTAGTTCTGTCCCCCTTCTGGAGGCAGGTTGGGGAGGTGCAGGAGGGCTTTGGATCTCATGGGTCCATAGTTTTCCCCCAAATTTCCATGGAACACCCCAATCTCCGCCTTTTGCCTCTACTGATGTCGGCGTTTTGACTTTAGAGATGTTAGGGTTACGGAGGTCTCCATAAAGGCTAGGAGGTGTAATCTGAAGTCAGTTCTCCCCCTCTTCTTCTGTCCATGAAAGGGGAGTTCAGAAAAACCTTATGGACCCAAGGGCCATAGGACTGCAGACTTAAGAAATGTGCATTTTGTGAGTAAATACATTCAAATATATGTATTGAATTATTTATTTAAATATGAATTTGTGTGTGTGTACGTGTGTGTGTGTGTGTGTGTGTGTGTTTAAAAAGCACAGATTAATGCAGAAACAGGACGGAATGGACTTATGCATAAATAGATGCAAAACTGGAACTACACTGGACTGGAACTACACTGATCCATCCATCCCTAGAATATGGCAGAGGAGGGATTTGATGCCAGCTCCCCTAAATCCACATCCAGCTTTATATTGACTGGATCACCTTTGGCTCTTACACATTTATTTTTCATCATCCCCCCCCCCCCCCCGTATTTAACAAAGCCAATGTCCAATTCAACTGTCAGTATGTGGAACTGAATAGCAGCTACGGAGTGATGAAATTCAGAGCCAGACACCGCACTGATTCAGGATGCATCATCTTTTATATTCTGAAAGACACTCTGTCCGGAGAAAGCCTCCAGAGCCAAGTCTTCCAAAGTATGAATAGTGTGAAGAAAACCACATCCAGGCCTATGGCAATGAGGAACCAAGGCTTTGAGCAACATTTGTAGGGGCTCAGTAAGCTTGTCAGATGCTGACTATGAGCATCATAACCCCACAGTATAACAGATATTTTGTATTCACACTAAGGATGGAGGAGAAATTAATTTGGTTTATATTTCAATGCTAATTTACCTAATTAACCACTTTTGAATCAATATATGCATACTGAAACTCAATTGTCCTTTGAAATCCGCACTGCTCTGAATTTTGGAATGGAGTTCTTCATTCCAAAAATGTGTTCAAAAATTCATATTTTAGTGAAAATAATGTTTAAAATGTTAGGAAATTTGCTTGACAATAATGGGTATATTAGGCAAAATTGTGTGCAAAAATGCTTGGATTAGGAGAAATGCACACAAAAATGCTTGTGAATTTTCATGAGAACTTCACTTTGAAAAAGTTCTTAAAGTTCAGGATGAACCAGACTTCAGATTGGAAAAATGAGAAACTGAGAGAAACCAAAATTGACAGATTTGTCCATCCCTACGAGTTATTATCACATAATAGATATGCCTTTTTTCAGGATATCCCAGTATCAGACAGTCTATTCTCTATTCACAGTTTAGGGAACTGCAGTTTTAAGATGGCCTGCTATACCGGTGGTGGACAACCTTTTTCAGCCATGGGCTGAATGCCAATCTGGGAAAGTTCTCAGCAGCTGCATGCCATCTGTGGGTGTGGCTGAAGGCAAAGTGGGCAGAACCAAAGGCAGAGTGGGTGGGGCCAAATGTGATTATTACTGATTTTAAGGCTACTCAGAAGGTAGCAGGATAATGCTTCTACATGTATACTCAGATGTAAACAGGACTGTCTCACTTAGCAGCATTTTTGAATAGCATCCCCAGTACCAAGTCTCTGCATGTCTACTCACAACTAAGTAGGATAAGCCTCTGCATGTCTACTGACAAGTAAGCAGGACTGAATCACTCAGCTGCACTTTCAGATCACATCCCAAGGACCAAACTTCTGTACTGTATGTCTACTCAGAAGTAAGCATGAGCAGTATGTCTACTCACAAGTAAGCAGGCCTATCTTTGCAGGACAAGCCTCCAAAATAAGCAGGACTGAATCACTTAAAAGTTTGTTCTCTTGTGTCTTACGTTCACAATATATTTATTATCTTGAAAGGCAAAATAAACTCCATAATAGGAAAATGAGTGAAAATGCTACAATAACGCTTCGTGCCTTCTGAAGAGTGTGCAGAACCCAGATCAGAAGTGCAAACAGCTGGACTGAAATTAAAGCATTGACTAAGTACAGAGCCAGCATGAGGGGTCAGAATTGTTGGGCACCTGCTGGGGCACATACTCCAACAAGGGGCCATCTGCTGATCCCCAGAGCTTCCTCCTGGTCCTGATGCTGCTCCTTCTTGTTGTCATTGACTGGTCACCTGTCCTCTCTGAGACTGTGAACAGTGCAGCTTCCACCATCTGCCATGCACTCTTCTGGGCAATGGTGCAGACTAGGTCAGGAGGAAGGGGATAAACAAATAGGCAGTGGTGAGAGTGGCAAGGAGGTGGGACCACTCAGGGAGAGGGGGCGACTGAGTGAATCTTGCCAAAGTTCCATCCCACCCAGACCTGGTGCTGACACTAAATAAGCAAACTCACCAGCATAATTCAATGGTATCTTGACAAAACATACTGGGGAAATGCATTTGGGGAAGTGTAATGTTGCCAATATTGTTAGGATAAGAATGTTCTGAAGATATAATACAGAGAAAGGGAACAGCTTTGTTTAACACAGAAATAATCCATAGCACAGATTGAGAGGGTTAAGTGAAGAAAGTAGAAGACTAAAAATAACTAAACATGGGTAAAATTGACTTGACAAGGTAGTTGGACTTGATCCGCATAAATGGGAAGGAATTAAGAATCCAGTACTTTTTGCACACTAAGAAGCCCAGGGCAACAAAAAGACTCAAAGCACCATCATTCCCTCTATTTCTAATGTTCAGGTATAAGTGCTGTGGATTACGTAGCCAAAATGGCAGCACCCATGCACAAGGGAGAGCTATCACCATCCCAAATTTGGAGTACAAAATATATTTAGGAATGCCCCCCCCCACACACACACAAAGAACCCAGCCTAATGAGAATTGAATGTTCCCAGTTGCTAAGTTGACTGTTCTGGAGAATGGAAAACTGGATGGGAGGTGGAATGGAATGGAATATCCTGAAGGAGGCTTGGCTGACTGACTGGAACAGTGCGCAGGAGTACTGTATACCACAAAATTTTGTTGCAGGTGCCACTCATAGCAGTCTAATAAGCATTATTAGACACACTCATTTGCTGATGAAAATGTCTGGACAATTCTAATGTGCCAGCGACAAGTAAACTGCCTGATGCCTAATGTTGTCAGGAGCCATTATCATAGGAAGTTTAATTACAGTCACAGCTCTAAGGTGACACAAGATAAGCAATCCCAGCTGTGATTATCCTCATTACAAGGAATGGTTTCCACAGAAACGTGAAATGCTTTACCATGATGCCCTTCACTGCAGCAATATATCTATATATAGAGAGATAGATAGATCAAATTGCAATCATACCCCAACATGCAGGTGTTGTGTTGTGTTGTGTTGTGTTGTGGGGCAGGCCCTAGCTTGAACTTCCACCCAATGCTTCTAGGCTTACACTCATGGCTCCCCCTCCGCAACAGCCATGTTCTAAAGCCAGGATCAAACTCAATGTGACTGAAATACCTGAACGGCTCTTGTTTGCTTTGTTTTTGTTTACTCTGGGGAGCTCTGATTTGGACCTGGATCATGGCGAAAGAGGGGATTTAACCCTTTGCTCCCAACATGGTCCTGATTCAGAAGTCCCTGCCACACACACAATAAACACACACACTTCTGTTATTTGCCCTGGGAAGAAAGATGCCACTGGCAGCATCTTCAAGTCTTTTGTACATAATTTGTGGAATATGCACAAATAATTAATATGGAATAGAATGAGGAAAAGAAACTGAATGTACATTGTTGTCAGTGTAGGTTTCAAATTCTCATTACAAGCCAATTTAAAAACAGGCGAATTTAAGCATCACTTGTGAAAATACTATAAGCCTAATGTGAGACCTAGTTCAGGTTAAGGGCTGACTGTACTAAACAAAGAGTAGTTTATGGAAAGGATTGCTGTAAAAAGGGACAAAAAGTTCAACTACTCAGGAAGTGGTTCCCTTACTCTGACTAGGCTTCATTTGCCCAAGTAACAGTTCAATGACTGGTTTTGCCCATGTAACCATGTAGGCCAGGGATGAGAAACCTTCTACGGCCTATGCGCTGGATTCGGGCCTCGGGGGTTCCCTTTCCATCCCACAAACTTATTTTGCTATTATCTTCAATCAGTGATCAGAGATAAGAGGGTATGTCAAGGCAATTGACCTTTAAATACCCTGCAAAGGATCAAAGTGTGGATTTTGCAGGCAAGAGAGCTGCTACAAAGAATGGAGATATAGATTTTGCAGGCAAGAGATCTTTTGCATAGGTGTGCATTTTGCAGGCAGGAGAGCAGTTGCATTGGTGCTTACCACTGAGTAGGCTTGCTTAGAATTGGTAAGAATTGCATCTGGCCCCACCCACTTTGGCCCCATCTTGTGCCCTTAGCTCCACCCATGCTGGTATGTGTCCTGTGAGACCCTTACCAAATTGGAATTTGTCCCCCCAAGCTGCAAAAAGTCTGACACCCCAGATGTAGCCAAACCTTATTGGCTGTGTAGCTTCATAACATCATAATGTCAATGATGTGATCCCTGATAGAATGGGATCATTCTAGGAAGAAAAAGCCCTAACCAGGGGTGGGGTGGGGGAAGGGAGATAAAGTAAAAGTAGCAGTGGAGAGGGGAAACTGTTATAGCAAGCAGCAGGGGGTGGGGTTACCCCTGGAAATATTTCTGTCCCCTGAAAGCACTTTTGACCACAAAATCAAAATCAGTGAACATTTGGTACAGCCCTAGTTTACCTTGCCTCAACTGAATCAGGCCCAAATTACACTGGACAAATTACACAGGGGCACCACTCTCTACTCCACCTGCCCATAGGATTAATCTTACTTCAAAAGAACAGCAGTGCAAAGTGGTACTGCTCTCCATAATTCCTGGGATAATAAAACAATGCCATATTAATGGGAAGTGCTGCTGCCGGTAAGGCACCTTTTCTTCCCCAACACCCATATAGCCTTAACGACACCCTTGCATAAACACAGCATAGCAATGCTACATGAGAGATGAGTAACAACACTTGCACAGCAGCATCAGTGGCTGGATCCCAATCCTGGCACAACAAGGACACTTGTTTTCTCTTCATGCTGGTGCACAGACTCATACGGTCAATCCCTAATTTGCCAATTTCAATAGATCAGCTCACAGAATCAGGCTGTCAGCAGAGACAAACTTTTAAGCAAAGGTGAGGACTGGGAAAAGGGAAATTAATAGCAGGAGGCACGAAGAGAAGGGCCGAGAATGAAACGAGCAGCAAAGTGTTCTCATTATGTACATATTGTAATGGTATGGTATGGTAGACAGTTAATGGTACCATTGGGGGATTCCATACACTACAGATTCTTGCACGGTGGTGCTTTATGGAGGCATAATCCCTGCTAACTTGCCATTGGAATGTGGAATATATTGCAGCTAATGCTCTGCCTGCTTGGATACCTGCTAGTTTGGGAATCTAGCTCTAGTTATTTAGTCCTCTGCCTTCCCAAATGACACTAATCCGATATATCCTGAAATAAAGAGTAAGCATATTTCATAGACGGGTGCATACTATAGCTGGGACTGAACTAACATCCTATTTCTATCCTTGCTAAAAATAATGACAGTAATCCAAGTAAAGATGATGCGGTGGGAGGGGGGAGAGAGATTCACCGAAAAGAGAATGAATAATTAATCCCATCTTAATATGTCCTTTCTTTTATACTTCCAGCACCTCTTGTCCTTTGTGTCTTCCTTTTTTCGTTTTACTAAATAGGTTAAAGCATGGTTAGATGCGTAAATGTCAAACCAAGAGAAATGCAATTGTTTGCAGGACCTCTTTAAAGTCACAAATTTGAGACGTTAGGCACAGGACCAAAAACTAAAAGCCTTTATAACTTTTCCTTTTAAAAGAAGAAGAAGAAGAAGAAGTAGTAGTAGTAGTAGAAGAAGAAGCTAAAATGACCAGATCAGGTAGCAGAGATATAAAGAGATCCAGGCTGTGGCTATAATTATTATTATTAATTTCTTTTTTGTTCTATAATGATTCCATAAAAGGAAAATATGGTTAAAAACATCATTGGCAACAAGTTACTGGAATAGCTAGCACTTCCAGGAATGACTACATTCCTAATGAATTTGTAGATGCTGTTGCATTTACCGTAACAGCAGCAGGTTCTCTTATATATGTGCTGTAGGGTATTAGGACAGGCTGATTTTATTGACTCTCTCAAAACCCTAATGGCGGGACAGGATTGCTAGTAGAAATTGGCATTGCAAGGTTATGGTGCAGCCTGAAGCCTTTGTAACAGGGAGAATAAGCACATTTCTGCATTAAGTGGGTACGGTTCTTTGAGTTTCAAGGATAATTTTGGTAAAGGATCTAAGGAGTGCAAAAGCGAATGTGGTCTCCGATGATATAACCACAGAGTGCAACCCAAAATTAACAAGTCATGCAGAGAATCCCAGTTTCTTATATTTGTTTTCAAGTTTATCTTGATTGCTAAAAACATACCGTCTGATTAGGACTCCCCCTTCCCCACCCCAGATTTGGTCTTTTCTGCTCATTTATCAGCTTTTATAATCTTTTTGTGGATTAACACCAGTTCTAGCATGCAAAACTATCTTCCATCAGGATGTAATCAGCTTATGGGCTGTATAGAGCTTGGCTCATGGCAAAGGTTGCAAGCAGTACACTCTTTCTTAAATATGATCATCTTGGGGGTGGGGAGGTAAGTATTAGTAGTACTATTATAGTTGTGTTTATTGTTAAAAATGATGCTAATCTAAATCTAAATGCTAATTCTAAAAAATATGCAGCCTCTATATGCAGCCTGTCCTTTTAATTTTTTTAATTAGTGGTTTAGCATTAAGTTGCATATTTGACCATTATCAAATTTCATATTCAATCAATATTAGCAATGTGATGCTCAAATAGCAGCCGCCACATATAGTGTAATGCAGTGTTCTCCAACCTTGGGTCCCCAGATGTTTTTGGCCTACAACTCCCAGCATGCCCCAGCCAGCGTAGCATTCTGGGAGTTGTAGGTCAAAAACATCTGGGGACCCAAGGTTGGAGAACACTGGTGTAATGCATCTTTTAAAATATATATATATCATGACTACTCAGGCAACTTGATCCTAGGGAATCGCTTAAACTGCAGCAGCGCGAGCAGTGACACATACAGCTTACAGACACTGTGTGATCCTCTTCCTGGCAAGCATGACAGAGAGCTGACTGCCTTGCATGCCACACCCCTCTCTCAAAGCTGATCCAAACTTTCAAAAGAGTCAGTGGAACAGTCCTCCTGGGATTATATGACTTCAGAATGTAGATTGTGGAATTATATATTTACATCCCCCACCCCCAGGTTTGTTTGTTTGTTTGAAAGTCTCTGCAGGTGGAAAGGTTTGCCTTCTCCATGAAATAGCAGCTCTGGAGAGGGTTTTTATCTTTTGACCTGGTGGAGCATTCAAACGTACAAACCCAAACCTGAATGTATGCGGATTGTACTGCTTGCTTTTTCTGGAGGTTTGAATAATTTTTAACTCTCTCTTACATGTGAAGGGCTGTAGATCAATGGCTGTGGGGGGGGGGGGCAAAAAGGCCCAGAGGTTGCCACAGGCTGATGATGAAGAAGAAGATGGTGGTGATGATGATGAATACTGGGTTGGATCCAGGTTTAAGCTGGATGAATTGCACTGATGGAAGTGGACTTCCCTGCCCCTCCTTCTCATGGCAGCCCCTCCAGCCCCCTGAAAATGCTAGAGAGAGTCAGGAGACCTGCTGAATGGGGTGAGCTACGGTGTAGGGCGGAGGGGGATCCCTGAAAATCAGGTCAAGGGACCTTCGGCAAGCAGAGACCTTTCTCTCGTGGAAGGCCCCTTCCTCTCACAAAAGGCAGATTCTGGATCCAACCCATTAGATTTTTGACCAACCCAGCCTTTCTCCAAGGAGCTCAGGGCGGTGTACATGCTCCCCGCCACCTCTGCCAGTTTGTCCTCGCAACAGCTCTATGGTAGTGATAGGTGAGAATGTTGTTCACATGCTTACTGTTAACATTTTTTTTTTAAAAAAAGAAAATAAATAAATCCCTGACATGATGCTGCAGGAGTCACATGTAATGGCAAGTGTAGTTAGGCCCTTAGGTGCCTTGATACTCTAGGTAAAATATTAAAATGGTACATAGAACCAGATACCAGCCTATCTGTGTCTTAAGTTCTGCAGGGGAGGCTCTTCTGAGAGTACCTTCTCTATCAGCTTTCTTCAACCTGGTGCCTGTGAGAGTCTGAGGGGAAAACTTCTTCAGCTGTAATCCTCAGAAACACATGGAAGTAGGAAGCAGCAGTAGTAGATATTATTGTGTTTATTATCATAGGACTCAATTACATGAGATTACGGCATACTACAAACAATGCAGGTTTCTCTTACGCAGAAGAGCTAGGTTCACTGTCTCCTACAGCATCCAGAGGCAGATCAGTCCAGAAGAACAAACAGAGCAAGCTGCTGGCTACCTTTATAGGCAGAGACTGCACCTATAAATAGGACAATTACTTACCTTGTTTTCCTGTGCAATCACAAGACCCTGTGGTAAGTCACAGGCACATGAGCATCAGGAGACATTCTGTTTGCAGCCGGCACGGGATACTGACAGTGCCCTCCAGATGTGTTGGACTAACTCCCAGTATCCCCCAGCTAGCCATGCTAGCTGGGGATACTGGGAGTTGTAGTCCAACACATCTGGAGGGCACCGGGTTGGGGAACACTGTTCTGCATGTGTGTGTGGCAACTAGGTCATTATTATTATGACCTGTAAAGAAAGCACCCTGTCTATAAAGGTTGGACTTGCACTGCTTCTGCAATCTTTTCAGTACCAGGACAATACTTTTTGTTTGTTTGCCATGGCGTAAGTAACCAACTTACTATTGTGTCCTATTCTGTTTTGACTGAAAAAGATGTTTATGTATTGTTTTTTGTGGTCCTTTGACCATTTTTGGTTATACTTATTGTTCACCAATCCTAACTGGCCCAATAGAGCCAGTGTGGCGTAGTGGTGAGAGTGTTGGACTGGGACTTGGGAGATCCGAGATCTGGTCCCCACTCGACCATGAAGCTCACTGGGTGACTTTGGGCCAGTCACTGACTCTCGGCCTAACCTACCTCACAGGGTTGTTGTGAGGATAAAATGGAGAGGAGGGGGAGGATTATGTAAGCCGCCTTAGGTTCCTTGCAGGAAAAAAGGCGGGGTATAAATATAATAAATAAATAAATAGCAGGGGTACATCCCTTATACAACCTCATCATTTTAGTGATGGGGTGAATTTGGAATGGGGGAGCTCAAATACAAACGCCCCCAGTTCAGAACTCTTTGACCCATTATCAGCTAAGCTTAGACTCCTTGGATTCAAAATTGAAGTTTGTATCCAATGGTAGTGCTACTTAGAGTAGGCCCATTGAAATGAATGGGACTTAAGTTAGTCATTATTAGCTTAAGTCCTATTCACTTCAATGGGTCTACTCTAAGTAGCACTACCATTGGATACAGTCCAGGAACTGCCAGCAGCTAGCTTTCCCCTAGAGATGTATGATAATTTTGTTTCAGTTCACAGATCATCATAACTTGCCTCGTTTGCAACCCCAAACGTGAACAGGGGTGCATTTTTTTTCAGAAAAAGCTCACATTATTTCCGACCTTTCGATAACATTCAAAACTTGTATATTTTAAATATATGCATACTTTAAAATGTGCATTTTCCAGAAGATACACATTTCATTCATTCATTCATTCATTCATTCTTATATACTGCTTAATAGAATAAAATTCCTAAAGGTGCATGGTTTATATACTGCTTATAATAAAATCTCTAAAGGTGCATGGCTGGCTAGGTCATGCTGGGAGTTGTAGGCCAAAGACATCTGGGGACCCAAGGTTGGAGAACACTGCCCTAAGTGGTTTATGCTTTAGTCAATGGTGTGGTGTGGGGGGGAAGTGCACACTTCTGAAAAATGTCCACCGAAATGTGCGCACTTCTCTCATTTGAATGAAAATAAAAACAGGTCACATATGAAAATGGAAGCAAATTGAACTGAGCTTTGGAGTTTGGAGAATCTCAGCAAGCTCAAGCATCCCTGGTTTTCCCATCCCTCGTTTCCCCCATAGGATTTGAGAGCTGGAGAAAACTCTGACTGCTCTTACTTCCCCCCATTTGTGCTCAATCCATTAATTTTTCGCTAAGCTTGCTAAAACAACCACCAAGTTCATATACATGGAGTTTTTTATTCCAGGATTCTCCAGGGGAGGTTAAATCCACCCCAACCGTAATGGATTTTGAGGCAAGCCAAAGGGAGTTCACACAAATCATTAATTTCCACCATTCTTACAGCTGCACTAACTGCTTGGGTCCCAAGCTGGTATTTCCCCACTTTGCACTTACAGACAGTGCTTGAGTGAATCCTGTTGGATGGATTCTGCTGAGCTACCCTTCATCCTAATATGCATTGGATGTGTTAGCTGATCCCTTGGCTATTGCCTGGCCCTTATTCACTGAGCCAGTTTTCACAGAATGAAATGTCCATTGCAGATACTGGGGCTGGATATTTCATTCTTGGAGAATCAGCTGGAGTGAAGATAGGTGCAACTGCCCCGGACTGATGCATAGAGCTATCTAGTGGTAAAGCCAGTTTTGCATATCCATTGTGGCATTCCAAATGCCCTTGTGTTGTTCCCAAAGAGAAACAGATGCATTGGTAATCTCTCATGGTTGTATTCTTGTTGTTGTTTTTAATGACCAGATTTTGGACAGGACACTGTGCATGCCATTTGCCACAACTTCCAGTTCCTTCAGTTTATTCATGTCTTTCTTCTGCTATTACCAATGTAAATATGTGCACAATACCCCCCCAAAAGCAATTTTGATGTGATTGTAGGTAGTATGACAAGCTTCTTTCTATTTGTTTTGCCAATGCATGGGGGGTGGTATATTACTAATGCATCAGTAATAGACCACACAGAAAGAATCTTGATACTGTGGGAAGCTGTGTGGATCTAGAATTGGCCTCCACAGTCACTTACGGACCCATCGCTAGTCTACACAATTTTCTTTAGAATTTCCTCCTTTTATCCTGGAAGACAATCTTACTCGGTCATGAGTGATCGCCTGATGATGACATGGCTGAACAAGGAATTCCAATTAGCGATGGGTGCCAAGCCCGGCACTCAACTCGCGGGGTGCCTGGTGAGTGCCCCCACTGCGCGAGCCGAGCCTCCAGTGAGTGCATCAGCCAGCGCTTGCCGGACTTCTGGGTCCCAAGCTCCACGCCGTTTACACAGAAAATGGCACAGTATACATTAAAAGTGGCTGCAATTTGTGTAAATTGCAGCCATTTTTAATGAATACTATACCATTTCCTACATAAATAGTGTATATTACTCCATTTTCTACATAGGCTTATATTGCTTGCTGCTATTTAGTGCTAAATAAATATAATGAAAAAAACAGTTCATATTTAACATAGTTGTGTGTTCTGGCGTGGGGGATGGCCTTGAAGAAAACTGAGTTTTTAATGTCTTATTTCACCTTCAGCGCTTATTGAGTTAATGTCTTGCCATTGCCAGCTAAGCAATGGAAGGGCCGAGGGGGCACCATTATTGGTCTGTGCTTAGGGCATCAGATGGCCTTAATCTGGCCCTGATAGCTGAGCTATAACATTTCACAATTTGTTTCACAATAGCTATAAATTTGAAATTTTTACACAAGTTCATAGAATCATAGAATCATTGAAAAGTAGAGTTGGAAGGGGCCTACAAGGCCATCGAGTCCAACCCCCTGCTCAGTGCAGGAATCCAGGTCAAAGCATCTCTGACAGATGTCTGTCCAGCTGCACCTTGAATGCCTCCAGTCCAGAGTGGGAGAGCCCACCACCTCCCTAGGTAGTTGATTCCATTGTCTTATTGCTCTGACAGTCAGGAATTTTTTCCTGATGTTTAGGTGGAATCTGGGTTCCTGTAACTTGAGCCCATTATTCAGTGTCCTGCAAACTGGGATGATTGAGAAGAGATCCTGGCCCTCCTCTGTGTGACAACCCTTCAAGTACTAGAAGAGCGCGATCATATCTCCCCTCGGTCTCCTCTTCTGAAGGCTAAACATGCCCAGTTCTTTCAGTCTCTCCTCATAGGGCCTTGTTTCCAGTCCCTTTATCATCCTTGTTGCCCTCCTCTGAACCCTCTCCAGTTTATCTATGTCCTTCTTAAAGTGAGGTGCCCAGAATTGGACGCAGTTCAAGACACCCTGGTTAGTACAAGCTGTGAAAATGGGATTTTTAAAAGCCTTGTAGTCAAAATGTATCTCCCTCATAATAGTGACCAGCACTAGAGCAAGCCAGATCACTCACATCTAGGGATGGAAGAATCTGTCAGTCTTGGTTTCCCTCAGTTTTTAATTTTTCCAGTCTTAAGTTCAGTTCATCCTGAACTTGAGAATATGTTTTTAAAAGGTTCTCATGAAAATTCATGTGCATTTTCCTGTACATTTTTCATAATACATGTATTTTTATGCACAATTTTGCCTAATGTACACATTTTTGCAAGCAATTTTCCTAATAGAATGCATTTTAAATATTACTTTCCCTAATATATGCATTTTTGTGTGCACTTTCTCCTAATGCACACATTTGTGTATGCATCTTTTATTGGAAAATTTAGGGTAGTGCAAATTTCGAAGAATAACTGAGTTTTGCTTCAGTTAGGTAAATTTGCATTAAAATGTGGACTGCACTGAACAAATTTCTCCCCATGTCTGCTCATACAATGGAATGGATGGGTGTAAAGTTCCTCTCCCTTCACATACTTGAATCAATCTTTGGCATGGGGATGGGACAATTGTAATGGCACCCAAGACTGTATCTAAGCTTGCAGACCTAGTTGTTTCCCAGTGCAAGCATGTGATTGTGCCAGGATGTTCTTGCAATCAAGCATTTACTCTCAAACTAGTCTGTAATGTTATTTTTTTCAATAACTAAGCTACAGCTGCACTGACTGTACATCTAGCATTTCCCTATAGAAATGGTGATAGTGAGTCAGTTCAAGACCATAGACAGTAAACTCCTATTTAATGACCAACTCCAGACATAAAATTTATGCTTTTCTGTCTGCTTGTGGTTGCTGTTCTAGTTACTGAATAAATGGCTCTATCTTCAAAAGATCGGGCTGACCTGCTGATTTGAAACTGCTTCCCAACAGCAGTTAACAGCAGACCCCCAGCTGAGATCAAATGAGGACTCTGTCTGAGTTGAAAGAAGGATTTTTTTAAAAAAAAAAATTTAAGGAAAGAGAAGGCAATGGAATCTTCACCATGGATGTAAATTTTTCCAAAGGAGTGCGTGTATTTGGCAATGAAGTATTCGGGCTCCAGCCAATACTGTCTTATATCCCACCTTGGGAAATGGAAATCTGCTTGTCACCTCTTAAATTAAAAACTAAAACAAAGAAAAAAGGTGGTATATTTTGAATTATATGGCAGCACCACACTATTATCTGGGGGGGGGGGGTCTGTTACAGGTGAACTCTAGGGCCCAGCAGTTAACACATGCCACAGTGAAGATGGAAGTTTGGGCCACCTGGCTAATGGTAAAAAAAACAGGCACGCTAAGCTGGGTTACCATAGGGCATCCTTCCTCAACCTGGTGCCCTCCAGATGTGTTGAACTGCAACTCCCATAATTCCCAGCCAGCATAAAATGACACTGTTTTTTTTAGGAATTTCATCTAGGAACCTCCGCTTGTATAATGGATGAATATGTAAGTAACAGTCCTGCACAAAGGGAAGTACATTCTCAGGAACTTAATCTATGTGGCTACTTTTATTCCGCTTCTGTTTAGGCTTTGCTGCTGCATTCATTCTGATAAGGTCTGCAACCGTCTCCTCAGCAAAGATGCCCAACCGATGTGGAGTTTCAATCTGACATTTTTTCCTGGAGGAGACTTGCGCTCCAAAGCAAGTGGGTGAGCAAAGGGTCAGTGGAATTTTCCTACATGTGTGTTTGTCAGCAGTACAAATGAATGCCTGTAATCTACTGAACTATGAAGAATTCTGCCATATTTCTACACTTGGGACATTGCATCTTGGACAGAACAGCTAAATTAAAAGGAAAAAACACCTCCATGTGCAGGGGCAGCTCGTGAGCTGTGGAACTGGAGGGGTCGGAACAGAACTATGGTAGCGGAGAATAAAATAGGGGAAAAAAAGATAAGATTGCATGGCTTTAGTATTTTTCTGATACTCAGGGCATGGGTGTAAAGATCAACAGTCCTCCAGACAAGACATTGAGCAAAGCCAACTTAACCCCTAAATAATGATATCTTAATAAACTTATTTATTTGTTCATTTATTATTAACCCAGTAGTACTCACAGGACTCAAGTGAGATCAGAACTGCATTATGTTGCTGCGGGAAAACAAGCAAGCAAGCAAACAAACAAACAAACACAAACACCAGAGAGTTGCAGGCAATCTCTGAACAGACTGTCTGTGTCCTGATTCAGCTTGCTATATAAACCTGTGGCTAATTTGAACCATGTTTTATTCTAATAGTTGAATGTCTGTTTCTGTTGCTGTACTGCAGTTTCAAGGTGTAATGTATTATTCTTAGATGGCTTCAGTTGACAGAGTCAAGTAGCCAGAAACATAGGTACTGCCTCCTTAGGCAGTGATAACCAATGGTTCCTCCTCTCCCCCTCCCCACACACACATGTGGCCTTTCTCTGGGCAGGGTGTTTGAAACCTTGGGCCGGCTCGCATGACCCAGGCTGCGGGCGGGGGAGGCACCACGGGGTGATCTGTGGGGTCCAGCGGGGCGCCGCAGATGACCTGCGCCCCGCGCACGTGGGCGGACCCCGCAGTTCCCGCACCGCAGTGCGGGCCTCCCGGCGCTAGGGCCCCGGGATGCCCAGAGGGGCCGTTTCCCCTATAGGATGGAGCGGCAGCAGCTCCGGCCGCTCTGGGCAGTCGCCTCTGTGCGGACCCCGCGGGACGGCCGCCCGCTGTTCACGCAGCACGGTGGCCACGCGTGGTAGGGGCTTACCCCTCTACCGACCATGGTCACTTTGCGTGCGTGCCGCGTGCGGCCCTCCTGCGAGGGCACCCCCGGTCGGCCTTCACACGACACGGGAACCGCGGGGGACTTCTGCTCCCCCGCCGTTCCCGTGTCGTGTGAACAAGCCCCTAGTGTGAGGTTGGAGTTGGCTAGTGCCAGCTGCAAACTAAATAAAAGTGAGCAATGGGTCAGATCCAGCATCAAGCCATAGGTTCCCCACCCATGATTTCAGCTTGAAGTTTGCATACAAGCACAGTGCTAACAGAAACTTGCTGAAGCATGTTCCATAGGGAAAAAATAATCCTGCTGTTTCTGGTAGCTTACCAGCACAGTATCTTGTACTGCATTGCACTTGTGAAGCTTGCCATTGTCAGATCAGGGCCCTTTGCTGGGGCCTTTGCTAAGGGAACTGCACTGAGGGAACTGCACTGGCTGCCTATTCTCTACTGGACCAGGTTTTGCTACTAGTGTATAAAGCCCTAAACAACTTGGGACCAGGATACCTGAAAGAGTGCCTTCTCCCAGGACCGGTGCAGGGCTGTTTGGCGCCCTAGGCCAAATTATATTTAGCGCCCCCCTCTCGTGCTGGGGGGGCCCTCCGGAGCAAAGCAGCCCTGCTCTGCAACCCCCCCCCCGCGCCGCCGCCGCCACCACCACCTACCTTCCCCCCCCCGCTGCTGGCTGCTGGCTGCTGCTGTCGCCGCCGCCTCCTCCTCCGACGCGACGGGACCCCCGCGCTTTATTTTTTTTGCCAGGGAAACCAGGGCAACAGGGCTGTGTAAGCCCTGTTGCCCTGGTTCCTCCTGCCAAAACAACGCCGGCGGGGCTCCGGAAACAACGCGAAGGTAGGTAGGTGGCGGGCGGGCGGGCGGGCAGGCGGGTGCGCGGGCGGGGGGAGGTGCAGCGGCGGCAGCGGCGGGCGGGCGGGGAGGCGCGGTGGAGGCGGCAGGCGGGGCAGGAGCACGCCGGCGGCGAGGAAGGAGCGCAGCGTTTCTGCGCCCTCTTCCGCCACGTGCCCTAGGCAGCCGCCTGGGTCTTCCTAGCGGTAGCGCCGGCCCTGCCTTCTCCCTTACCAACCTACCCAGTCACTGAGGTCATCAGATGGCACGCTCCTGGTGGTTGTACATGGACCTATGGCCTGATTGGAGTTCACCTGGAGAAGAGCCTTCAGTGTAGTGGCTCCATTTCTCTTGAACTCCTTCCCTCCCTTCATTGCAGAAGATATAGGACAGATACCTGTGCCTGAACTGATGTTTTCAGGAAGGAAGTCTGAGGAACTGAGGCAAACAGTGGTGACAAAATATGAAGTCCTCATTCTTACTACTGACAAATTGAAAGTTAATAAATCACCAGGCCCAGATGGGATCCATCCTAGAGTTTTTAAAGAATTCAAGTATGAAATGGCTGATCTTCTAACAAAACTATGTAACATGCCCCTAAGATAAACCTCTGTACCAGAGAACTGGAGAATGGCCAATGTAACACCACTATATAATTAAAGGGGGATCCAGGAAATTCCAGGCTGGTTAGCTTAATTTCTGTCTCAGGTAAATTGGTTGAAAATATTTTTAAAGACAAAATTAGTAAGCATATAGAAGGACAAGCCCACTGAGAAAGACAAACTTCCACAAAGATAAGTCCTATCTCACTAACCTTTTAGAGTTCTTTTAGAGTGTCAATAAAAATACGGAAAGGGGTGATCCAGTAGCCATTGTTTACTTGGACTTCCCAAAGGCTTTTGACAAAGTCCTTCACCAAAGACTCCTGAGCAAACATAGCAATCACAGAATAAGAGGAGAGGTCCTCTTATGGATCAGTAACTGGTTAAAGAACAGAAAGCAGAGAGTAGGAATACATGGTAAATTCTCCCAATTGAGAGATGTAAACAGTGGGGTCCCATAGAGATCTGTATTGGGACCAATGCTTCTCAACTTATTCATACTGTGGCTCATGTTGGCTCAGCTTGTCTGAGCGTGGAAAGTTAAGCAGGGTCAGGCCTGGTTATTACTTGGATGGGAGACCCCTCCTCTAGTTTCCTGCATTGAGCAGGAGGTTGGACTCGATAGCCTTGTAGGCTCCTTCCAACTCTATGATCTATGATCTATAAATGATTGAGAACTAGGAGTGAGCAGTGAAGTGGTCAGGTTTGCTGATGACACCAAATTATTTAGGGTGGTTAGAACAAAAAGGTATTGTGAGAAGTTCCAAAAGGCATCAAAAGGTAAAATGTGGTTGAATGTAAACAAGTGTAAAGTGATCCACGTTGGCACAAAAACTCCTAACTTCAAGTATAAGCTGATGGGATATGAGCTAGTGGTGACTGACAAGGAAAGAGATTTTGGGGTTGTGGTGGACAGCAGCTCAATGAAAATGTCAACACGGTGTGTGGCTGCTGGGAAAAAGGCAAATTCCATGTTAGGCATAAGTGGGAAAGGAATTGAAAATAAAACTGCCAATATCATACTCCCATTATTCAAATCTATGGTGTGACCACACTTGGAATACTGTGTACAGTTCTGGTCACCACATCTAAAAAAAGGATATTGTAGAGTTGGAAAAAGTGCAGAAAAGGACAATTAATATGATCAAGGGGCTGCAGTAACTCCCTTATAAGGAAAGGTTGCAACTTCTGGGATTATTTAGCTTAGAAAAAAAGGTGGGTAAGAGGAGACATGATAGAGGTGTACAAAATTATGCATGTTGCGGAGAAAGTGGATACGGAGACATTTTTATCCCCCTTTCATAATACTATATCCCAGTGGAGTCATCCCATGAAGCTGTTTGGTGGGAGATTCAGGACAGATAAAGTACTTCTTCACACAGCGCATAGTCAAACTGTGGAATTCATTTCCACAAGATGTAGTGGTAGCCAGCAATTTGGACAGCGTTAAAATGGGACTGGACGAATTCATTGAGAATAAGGCTATCAATGGCTACTAGTCCTGATGGCTATATGCTACTTCCAGTATCAGAGGCAGTATGCCTATGTACACCAGTTGCAGGAGATCTTGGGCAGGAATCATGTTGCACTCCTGTCGTGCTTCTGGGTTTCCTGTGGGCAGGTTGGAAACTGTGTGAACAGAATGTTGGACTAGATGGACCCTTGGCTTGATCCAGCATGGCTCTTCTTATGTTCTTATGATTGCTCTTTAGTCCTGGCTCCCAGTTCCCAGTCACTGACTCCACAACACAGCTCACAGCCCCACCCTGATATCCCCAAAACTGGAGCCAACAGTGTATATTTCTCCTTTTCCTTTGTGTGTCTTGTTTGATTGTAACCATGCAAGCAGAGGCTAATTTTGTAACTGTAACCCTTTTATAGAAACTGGCCAACTTTAGGCACTTTGTTAAAAACAATATTTTATAGTGTTTCATTTTCAGTATTGTTATTTTATAAAATTCCTTTAATTTGCAATATGCTCAGGGTTTGAGGAATATTTCAGAGTCTTGGGTGCTAGCATTGAGTCTTTTAAAGTCATATGTGGCTTATACAAGCCCAAATATTTCATCTTTCAATGGGCTAGTACCAAACTCATAGTTGCACAGATGATCAGATCAGGGGTTTTTTGTAGACTTTAATATGTTAGACCATTAAATCAAGTGGCAGTGCTTACAGCACAGCTTGTATATGCCCCATAGTGATGCTTTTTGATTGCTCCATATGGCAAAAGATGTGAGGACCAAGTCTCAGGTGCCTTAGCTTTTATCAGTCGGAGACTGTGCCTTACTCTGAAATTTTAATGATGAGGTTGACACACATTCTGGATGAATGTTTCCCAGCTGGGTGCTTTGGCTCATAAAAAATCCTGCTTGGAGACAAATAGCAGGCAAGTGGTAGCACAGGGTACATCTTGTCCTAGCCTCACCTTCTGGCCCCAGATCTGCTTCCGAAATACCTTGAATCCACCTTGCTGTGCTGAGGCCTGGCCTTAGGTTTTCCCATGATCAGGAAACCCTTTCCCCAGAAATTTCCTATATGACTTCCCATTAGATTCTGGCCTCTAGAGCTTTTGTATTTCCTCTTTTCCCATAATGGAGTGACCTTGGTGCAGGTCCTGTTTCCATGGTTATACCTTGTCTTAAACAATGGTTGATCTCAAGTACACATCTACTGCTTAATTTTCCCTCCAAAATATACTGACATGCAACTAGCACAGGGCTTTCCAACCTTGGGTCCCCAGATGTTGCTGGCCTGCAGCTCCCAGCATATCCAGCCAGCATGGCTAATGGCAAGGGATTCTGGGAGTTGTAGTCCAGCAACATCTGGGGACCCAAGGTTGGGGAGCCCTGAACTAGCATGCAATCAAGCCCACTTGTGTACAGTTCCTGTATGGTAATGTGCTAACAAGTCATGGAATTTGCAGTGCAGCACAACACAATCACAGCACAACACAATCATTCACATGATCCTTGTGCAGGTAGTAGTAGTAGGTGATCACTCGTGACCGAGTAAGATTGTCTTCCAGGATAAAATTACAAAAAGAAAATTATAAAAGGAGGAAAGTCTAAAAAAAAAATTGTGTAGACTCTAGCGATGGGTCCGTAAGTGACTGTGGAGGCCAATTCTAGATCTACACAGCTTCCCACAGTGAGGACACAGGTTACCAGATGGAAGATGGTCCTGTAAAGGATTCGTTTGATGTGCTTTTCGCTTAGCATGTTTCTCCCTTTCACCTTGCACTCAGGCTTCTTCAAAGTCCATGGAACCTTTGTGAAAGACCAACCTCCAGTTAGATCGTTCATGGGCCAGAGCTTCCCAGTTTTCGATGTTTATATTGCATTTTCTTAGATTAGTCTTAAGAACATCTTTAAACCTTTTATACTGACCACCGATATTCCGCTTTCCATCCTTGAGTTGGGAATAAAGTAACTGCTTTGGGAGACGGCAGTCAGACATTCGAACAACATGACCGGTCCATTGAAGTTGGCGTTGAAGGATCATTGTTTCAACGCTAGTAGTCTTTGCTTCTTCCAGTATACTGACATTTGTTCACCTATCTTCCCAAGTAATTCGCAGGATTTTCCGGAGGCAACGTTGATTAAATCTAGGGATGTGACCAAGTAGCCCGGCAGACAGGAGCAAGGCCTGAACCGGGCCTCCTCGTGTCCGCCGAGCTACTCGGCCACCGTGGGCTTACCTGCAGCAGGCTCTCCGGAGAGCCTGCCTCCCCGTCCGCTGGTCCCGTCGCGTCCTTCCGGCACGGAGGAAGTGACGCGACGGGACCCCCACGCTTTGTTTTTGGCACGGGAAACCAGGTCAACAGGGCTGTTTAAACCCTGTTGCCCTGGTTCCCCCCGCCAAAACAGAGCGCGGGCAGGGCTCCGGCAGCGGTGGAGGCGGCGGCGTGGAGAAGGTAGGCTGTGGTGGGGTGGTGGTGGGGTGATGGTGGGGTCCGGTGGCTGCGGAGGGTGGCGGGGTGTGGTGGGGTGGGTGGGGGTGGCGGCTGCGGAGGGTGGCGGGGGGCGGTGGGGTGGGTGGGGGCAGCGGCAGCGGCTCAAGCGGTGCAGAGAACGCTCCGTGCCGCTCTGAATGGTGAGATCGGCCACCTCCGCCTCGAGGGCCAAGCCAGGAGCGAGCCACGAGCAGACTCCAGGCTCAGCCCCACCACTAAAATCTTTCAAGAAGGTGGAAATGACGTTCATAGATAGTCCATGTTTCACAGGCATACAATAAAGTTGGTAATACAATGGCTTCATAAACTAGCGTTTTGGTCTTCTTACAGATATCCCAATCCTCGAACACTCTATGTTTCATTCGAGAAAATTCGAGAAAATGTGCAGGTAGGACTTGGTAATGGGTTGGCCTTGGGAGAGTGGTTGCACTTTTGTTATGAGAAAATACAGTCCCAGACTGTATTTTGTTGCCTCTTATTTGGGCTGGAGCACTTAAAGGGCCTGCACTGAAAGGCTCCTTGCTTCCTTCACTTGGAAGTCAGTTTACAAACAGTTCATAGTCATACCACAGGATAACCCAGGTGTGTTCACACAGTCCCTCTGGCAGACAGATTCTACATGTGGTGAGGTGCAGGACAGGATCTTGAGACCAGGTGACATCTTGGATGATGAATGCATAGGTGCATGCATCCTTATATGTGTACATGCTTCCACTCCCTTTTTATACTGGACATATTGTTTATATCAGAGGTACATAATAGGACCTGACAAGTGACATTCTCTGTGGCAGAGGACACAAGCATAGATAAGCATAAACCTGAGATACATTCTAATGTTCTACTGCATAGAGGGTCTATATGGTGGCAGACTGTCAATTGGTCTATATTCACATTATATGCAAGATTTTATTTTTAAATCTTTACTTCCAAGTGGAGATCATTCAATAAGAAAAATAATGACAGGGAATTTTCTATAGAAGATGATTGTACAGAAATGCAATGGTGGTAGTATGCTCAGTCTCAACCTCTGGTTTCTTATTTTGATAGCAATCTTGTGATTTAGGATATTCAGTCAACAAGCTACTTCTGAAAATAGAGAGCTATCCTCAATGGAATATATGCTAAAGCAAATTTGACCCTCTACATGGTTCTCCTGATGTCAAACTAGGTTTACTTGCTATGGCCCCCCTTGATATTTTTAATTGGCAATATAATAGAGGAATCCCTTTTCTGCCCTTTTGGTAGCTCAGTCCTTGCTGGGCAGATGTAGAAAAGCAGAAAACAAGATTAGAAGGCACATAATAAACACTTGGCCCCCAAACCAGCTGTGCTTGTTATAGAGTTGCACCTGCATGTTCATTACTTGTACTCAAATGTCAAAGGAGTGTGTATCCTGTTTCATCAGGGTTTAAGGCTCCCAAGGGAAGAGTCAAGCAGATTCAGATTGGAGAAAGTCAGGTCCAGTCTGGTAAATCAGGCTGAAGTCAGTCAGGTTATGTCAAAGTGGATCAGAATAGTTCAGAATTCAGATTATAGCAAGTCAGGTGCAGTCAAGTAAGTGAGGACAAAGTTGGGGTAAAGAAAAGTATGATGAATCAAGTCGAAGTATGTCAGTTCACACTGGCATAGTCATCATGGCAGATTGTGGTAAGAAGAAATCAGGACCCTGGATAGCTCCCAGGCCAGTATGCTGGCAGAGCTGTGTAAATATGTTGTCTCAGCAAAGGACTGGAGTCCTCTGAAGCCTTAAACATGCTGGGTGGGCTTAATTTTCAAGTAGTTTTGCCCCCTTGGAAGAGATGTCTGCAATCCTCAAGGGGCCTGTGGCTGATTCCCTAGTCTCATGCTCTTGCATGGCTATGGAGCACGAGAGGGCACTGGGGAGTCATCCTCAGAGTCTGAGGATGAGGTGGGAACCACAACCTCAGGTTGGGAGGGTCTAGAGGAGGTGTCAAGGGCTCCTTCCCCACAGTACAGGGCTCCCTGTGATTCTCCCAAATCTGAATCCTCCTTTGGGCACTGCTGGAATTTGGATGCAGATGACATAACAATGTGGGTGCTATTTAAAGCAATGCAGCGCAGATGACACCCATATTTGGATGAAAAACTAGTGGATATACATCCAGATGCACATCCAACTTGTGCCACAATTTCCAATCCAGAGAAGGAGATCCATGTGTGGAAACTTGCTTCTGCCCTCTGATCTTGCCTTCTCTAGATCAGGGCATTCTTGCATAAAGAACACTACTGCCTCCCCCTGTGTGATCCCAGCAGAATGAAATTAAACTCCAAACTTTTTCATAACAAAAGTAGGGATGAAAGGACTGAGAGCCTCCCCATGTTTAGTCTCTATTGCAGAACAAATGCTTATAATTAAACTGAAACCAAAATCAAAACATAGTCTGAGGGAAAGAGCCAAAACTGCATAGTGTAATCTCTCCCCCTCCCACCGTACAGCTCACCCTTTGCAGCTCCTTGTGATATAACGTTGTGAGCTCCTAACACTGAATGTCCTTCTCAAGCCAAAAATTCATTTTGGTTCTGGTCGGTCGGTTGCCATCTGGAAGTATTTCATGATGTGGTTATTCAACAGCGCTGAAAATTTGAACTCCCCCCACCCGCACAAATGAATTTCACTCACACACCTATTAATTTAGAGTTACTAGAAGCTGAAAGCTTGTTTCTCTTACAGGTGCTCTGAAAGTCCAGAAATACGTATATTTTTTTATAAACAACTCCAAGGAGACCTTTCAAATCTGAGCCAGGACACAGTTCCTGTAGTTCTGACTACCTCAGGGAATAGATGGAGATTGAAGGAAGTTGGCTGCTCTTTGGAATTTTTACTATTCTTCTACCATTTGCATTTTAAAATATGTTTAATGCTGTTAAGAAGAAATTAGCCTTATTCTTTCCAGTTGCTTTCCTATATTTAGAAACTTGACATAAATGCACCAAGGGCTTCTGTTACTTGATGGAAATCAAGAGGAAACTTTCTGCAGTACAGAAACAGGACTTTCACTTGCTTTGCTTCACATTTAAGTTAACTACGAGAGCAAACTTATGCTCTCAGAACGGAGCCTCTGATATCAGCCCCATATCGAATTCCATTTCCACTCCGAAAGGTGATATACAATGTATTGCATGTTCTGACATCATTACACTGGGTCTCCCCAACATTGTAGCTGGCTTTCAGAAGGTCTTCAGTGGGGGTGCAGTGTCCAATGGAATGGCGTGGTGAAACTTACTGTGCTGTCTCAGCAAATTTCATCCTCCACCCCCTGCTCAAAAGTCCCTGGAATGCTACATCAGGGGCGTTGCTTGGCCTGGGCCCGTGGGGCCCCAACTATGACTCCATTTTCCAGGGTTGCAGATCAATCGCACAGAGCCCTGAGTGTCCATTGATGCCAAATGGAAGCTGTGTGTTTTCTGAACTTAATTGCCATGCAGAGGGTAATCTTTAAGGGGATCGCAGCTGGGAAGGGAAGGGGTAACTCTCCCCTTCTGACATACTGCAATCCCTTCCATCCCCAACCACACATGTAAATCTTCCCTGCAAGGCAATTAAGCTGGGGGTGGGTGGGCTTTTTCCATTGGTTTGGGATGATCTGGGTCATGGTGCAAATGAATTTATTTTATTTGAGATGATTTCGATGAAAAATCAATTGGCTGGCTTTGCCTCCTGAGAAATTTCAATAAATCTTAGAAATTCTTTCTAAATTTGCATATATAAATAAGATATATATTAGCATAAGCAGATCTTACACACATTTCTGTACTACAGGCTTGGACCCTGTATCTTTTAAGTGCCTAGCAATGACCCTGTGCTACATCATCATCTACCATCATTCCGAGGGGAATTGTGGGTTAAAAATGGGAGGTGCCACTGTTTTGAATTTCTTTTTGCCCCAAACTGGAAGGTGGAGCTAGTGTAGAATGCAGCAGCTCGGTTGTTGTCAGGAGCTGCCCCTTTTCAACATGCAACTCCTTTGCTGAAGGAACTGCACTGGCTATCTATTTGCTACTGGGCCAGGTTTAAGGTTCTGGTACCTGTGTACAAAGCCCAAAACAATTTGGGACCAGGATACCCGAGAGAGCACCTTCTCCCTTACCAACCTGCCTGGTCCCTGAGGTCATCGGAGGTGGTTCCTCATTCTCCTGGTGGTTCCTCATGGCCCTATGGCCTGACTGGAGTCTACCAGGAGAAGAGCCTTCAGTGTGGTGGCTCCATTTCTGTAGAACTCCCTGCCTCTGGAGATTAGGCAGGCTCCAACATTGTGTTGCTTTTGGTGCTTGCCAAAGACCTCCTTGTTCCAGGAAGCCTTCTCTGTTGTCCAACCACCATTTTAATGTTACCTTGTTTTCAATATATTGTTTTTGTTTCTTTCATCTGTTTTTATCTTTTTATTGTTCACTGTTCGAAAATCTGCTTAAATATGGAGTGGTATACAAATACTGTAAATAAATAAATAAAACCTCCCAATTCAAACCAAAAATTCACTTTCCAATGGGGATGGGAAAGAGAACAATATTGTGGTGGGGTTCCCCATATATATATGTGTGTGTGTGTGTGTGTGTGTGTTTTGTCCTCTATCAGTTTAAATTCAATCATGATTTGGTAAGAAAATGTCCAAAATTCATATAACTGAAATAGCTCTATTAGGCCAACTCAAAGATCACAAAACATTATGCAAGCTTTTGAGATCTCCAGAACTCTTCATCAGGCAAGATGGCAAACAAAGCAAAACAAAAAACAAAAACAAAAAAATGCTGGGAGTGCCTGATGTTCAAGCCATGGAGTCTACATTTGGTTACAGTCTTAAGATGGCAAGTGGAAGGAAACTACAGACATCAAAATTAAGCTTAACCAAGTATACAGATGATTTCAGGTTGCACCTAGGACCCTTCCAAGGGTTACTGGGAAGAAACAAAAATGACTGATCCCCCATTTTTGAAAATATAAAACACAACTGTTACTCAAAATCTGTCTCCACCCTTAGGAGAAACACACAGATTGAGATGTTTTTTTTAATGTGGGAAATGGTTGGTACCCCAAGAGTCCACTGCCACATGTGACAGATACATGTTTCTATTTCTCCATGTGTACACACTTTGGAAAGTGCTAATAGATGATATATTCCTGCGGCAGGTAGACTTGGCCAAGTACATCCATCACATGTAAGTATATACCTGCAGGATGTATGCCATTTCCTGTATGGATGGATGTGTTCAGTCTGTGTAGAAAATGTGTCATATATGAAATGGTCTTCCGTTGCCCATTTCAGTAGACCATCAAACACAAATATTTGGTGTGTTTATAAGATGCTGTCTTCAAGTTATTGTCCCCAGGTTAAATAACAACAACAACAACAACAACATCAATTAAAAGGATGATTAATTTTCTTTTACAACCACTGATTAATTACAGTAAGGAAAAGTGGGGAAACCATCATGAAAAGTAGCACAAAATGACAGCTCACACACAATTTCCTATTCAACAAGTAACAAGAGAACTGGCCCCCAGTTGTCATGATACGTTGGCACATTTTCTTAAACAATGTTATTATTAGCATGTCTTTAGCCTTAGAAGTTAGGAAGCTGTCCTAGATTCAAAGGGTGTTTTGCTTCTAATGCCAATATCCTTAAGCTGCAGTCATCACTGTAGCTCACTTATTTACTTTGGAGCACTCCTATTAAATACAGAGGGACTGCTCCCAAGAAATTGGTTTGTGGAGAATGCCTTCTTCAAGTCTCTGTTTCATTTTTTACAGTTCTCACCTAAAAAAAATATGGTTTGGTTGCAGTGTGCCAGTTACCCAGCGCTTACTACAATTTGCAGTAATTACAGTTTGTTTAGTGAGTTGGTTCTTAATTGCACACATGGCCAAAGGAACAATTCAGTGGGGGAAAATGCCATTCAATTTCTACAGTCCCCCCCCGCCCCTTTTTTCAGTAAGAAAGGAAAGAAACTGATTGAGTGGAAATTGTGATTTAACTGCATCTTATAGGATTTACAAAAGAGCATAGATCCAAGGAAACTAGGGTGGCCACTTCCACATTTATTTATTTATTTATTTATTTTATTATTATATTTATACCCCACCTTTTTTCTTGCAAGGAACCCAAGGTGGCTTACATAATCCTCCTCCTCCATTTTATCCTCACAACAACCCTGTGAGGTAGGTTAGGCTGAGAGTCAGTGACTGGCCCAAGGTCACCCAGTGAGTTTCATGGCTGAGCGGGGAATAGAACCCGGATCTCCTGAGTCCCAGTCCCAGTCCAACACTCTCACCCCTACGCCACACTACGCCAAAAAAGAGGAAATGGATGACCAAAAAAAGAGGACACCAATTTGCATTAACATTTGTACATGCAAATATATGTGTATCAGTGCAAAATTAGAAATAATAACTATTACTTAAATAGTTCCGCCTGTGGCTTATGCTGGCTGAGCTTGTTTGAGTGTGGAAAGCTAAGCAGAGTCAGGCCTGGTTGTTACTTGGATGGGAGACCCCTCCTCTAGTTTCCTGCATTGAGCAGGGGGGTTGGACTCGATGGCCTTGTAGGCCCCTTCCAACTCTATGATCTATGAAATCTATGAAATCTAAAAATACATGAAAACCTTGAAAAGCCCCATTCTTGCTCACAGCATTATGGCACTACAGCCCAACAGCAGCTCTTGAATGCTCAGGAGATCATGCGAAATCACGTGGTCTCTTGGGCATTCCAGGAAGCATTGCCAGCAGAAAGCCTCTCTTCCAGGAGGCTTGCAATGCTATGGGGGCGTTTCTGCAGTTAAAACAGAACAAAACAAAACTGAAAGAAGACCCCTCAACAGCCTCCTACACTTAAAAGGTAGATTAAGCCCTTGCCCCCTCCTTAGTGAGAAAATCCTTTGAAATTCTGCCCCTCCCCAGACTATTCATTTGCCCCCCCCCCCCCAGTTAGGGATGTCTGAGAAATTCATTTTAGTTCATTTGTGATGAGGGTTTACCCAGTTCTCACCTTCTTTATCGAACACGGACTGAAACACAATCTGTGACTGAAGTCCATACATTTCCAAACTTGCAATGTGATCCACAGACCCCCCAAAAAATTGCATTGAGCAGCACACATACAATTGAAAAAAATGCACATAAACCAAATGCGTATTTTGAAAAATGTGCACAACCATGCTTTAATCAACAGGAGAAGAATGTGCACATTTCAAAGAGGTGCACAATTGAGGCATACCTTCAGAAAATACGCGCAAATTTTCATATGAAAAGAAAAAAACAAAGCTCACCTTCTGATATGGACTCGAGTTGAAACGAGCTTTGAGATGGAATGTGGAGAACTTTGACAAGCTTGAGTTTTGCTGATTCACATATCCCTACTCTTTCCCTGGTAGTCTTTTGCACCACTATGGGTGGTGGAGCAAGAGAAGAGCCTCCAAAGATGATCTTAAGTTAAGATTCTTGACTGTCAGGCAAGAACATATCAGATTCAGAGAAAGTGCTCCTTCAGGTAAACTGGTCTGTTTCTAAGCCATTTAGGGCTTTGAAGGTCACTACCAACACTTTGAATCAAGCCTGGAAACTGGCAACCAGTGCAGTTGACACAGTACTGGAGCACAAAGTCTGAAAGAGCCAGTCCCAGTAAGCAGCCTTGTTGTTCTATTCTGCACTAACTGAAGTTTCCGCACTGTCTTCAGATGTAGCCCCACATATAAAGTATTGCAATAAACCAGGTGGGAGGTTACCTATCTCTGTCCAGGAGGGGCTATAGCTGGTGTATATCAGCCAAAGCTGATAAAAGGCACTTCATGCCACTGAGGCCACTATAAGCACCCCAGACTATGATCCATAAGCACCCCAGACTACAAAACTGCTCCTTCTGGGGGAGTGGCAAGCTCATTCAAAACAGGGTACTTAACCAGACAGACAAATTATGTACTGACAGAGCCTCTGTCTTGCCTGGATTGAGTCTCAGCCTCATCCAGCCCATTGCCATGTCCTAGCACCATTTCAGGATAATCACTGTCTCACCCTCATTCGATGAAAAGGAGAGATAGAGCTGAGTATTATCCACATATTGGTGATACCCTGTCCATCCCTATGGACAACCTCTTCAGTGGTTTCATATAGAAATGTCACAGAAGAGATTTGCCCCCAATCAAACTGTTGGGAGAATTTCACCTCTCTGACCACCGCCTTTTCTCTGCATGTTGAATTTTGGAAGGCCATATTTGCTCAGCCCTAGAAGAATGAGTGAACTGCTTCCTTTGAAAAACATGGTATTGGAGGTGATGTGAGGTAATGTGACATTTCTTTTCTGAAATAAAAAATAGCAAGGGCATTCCAATGACTATAGGGTAACAGGTTCAATCTCCTCTTCATATAGACAAAGACAGTACTATTATTATTATTATTATTATTATTATTATTATTATTATTATTAAGTTACCAATTCTTCCCAAGATCGGCAAAACAGGCCTGTGTAAATTATTCTGCAGTGAGAGGCATGGCAAATAAATAAATAAATAAATAAATACTATGTTTTGCACATCCACAACGATGCAGTAATAACAGTCCCATAGACCAAGAATGTAAAAGCATAACGAGTCAGCTTGTCCCAGTGAAATGGAGGAAATGAAAGATCAAGAAAAGTCTGAAAAGGCTTGGAATGCAGGGGGCAATTTCCTCAATCACAGAAGATAGTTACATTCTTAAATCCACATTAAGCTCAGTGGGAATAAGTGCCTGTTACTTGGATTTTTTTTTAAAAAAAATCTGTCCCTTCTCTTCCTAAAAACACTCCTTTTCAATTAATTTGTTGATCCCTTTTCCAAAGGTCTTATCATTATTTTCCCTGAATAAAATTGTCTTTTCTTCTGGAAGATGCATCTTGTTTTAAATTGCTGCCAACTCTAATCAAAACCACCTACGCAGCACTACTCATCCCCCTCCCTCCTTCTCCATCTTCTCTTAGTCTTAGATTTTCTTTCGGGATTACTGAAAATCGCATGCTGGCAATTTCAGAAGATAGGATAAAACTACTTTAAAATTAACAAAGCCTAAATCTGCGTATTCATCATATTTCTGTGTGCCAATGAAATTTCTCAGGAAAGCCCAAATCAGATATCCAACAACATGACAATCTTTTGACTGAACTCCCTTGAAGGGCTGGTTTGCACATCACCTTATCTGCTAGGTAGGCCACACCCAGATGATATGTGTAGCGATCCTTCTCAATGTAATTGTACATACCGGTAAATTTTGATTCTCTACACCAGTGCTCTTTGAAAAATGAGCATGAAAAAATGCATATGGTTGAAAAATGCACAGAAATGCACTTTATCAATGGGAGAAAAATGCATACATTGCAAAGATGTGCACAACTGATGCATGCATACATTTGAAAAAATACGCCCAAAAATACAGATGGATTTTCATGTGAAAAGAAAAAATAAATAAAGCTTGCAATCTGATATGGACCTGAGTTGTAACAAGCTTCGAGATGGAACTTGGAGAACTTCAGCAAGCTCAAGTTTTGCTGATTTGTACATCCCTACTTTAGATACATCCAACAGCTCAGCATGAAATTGAGACTTTGTATGCGATTAGGATAATTCATGTTGCAAACCATGAAAAATGTTGCTGGTGAGTGTGGAAAGATACCATATAAGAGCAAGCTTGCATGTGGGTAATGCATCTATATCTATATATATAAAAGAAGTCCTGACTGACTGACTGACTGATTTTTGATTGACTGACTCATCAACGCCCAGCTCAAACCATTCAATCTAGGAATGTGACATTTTGAAGGAACATAGTTTTTATGACGTAGACATCCACTAAGTAAGGATTTTTGGAAATTCCGTCCCTAAGGGGGTGAAAAAAGGGGGCAAAATCGCCCAACTCTTATATCTCCTATGGGCAAAACAACAGGGGAGCAGTTATGCAAATCAGCCTCACCTCATAATTGCTGCAGGAGCCAATTATGCAAATAGCCCATACAACACTTAGAATGTTTGTATGAATTCCTGCAGGGTCCAATAGGGATGGGCATGCAAATCTCCCCTAGGCCATTTAGAATGTTCTCTGAGGGGGTGAAATGGGAGGGAAACTATTTAAATGACTGAATGACTATTGTGTGGGGGGTGTCGTCGCAAAGGCTCCATCACGTTTTGACAGATCTACCTCAAACTTGGCACTGTCACTCTTCATCACCTGTAGACTCTCAGGATTAACCTGATTTTTCTTTAAGATCATATATTTCTGTCAGAAAAGTTTTCTGCTGCCAGCACCCAGCCTAAACGTTACACTTTCAGTCAGAGAACGACTTTTGTGTGTGGGGCGTCCCAGATCCTGTTTGTCTGTGTCTCTGTGTGTCCGTCTGTCTGTGTGTACGGGCGTTTGCGTGTGTCACATAGGCTCCTACACGGTTGGATGGATCCGCCCCAAACCTGGCACGCAAACTCTCCATCACCCAAGCACAAAGACTGGTGGGTTCAAATCTCCGAAAAAGCCATCTCTGTGCCTGTACGGCACAAAATAGATGATAGCCAATGGTGTCACTTGGAATGTTCGCAGGGACCTTTCAGGAGCGGTTATGCAAATCACTCCAATGACATTTAGAATGTTCGTATGAACTGCTGCCTCAGGGGCCCAATCAGGAGCGGATATGCAAATCTCTCCTACGTCAAAGCAGAATGTTCATATGCACTGCAGTCGGGGCCTACACGGTGGGGAGGACACAGGAATTTCATTGCTGTGTAGTCCCAGGGGGGGCATGCTGGGATTTCACTGATGCGTAGTCCTGGGGGGGGGGAGAGCAGGGATTTAATTGTGTAGTCCTGGGGGGGGGGAGCAGGGATTTCATTGTGAAGTCCCGGGGGGTGGGGGAAAGCAGGGATTTGATTGTTGCGTAGTCCTGGGAGGGACACAGGGAATTCATTGTTGCATAGTCCTGGGGGGATGAGCAGGGAATTCATTGTTGTGTAGTCCTGGGGGGGAGGAAGCTGGGATTTCATTGTTGTGTGGACCCAAGGGAGCTGGGATTTCATTTTTTTTTTAATTATTTAATTTTTTTTCAAACAATATATAAAACAACTAAATAACAAACATACAACTTATATAGTGCTCCCATCACCACGGGACCAAAGAATAATTTAGCAGTGTAGTTAAGGCGGGGGCGCGCCCCTGACCCGAATCCCTTGGGCGCACCCCAGACCGGCTCGTTTTTTTCGAGCGGTGCACAGCGCCGCTTGAACAATCTCCTCGGGCCATTCACCACTTTCGGGCCCGGAAATGGAGCCTGCGCAGGCGCAGAATGGACCATAGGGGTCCAGCGCGCCTGCGCAGGGTTCCGTCACGTCATTTCCGGTACCGGAAGTGACACGACGGAACGGAACGAGCCGCCCCGAAGAAAAGGTAATGCCTCGCCGGGGCATGAGCGGGGCCAATTTCGGCCTCGTTCTGCCCCGGCGAGGCTCGATTTTACAACTCTAGTCTATCTCTATAATCTATTGTTATTCATTATTCCAAAAATACAAGATATCTTGACACGGCATACTCCCTTATTTAACACAAAATCCAAAAATAAACCCCAGATATCCTTAAAAATGTTTTTCTTTAATTGTCCCCTTTTACATTTAATATTACAAGTTAACATATCATTTAAAGCCATATCCAACACTTCTTTATACCAGTGATAGAGAAAACTTGCTGAACTTTCCATTTTCTTGCTATCTGGGATTTCACTGTTGTGTAGTCCCGGGGTGGGGGGGGGAGCAGGGATTTCAGTGTTGTGTAGTCCGGGGGGGGGGGGGGAAGCAGGGATTTCATTGTGTAGTCCCATCGGGGGGAGCTGGGATTCCACCTTTGTGTAGTCCCGGGGGGTGCAGGGATTTCATTGTTGTGCAGTCCCGGGGGAGAGCAGGGATTTCACTGTGTAGTCCCAGGGGAACAGGGATTTCATTGTGTAGTCCCGGGGGAGCAGGGATTTCATTGTGCAGTCCCAGGGGAAAGGGAACAGGGATTTCATTGTGTAGTCCCGGTTGGGGGAGCTGGGATTTCATTGTGCAGTCTCGGGGGAGCTGGTAGTCCCAGGAGAGCTGGGATTTCATTGTGTAATCCCGGGGGAGCTGAGATTCCCGGGGGAGCTGGGATTCCATCATGTTTCTTTTAAAAACAATTGTACCACACCCTAAAATCTGCGTGAGCGAAGCCGCGGGCAACAGCTAGTACACAAACACACACACACACACACACACACACATATATATTCCCCCACTTGCCAAATTCAATAGATACAGCTATTCCTAGCATCAAGCGGCCATTGTTGTGCCTGCCTGCCATGGAGATGTTAAAGACGAGAAGCCTGTCAGAAAAACAAGGTGACAACCCTAAAATTTCAGTACCAGAAACAAAACACACAAGGATTCAGTTTCATATACTTCTACGAACTAAGTACTCAAAGCCCTCTGCCTGGATGGACCAATCTATCAGTTTCACTTTCTCTCACATTCAATTTTTATAAATCTCATGTTCTTTCGATTGCACTTATGAAGAAATGTTTTTGGTAAGTTCTCATCAAAAAATGAAATTCTCACCTTCCTACCACTAATACACATCAGGGGAAGGCAACCTTTTTGATTCCATGGGCACATGACATTTGCCATTTTTTTCAGTCCCAAGGGCACATTTGTCCTGCAGTCATTTGTCCCCACAGGCATTTATTTTCAGGATTTTCTCTTTACTTTCCCTCCTCCTCCTCCTCCTCCTCCTCCTCCTCCTCCTCCTCCTCCTCCTCCTCCTCCTCCTCCTCCGGAATTCCTTCCCTCACCACCTCTCCTTTGCTTCTTTCTCCTTCCCCATAACTGCTACCACCTACCACCACTTTACTTTGCTGATCTCCAAGGGACTCCATCCATGCACCAATGGCCAATGCATTGCATGGGAGGGATCCTGCATCTTCTTCTGGAAATGACCCTCAAGGAAGGACTGGAACCACCAAAAAACAGCCACCAATCCTCCTGGTCAAGTAAACCAGAAAGATTACCATGGTTGACAGTACTGAATACTACTGAGAGGTCCAGCAATACCAACAGGGATGCACTTAAACGGTAAAACCAGCGAACTACTCAAATAATATAATATCAGAGGAGGAAATTCATGATACATTCCAGTTCAGCTTCTGCAAAATAGGATTTGTGGGTTCATAGAACACTTTTGATAGAGGCTGATAATAAGCAATCTCATACGAGTTCCTTACTTTCTCTGATGTTACACTCTTCATCATGTACATCAGCTTTTACCAACCAGGTGTCCTCCAGATGTTTTGGATTCCAATTCCCATCAGTTCCAACCAGCATGGCCAATGGTCAGAAATTTTGGGAGTTGTAGTCCAAAACATCTGGAGGGCACCAGATTGGGGCAGGCTGGCATACACATTACACTACTCAGACTAAGCCCGTAATGCTGAGTTCTCCCATCATACGCATGAGCAGTTCAGAACATAGCCTAGGAGGCCCCCTCCACTCTCCCCCCACCTGTTTCCTCAGCTACTTACATCACTACTTGCATTTGACTTTGTGTTTTGAATTTAGGATTGTCTTGTCACAACAAATGCCTCGTTGAGGCTAGGCAAAACTAAATGCATTAATCTTGTGCATACAGAAGTGAGGCAATTATACTATCCATTTCACAGATGAGCAGAACTAAGGCAGATTGACTATGCTTAGTGGGAAACAAATCTGAAAGTATCCCATGTCCATGCTCTAGCAATTAGATCAAGCTTGATCATCATGTAAAGGGAAGGGAGAGAAGAGAATGATGAAACTGCTTGTAGGCCAGCTGCCAAAGTTTCAGCATTTAATTTTTATAAATGATCCTCTTCCTTGCAAAGTTGAACAAGTGCTGTCCCTTCTGGTGCTTTGTCTGTGCTACCACACTTTGTTTCCCATAAACCAAGTGAAGAGAGCTGTATGCAAAATAAAACAAAGAGAGAACAATCCGATAAGCTATTGCAACCAGACAAAACAACTGATGGAATAACATAGGGGGTTCCAAATTCTTTTCTGCCCTGGATTCCTTCAGCGTCAGCTCTATGATTATGTTTAGCCCCAAGAGTTCTGCGGCACTTTGTAGCTGGGTGTTTTTTTTTCTGCACGTCAAAAAATGTCCCAGCATATGGACTCTCTTCCCTATCATATTCTTGTGGTCAGCTGACATCTCGGGTGTATTATTATGAGCTTACAGGAAGCAGGAAGGAAAGGCAATAAAATTAAAAGGTATGAAAAGCTTTTCTTTTTGTACAAAGCATTATCTTTTACAAGAAAGGCCTACTGCCAGCAAAAGCATTTCCTATACTAGCAGACCAGCTTGCAAACTAGCAATAATCTCATCCCCATCTTTCATACTATGATTCTTTTGAATTTTAGGTGATCGAAAAGCATTAATTTCTCTTCACACTGCAGGCTCTGCGCCTTATGAAACCAGATCTCAGCAGTTGCTCTTTTGCTGTTCATAGAGATTCTTTATGTGTGTGTCAGGTGACCAAATCTCAAGTTTTGCTTTATAGAAAACCATGGCAGTAAGCGACTTTCTAGAGATCAATACACTCTCACTGGTTTATCATGGGGAAAACCAAAGGTGTGCTATTGTCAAGCAAAAAGAGAAGTATTTCCAAAATACAGTAACTTTTCCTTTTAATTCTATCTGGATGAAGAAAAACAACATTTTCCTTTTAGATGAGGGAACTATGGGAAAACCTTTTTGGCTTGGTTGCCAGTCCCTCCCTAGACACAGACCAAACTGAAGGTAATATATAATCTTTGCAGTTTGGACAGCAAAGCATGTGTGTTTAGGCCATCATATGCCCTGTGCATTTTCCTGGCTTCCAAGAATGCATTCATGCTTAAACTATTATAAAGGAAGGGCTCTTCGGTACACAAACAGAATCCAAGGCCATAAAAAGTCAGAGGAAATGCTTCTTCCCTGTTTGGGAGCCACGTCACAAATTATACCTTGTCCACTTCTGAGTACAGCAATGTTGTAAGTGGCCTGCTTCTCTAATCCAATCCCTGTTCTCAGTTTTCCCATCAGAATGGGCTTTGTTACACAAGGGCTAAATCATTTCAACTCACTAAGCAAGTTTAATAGAAGGGGAAACTGATAACGGTAATTATCAAATAATATTGGCATCGAGAACTAGCACTACGAACCCGAATCTACAGGGAACATCTGACATGACTGTCCCTTCATCTGAGTCTCCTTGTTCCACATTATGCTAAGGCAGAACTAGATGTTATCAAAACATGGGGCTGCCCCTCAAAATATGGGCTCCCTGTTTAGCTTCCTAGGGATGGAGGAGAAATTTGTCTGGTTCGTATTTTAACATGACCTTACCTAATTTGCACTCCCCAAACCAATACATGAACTGAAATGCAGTTTTATTTTGATATTTGCACTTTTTCAATGCCATTCTCTAATCAAACCATGAGTAGAAAAATGCATGTATTAGGGGAAAGTGTTCACAAAAATGTGCATATTGGGAAAAATAATGTACAAAAACAAAAAATGCTTGAGAAAATTGCTTGAAAATCTGTGTATGTAAAGCAAAATTGCAAACAAATTGTGCATATTATGAGAAATGTGCATGAAAATGCATGCAAATCTTCATACGGACTTCTTCAAAAAATCACAAACTGATGCAGAACTCTCTTTCCCCAAACACGCACAGCTGTGGGTGGGGAAAATTTTGCAGGTGGCGGGAATGGAAGAGGGACTCACCTGAGCACATAGGGGCAAATACATGTATAAGGGGCAGGGCTGGCACGGGCAGATATTAGGCCTGGCAGCCCAACCCACAATGTCTTTGTCCTTTTAGGCAATGGATACGGTTTGGTGACAAGCGATAATCTGAAGCTTCACGTTGCTGGGTCCTTAGACTCAGTCTGTTAGAGATAAAGACTGCCTGAGGGGTCTTCGTACCTCACCAACTTGTTGTCATGTGACTCCAAGAAGAAGTGACACTGCGAAGGCCTCCCAGCACTGTGATATAGTGTAAAACTGGGTGGTGGTGAAATGCAGCGCCACCCTCCTGTTTGGATGCATCGCCCAATGAACAGCAGCAGTATTGGCCAGGGGGCTGGCCTAAAGTAACCTGTACTCCATTCCTTTGCAGGTCCTTAACTATCAATAAATGTGGCCCAGTTAAAACCCCATCTTGTTGTCTCAACTCTTTATTTCCCCCTCTACGCCCGCAAACAGGATGAAACAAAAAGAAGTTGAAAACAAGAGAGACTGAAATTGATAGAATTATCCATCCCGAATTTCCGCTCTTCTCCCTGGTAACCTATAGCAATGAAATGTCATTACATTGTGTTTCTCCCCATCCCTGCTTCACATTATTGGCTGCTGCAGGGTGGTGTGCTGTGCCTGGGGGAAACACAGGATATGACGCTGGCATGTCACATGTTCCATTAGAAAGGAGGGGAAATAGGGACAGGACCAATATGTATGGTGGCTGTCCCAAGACATCTCGTAGCACACTAATGCTTCCCTGCATTGGTTTGGGACCAAGCTGGTATATATATGTGACTTCACTGACAGTGATTAATGCATTTTTGCTAAGACTCTTGGTTCCTGGAATTTATTTTAAGGGATCAGCAGTGCAATTCTATACATATCTACTCAGAAGCATTTCCTATTGAGTTTTCTCTCTCTTGGCATTGTGGCAGGGGAAAGGGGCATGGCCTGGGGAAGAAGCTTTATGGACCACAGTTTCCCCATACCTGATCTAAGATAAAGTATACAGCTATTGCATGTGTTTACATCTTCCCTGCTACCAAGCAATACATCTCCATATGTTATCAAGACAACACCAATTAAACTTAACTCAATCCAGATAATAACTGGATGGGCACAAAACAAGAAGTAAATGTGCAAGCAGGTGATCCCAGTCACAAACTAAATGGCAAGTCACATCTATAACACAGATATGCAGCACATTATTAAGGAATAAAGTATTTAAAAGACACTAAAGAATACATTTTACGGAAAGGTAACACAGGACTAGGAGACTAGACCCAAGGTCAATCAGTGTAAACTCAAAACATGATACAGAGCACAAAATTCATGGAGAGCAGATCACTCAAGAAAGTGAGAGAAGCCGAGACATGTGACTACTAATGGATATATGTGATCTACCGGTAATCGCATATATTCATTATATGATCAAGGAACTGAGCATGTGGAAAACATTTTAGGAAAACATGTATCAATTTTACACATGTACACTTCTCCATATACAGTAAACACTCTCACATTCCTCATACACACACTTGAAGATGACATACACAAGAAGCAGAGACACACAGACACAAATCATGATCACAAATACATGAGCATTCTCTCTCTCTCTCTCTCTCTCTCTCACACACACACACACACACACACACACACACACACACGATGCTGTCTTTGATGTGGCTGCTACTGACAGCTCCTCTTTGGGGATGGGAAACACTCCTTCTCATATGACACCAATGATCCTTGCTCTCTCCTCCATTGCCAATCCCAAATCCAAGACAAAGGGACCTCAGGATATGGTAAGGCAGGTGGGCAAGCAGCCAGGAAGGCAGGCAGTGGGTTCAAGCAGGTGGATAAGTGGACTGGCAGTGGGACTGGGCAGGCTGCTGCTGCCCATCACTGTCAACAGCTCAGTCATCAAGTGTTGCCATGCTGCCATCATCACATGGCCCACCTGGGTGTCCTCTAGGTCAAACCATCCCAGAATGCTGCCAACTCTGCTATTCTCCTTGTTTCGTCTTTCTGCTCAATACCATCCCACAGTGAGTCAATTGCAGGTTGGCTGGAAGCCAGCCAAACTCCTCCTCTTGACTGCTGACAGGGACTAGGAGGAAAACCCATTTACATTAAATTTTATACACACACCATCTGGATGACTCTCCCTCTCTACCTAGTAAGTCTGTGCACACAAGAACACATGCGCATTTTCATTTGTTTCCCCAGTTTTAAAAAATTAATTAATGGAAGAAGAATAAACAGGGAGCCAGCTTTAAAAGTTGTGCTCTCTCTCTCTCTCTCTCTTTAAAAAAGGAGTTAACCCTTGTGTGGCAGCTGTTCTAGATACCACAAAATTATCAGGCTAGTCAAAATCCTGTTGGTTGGCAACCCTACATGCAGGGCAGTGTAGTTCACTAATACATTCTCCATCAGGCTCCAGTTTGAGGTTCATCTCCCTTCTCCTCTCCTGGGGTACTCAGGTAATACTATCTCAAAAGAACTGTGTGGACTGTTAGTATCTGCAGACCTGTGTAGTTGATGTTCTGGGTCCAAGCAAGAGGCTTTTTGCAAACGCGTGAATATCATGATGGATAGTACCATACAGTTGTAATGTAACCATTATGCCAACTAGGCACGAAACACAATAGCCAGTACAAAAAGATTGTTGTCTCCCCTAGCTTTTCTTTCTGTTTGATACACATCTACCCTTTTGCCATGTGTCCATGAGAAACATCATGTGTTCCTGTACTGTGCCATTGTAGGAAGGCCTTGAATAAACAGTGGGCCATGAAACTATACTCTGAAGATGATTAGGCCTGGATGCAGCCTGATTGCCTAATTAAGCCCATTCATATCCTTGAATTGGGTATTTATTATTGTCCTCGGAGGAAGGATTAGTATTTATAGACATCACAAAACAAGTGCAATCTAAAGATGGAACAGTGCCCTAATGGTTGGTGATCAAATTCTTAGACAATGAGACCAGCCTCCTGCCTGGTTCCAACTCACTGCTGAGCTTCAACTAGTCACTATTTATCCACATGTCATTTGATATCTGCCTGATATCTGATTGATTTGCCAGCATTTATATTTGTGCTGAATAGAAAAGGACTTTATAACCAGTGTCATAGGTCAACTGAAATGATCACTTATTACTGTGTATATGTATATATGTATATATATATATATATATATATATATATATATAGTAAGAGAGACACTGACTCTGAACAAATAGGATTACTAGCCATTACAATTACTAGCCGTTGAGATGCCTATTCTCCATTAACATATCCAAATCTTTCATAAAACCCACCTTTCTGTTTGTCCCTCAACGAAATCTACAAGAACAGTGCTGCCTCTTAAATCCTCATACTAGTAAGTCTTCCACTCAGTGAATCATTGCATGGCTGAGCTAGTGTACCATTATCCACTTTATGGTTGTGTGTGTTTCACTTGAAGATCATATTATTTCCACAGTAATTTAAAAATTCCTTCTACAAAATAATTCCTGTAAACAAATTGAACCTAATTTCATTTTTGATCTATGTGGCTCTCGTTCTAAAGGGCTGTGTTAAATTATCTTGAAAGCTGCCACCTTCATTTCTGCACAGTACTTATGCATTCTTTCTGAGCTCCACTAAAACCTATCGTTTTCAGCTTTTCAAATTAGCATTCCATCTCCCTTTACATCTTGCATTGGAAAGATCGTGTTACTGTAAAGAGAAAACTGTTTTATTTCCCCCCATGTACCTTCAGGTCAAAGGATAAGAAGGGGTAAGCTGAACAGAAGAAGTGGGGAATAGAAAATGGTCCGTTTCTGTCTCTGATGAGTTAGTTTGAAGGGATGCAAGTGGTGATACGGGGGACCTTAAACAATATACAAAATGAGGTGTTTGGTTTCAATTCAATGAGACTTAATGAAGGGTTTTGATATGATAATCCCACTTAAATGATTACAGAGTGCTGTGTGGATATGGGGTCATGGGGGAGGGGTTCTATAATACTTTACGTGTCCCTGTTCTGCTCTGTGAAAGTGTCAGATCGGCTGTTTTGCTAAAGATAAATTTTTCATGCTCCAAATATTCAGAGTGAAAATAAACTATACTAATAGCAAGATGTGTAGTGATTTGCACATTATCCAAGCTATTGAGTTATTCCTGACTGTCCCTATTCTAGTCCTTGATTTGCAGGCCAGCTACACTCTGCAGCTGGAGCAAATTATATCAACAGAAGTGCTGATGTGACCACAAGTTGACAAAAGGACATGATTTCTGGTAGCAGAAAAGCAACTAGATTTTATGAAATTGTATCTAATAATGTTGTTTAACTCATGGATCCTGCATCTGACGTCTACTTTTTATCCAGTCCTTTCATCAGCCCTTTGTTAACAGTCACTCAGAAGAGGAAATAAAATGTAGGCATTGAAATAAAAATTGCTCTACTCATTTTAATAGCTCAGCTGCAGGCTCTATTGTTTTACTTAATGGATTGTATAACTGAAGTCTTTCCTCTTGACTATACTCATTTGGCTTCCTAGTTACTAAACTAAACTGCAGTATCTTGGGCTTCCAAAGAAAGGGAGAATGGGGTGGGGAAGCAACAGAGATGAATGCTCTTTTGCTTTTTAGAGTGTAATACCTCTTGGCAGTATCACCTACAGGTAAGAACAGCAAAATGGGAGGTGAGCTGTGCTAGCTGTGTAGCCATGTTTCTTACTCGGTCTTTGATTTTAGATATGACATTTAGGGTGCAATCCGATGCACACTTACCTGGGAGTACACTTGACCTCACTGGAGACTATATAAATAAAATTTATATTTTATTTGGAATATTTATATCCTTTCTTTCTGCCTGACATTAAGAAAAAATAATATATAAGAAGGAAGGTTTTTTTTTTAAGTACTTCCAAATTAATATGTATTGGGTTGGGCTTCATGTCCCACAGCTTTTAAAAATATGCCCTTTGATGGTGACTGCAGCATACATTTCAAAATCTAGGGGTTTTAGCTAGGGAATCATCCTCACTCTCAATGGAAGTACTACTCCCTAGCTGTTTCAATTAAAAATCCAAACAATCATGCCAACAGATCATGGACTGACATGCTCAGGGGTTCTGATTAAAACAGAGAGAGCTTAGATCTGACCCATGAGTAGGCTGCAGAGAGGGTAATCTTTGTCTCTCCACAGTTTCTCACTATGAGAATAACTTGTGATTTATCCAAGGGAGGCATTGCTGTGAGATGCCTTGCAGGTTAGAGGAGAAACATTCCAGTTCCTGCATGCTTTGAAACATGGGAATAATTGTTTGTATCTGATCTAGATCTGTCATACACTTAGTGGACCTGAAGCTGAGACCAACACACTGACTCACCCTTCTGTTCCTCCAAGCAGGACCAGCCCAAGATATTTTGCTGCCTGAGGCAGAGCAGAAAATGGTGCCCTGCACATTGTGCCCGAGTCAAACTGCATAATACCCTAGGGCAGGGCAGCCAGGTGCCTAACTGAGCAGGCATATTGGTCACCTGGTCACAGTTCCCCCCCCCCCCATGGTCAGATGAATTGTATTTCTATTTAAATTATAGTAGTTATTTCTAAATTTGCATCTATATGTATAAATTAGCGTATACAAATGTTATGCAAATCTGTGTCTTCCTTTGCCCTCTTTTTCTTCTTCTTCAAGTGATGTATGTCCTCTTTTTTTTTTGGTGATACATGCGTGTCCACTCTACCTTGGCAATAAAAATACAATAATAATGAATAAATGTACTGCCCTTTCATGACATCCAAAACCATCTGCCAGAAGAGGCTACCCCACTCTGACGAATAGCAGGGCCGTCCCTGCAGGGGGAAGCCTCTAGTTAAATTACCTTGAGTATGCAAACATTTAACAGTGAGTGAAAGTGGGGCCTGGACCCTATAATCATTTTTTGGGTGCCCCCGTTAAATGATATGAGGCAGGTGGCTACTAAGAAGATGGCCTTCTCAGTTGTGGCACCCCAATTGTGGAATGTCCTCCCCATAAAGGCTTGCCTGGTGCCTACACTGTGTTATTTTTGGTGTTCGGTGAGGATCTATTTATTCTCTCAGGCATTTTCGCTCTTCAGTTTTCATTATTTTAAACCTGTTATTATATGTTTAGATCATTTCACTGCTGCTGGTTTTTCCTTGAGTTTTATACTGTAGTTTTAAACTTTTATACTTTGTTTTGTAATCTTTTTATTTTATTTTATGTTTTTAACTTTTGTGAACCGCCCAGAGAGCTCCAGCTATTGGGTGGTATAGAAATTTAATAATGAAATGAATAAATAAGATTCCAAAAATAGCAAAATAAATCTAGGCTGAAGTTGGAATATAATGATTATTGGATTTTCCCCATTTGTCCAAGTTGCAACCCAGTCCATATTTATTCTGCTATTACCAACACACCTTGGGAAGTGTTACTATGGCATGATAAATATTAACTGAGCTGAGTGTGTGGAAAAGCAATCATTAACACACTTCTCCACAGTTATGATTAAGGCTGCCAGATTCAAAACCGAAAAACATGCCTATACCTTTAAATCTCCTGATGCAACAGGCTATTAGGCAGGCTTCTCTTCGGCTTTCCTCCATGACCTATTGTCCACCCACCTCACCCTATTGCTGTTTGGCATACTGGAAACCCTTACCAATTACAGCAGGTTGGGGAAGGGGTGAATGACAGAGTCACCCCTTCCCTAACATTTTGGAATGGGTAGGAGATGCCCTGGCTGCTTTACCTGTAGTTGCACTGGGTGATTTTAAAGGTACATGAATGTTCCCCAGCTCTAAATCTGGTGACCCTAGGGCAGTGTTCTCCACAGTTGGGAGTTGTAGGCCAAAAACATCTGGGGACCTAACACTGCCCTAGGATCCTCTCAGCCCCAATACCACACCAATCTGGTTCTGCTAATTATTTTTGCATGTTCCTCAACCAAGGGAGTTAAGGAAGCAACAGGCAAGGCATCACTCTCCATCACAAAGATGGATACTCCACCATATATATATATATATATATATATAACATGGAATAATAATAACCTAAGTAGTTGTTTACGAGAGTATACAAGGTAAGGTTTGCTCTGAATTTGGTACCATTCTGTGTTGGTTTGAAATAAAGTTCTGTCTTGGAGGGAAGGTATATCACCTCCTTCTTTTGCTTACACCCTGAATATCCATAAGGAATGGGACACCACTAGTACACTGGAGTGATTGAAGATCTAGACAACCAGGCATTGACAGCTCCACCGATCTATCCCTTGATGGTGGTGAGTATGTAGCCCCTCGGGTATCAAAGGTCAAATTGCAAATGTAACTGGAGCAACCCCGCCCATCTCTCCATATTCAGTATAAACTGAATTGGTTTGCAATACCAGCCATCTGAAAATATTATCCTTGTAAGAATCTGCCCCTCTAAAGGTTGTTATTCCTGCCATGGTTGTTCAAATTTTGGACAAAAGCTCCCTTTTCACAGTGTTTCCCAAAGCATTTGTGTCTTTTCTAGGCATGTGCAGTGTAATGGAAAAAGAAAATGCCTTGTTAAATCATCAAGTGCTAAGAAGGCTTTCAGCTGTGGACAATAAGCAATGTACAATGCAGCTGAAACAAATCATAGAGTATAACCTGTTAAAGATGTAATTGAGATACATGCAATCATTAACCTTGGAACAGACTGGGAATCAGTTAATGAATCAAATCAATACCCTCTCCACTGATCCATAATAATCTGAAAGAAATGAAAAATTTAACAGTTGCAGTATGTGAAGTTATCATGGGCTGCAATTAGCTAGCCTCTGGGAGATTATGTTACCTAGTTACCAGAGGATAAGTGTAATTTCCTTAGATCTTCCAAGAGAGATTTTTATAAGGACAGGTGCCAGACAAGGAAATAGGTCAGAGAGAGACCTTAGGCGCTAGCTGTCGCTAGGTCAGCTTTCTGTCCCTTCCAGCAGTGTTCCTGTCTTGTGATATTCTGCCCCTAGAGCCAATGGTGATGTTAGACAAAGACATTTCAAGAGACTCATGAGCTGGGTCTGTCCATCAAGACTCACTTTTTAAAAATGCATTTGTGATAGAGGTTGCTTAGAAAGATTTATGTATATGTCTTATCTGCTGCTATTGAAAACAAAAAGGAACGGGTCCCCCTGTACAAGATAACACACACACACCACACATATTTTTGATGTACATAAATGATTGCAAACAACTGATTATAGGAAGGAACTGAAGCACTGGCAGCCTTCTTGCAAATGTATAACGAGCTGGAAGGTCATTATTATTTTACAAGTTTGGTCATCTCATCTGCATGAATTTGCATTAGTATGATGGATGCCAGACCCTGCTGGATGGCCACAGCAAAGAATAGGTACCAGATAAGTCTTTGCCTCTGCTTCGTTTCTTGGCTAAGAAATAATCCTAAACATGCTGGAAATGGAAGCAAGTCTCCTTCTTGCCTGATGAATTTTCCAGCTGACTTCTGTGTGCTCATCTAAACTCATGTACAGAGTAGTACTGGGCTGAAATCCTCCCCCCATTCACAGGGCATTTCAGTAATTGGGGGGGATGCAGTTGGAATTGGGGGGGGAGGTAGGATGTGAAACTCACTTGTCACCGATAGGGCCACTCTTCTGTTTCCCTAGAATGCGTAGAATTTGCACATGTAGAAATTTTCTTGTCGGAATAACTGGGAGTGCAAGCGACTGCTCATGCGTGGGCATCCCCTTTCAGACATCCATGCTCAAAACATGGATGTTGTGTGTGTGTGTGTGTGTGTGTGTGTGTGTGTATGTGTGTGTAGAAATGTGCAGTGCCACAAGTGAGGCCAGAGGAGCTTCTTAATCACGTGGAGCCCTCGTTACATGTATAATGCATGAAGGAGGCTACGGGGTGCAATTGTTCTGAGGGGCATCCTGGATGGGGGCTGGGGGGGGGAATAGCAGCTGTCATCCAAGAAGCAGGAGGAAAGCTAGTGAGGTTTCCCTCCAACCTCTAACATCCCTGTGCCCCAACGTGTTAAAGTGGAAGGCAGTTTTGCCCCCTTTTGCTCACCCCTCCCTAAAATATCAGCTGAGAAAGTTCAACTTTTCAAACTTTCACCTCAGGTGTCAGGTGGCCACTTGTGCATCACCAAAACAAGAAAATGAAAGAGGACACAGATTTGCATAAAATTGCATATGCTGATTTGTATGCATAGAAGCATATTGAGAAATAATGATAATTTAAACAGAAATACAATACATCTCACCATAGTGGGGGACACTGTGAGCAGGTGACTGGTGTGCCCGCTCGCTCGGCCTGCTGTTCAGACGGTAACTGTTGAGGGGCAATTTCAAGGCCCCTGCCGCTCTCTGGAGCAGCACACACCAGGAAGGGAGGAGGGTTCAATCTCCCCCACCCATTTGCTCACTGAATTTCTACACACACACACACACACACACACACCATGTGGGGATTAAAAAAGGGGGGACCCCCTCCATTGGCTCCAACGGAGACCCTTTCTTCTTTTAATCTGGGTGGGATTTCAGGAAGCAAATGGATGGTGGGGGCAGGATTAATTGTCCCCTCCCAGTCCGTGCTGGTCCTGATCTGAATTGGGGCCATACACACAGTTACTCTAAAGTAAATAAAATGTTAGGCTCATCTACACCCTACACAGTTAACGTGACATGCACTTTGACCGTCTGCCTGCCTGTGCCGTATGGATTTCTCATGCAGACAGAGCCTATGTACATACACTTTGCACATTTATAGGCTTTGCGCACAGCTTCGGAAGGGTACGTGGGGGTCAGGGTCAGAGCTGATGGGTTCAATTCTGCTTATCCTACCTCACTTATCTCTATGCATTTTTTCACCTTGGATTGTCTTGTGAGTAGTCCTGGGAAGCCTTTGGCAACAAAAGGGTTTGAGCTTTTGACAACAAAAGGGACAAAAAAAAGTAAGGGCTCATTTCCTCTGAAGCAAGGGTTCAATATATAAAAAGAAAGATTCTGGGACTTAGGCCTCCAGAAAGTTGTACCTTCTATGTGAAAGCATTAAAAAAATAAAATAAAGCCCAAATTGCAGACCTGGTTGTTGTTACACTCAGTTGGTAAGGGAAGATTATTCTGCACATGTTGAGAATAATGTTCCTCATTGTTACTTACTTCAGGCATTCCAAGGCTCAGTTTTGCTGTAGAAATCAGTTTCAAAGTGACCCCTGTCCCAAATTAAGCATGATTTGATATAGTCCTTTGCACTTGCTCCATCTGAAGGCCCATGGATGAAAGCGTCTTGTGATGAAGTTACGCTGGAGCTCAGTCCATCGTCATGTTGGTTGAGGCTTGATGGATGTGTATTGGTGGGAATACTAACATGTGTGGGACTCATTGACAAAGCTGCCTTTCACATGATGTGCAAGCCGGCATCGGCAAGCAGCATCTTCAGGCAGAAACAAAGGGGTCACCACTTCTGACACTGTGGTCCTGAGTAGGGATTTGCCATGTTCATGCTGGGAAATCCATTTTGTTTGATGGAAACCTGGTTTCTCCGCAAAAAACGTAGCGTGGGGGTCCAGCGTGCCAGTGCAGGGTCCCGTCACGTCAATTCCAGCCTGCTGGAAGTGACGTGCTGGGACGAGTGCGGCCGGCGAGGACGGCTCGAGCGGCGTGGAGAACTGCTCCATGCTGCTCCGCACCGCTCAGAAGATCGAGGCGGCAGGGGCACCGCCGCGGAGAGGAGAGGCGGCGGTGAGGCAGCCTCACCTCCAGGTTCGTGGCCATCACTAAATTCGAGTCCAACCCCCTGCTCACTACAGGAGAACAGATGTGGGTAGCCCAGGCAGTCACCCATCCAAGCACTGACCCGGCTCATACCTGCTTAGCTTCAGCATGTGGCCTGCATTATGTGCTCTCGACGCCACCTTGACGACACTCATTAGAGGAGTGCTGCTAATACCACCTCTGCTGCCATCGCCATCCTCTTTCTCTAGTAGGCCTGTCTGCCCCTCCTTTCCAGAAGAAATAAATAGGAGGAGCCACTTGCCTGCTGCCATGAGGGGCACTGGCATAGGGATTCACCTGAGAACTCCATGCCCAGGGCTCCATGACTCAGAACTGGAGTCAGCCTTGATGTGATTGCAGAAAACCATTTCCTCAAGGTGGAAAGGTGGTTGTGTGAATTGTCTCTTAGTGGATTGTAGAGAAGCTCGATTAAATACATTTTTTTCCTTTCTTTCCGGGCTTCATCGCAGTATGCTGAAATTGATAGAGGAAGTGTGCTAGAAACAAGGGAATTTCTGTTCAGCACAGATTGAAATTCCTTGTCTGTGTGATTAAACTGCACTGGCAAAAGCAACAGTCAAAAACAAAAAATCAACTTTCAGAAATACATGTCAAATATATGTACATCATGGATGATAGATGATAAACAGCTCATTTTCTAACCACAAAATAGGGGGGGGGGAGAGAGAGAGAAAAGAAGGAGGAGAAGAAACACTGTTGTCGCTTACTTCCACAGCATGTAATCTGTGATAACCATGCACAGTAGGATAGTTAGTTTGCTACCACATGCAAAGCAGAAAGCAGATGGTATAGCTGATATAGATCACAGGAACGTAAGTGACTGTCAGTGTGCCTGTCTCTGTATGTTCGTGTGTAAATCAGCAAGGAGTTTGACATTGACATACTCCATCAAGTCTCGTTTATAAAGAACAAGTAGTGCAACATTCTGTGCATCTGGCAACATAACTCGTGCTGTCAATCTGTGGATACCGCTGACATTGTACCGTTAGCATCACTTCCATCTGTGTTGCTTATATGGGGCTACTTTTATTTAACTTAATGCATTGGTGGTAGATGGAGAGGGCTAAAGGATCCAGAAGGAGCTTAAGCATTTGCACGTCAACTTACCCAAGGTTATATACAGTGCTTTTTTTCTGGAGAAAAAGGTACCGGAACTCTTGGATTACATTTCCTCGGGAGTAGATGGCGATTAAATTGTAATGCAATTAATAGAAGAAAAGGTGCTGGAACTCAGTTCCGGTGAGTTCCACCAGAAAAAAAGCCCTGGTTATATATAACATATGGTGGAGAAGCTTCCCAACAGTAAAGAGTGTAGCCAGAGTTGTTATCCGCATCTGCTCAGACCCAAAAAGTTATATTAGACCATTGCTATATGTGCCTACAGGCATGCAAACAGAGGACAGAAAGATGGAAATTACTGATGGTTAGACACTTTCTTTAACAAAGCAATTCTATTTATTTATTTATTATATTTATACCCCGCCTTTTTTCCTGCAAGGAACCCGAGGCGGCTTACATAATCCTCCTGCTCCTCTCCATTTTATCCTCACAACAACCCTGTGAGGTAGGTTAGGCTGAGAGTCAGTGACTGGCCCAAAGTCACCCAGTGAGTTTCATGGCCGAGCGGGGACTAGAACCCAGATCTCCCGAGTCCCAGTCCAACACTCTAACCATTACAGCAGACTGGCTCTACTAGCTGCAGAGAGGAGATTCAAAGGCAGATGAAGTGCCTTATCCAAAGCCCTGCTGGACTTGCACCAGGAGGGAAAAAGGGAGAGAGGAGTGGCATTTTCCTCCCTTTCTTCCTGCCCTATCTTTTCTTATTCAAATGATTTCCCTCCCACTGCAGCCAAATGGGAGGAAAATTAAATATGCCAGTTCCAGGGCTCGCATACATTTCCCAGTTAGGGATGTGTGTGAATTGGCAAAACTTGAGCTTGTTGAGGTTCTTCTCTGAATCCCACCTGGAAGCTCATTCAAACTCATGTCCATATCAGATTGCAAGTTTTGTTTTCTTCATTTTGCACAAAAAAATCGTGCATATTTTTTCCAAGTGTACCCACTAACTGTGCACATTTTTTGAAATGTATGTATTTGTTCCCATTGATTAAAGCATGTTTGTATACATTTTTCAAATGCATTTTTGTTGTTGTTGTTCAGTAAATCAAATCACAAGCTCAGAAATGTATGGGCTTTGACCACAGATTGCGTTCGGGTCTATGTTTGGTCTGGGAAGTGTGAAGAGCGTAACTTATAATATGGGTAATATTTGAGGCATCACCTCCTCCCACATGAACGTGTCTGTCCACTACATTCATCATCAGAAGAAGCTACAGTATACTCCAGGTGCCATCACTGGCAGAGGTATGGTTGACTGGAATGTGGGAAAGGGCCTTTTTGGTTGTAGCACCAGAATCCTGGAACTTCCTCCCAAGAGAAGTCTAGTTTTCCCACAAATGGGATTATTTTTAGATGGGCAGCTAAAATTATTGTTATTCTGCCAGGAGTTTAACCTGTTTAAAATTCGTACAAGCTAAATGGATTTGGGGTGTGGGGGGTTGTTTTTTGTTTTGCATATTGAAATGTCCTCTCTTTTAGTTCTTGTATTTTATTATTTTAGTGTTGTAAGCTGCTTTGAGGTGGGATACAAATATATATAGTGAGACAGTGAGCTCTAAGATGTCATAGTTGATCATGGGGTTTTGGAGTTCAAAGTTGCCCAAGATCTCATGCAAGAATGGGCCTTTGTTCAAAGTCCTGGCATACTTCTCTGGCAATACAATAAGGCTCAGATGCTTCATAAGGCAATACAGCACAACATGGGGCATCTTTGCTGGCCCCAGACACTCCATCCTCCCCATCTAGATTTGGGCCTGAAAGTCCAGGGAAAAGTGTGGGCGCATGGTGGGTAAGTAGTAAGCAAACACAATTGTAAGCAAGTTGTAAACAAGCATCACTGATCATGGAGAACGTCAGTTAAGGCACCAGCTTTAGCTTTCAATTTCCTGGCTTTTGGGAGTTTGAGCCAACATGAGATAGCCTTAACTCCGGTCTTAAATTTGCAGGTTTTTTAAAAAATATATATCATTGAATTAAATAATGACACAAGACACTCCAGGGCTATGGTTACAACACCTTTCCACACCAGACAAAGCAACAGAAGGTATTCAATTCAATTCTGTTTATTACAGTCAATGACCAGTATAAATTACAAAAAATAAAACAAGATACACGAGAAATACATACAATACAGTGTTAAGAACATACTAAAATCACCTGTTGACGGGTTTTAATGGTGGCAGCACAAAATTTAGCTACTTGTAAAGTAATTGTGGGAAATTGATCTGAAAGAAGTAGTGACGTATGAAAGGCATCTGAGCGTCCAGGGGTATTTCGGAGAAATGGTTCTCCGCAAATCTCGGTAAAAGGAGCAATAAAGGAGAACATGAGTCACAGATTCAATCTCACCAGAATCACAAGGGCATTTACGATTGTGATAGGGAATTTTCTGGTATTTACCCTCCAAAACCTTTGAGGGAAGGATATTGAAACGTGCTAAAGTAAAAGCCCTATGATGTTTTGGAACAGAAAGCGCAAAAAGATAGTTAGCTGGTATAGAGATTTGGGGCACTCTATTGATGAAAATTTGGCAGGACACAGTACTAAGATCAAGCTGACGGTCTATATCCAAGATACGCTGCTTGAAAATTGCCCTGGCCTTCTCCGGGCCCATAGAAATAAGATGCTGCAATGAGAGACCACATTGCTGGATCTTTCGGGAAATTGCTTGCTTCCAAGTAGACTGAAATCCATCCCAGAGGGTGAATTGAGCTAAACTGGACGGGAAGAAAGTTGAAAACCATAATCCAGGCCCTAGCTGCAAACTTTTGCAGGCCCATCTCAAGTCGTACAGTTGCATTTGACACACATGAAGGGACTTGCAAAATTGCTCTAAAAATGTGGATTGGACGGCTTCCAGACATGCAAAACTGGTTTATGGACCAAGTTGTGCTCCATATAGGAGCTGGGTTATACATTTGGCCTCGAACAGTTTTATTGCTGCTGGAACAAAAAGACCGCCTCTAGAATGGAAAAAATTGAGGATTGCCGAGGCACTCCTTTGTGCTGACAAAGCAACATTTTCTACATGAGCCTGTTGGCTGCCATTGGCCTGAAAAACCATGCCCAAATATTTAAAAGACTTGACCTGCTTGATCCTGTGACCATCCAGGGACCAGCTGTGCGTCTTTGGTCATTTAGCGAAGGTCATTATCTTGGTTTTTTGGAAATTTATTTGGAGATGGTCGTCAAAACAGTATTGGGCCAAAGCATGAGGGCTATCTTCAAACTTATGGGCGTTTGGGATAGAATCACTGCATCGTTAGCATATAATAGAGTCGAAAGCGTCCTGTCACACATCTTAGGCGGGTGGAAATCTGAACAGTTTAAGGCTGCAACTAAGGGGTTGATATAAAAATTAAACAAAAGTGAGGCGAGTATACAGCCTTGTTTTACTCCTTTAAAGGTTGGTATAGGACCCGAAAGAGATCCTTTCAAGTTGCATCTAACTTTCAAGTAGGTATCTTGATGTAAATTGTACATAAGGAGTAGAAGATGACGGTCCACAGTGGAGGCCTCCAGCTTAAGCCATAGTCTGTCTCACCTCTCTGTGATGAGCCGTCCACGCCCCCCGCGATGGGACCCTGCGCTGGCGCGACGGGACCCCACGCTGCATCTTTTCCGTAGAAACCAGGGCAACAGGGCTTAAAACGGTGGAGAATTGAGCGGCGGGGGGGCAGCACGGAGAGGTGAGGCAAGGTGAGGCACCCCCCCCGGTATGTAATTCACCACTAATACTGCATAGAGTGATGTTTTGATTTTGCTAGAATATTTCTCCACTAAGTGCTGATAGGGATGTACCACGAGCCTTAAGTAGGCTCGTGGTTCTCCGCAGCTCGGCCCTCTGCAGCGGTGGCGGCCCGATCCTGCTCTTCAGAGCAGCGCGGAGTGTTCTCCGTGCCGCTTGAGCCGCCGCCGCTGGAGGACCCCCCGCCCCCCGCTGCTGCCGCCGCCACCACTGCAGGACCCCCCTGCCCCCGCCATCCTACCTGGTCCCCTGCGCGCTGATTTAATTAGTCTCGGTATGACATCGTTGGGGGGGGGAGATATACATTTATTAAAAGTACGCTTGACTGAGTAAACTTTATCAAAACAGCAGTTGCTAAATGGCCCAGGGAGGGAATATTCGTCATCTTCATACGGAGTCTATGTCTTTTGCAGGGTGAGGGAAGTGCAGAGGCAACACTTGCTTGCTTCCACACTCCTCCTGTGCTTAATTGGATGCCTGTAATCCTCTGAGTTCAGAGGGTTACGGGCAGCCACATTGGATTGAGCTGTGAAAGATTTTTTAAAAGCCAAGGGAATAATAAAAAAGTATTCACCTGGCACCAAAAATACTGCAATGTAGATCTCACTGAAGCCTCTCTGGGGAGGGCATTCCACAGCCGGAGTGCCACTACCCCAATAGCCTCTTGCCACAGCTAGTTTGGCAAAGGCACTCAGAGAAGGATGTCTGAGGAGGACCTTAATGTCTGGGTAGATAAAGGTAGGATCAAATGAGGTAACCTCAATTTACACTACCCTTAGTTTCTTGCAGAAAGAATGGGATAGAAAAGTGATAAATAAAATAAAGTAGGACATCAACAGGATATCCATCAAAACAGCAGATATGAGCAGCAAGTATTTGTCTATCATGAGGCTTCTAGATCACCATGTAGTTGATATAGAACAAGGGATGTGCAGATTTTTGCTTAATCCATTCTGTGTGTGTCTCGTGGATTGTCTCGCGTCTTTTGTTCTGTTGTCTGCTCATTGATGGAATTGGATTTTCCCCCCTTTACAAAAGTACATAAAAACGTCTGCCACAATTTACATAACTTTTGCTGGTACACAATATTTTGCATATTTTTCTTAGTGCTATGCAGGGGAGGCTGAAGAGAGATCGGGGATGCATAAAACATTGGGATTTTTGTTAAGCATGTAAGTGTATTTCCCACTAACTTTTGTACTTTCATACAACTAAATTTGCGTACAATTCCGGAAAGTTAAAAAAAAAAAAAAAAGCCCCAGCAAAACTGTTTGCAAGTCCACAGAATCCATTCAACTCAGAAGATGCTGGTCCACTGCAGAATTTGTGGGTTGAATACATAGAAACCTGAAGTCATTTGAATATATAAAAAGCTGAACTTATTTGAATATATAGAAACCTGAAGTCATTTGAATCTCTGTCAGATAAGATTTCTCTGACATCCCTATGTATAACAGAGGTGGCAATTTGTTGCACTGCAGATGTTGTTGACCTCAGCTCCCATCAGCCCCAGCCAGCCACCATGGCCAGTGGACAGGGATGATGGGAGCTGTAGTCCAACAAAATCAGGAAGGCTTCAGGTTTCCCACCCTGATCTAGACTCTGTCCCAGTTTGGACACTTACCTGATTGGCTGGTCTCTTCACATGGTGGAGGAGAAGAAGAGCTGGCCCTACTATTAAGCAGAATGAAGCAGTCGCCTCAGGCAGCAGATGATGGGAGGTAGCAGGAAGGTGTTGGAGGAGTGACCTGTGTGCCACGCAATCTGTTCTGTGCCTCCTAAGTTAGCCTGCTGCCTTCAGGTGCAGTGAAGGATGCAGTCCCATCATCAATGCTGAAAACAGAATAATCTGCCAGTCCAGTAGTTTTTGTAGGTGGAATGGGAGTGGGGGCATTTTGTTCTTTGCCTCAGGCAGCAAAATATCTTGGGCCAGCCCCTAGGAAAAGTCACATGTGTTGGTTTGTGAGCAGAGTTGGGAGATGTATAATCCTATCTGTGTGCTAACAGACGCCTGAAATTCCACACACAGATCTTCCAGATCTCACCTCCCTACGCAGCGTGCAGCGTGCTGTGTCGGTGCCAGTTTTGGCCAGCCCAGTCTGACCTGTAATCAGACTTACTTCCAGCTTCCCCATTGCAGATTAATCCATGGAGTCAGGAAACACTCTGGAACACCACAGGTCTAATTCTACCCTGTTTATTCACTTAGCAAGTAAAGTTCTACAGAGTATACATTTCCTAGTTACAGTCCATGTGCAGAGTATAAATGCATAGCAAGCATTACATCCAGTGGAGTAAGTTGAGCTTCACTCCATCTCAGCAAAGACGTTACATTGTTGCAGGAACAAAGTCTTAGCAAGAAGAAGCAGAAGAAGAGAGAAAGCAATCCAGCTTCTCTCTAAGATGGCTTCAGACAGAAAACAAGTTAGCACATCATCAGAACATACAAACCATGTGACCAGCTCATGTTGTTCTCACAGCCCAGAATCAAGGATTCTAGTAAGACATAACAAAACCTGTTTACAGCCATTCTGTCCCTTCCATGTGTAAATAATGTGCTGCAGCTGGTAAAGTGATACATATCACAACAGCATGCTGCTCCTCTCCTTCGCTATGTATTTAATGCAGAGGCCCATATGCACAACGGCTAGAATCACAATATTCTTTCCCTTCAAGGAAAGGGGGAATGACTGTGTCAATTGGGCTCTCATGCAAATGGGTCTCCACATGGATCAGAAAGTTCATTTTTGGCCAGAATTTATGCAGTCCACACCTCCCAAAACTGAACAGGGACCCAACGCAATCTGTGGTCAAAGTCTGTACATATCTGAGCTTGTGATGCGATTTGTGTGTGTGTGTGCACGCGTGCACACAAAAATGCATACAGTCATGCCTTGGATTGGATTGAGAGCATAATTCGTTCCAGAAACATGCTTGTTGTAATCCAAAACACTCTTATATCAAAACGAAATTCCCCCAAAATAATTTGTACAGAGATTTTTAATTTAAGCCGTACTACAGTACTTTTACTGCAAGACGTCGCTTGTATATCAAGTAAAAAAATATATATTAATAAATATTTAAAAATTTGCTTGTCTTGCAAAATGGTCTCAAATCAAGTTACTTGCAATCCAAGGTATTACTGTATATTTTAAAAATGTGCATGAGAAAAGGAGCACTTTTGAAAAATTTGCACAAATATGCTTTAATCAATGGGAGAAAAATGTGTACATTTGAAAATGTGCAAAATTGATGCCTACATTTGGGGAAATTTGCATGAAATACACATGAATTTTTGTGCAAACTCGAAAAAAGGCAAAGCTCAGAATCTGATATGGAGATAAGTAGGAAACAGCTTCAAGGTGGAATTTGGAGAACCTCAATGAGCTCTAGTTTTGCTGATCCACACAGCCCTGAATGGTACTTTAGATGTGTGGTGGAAGGGAGGGTCTGTACCAACTGTTTCACCACATGGAAGGATCAGCCAGGCTAGGAAGATGTCTAAATACATTCTTCTTCACCTTAGACCAGCCATCTATATTTAGGACAAAATCAGTGGAATTTCAACACCACCTTTTCTATTTGATTCATGCAGTTTGCTAACCAAATCAAATGTGACCCATTCAACACATTAAGCCTCTTCTTGTGTGTAAATTTCACTATCAAAATGCTGTTTTCACCCATTCAAAAAGTTTTTACCCTGAGCTCCCACTGTGTTGAAGCAAGTGACATGATTGACTCAACTTTCCTTCCGGCTGTCAGGTATCACCCCAGGCAGAATTCTAATTTTCTCGGATTTCGTCATTTAGAGATGATTCCACTTCAGCTATTTACAGCACCGTTCAACAGCAAACACAATCCTCAGTCTGACTGTGATGGTATAAAGTATATGTTTTGCGTACATTACATGCTGAGCAATCCTTTGTCTTCAGCTCATAACCAAGTCCAAACAAGAGGCAACTATAACATAGGTACGGCAAAGAAATGTGTTCAGTTCGCATTTGAATGCAAACTTACCTAATTTTGCACTTTCAAACCAATATGCGAACTGAAGCTCAGTTATCCTTTGAAATTCATACTTCTTTGAATTTTACACTGGAGTTCTCCAATCAAAAAATGCATGCACACATGATGATATATTAGGGAAATGTACGCAGAAATGCATATCTTAGTGAAATGAATGTTTAATTAATAAAATGCATTATATTAGGAAAATTGCTTACAAAAATGTGTATATTACTTAGGGTGCAATCCTATGCGTGTTTAGACAGAAAAAAAGTCCTATAATTTCCAGCATCCCTCCGGCCAGCCACAGTGGCTGGGGCATACTGAGAATTGTAGGACTTTTTTCTGTCTAAGCATGCATAGGATTGCACCCCTACTATGCAATCCAATGTGGCTGCCTGTAACCCTCTGAACTCAGAGGATTATGGGCATCCATTGGAGGATGGAAGAAGCGTGGAGGTGAAGGTCACCTCCACACTCCTCCTGCCATGCAAAAGACTTAGACAGTCAATTTCGGCTGTCTAAGTCTTTCCCCCCCAGAGCACAAGGAGAAGAGGCTGAGGCACCACCAGGATACTATGTATCATGGCAGAGTCTGTCTCCTCCCCTCCCATCCTCCAGAACACCCACAAACCTCTGGCTACGAGGTCGGTCTCCCAACCTCAGAGCCACAGCCAGCATGGTCCTTTTCACACCAGCAGCAAGGGCAGAGGGAGGGTGCTCCAAGGTTGGAGTTCCAGCTTTGACCTCAGAGCACATTTCCGAGGTTGGAGCTGGGACTCTGACCTTTCCTATGGCCGTCTAGACACTGTCTAGCATCCATAGGATTGTGCCCTTAATGTATTAGGAGAAATGTGCAGAAAAATGCATATGAATTTCCATGCAAACTTTAAAAAACATTCCCAAAGTTCATGATGAATTGAACTTAAAATTGGAACACTAATAAACTGAGAGATAACATAACCATCTATCCCTGCTAAAATCGTTCAACCTGCTTGTCCTATTTCTCTCCTCACATCCCATCATCATGGCTGTTAAGATGCAGAAGAGAAAAACAAACAATAGAAGCCTTGAGTACGTGAAAGATCTTGTTTAGGCAATTTGTTTGAACTCACTGCTGTCATCCGTGTCCATGATTCAAACAAGCCCTTTTCAGATGTACGGGGAGAAACAATGGGTTAAATCCTGCATTGTATGAGAACTTCCACTTGCACAATGGGACCCCTCTTGCTCCCCCCTGCACAGCCCACCACACATTGCTATTGGGATCTACTGGTAGATCTCTGGGTAATTTGTGGTGCTCTCAATAGTTTAAGGATAGCAACAAAGTCCTGCCATGGCTGGCTGGCCTTTTTCTAACTGCTTATCTCTCAACCTCAGCATTCCTTAGCTGTACAATATGAGTATTGATTGGTTGCCTTTGACCCCCTCTTTGTAAACCTCTATGGGCCACTTCAACAGTTTGTGTTAGAGTCTCTGATTTATAGTAACTCAGATGTAAATGTACATTTGTATCTAAACTGTATGGCTCATGAGATTCAGTAGAAAGTTGACTCAAGTGCCTCCCCCATCAATAATGTGCACCTGGCTCTGATGGGTGAACCTCAGGGTTCTAGTAAAAACTACAGTTTAGATCCCCAAAACAAGTCATCTGTCCACCTATGCTGTTCAGAATACAAGAGGACAGATCCCTGCCTGTCAAATCTAAAATTTGACACAGGGGGGACAACAGAGGAAGGGGAGGGAGGTGGTATGCATTCACTTCAGTTTTGTGTAAATGTAGCACAATCCTATGCACATTTATTTGGAAGTAAGCTCCAGTATGTCCAACAGGGCTTCTTAATACGTGTTTTGGATTGCAGTCTTGGATTTGGTTATGTTTTAGGGTATGGGGAACTCAGGGGTCATGCCCAAGGTTTAATTAGAAAATTGGGTTTTGAGAAAGGATGCGAAGGAAGTATGGGGAACACTCTTTGGATAAGGGAGTTGGAGCTTGAGGAACAAAGATCCCTCTCCAGCTTCCCAGTGATCAGGGTGCACAGCTGAAGAAACAGGAGAAAATACAGCAATGTTGTGCTTACTTCACATGAGTATAAATACAAGCATAACAGAGAACTAATTGCAATTAAAAAAAAAAAAAGATAAAGGCCATGGCAAGGTGGGAACACACAATTTGGTATAAATAATTGCTGCGAGTGCCAATAGCCCTGCTTTCTATGGATGTGAACCTTGTGCATCAGAGATGCTGCAATATCATGTAGTTGAGTGTTGTGTATTCCCATAACTCATGAGAATATTGTCAGTTCTTGACCGTTGCCATATTGTCACCCACCTTCCCTTCTTCAGGGACAGCCCTACTATTACACAGAGTGAGGTGGTTGCCTCAGGCGGCAGAAGTTGGGAGGTGGCAGCAAGGTATTGGAGGAGACAGCTGTGTACCAAGCAACCTACCCTGTGTGCCCCCTAAGCTAGCCTGCTGCCTTCAGGTGTTGGGGAGGATGCTGTCCCATTGCCAGTGTTGGGAAAAGATTCAACTGCCAGTTTAGTTGGCTTTTGTACATGGAATGGGACAGGGCAGCATCTTGTTCTTTGCTGCAGGCAGAAAAATGTCTTGAGCTGGCCTAGCCCTGCCCCTCTTCATTCCATCAATCATTCCTGTGAATCCTAAAACAAAACCTGACAATGCCTTACAAATTCTTTGGCTCTTTTCTTTTGCTTTTAAAGAACACTTGCAAAGGACGTTTACACAACCAGATCCGGACTGTGCATAAATGTTACAATTTACTTTAGTTATTCATCTAGATTCTAGCATATGGTGTAATCTTGGGGAGGGGAGGAGAGAAATGAACTCCAGGCCCCCAAACAGGAGACCAGTTGAGATAAACACAAGGTTTTAACTAGAGTACCTAGCACTTAGATAGTGGAACTGAAAGGTTATGTACAGACAGGCTGGTGGCTTAGATTGCATGAAGCATTAAGGTTCCCTGTGGCTTCACACTATTCCCTTCCAACATCTCAATTATGAGGTTATGATTGCAAGTGGAAACAAAGAACCAGTATGGCTTTGTAAATTGTTCATATATTTTTTTCTTATCATTTGTTAATCTAGATATACCTAAGTGCCAGTGAATACTATGCATTCCCCGTAGAAGTGGGTCATTAGTTCACTTACTATATGTTTTGTAACAGCAATCCACCCCCTCCTCCATTTGTTTAAAAGCCTCTAAAAGAACAATGATGGACAGACCTTTCAAGGCTTTTAACATGTTTTCTACGTTGAAAAACAAATTTGCACTATTATAAAATTTCTGGGTGTATTTTTTTAAAGCATCATTTTTAGAGCCTCTTGGCCATACTGTATTTTATTAAAAGTTGCATTGCTTTCTTTATTTCATCATCATCATTTATGATGATATTAGTGTCTTTATCCTGCTAAGTACTGTACAAAAATAAAATTAAAGGCAAGTAGTGCAGCTCACAGGCTTACTCTGGCATGCTTGTGGTCCTTTAGAGCAGGGGTGGCAGACTTCAGGCTTGCAGGCTCTATTTTGTTCTTTTTAATAGAAACCTGAGATCCACCAGCTGGAGCCTGGTGCATAACAGAACTGCATAGAATTAAAGAATTCTGAGCCCAGGATACTTTGCTCTTAGTGGCAGAACTGAATGGAGCTCACAGTCCTTTCAGTTTCACACAAACATCCACTCCTCCTGGTCACTGTCTCCCCACCCCAAGCCACCAGCCTGGTCACTTTCCCCCAGCAATTATTTATTCACTTCAGCACTCTAATTTAAGGAGGGGGAGTCATTTTGCTGTTGTTATTGTTAAACAATAGAATTCTTGTTATTGTTAAACAATTGAATTGCTAAACAAGGAATTCTTGCTGATCCACTACAAATCACCCAGGAGATCCTAGTCTGTCTTCTGCCCACCAGCAAGGGGTGGGCCCATATCTCACCTTAACTGAGCACAAATGGGTCACTGGTCAACTATATTAAAATGGTGGCTAGTTGCTTACTGCCAGGGATGGATGAACCTGTTTATTTCAGGTCTGTATAACTTTTGCATGTTTTACCCATAATTCCATTCTGTTCCATTCCCACATTAAGCTGATTTTTTTTAAAAAAAAACTTCTTAAAATATGTATTTAAATGCATATTTACATTTATGTAAATATACAATACACAATAAAATGTGTATTTTCTCTCTACGTATTTTAATATGTATTTTGATACATTTAAACTGCCGAGAACTGCACTGTAACGTTCAGAGAAGTGTGAAATCTGGGGGGTAGAGGGTTGCCATAGTTTACATGGACTGGCAGTAGCTCTCTAGGATTTCATGCCGGAGTCTTTCCCAGCCCTACTTGGAGAAGTCAGGGACTGAATCTGGGTCCTTTTTGCAGGCAAAGCATGTGCGGCATATGCGCTACCCATTGAGCTATGGCACCCTTAGCAAAGTTCCAATCTGCACATTAGTCTGAGAATTGCAGATCATGTCATTTTGTGTTGGAATTTGCAGCACCTGAATCCCACAGACATCCCCTAGTGATTACAACATTTAGTGCTTGACAAATCTACTCTAAAAGCAACTGAAAATTGCTGCTCTCTTACTACCTCCTTGAATTAAAGAGCAGAACGACTCTGAGGGCACATCTACAGTACATATATATGGCAGTTTTATACCACATAATGTGTTATGGCTTTCCCTAAAGAAGCCTCTGAGTTGTAGTAAATGTCACAGCATAGCGCATGCAGAAATTTTCCTCTAACCTCCTGCTCCACACCCCATCTGTTTCTTTGATCCAAAAAAAGTTCATAAATGTAGAAAAACTCAGTAAACAGCCTGGTGTACAAAGAATCCCAATGACATGTATTAGTCTTGGACACATCATGGACCACAGCGGCTGACATGATGAGCAGACATGGTTTGAAAAACAACACAAGGTACAAAATTCTAATTAAAAAGTAAAATTGAATTTATTTTCGAGGAAATAATGACATTTAAAAGTAAAAGGAAGAAAATGGTTCAAAACTGTCAAAAAGCAGAAAAATAAGAAAAATATAAGGTTCCTTAGGCAAATGCCTTTTTACACAGCCTGGCAGAAAATGTACGTGTATGTACACATCCCGGATAAGGACATGTTTCTAAGACTCCTTTGTTTCAAGCCACTTCAAAATGGAGTCAGTCACATGTTTTCCCAGAGCAAAGAAGCAGGGATAAGCAGGAAGCTTACCCTGTGGTAAGCAAGTTCCAGCCATAAACTTATAAAATGTAGATTGACACACACTGCCAAGCATCCAGGTTGACTTGGGATGTTCATATTACTCTTTGCCTGGGTCAAAAGTACAATGTGTTTCCATGCAAGTCAGTGGAGCACAATACAATTCTATGGTACCCAATGAAAGCTGCTGCTGCTTCTTTTTAAGCCTTATTGCTGGAATTTGGGGGGGGAGGGAAATCTGGGGGATGGGCTGCAGCTGGGAAGGGAATGATTAGCCCTCCCCCAGAATGCTATGACCCCATGCAACAATTAAGCATTTTAAAAAAAAACTTCTATAGATGCCCATGTAAGCCTTATAAAAGCCTAATTGCTATGGTGGGTACAACCTGAGCAGGGGAGCCAGCTCAGGAGGAAAGAGGAAAAAGAAAGAGAGAAGGGAGGAAGAGTATGGTGGCAGTATGATGTTTCCTTTTTGTTTCTTTTTAAATAATCATTCTAATGTCACTGACTGTGAGGGCAGTGGTAGTGGTGGGCTTCCTCTCCTCTTCTCCCTCACTTTAATGAAATCAATGGCGGCCAGGATGGGGACTCGGACTCGGGGACTCGACTCGTGAGTCCGACTGAGTCCCCCCTCTGACTCGAGTCCCAATAATTTATGTGGGACTCGAGACACGACTCAGGACTCGAGCCCAAGGACTCCTACGTCTCCGCCTCCGCCCTCGCCTCTGCCGCCGCCGCCGCCGCCCTCACCTCCTCCTCCTCCTCTGCCTCCCGCCGTCGACCTCGTTGCCATCGCCGTAGCACACAGCACGCCGCGTCACGCTGCCAGCGCCGTCACTCTGTTTTTGGCGGGGTTGCTGTGGTTCAAAAACAGAGCGCCATCGCTGGCGGCGTGACGCGGCATGCCATGTCACGCTGCCAGCGCCGTCGCTCTGTTTTTGAACCACAGCAACCCCGCCAAAAACAGAGCGACGGCGCTGGCGGCGTGATGCGGCGTGCTGTGTGCTACGGCGATGGCAACGAGGTCGACGGCAGCGGCGGCGGCGGCGGCGGAGGTGGAGGAGGAGGAGGTGAGGGCGGCAGCGGCAGCGGCGGCGGCAGCAGAGGCAGCAGAGGCAGCAGAAGCGAGGGTGGCGGTGAGGGCAGCGGCGGTGGCAGCGGCGGTGAGGTGAGGGCAGCGGAGGTGGAGGTGAGGGTGGCGGCAGCGGTGAGGGCGGCGGCGGTGGCGAGGTGAGGGCGGCGGCAGCGGTGAGGTGAGGGCGGCGGAGGTGGAGGTGAGGGCGGCAGCGGCAGCGGCCCATGGAGGGAGCAGGAGGGTCTCCGCGGGAGGAAGGGCAGCTCTTCTTCCTCTCGCGGAGACCCTCCTGCTCCCTCCATGGGCCACCGCTTTGGGAGGGACTCGGGACTCGACTCGAGTCACCATTTTGGACCTCGGACTCTAGACTCGACTCTAGACTCGGGTCCAAAGACTCGGGACTCGACTCGGGACTCGGGACCAAGGACTCTTCAACATCCCTGATGGCGGCTGCCACATCAGAGGGGATGTGGGGGGGAGGAAGAGTGGAAGTCTTCTGCTACTACTGGCCTTGCAGGAAGTGACATTAAAAGTCTTAAGGTAAATGCCTGTGCCCTGATCTGAACCGGCAAACAGGTTCGGCCCCTAGAAGAAACAGTCTAGAAGAAACAGTTTGTCCTAAAGTTAAGTGGTGCCCAAAAATAGGTCCTGTCTTAGCTACAGTGATGCTTTCATGGCTCTTCCAGGGAGGAACAGGGGCAATCTGAATGACACAGTTGTCTGAAGGTGTCAAGTAAATAAAGGTTGAAGGTAGTTCTGTGCTAACTGGCCCCTTGCTAATGGAGCCAATTAGGGCTAGCCCAGCCTTAATGAGAGGGTCATAGATAGTCTGGACTAATACTATAGATTTCTTCTGTGAAGTAAACCCCTCTTTTTCTAAGAAGTTTCTGACTGTGCCACTTCATCTAGAAAAATAGAATGCATACACACAGGGTAAGAGAATACAGTTCACTTACAACGAACCCTAATAGCTTACAAGACAAAAGTAAGTAATATAATGATAGTAAAAGGAACAATGCAATACAGTTATAACTAACAACAAATAGTATGACAAATGGGTGAATAAAACAGCACACCAAGAGGAGGTAAGTTTATTAATGCATATTAGTTATATGCACTGTATTCAGTTAATCATGGAGCAACTAAAGGTGCTTTGGCAAAATACAGATTCCATGAAGGGCATCACAAAGGGTTACAAAGTCAGCTATAGCAGAATACTGTTGTGCGTTGTGTATACATAATAATACACATACAAGGAAGGCATAGAAATGCTCTGCACACATGATTTATGGACATAGCAGTAACATCAACAGAAGCATAGTGACAGTATAATATTCCCTTACACAGTTACACTAGGCATTTCTGAGGTTCCTTTTTTAAAATTTAAGAAGGTTCTTCTTTAGTTGTCAATTGTGACAGTGGAAAGGCATTCAAACGATCGCCCTCATCATAGCAACATCCCAGCCATTCCTTTATGTGAATGTCCCAGAGAGCTTCTGCTATTGGGCAGCATAGAAATGTAATAAATAAAGAAATAAAATATATGTACATAACACCATATATATATATATATATATAGAGAGAGAGAGAGAGAGAGCGCATGGGAATGAAGGGGGAGTTGTGACATTTGTGAGAAGTAATGTCATGGGAACTGTCCACCAGTTGCCACTGGTGGGATGCTAGTGTAACCACTTAGCCACAGAGCACACACAAATGGAAACAGTTGTGCTTGGTTCGGGATGAGGGGAATCACATTTCCCAGTCACTCATAATCTATATATATAAAAGAAGAAGTTCTGACTGACTGACTGACTGACTCATCAACGCCCAGGTCAAACCGTTTAACGTAGGAACGTTACATTTAGAAGGAACATTGTTTTTATGACGTAGGCACCCACTAAGGAAGGACTTTTGGAAATTCCATCCCTAAGGGGGTGAAAAAGGGGGGAGAATTTTTTAATGACTGACTGACTGCTGTGTGACTGACTGCTGTTATCCATCCGGAACATTAAAAATATGTTACTATTAGTCTGTTTACAATTTATTTATATATATAAAAGAAGAAGTCCTGACTGACTGGGATAATTTGTCTGTGGGGGAAACACTCTTTTAAAATACTATTATTGTTTATTGTGTGTGGTGTTTACGCTGGGTAGACATTGTGTACCTTTCTCACTGCCCCTGAATAGAATTTATTAACTCCCTATCTCTTTCTCTCTCTGCTTCAAGCTTTCTCATTCTCATCTCTCTCTCTCTCTCTTTCCTCCTTTTCTGCCTCAAGCTCCATTTTCCTAAATTCTAATTTGTTTCTGATTCTGGCCAGGGGGAGTCAGTGTTCATACCACGAATACCTCTTATAGCTTCAGAATATCCATTTGAATTCAAAAGACTTCAGTTCCCCCTAAAGGTTTGTTTCACCATGACCATCAACAAGTCACAGGGGCAGACTTTGCAGGCAGCGGGGATTGACCTAAGGGAAGACTGCTTCTCACATGGCCAGTTTTACGTGGCCTGTTCCAGAGTGAGCTCACCTGACTCTCTGGTCATCCTAGCACCTGAAGGGAGAACCACTAATGTAGGTTGCAGATGCCAAATAAGTAATTTTTAAATTTTTGGTCTGTCTCATTGTCTGTTTCTAATAACACCACGAAAAAATTCACAGACACATATGAATGGAACAACTATTTTTGTTTGGTAGCCAATACGCCCTGACTAACGTCTGCAATAAACATTGCTTATTATATTAAGACATCAACCTGTACATTATATTTCGTACAGTTTGGACAAAAAAACTCATGTTTCTTTTAAAAACAATTGTACCGAATCCTAAAATCCACACAAGCGAAGCCGCGGGCAACAGCTAGTAGTGAAATAAATGCCTTGAAAATTCCTTTGCTACAGATATGTTAGCAGGGAAACTCAGCAACTTTTGCATTTAAAAATAAAAATAAAGATCTGGAAATGCTGTTAGATAAGTTATAGTACACCTTTATGTTCTACATCAGTGACTCCGAGTGTGTGTGTCATATGAGTATCAGCCACTTCTCTTCCACCCACTCATACTTCCTTCCTAATAGCAAATTGTTCCAAAATATCTTGTCAGCAGACCCTTCCTGAATGGGTGACTCACTGCTTTTTGAACTCCTATGAACTAATCTTGTTTACTTTGCCCTCCCAATGTTCCATCCAATTCCTGTTCATGAATGAAGTGCCCATCAGAGCACTTCATTTGTTAGAATTGTTGTTAATGTAATTAAAATAATTAGATAAAACCAAGTTACAAATTCTAGCACAGTATTCATTACACTGCATCAACGAGGTAAAACTTACTGACTGCATTTATACCACTCTTTTATTTGGAGACGTTTAATGTTTTTTGTTTAAATATATTAAAATATATTTTATTGTAATAATTTTTAACTTTTTGGAAAGTACCTTGGAAACCTGTTAAAGGGTCATGGATAAATTAATTAAACAAATCAAATAGTAATAAATAAATACTGTTGTAATGAAAGTAATATTAGCAACCTTGGTAATGTGAGCTGTCCAAATAGACCATAATTTGAATTTCTAAATCCTATTTTCAATTTAACTGGAATTCCAACAGTAGCTTTGGGTTTCTGCCTTGACTGGCATCTTTCATAGGGTCCACTGCATGTTGGAAAGTAAACCCAGATATGCTGGTGTTACTGATCTGCATGAAGCACCACCAGAAGCCCCCATGCATGTATACTGAAGCCTAGTGGAGTAAAAACAGCCAATCTATAATCCTGTCCAGAGTTACAATGGAATCTAATAAAAAACATAATTCAGTTCCTCTGAAATATTTCTAGAGTGTAGCGAACACATTTCTACTCAGGATGAGTTGGACTGATGATCTACTGCTTCAGTTTCACAACACCTGGCAACTAGTAGCCCGAATCCATAGAATTCCCTGGTTAGTAAATAAATACACATGTGAAATTCAGCCACACATAACTGCCACACACAACTGCATTTTGGCCCTTGTTTCCCTCATGTGCTTCCCAGATCACAAATTATGCCAAAATGACAGTAGAAACTGTAATCGGCAGAATGTACCTGTCGAAGTCTAGAGAGTCGAGTTCCAGATCCTCAGGATTCCTTGGCCTACAACATTCTTGCTTGCCCACTTCTTTCCTGCCTGAACTGCACAGACCCTACAATCTCTTGGCCTTATGTGTACTTTTGCCCTTGTCCTGTTTTCTCCTTCTCTGTGTCTTTCTTAAACTCCACACCTGTGCCACCAACACAGCCCCCTTCAGGCATTCAGAAATACAATGCATGGAAGTGTGGCAGGAGTACTGGACTTGCCCCCTCCACTCCACCCCTGTCCTTCCTGTGCCTACAGGGAACTATAACTGTGTTTAACTGAATGCTGTTACAATCTTCCATGAGATCAAGAATCCTGCACAATCTTGTAGCCGCAAGAAGGGCTGCCAGGTTTGAGGGGGCCCTGGGTGAGCTGCCTTCCATCACCACCCTCCCCCCACCACACTGGTCACCCCTCTACACTGGCGGCTCCATTGTTTTTGTTTTTTATTTACCATCTGTTAGGTGGTGGGGCCACTTTTCTCTCACACTCACTCCCTGCTTGTTGCTGCTGCCCACTCCCCCCCCCAACCTTTGGATGGTGGCAGAACCATTCCCCTTCTCATAGATCTCATAGATCAAAAGAGTTGGAAGGAGTCTACAAGGCCATCGAGTCCAACCCCCTGCTCAATGCAGGAAACTAGAAGAGGGGTCTCCCATCCAAGTAATAACCAGGCTTGACCCTGCTTAGCTTTCCACGCTCAGACAAGCTGAGCCAGCATAAGCCACAGGCCTTGGGGCTGGTTTGGCTGGCTTGGCTAGGCTGCTGCTTGCCAGCATGCGTATGGGGGAAAGCACTGTGATGGCCAACTCCAAGCCTGCACCATTTTAACTGAGATCATTCCCCTCATTTTAGTAAGACTGGCAGTGTCCTCAGCCTCTGAATACCAGTGGCTGGGGAAACATAAGCAGGAAGATGCTGTTGCACTCGTGTGCTTTCTTGTGGGCTTCCCACAGGCAGCTGGTTGTTGGCCACTGTGTGAACAGAATGCTGGATTAGACTTGGTTTGATCCAGTATGGCTCTTCTTATGTTAACGTGTTTTAACTTTCTCACTTTTGCTTTCTGTTTCTTTTTACTCATTAGGAGGTGGTAAAAGGGTAGGAAAAGGAGGGATTTGTCCCCAGATGCTGTCACTGTATCTTTTTTATTTCTTATCAGTTTATGACAAGGAGGCTTCAACTGGCAAGTTGCAAACTACCCTGCAGTGGGGTGCACGAGCATTGCCCTCATCATTCTATTCTCCAATAAATTCACCATTAAGTCCATCGTATGAAAGTCTACTGGAGAGGGCTGGGAGTGGGGAAGCACTTGGGACCTTCACATGTGTGTGCTTTGAAAATGTATTCATTCATGTGTCGTGTGAGCCTCTTCTGCGGTGTGGTGGCTATGCCATGCTGCACTCGATTCCTGCAGCATCTCCTCACGGTGCTGTCCCAGGTTTCTTCAGTCAGTCAGACACCCGAGAAGCCTAGAAATCAAGGCTGCTACTCAAGGGTCTGACTGTACATACACAGAGGCACTTTATACCTTTTCCACCAATGTCACGGTTGAGTGTGGAGCTACCGGAGAGTGGGTGCTATCCACACTTGGCTGCAGGGCCAGCCCAAGACATTTTGCTGCCTGAGGTAGAGCAGCAAATCCCCACCACCACCTCCTCAGTCAAGGTGGCAAGTTATTTTAGCAGCTGGGGCAGAATATCCTACCAGCACCTCTCTCTGGCAGTATAAGTGCAATAATGATAAATTAAACAACTAACAGATTTAAAAACTGCGCGTTCATATGCCCAAAATCAGTTGCTTGAGGCAGCTGCCTCACTCTGCCTAATGGTAGTATTTAGTAGAATTTAACATTAGGCTTCAAGATTAATGCTGTGTGCGTGATACTGTGTTTTCCAGTTCAAAGAACCATATATGCAGAAAAAATAAATAAAAGTGTATGCCATGGTGTAGGACAGTGTTCTTCACTGCAAGGCCTGAAGGCAACTGGTGGCTTCCAGTCACCTCAAGTTTGGCTCTCTGCCTCTCTCTCTCTCTCTCTCTCATTCTCTCTCTCTCTCTCTCTCTCTCTCTCTCCCTCTTTGCGGTAGCTGTTCACCCTCAACAGGGACTCTCTAGCTTTGCCTTGTTTGCTTTAGCAGTGTGCTAGCTTCTGTGATCTGGGCTACTGGAGGAGGCTCGAGGGCTGGTTAGCTGTAAGGTGGTGGTGAGGGCAGGGGAAGAGGATAATGCAGGAGCCATCAGCCAATTAGTTGTGGACCGGTGAGGAAGGAGCCCAAGAGTCAAAGAGCAACATGATTGGCTAGGTGCAGTTGTGCGCTGTGCAGGCACTGGAGGGGAAATTGAATGTGTAGGTGCAAGAGAGAGCAACATGGACCTGCACTGGGAGATTTTGCAGCACTGAGTAGAGTGGAGCACTTTCTCAGTGATGATGGAAAGATCCATTCCAGTCCAAGGACAAAGTGAGCCAGTCAGAATTTGCCTGCCTAGTGATGGGCTGATGAGGCCTTGCTTGGATCATGTGGAGGGGCTGGAGAGGAGAGACCCCCCAAAGGCCTCCTGTTGAGTCCAGTGCACAGCATCACTACTGGAATGGGGAGGGGAGTGGAGAGGCTCCCCATGGCCTGGGAAAGGTCCCCAAGTAGCCTTGGCCTTGAGCCAAAGTGGCTCCTGCTTGAAAAATAATGAAGATCACTGGTGTAGGGTGTGGTGATAGTTCTGGAAGCTTGGATACCATTTGTTTAAGAGACTCAGGCCAGGGAAACTGGCAAATAAGTCACCGTGTTGATTCCTGTCAACACTGACAGCAACTTTAAGGGGGGAAATAATTAAGCAAGTCTTTCTTCTGATGTAAACAAGAGAGGTCTTGACTTTCTAACAGATACAGTACTCATTCTGGTTATGATTTCAAAGATGGAAGGATTACAAGGAAGTATATATCTGCATCAGCTTTCTCTTATCTACAGGGATGCCAGAATAGCAGAACTTATATTTTATCCCTTTTTTGCCCCTTGTACTTCACCTTTTTTTATCTGTGTCAAGGCAAATTGAAATAATGTTATATCGTAAACTATCAGAATAACAGGACCTATCGGTCTCTACCCATCTCCTCCTGCCCAGCCCTTCCCCCAGAGACATTCTCTCGAGAAGTGCTGTGGGGGCTTTCATTTCCTTAAGCAATTCTTTGTGAGCTTATTTATAGAACCAAATGCTATAAATAGCTCCTGAGTTGACGCATTGGCTGTTCTCTGGGGTGAGAGCTGACCTGTCCCTTCTTGCAGTGTTCTCTGCTGGCTGAAACTGGCTGATCTTCCAAAAGCATTTGTGGGAATATTCCTGTACTGTTCCAATTCAGGCTTGCTTTAAAATGTGTGGGATGGCGCAGTCTTTTTTTAAAGAGAAGTAGGGTATTTTATGAGACCGGATTCACTATTTCGTCATAGCTTTCCTTGAAGTAAATATAAGATGGGTGTTTCAATCCACTGTTCTATACAGCTGAATGGGGAGAGCAAGTGGCCAACCATCAGCAGAACTGGTTTCATGCCGAGGTATCTATCTTTTTCCCAGAACACATCCTACACTCTTGATTGTGTGCTACATGATGTTGCCATCTAGCCACTCCCATAGTTGTTGACTAAGGCTGCAATCCTATACACACTTACCTGAGAGTCATTCCCATTGAACTCAATGGGGCTTACCTCTGGGTAGACACGTATAAGATTGCACTGTATTTTCAAGCTACAGACTTGTTCCTTCGCAGCACAGTGAGATGGACACAGATGGCAGTGACTCTGCTATATGACTGTGGAGCACCCTTGACTTGGAAGTGTGTTCCAGTGAAATCACTGGTTTGGGGATTCTCCATGAGCAAAGATAAAAAATATAAAGACCTGTTTACAAAAATGACCCTTTGATGAACCACCTAATACTTAGCCATCTGTTATTTCAAAGTGTACAATGAAAACAATCCTTTGGTAGCTTCTTACAGATCTTTTGAAGCTTACCTCAAGCTCTTCCTGATAAGCCCATTGAGGGGGCGGGGAATCAACTCAAGAATATAGATAACTTTCCGTTGGTTGGCAACTAACTCTTCAGTTTTCCAGTTCCAGTGGCTGAAATCTATTGATTATTGGTCTAAATAGGACAAAATAAAAGCTGGGAGCAGTTCTAACATGAACTGACTGACTTTCTAATTGGTGCTACACTGAAATCAATCAAAGGCATTTTATATATTCATTAGTTCCATGTATAATCCATATTTTATCAGTGGACCTTCAGATGGCATTCTTGGGGTTTCTAGATGGCTTGCTTCATTTCATCAAGATTACGGCATCGTGTGTGTGCCTTCACGCCATATCCTGAGCCCATATATATAATGGACCTGTACATCTCAGACTAGAGCCAGGCCAATCAGTAATTTTAACAGACTGTATTGCTCCACATGGTGGTTATGTCTCTCTACATGGTGGACTGTTTGATTGCAGCAGCTTGCCATGTGAATCAGACAATTATCTCAAAGTCACTGCAAATAGCAGGGGGTGGGGTGGCAATTGCATGCACAAGCCACTCTGCCACTTGCTAATGTAAGCCTCCTGCAGGACATGAACATTTTAAGAATTTCTCCTGGCTCCAGAAAAATGTCACCAGAACTGCAACCTCAGTTTCATGACCTGAGAATGGGCCCACAAAATTGAGGCCATTTTTTTCAGTACCGCTTTAAGAAACATTCAGGAAGTGCGAAAGCCAGTGGATAATTACATTGCGATCTGCATGTTAGCCGGCGGGGTATGCACAGAAAAATGTATCAATGTGCTATGCTATGTGTCAATGTGATATGCTAAAAGCAAGGTTTGTATGTAACAAACCAAAGGCTTTTCTCTTGGCTATGCCACATCTGTCAAGCAGCGAACCTACACAGGAATTTTGCTCGCACCCCTGTTTGTATTTCAGTGTACAACAACTGGGAGTCCAAGAAGTGGCTTAGAGAAAAGAGAGTATGATGTAAAGTGGGGATCCTCACACCAATTTATCTCCTGTGGGCAGTGACAGCTCTGCACACCCCAGGACCAGTGGTGTTGTGGAGCCTGGGCTTGCAGGGGGATGCAGTGCTAGCACTTTATCTATTAGCATAATAGATGATAGACACTGACTTCATCAGCCACACCCCACAGAATGCCCTCTGGTTCCCTCTGCGCTTAGCTGCAATTTTCACAGTAGCTGGGTGGGGTGGGGGATTCGAATGAACTTTTCAAACAACAATATATTGTTCCCTGTTGTAATGCAAAATACTTTGGGGTGGTTTGGCCTTGAATGAGAAACTAAAGTCCATTAGCTTTACAAAAGACCAGCTCCTGGTGGAGATGGAACTGTTAGACGTGGTTTGTTGATATGGATCAACACAGCTGCCTGCATTTTTGGATTGTCCTTGGGGGCGTGGCTATGGGGACTGTCATGGCAAGCACCTACACTTCAAAGTTCACCACTCCACCACTGCCCAGGACACCAACATCTCCTACAAAGATGGCAGTAAATCAGGGCAGGGCATCCATGGGCACTTCCTTCGTCGCAAGTCACAGGTGCATTGAAGATGCACACCTGAGTACTGAATAAAATTCTATGTGTGGAGATTACTATCACCGTGTTCCTTGTGTGGGGCAGAACACAAACTCCTAGCCAGGAGTGTAGCCTATCTCCCTACCCCCTCTACCTCATCCCAAAGATTCAGCAATCAAAGGCACTGAGTTTCCTGACTCTGTGAGATCAGCAAATAATCCAGAATGGAAGAATGTAGCCAACAGATACAGCTGTTTCCCCATTGTATGCAGATATTTGTCATTTGTTCACCATCCTGAGCTGCTTTGCTATATTTATTACCCGAATGGCTGCACAAGCCAGTGCTTAGTTAGTGGTCCATCTTGGATACAGATATTACACCTGTGCTCCAGAAAATGTTCACGCTTCTCATTCATAACATGGTGCAGCAAAAGCTGTTGCTTTTGATCTAGTGCTCAGGTTTTCATGGATTGAATCCCTGCGATATTAGAAAACCCCACCCCTCCACATGACATGTTAAACTTGGCAACAGAGTCAAACACATGGTGCAAGAGACTAGATTTCCTCACCTTAGTGATAGACAGCATTTTCTCAAATAAGGCTTTTAAGTCCAGAACGTATTAGTTTGATCTGTCATGGTTCACTTTTGTTAATCTCATATGACAATCCCTTCACCACTTTTTGCAAAAACCAGCTTGTGTAGGAGAACCTCAACCTGGGGTTCTGTGATGGATCTGGTCAATGCCTGATGGAAGTCATATTGGCTATACAAGCAAATCTAGGGGTAGTAGCGATGAAGGACGCTTCAGTACAGCACTCTCTACCATGCTTACTGACTAAAGTCAGTGCGTTCTGGATGAGCTGGCTTATTTACTGCTCAGCTGAAGCCATTTGAGTTTAAGAGGCTAGCTCACAAAGGGAAGCACCAGCTGAAATCCAGAGAAGTGCTTGCAACAGGGCTTTCCCATCACTTCCTTCACACTGCAGCCCCTTGGATCCCTGGAAAAGCCACTCGTGGAAATTGGTAGACTTTTTGGAATATCACGGGATATGATGAAGTGGGTTGTAGCTGGAGAGGGGAATTATTGGAGATTGGAGATTGCCCTTGTTCAAGTGGAAGGGCCATTGGTTTGTATCCAATGGTGGCTTTGCACTAGCAGAAAGCACTTCTACTTGCACAAGGTGGGTTGGTTGATTTTCAACAGTCCCCCCTATCCACTGCAGACTGCACTGTCCCCTGTCCCTAGAACAGTGATGGCGAACGTATGGCACGGGTGCCACAGCTGGCACGCAGGGCCCTCTCTGTGGGCACTCGAGCCATTGGTCACCAGATCATGAAAAGACTGTCCCCTTCTGCAAAACACTAATGATCTTGTTCTTTCTCACAGTGTGGAACAGAATGATTTTATTCTAGAATTCCTGTTACAGAATTCTTTTCTACATTGTTATCACATTTAAAAGATTTTGAAGAATGATGCACAGAGCATGGCTTGGATGTAAAGCCCTAACAGTTGACCTGAGTGCTGCATGTGTTGCTCTCAAACTAATGGAGTATGAGCCAAGGGTTGACAAATTATCAGCATGCATGCAATAGCAAAAATCACATTAATTGTGCAAAAGCATGCCCAATGCAAACTTTTACCTAATGCAGTGTTTGCAGTCCAAGACATAAAGTGTTTAAAATGTGTTAAGCACGTTTAGTTTTCTTGTTTATCTTGCTCATCCTAGTACAGGTTGACTTTTACTAATCCGACACGTGTAAAAGCAGGGAAAGGACCCGGGGTAAAGCTTGCCCCATACAATTTCAGTCTGTCATATAATTATATTACAAGTTGAGAATCCCTTATCCAAAAATACATGTGCCTAATTATTTTAAAAGTTTGTATAAATTCCCTTCAGGCTATGTGTACAATGCAGTACTATAATAATTTTTTGAGTTGATTTTTTTTCAACGAAAAACTGTTTGTATCATTGAAAACTCTGTTATTGTGTTTTTCTTTTAAGACAAAATATGTTAATTAGTTCGGACAACTATATGAGTTGTTTTTCTAAAACTAAACCCTCAGTATTCAGGTTTAACTGCAGTGTTGGCACTTTGAAATAAATAAGTTGGTTTTGTGTTGCAGTTTGGGCACTCGGGCTCAAAAAGGTTCGCCATCACTGCCCTAGAAGCTGCTTCTGAGGGATGGGGAACCTTTGGAACAGTGTGGGATAAGGCACAGAGAGCTGCAGTAAGTAGGGAGGATAGGAGAAAACTGCGTGTCTCACCATGAGCAAGTGGAAGGGCTTTCTGCTAACACAAAGCCACCACTGGCTACAACCCAATATGTTTATATAACTCTTTCAGAAATGTGTCCAGAACTTCAATACGGGTTGAGCATACATGCATGCAGGCTCTTTTGCTAGTTATGTGAAATTTTTCTTAAGAGAAGCTCAATTCATATGGCACCAGAAGTCTTTAAGTGTTTCACAACTGGAATGACCACATATGTCATGATATTAATAAAATGACTCATTTTCCTACAATAGTTCAATGTTATGTACAGTGTATAACTTTACATCAGGCCAAATAAAGACAAAAGATTTGATGGTGCTTTTCAAAAGAGTAACTACACTTTCTTGGTTTCTATTCTACTCACTCCTTCCTATGCAACTATTAAAAAAATAATAATACAGATGCATCCATCTTACTACTTTTTTCCACTCTAGAGATAGCTGCTTTTCAGGGATCATACACATGCAACGTATTGCTTGTAAAGGGTTTGGGGATCATTAGCAATGTTTATTTGTCAGAGTTAAATATACTAAACTAGCTGTTGCCCGTGGCTTCGCTCGCGTGGATTTTAGGATTTGGTACAATTGTTTTTAAAAGAAACATGATGGAATCCCAGCTCCCCTGGGAATCTCAGCTCCCCTCGGATTACACAATGAAATCCCAGCTCCCCCGGGACTACCAGCTCCCCCGGGACTGCACAATGAAATCCCTGCTCCCTTTCCCCCAGGACTACACAATGAAATCCCTGTTCCCCTGGGACTACACAGTGAAATCCCTGCTCCCCGCCCCAGGACCACACAACAGTGAAATCCCAGCTCCCCTCCCGGGACTGTACAATGAAATCTCTGCTTTCCTTCCCCCCCCCCCCCCTGGGACTACACAGTCAAATCTCTGTCCGTCCCCCGGGACTACACAATGAAATCCCAGCTCTCTCCCCCCCGGGACTACGCAACAATGAATTCCCTGTTTTCCCCCCCTGGACTATGCAACAATGAAATCCCTGCTTTCCCCCCCCCCGGGACTTCACAATGTAATCCCTGCCCCCCCGGACCACACAATGTAATCCCAGCTCCCCCCCACCTGGGACTACACAACAGTGAAATCCCTGCTCCCCCGGGACCACACAATGAAATCCCTGCTTCTCCGCCCCCCAGGACTACACAATTAAATCCCTGCTCTCCCCCCCCCCGGGACTACGCAACAATGAAATCCCAGTTTGCCCCCCCGGGACTATCCAACAATGAAATCCCACCCCCACCCCACCCCCCGTGTAGGCCCTGGCTGCAGCTCATATGAACATTCTGTTTTGACGTAGGAGAGATTTGCATATTCACTCCTGATTGGGCCCATGTGGCGGCAGTTCATACGAACATCTGAAATGTTGTTGGAGTGATTTGCATAACTGCGCCTGAATGGTCCCTGCGAACATTCCAAGTGACACCATCGGCTATCATCTATTTTGGGCCGTACAGGCGCAGTGATGGCTATTTTTGGAGATTTGAACCCACCAGTCTTTGTCCTTGGGTTGGGTGATGGAGAGTATGCGTGCCAGGTTTGGGGTGGATCCGTCCAACCGTGTAGGAGCCTATGCGATGCACGTAAACGCCCGTACACACAGACACATGGACTCACAGGATTTGGGACGCCCCACACACAACAGTCATTCTCTGACTGAAAGTGTAACGTTTAGGCTGGGTGCTGGCAGCAGAAAACTTTTCTGACAGAAATATCTGATCTTAAAGAAAAATCAGGTTAATCCTGAGAGTCTACAGGTGATGAAGAGTGACAGTGCCAAGTTTGGGGTAGATCCGTCAAAATTTATTTATTTATTTATTTATTATATTTATGAATCACCTATCTGGCCAGACATCCGGCCACTCTGAGCGATTTACAATCCAATAAAATACAAGTGTGGGGGGGGAACACACACAGTATAAAACACAATTAAAAACAGAACAAAACTTAAAAATCCTAACCCACCCCATATTCCCGCCTGAAAAGCCACGTTTTTAATGCACGGCAGAAGCTAATCAAGGAAGGGGCATGGCGGAGGTCACTGGGGAGAGAGTTCCATAAATTGGGGGTTGCCACAGAAAAGGCCCTCCTCCTAGTCCCCACCAGCCTGGTTTCTCTGGCTGATGGGACAGGGAGAAGGCCGTCTGTGGCAGATCTTGTTGAGCGGTCCTACTTGATGTTGCTGGAGGCGCTCCTTGAGATATATTGGACTGGAGCCGTACAGGGTTTTAAAGGTCAATGCCAACACCTTGAATTCAGCTCGGCAAACAACTGGTAGCCAGTGCAACTCTTTAAGCACTGGAGTGATGTGATCACGCCGGCGGCAGCCTTTAATCAGGCGAGCGGCTGCATTCTGTACCAACTGCAACTTCCGGACCGTCTTCCAGGGTAACCCCACGTAGAGCGCATTACAGTAGTCTAGGCGAGAGGAGACCAAGGCATGAACCACTGATGGGAGCAGATGATTAGGAAGGTAGGGGCTCAACTGCCGTATCAGATGGAGCTGATACAGCGCCGCCCGGCTCACAGCTGACACCTGAGCCTCCATGGACAGCTGGGAGTCTAGAATGACCCCCAAGCTGCGGACCTGGTCCTTCAGGGGTAGATGTACCCCATTCAGCACCAGGTCAACATCCCCTAACCTTCCCTTGTCTCCTACCAGTAGTACCTCGGTCTTGTCGGGGTTCAGTTTCAGCATGTTCCCTCCCATCCAGCCACCCACTGCCTCCAGGCACTTGGACAGGGTTTCAACAGCCAACCTTGGTGAGGACTTGAAGGAGAGGTAGAGCTGTGTGTCATCCGCATATTGATGACAGCGCACCCCAAACCTCCTGATGATAGCTCCCAGCGGCTTCAGGTAGATGTTAAATAACATCGGGGAGAGGATGGAACCCTGTGGCACCCCACTAGTGAGCGGCCGAGGGTCCGAAGCCTCCTCCCCAAGAACTACCCTCTGGTACCTTCCAGAGAGGAAGGACTGGAACCACTGCAATACAGTGCCTCCCACGCCCAACCCCTCCAGGCGGTTCAGGAGGATACCGTGGTCAACGGTATCAAAAGCCGCTGAGAGATCGAGGAGGACTAGAAAAGAGCATTCGCCCCTATCCAAAGCCCTCCTCATATCATCCACCAAGGCGACCAAGGCCGTTTCTGTCCCATGTCCAGGCCTGAAGCCCAACTGGCATGGATCTAAATAATCGGCTTCATCCAAATGTGCCTTCAACTGAGCCCCCACCACTCGCTCAATCAGCTTGCCCAGAAATGGCAAATTGGAGACTGGGCGAAAGTTGTTCAAAATGTGATGGAGTGGAGCCTATGTGACAACACCCCACACACAACAGTCATTCAGTCATTTAAAAAAAGTTTCTTTCCCATTTCACCCCCTCAGAGAACATTCTAAATGGCTGAGGGGAGATTTGCATACCCAGCCCTATTGGCCCCTGCAGGAATTCATACAAACATTCTAAGTGTCGTATGGGCTATTTGCATAACTGCTGCTATTGGCTTCTGCAGCAATTCTGAGGTGAGGCCGATTTGCATAACTGCTCCCCTGTTGTTTTGCCCATAGGAGATATGACAGTGGGGCAATTTTGCCCCCTTTCCCCCCCCTTAGGGACGGAATTTCCCAAAATCCTTCCTTAGTGGGGGTCTATGTCATAAAAGCAATGTCTCTTCAAAATTTCACGTTCCTAGATTAAACGGTTTGAGCTGGGCGTTGATGAGTCAGTCAGTCAGGACACCTTCTTTTATATATATATATATATATATATATATATATATATCCCTTTTCAGTCAGGACACCTTCTTTTATTTTATATATATATATATATATATATATATATAACCCACTAATGCCTAGTTCTGCTCAGCATCTGTATAGTTCAAAGATTTTAATCTGTAGACATAGTTATATAGAATAAAAAAAGAACTTAACTCAAAGGGGTAGGTGTTGTTTACTTCTGGACTCTGTACAATACATAATACTGTAATGTTCCTAAATGTGCAACACTACAAACTTGAACCAGTCAGACTGGTTCATCAGTTGTGGAATTTCTCCAAGGTATTTTGGAGGTTGCTGTTTTGTGACCACTCTGAGAAATCTGTGATGAACATTCCTAGTGTTTTCACCAAATTAGACGTGCCACAAAAATTTGCAAAAAGTAGAGACAAGCAGAATATTACAGTTTCAGCAAGTCCAAATCCTTGTCTGAAAATGTCAGTGGCTATACAAAATCCATCATGCTTTTAGGATGAAATTTTAACTGGAGTGAAGCCAAAAGTTAGTTGCCAAACTTTTTTTGGCTCAAAAGGGGGGTGGGCAGTTGCAGGGACCAAAACGTTTCACAAAACTGCAGCCATACTCACCTTTTCTGCAGCCACTGACTATTTGTGTAGTTTTGCTGGCAGCAGCAGAGATCACACGCCCTGCTGCTGGTGACATTTCCCCCCTCCCACCATAAGTTCAATGTCTACCCAGAGGATGCCCGACTGAGGGCAGAAAACACTGCCTCCTCCTCATGTGCTCACTGTGATGGCTTCCTAATGATGCCACTAACAGTATCACTTCCTGCCCATACTCTGGCATATTCTGGGTAGGAAGCTGAATTTGCACTGAAGAAAAATGGCATCCACTAGAAGCAGGAAGTATGATCACCACTACTGGTACGTTGGCCCCTTTTTTGCCTGCCAAATTGCCTGAAATGTCCCCCTCTCATTTTTGTGGACTGTGAATAGAGTGGCAAAGCTGGAGGGGGGGGGGAAGGATTTTGGCTTAGCACTAGATTTCAGCAGCCTGACACTGCACAAGGTTGCAGTCAAAATACTTGTGCATCTTTAAACTTACAAAATCCATAATGCAGTGTGACCATGTGTGAAAATGCATTAAAACATCAGGGGTTTAAATTACATTGAATAACTGAGGATGCAGTGAACTCTGGGGTGCATATAGAATCAGGCAATTCCAATTCAGCCAAGGTTGTTGTTTTTATTATTATTGGCATCTATTGCTTTGGTACCAGGAAAACAGAGGGTTTAAAAAAATATATTTTACCATTTATTAGTAATACTCATATACTGCTTATTATAATATAAAATCCCGAAGTGGTTCACATATAAATGATGAAAAAACATAGTTCCCCCCCCCCCCCTTTTCCCCCTATGTATTCTGCACATAACTGCTCCAAGTTAAAATTACTGGGCCTCCTTAAGGGGAACGTAACAACAGTTCAGATGATTTAAGGTGAAAGTAGACAGTCCTTGAGAATTAAACAATAATTATTTATTTACAGTATTATTATTTTTATTTAATGTATTTTTACACCACCCATCAGCCAAAAGGCTCCCCTGGGTGGTTTACAAATAAATAAATAAAAATAAAAATTATACAATGAAACTACATAATGCTGTCTGAATTTGAATCATGCCAGATAAATTAGTTGATGTAAAAGAGTGACTATGACTCACACCTTCTCTTTCTCCTGACATGTAAGGATACTAACATGGAAGATACCTTGATCTTTCCTTCCATAATGTTACCTTTGTTAAGGAGGCATATAAGAAAGGATATGGTGGATTACATTCTCTTCTGAACCCTCTGCACAGGCTGACCAAAATCAGTACTTACACATATCTATTGTACAAAACACCCTCTTTGAACCATATACCAATTTCCCAAGAGTAAAAAGTCCCCCCACCCCAGCCACTCACATCCACACACTATAAGACCCACTCTAAGTCACCAATCATCCCCTAGCCGCTCCTTACATTTTAGAGACATATCCAACTGTTTCCCACCATTAGCTGCCATTAGGAGACATTTCCCTGGTCATCCTGGACCACTAACAAGCCATTCCCCTAACAAAAGGTGTGGCTGGCATGGTTACATCACTGACCAGTAGTCAGCTGACTTGATAGCAGACCATTTTAATAAATGGGCCTACTAAATACATATTGATCAAATAAATATTCATGTAGCAAGAGATTCAAAAGAATTGTTTATTGTAATTTCTGACAACAAACACACAGCTTTATCAATATACTAGAAACAGGCTAAAAGAAGTGGGCCCTACAACAAAATGTTGCAGTGTGGAATGCTGCTGTTCAGGATTCCAGCCACTCCATTCCATTTCTACTCCCTGATTTACCAGTCGTCGTCGTCCCCCCGTCCCCCCCCAGTCATTCAGCATTCCATGGCCACAGAGCATTGGGCTGTTTTTGTGTCCCTCCTTTTATGGTCTTTTATACTTCTGCAAACTTGTGATTCCCCAAACCTCCTTGATACCTCCCTCTTGTGCATGAGCAGTTCTGTTTGGGGGAGATGAACAACAGCAGTCACCGCCCCAACATCAGAATGATCCGTAAAGTGACAGCAAAGACAAACTGAGACCATAAGCTTCCTGGGCACTGAGCCTCCTTCTATCCAGATATTTCAGACCAGAAGATATTCAGTCCCTTTTGTACCATCTAGCCTAATGAAGAGTTCTGGAAGACTCAAAAGCTTGCACACTATCTTGTAACACTTGATTGGTCTTGATAAAGGTTTTGCCCAACTGTGGATTTTGGAGCAAAGGATAATTTAAGTACTCATTCATTTAGGGTGCAATCCTATCAGGCCACTAGTCAGAGTCTAGAATCATAGAATCATAGAAAAGTAGAGTTGGAAAGGGCCTACAAGGCCATCGAGTCCAACCCCCTGCTCAGTGCAGGAATCCAGGTCAAAGCATCCCTGACAGATGGCTGTCCAGCTGCACCTTGAATGCCTCCATATTGGGAGAGCCCACCACCTCCCTAGGTAGATGGTTCCATTGTCTTATTGCTCTGACAGTCAGGAAATTTTTCCTGATGTTTAGGTGGAATCTAGGTTGCTGTAACTTGAGCCCATTATTCCATGTCCTGCACTCTGGGATGATCGAGAAGAGATCGTGGCCCTCCTCCGTGTGACAACCCTTCAAGTACTGGAAGAGTGCTATCATATCTCCCCTCAGTCTCCTCTTCTGAAGGCTAAACATGCCCAGTTCTTTCAGTCTCTCCTCATAGGGCCTTGTTTCCAATCCCTTTATCATCCTTGCTGCCCTCCTCTGAACCCTCTCCAGTTTCTCATCTACGTCCTTCTTAAAGTGTGGTGCCCAGAACTGGACGCAGTACTCAAGATGAGGCCTAACCAGTGCCGAGTAAAGGGGAATTATCACTTCCCGCGATTTGGAAGCTATACTTCTATTAATACAGCCCAAAATTGCATTTGCCTTCTTTGCAGCCACATCACATTGCTGGCTCATATTCAGTTTGTGTTCTACCACAATTCCAAGATCCTTCTCACTTGTAGTATTGTTGAGCCAAGTGTCCCCCATTCTGTAACTCTGCATTTGGTTTCCTCTCCCTAGGTGCAGCACTTGGCATTTATCCCTTTTAAATTTCATTCTGTTGTTTTTGGCCCAGCGCTCCAGCCTATCGAGATTTCCTTGAATTTTGTTTCTGTCTTCCAGAGTAGATGGCCATAGTGTCCCAGCTCCGTGTCCCAGCTCCGACCTCAGAAACATGCTCCAGGGTCAGAGCTGGGACTCTGAACTCGGAGTGCCCTCCCTCCACCCTCACAGCATGGAAAGAACTGCACCGGCTGTGGCTCCGAGGTTGCAAGAGCAACCTCAGAGATGGATTTTGTGGGCGGGGAGGGGGCGGGGAGGGGAGGGGAGGGGAGGGGACAGGCTCCGCCAGCCAGCATACGCAGCATTCTGGAGGCGCCTCAGCGTCTTCTCCTTGTGCTCCTCCAGGGCACAACACTTAGACAGCTGAAACTGGCCATTGAAGTGTTTTGCAAGGCCGTAGGAGTGCGGAGGTGACCTTCACCTCCGCGCTTCTTCCATCCTCCATAGGATACCCATAATCCTCCAAATTTGGAGGGTTAGGGACAGTCTCATTGAATTGCACTGCCCACGATTGATTTTTTTGAAGCAGATAGTATTCTTAAACAACTGAGTGCTACCTTTGGGTTATACATGCTGAGTCTTTTTCTAACCTTAGGGTTCCTTCTTTTGTTCTCTTAACTATTTTTAGTATTAAAAAAAAAGAGAGAGAAAATGGGGTTCATTCCATGTAACTTTTAAAAATTCCTTTGTCCATTAGACTTTCTGTATTTATGGCTCTGCCACAAAATGTAGCCAAAAATAGAAATGCTTCCTCACAATGAGGAGTGAATCTGCCAAAAGTTATTGCTTTAGGAAATCTAAGTCACATTGGATTACCACCTGCTGCTATCAAAGCTAAAGCACCATCAGCTTGAAAGCAAATGGTGGGGTAGATCAAATTCATATTAATTTATGAAATACATTAGGCAGGGTGATCTCCAAGAGGAGACAAACTGATGCAAAAGGGGGAAATCATCGCAGAATAAAGGTCAAGCTTGTTCATAAATATAGGAATTTCTTTAGCAGTGCATGGGCATATAATCAGCAAATAGCATTGAAAAGCCAACCTGTTCTTATGATATGTCTAGCTGTGTGACTAATGCACCTTACGCATTGCCAAAAAAGAGGAAATTCATCACCAAAAAAAGAGGACAAAGATCATGCCAATTCTCATAGCATTTGCATATGCAAATTTATATGCATAGGCATGAATTTAATAATAATAACAACTATTATTTAAATAGAAATGTAAAATATCTCACCATACTGTAAAAGACTGCAGTCAAGTCACCTGTGTGACTCGCTGTTCAGTCTTCTGTCCAGGTGCTAATTGTTGATGGGCAACAGTTCTTTTGGCTCATTATCTTTAAACTGGAATTGGACAGACACGTCTTTAAATAGAGGACACTTTCAAATGCTTTCAAAGACTGAGTAGGTGACCTCTGTAGTCTGCTCTGTCTGCTGCCCGGTGCTAACTTTTGATGGGCAACGTCAAGGCCCTGTGCCCTGCTCCGGGCGGTTTTATTTCTTATGTTTGTTTTTTAAAATTTTACTTTAAACCAGACTTGCATTGGACAGTCCATACAGAGGACACCTTCAAATAGAGGACTGTCCTATGGCAGCTCTCCAAAATAGAAGACTCACCTCTGTAAAGTAGTGAGGAAGGCAACCCCTGCAAACAGCAACCCCCCAAAAAATATTTCAGCAAGCTGTCCATAGCTTGATAAAAGGTGCTGCAGAACTCCACCCAAACTGGAATATGGGCTATATAACCAAAGCTTTCATGAAGCATCTCATGAGGGGGTCCAGAACCTGCTGATTTATGCTTCTTTGGGGCAGGTTTTAGGGTTCTTCTGGAAATGCATATGAGAGATAAGCACACTGTGGCCTGGACTATCCCTGGCATTAAACCCACCTCCCATGTCTGGGTGCCTCCAGTGTGCCGAGGGGGCAGAGTAAACAGCCACATGCTTGGCATGCCACAGTCTCACTCCTTCAGGCAAGCAAGATCAGCATGAAGTCACAATCACAAATGCCAGTCTCTCCTCTTCATACAGGCAGCTTCAGCATGGTGGCGAACGAGTGATGTTCGAGACTGCCAGTGTTCTCCGAACATCGTCTCACACTCGTCTCGTGCCCGATTCCTGTTCGCAATTGCTTATTGAGGCAGGCAGAAGTAGTGTGTGAGCACAGTGGCTGCCAGCATGTCTCTCTCACTGAAATGGGCAGCAGCATATCTACAGAGAAACTTCAGGCAAGGAGAGGAGCAGATCCAGCAGGCAGGAACCTCAGCTTTCTTACAGGGCTTCTACTTACAGCGAGTACCCCAACATGGCATGGCACCAAAAGAAGCAGGGCCGGTGCAAGGCAGTTTGGTGCAGTTTGGTGCTCTAGGCAAGATCAGATATTTAGCGCCCCCCCTTCCCACTTGAGCCTTCCCTCCCTATTTCTGGTGCCCCCTTTAGCCCTGCGCCCTAGGCAGCTGCCTAGTTGGCCTAATGGTAGCACCGGCCCTGAAAAGAAGTAGAAATAATGGAGGCAGATGTAGGATGTTGGGAGCACACTAGATATAAACATTCATTAACAAAAAGTGACGGATGAGCAGCAGGCAGACATAGGACAGGGAGATACTTGCTGCATAAGGTAAAAACTTGGTGGGATTCCTTTACATCAGGGATGAGGAACCTCTTTTTACCCAAGGGCTGAATTCAATTTTGGAGATGCTCTTGGGGGCTGCATTCCAGTGGTGGGCAGGGCTGAAGTCAAAGGGGGTGTGACCAAAAATACAGAACAACAACAGCAGCATATTTTAGCTTTAAGCTCTCACTGCCTGTAACTAAGCCTGAGCAGAGGCATTTCAACCTTTTAGAATGGGTGGTGGTGGTGGGGAACAGCACAAAAGCTCACGCTGGCTCAGCTTGTCTGAGTGTGGAAAGCTAAGCAGGGTCAGGCCTGGTTATTACTTGGATGGGAGACCCCTCCTCTAGCTTCCTGCATTGAGCAGGGGGTTGGACTCGATAGCCTTGTAGGCTCCTTCCAACTCTATTAATCTATGAAATACTATGAAACCACCAAATGATTGGCAGTTGGGGGAAAGGGGGCATAGCCAGATTGGGACCACGGGCAGACCAAATTTTGACCCTGGGCCTGATGTTTCCCACCTTCCTTTATATCAGTAATGGGAAATCTCCAGCCTGCCAAGGCCCTGCCCCTTCTCCAAAGCTCCACCCCCATCAGGAAAGGCGAGGGAAGGCAGTTCCATTTGGAGAAAGATGCTGTCACACAGGCAGGCAGCAGGAAATGGAGCAGAAGAGACATTTTTCATGTGGTTGGTCTGACCTGTGCAGTGACCAAGTGGAGAGCTGCCATGCAGGAGCATTTTCTGTGGCCTCCAGGTAGTAGCATGAGTCATTTTATTTATTTAGATATTTTATTTGTACCCCTCCTTTCTGCCAAGGTGGCTTACAGAAACAATTAAAATTGATTAAAACAATAAATCAATACAGTAAAATACAAACAACAACAACAACACAACTATGCCAGAAATACAAAACAGTATTAAACACAGCACCCAACCCAACGCTTACAGGCTAAAGTCCTTTGTGAATAAAGCAGTCTTTGCCTGCCAGCAGAAGGTCAGCAGAGAGGGACAGAGCCTAGCCTTTCTTGAGAGGGAGTTCCACAGCCTGGGAGCGGCCACTGAAAAGGCCTCTCTTGGGTCACCAGCGAATGTCCCTCTGTAATGTATGAATTGCATCTCAATTATGCATTTTCTATGCATAATAATAGAAAAGGGGGCTCACAGTGCTGGGAATGCACTGCAAATGAGCCTTCACAGTTTAACTGACAGATGAGCATAATAAGCTGTATTGCCTCTCTTCCCCCCCTTCCTTACTTCCCTTCCTCCCCCCCCCCTTGTGCTTTTTTTGTTGGGGCAAATTAGCAAAGCACTGTTGGCTGTTTGTGGAGGAGAGGATGATGGAGGGAGGGGTCGGAGCTCAGTGGTAGAGCACATGCATGTGGAAGGCCCCAGGTTCGATCCCCAGCATCTCCAGGTAGGGCTGAAGACCCCTGCCTGAAACCCTGGAGAGTGTTGACAATACTGGGCTAGATGGACCAATGGCTTGGCTCAGTATAAGGCAGCTTCCAATGTTCCTATGACAGTGATGGCGAACCTATGGCACGGGTGCCACCGCTGGCACGCAGGGACCTCTCTGTCCTTTTCTGCAAAACACTAATGATTTTGTTCTTTCTCACAGAATGATTTTATTCTAGAATTCCTGTTACAGAATTCTTTTCTACATTGTTATCACATTTAAAAGATTTTGAAGAATGATGCACAGAGCATGGCTTGGATGTAAAGCCCTAACAGTTGACCTGAGTGCTGCATGTGTTGCTCTCAAACTAACGGAGCCAAGGTTTGACAAATTATCAGCATGCATGCAATAGCAAATATCACATTAATTGTGCAAAAGCATGCCCAATGCAAACTTTTACCTAATGCAGTGTCTGCAGTCCAAGACATAAAGTGTTTAAAATGTGTTAAGCACGTTTAGTTTTCTTGTTTATCTTGCTCATCCTAGTACAGGTTGACTTTTACTTTTACTAATCCGACACCTGTAGAAGCAGGGAAAGGACCCGGGGTAAAGCTTGCCCCATACAATTTCAGTCTGGCATATAATCATATTACAATGTTGAGAATCCCTTATCCAAAAATACATGTGCCTAATTATTTAAAAAGTTTGTATAAATTCCCTTCAGGCTATGTGTACAATGTAGTACTATAATAATTTTTTGAGTTGATTTTTTTTCCAACAAAAAACTGTTTGTATCATTATGAAAGCTCTGTTATTGTGTTTTTCTTTTAAGACAAAAGATGTTAATTAGTTCGGACAACTGTATGAGTTGTTTTTCTAAAACTAAAACCTCGGTATTCAGGTTTAATTGCAGTGTTGGCACTTTGAAATAAAAAAGTTGGTTTTGTGTTGCAGTTTGGGCACTCCGGCTCAAAAATTCGCCATCACTTTCCTATGAGTACCGTAGGTGTCTCAGGATAGATACAGAATTCAAAGCAGCACTCTTGTTTGAACTCTTGTGAGCTCGAACGATAAAGGCAGGCTTCTTTATTGCCAAGCATCATGGGAGTTGCAACAAAAGCTGCTGCCAGCATCACTACACTAGCAGTCCGTACTGGTCCCAGCATTGGGGGGGGGAGGGCTTCGGCATGATACCCTCAATGAGCCCCCCTTACTCAGTCAGCCTCCTCCATCACTGGCACTATCGCCAGCTGCTGCTGCTTCTCCTCTTCCTCTTCATCTCTGCCTGCTTGCCTAGGAGAAAGCCATTGAGCAAGTAGGTAATGGCAGCAGCTACTGCCCTTTCTTCTCACCACTGCTGCTTGCTTGTTTGCTCATTCCCTCTGGGCCAGAGCAAGAGGCGGATGAGCAAGCAGGCTGCAGTGGTGAAGAGGAAGGCAGGTCGAGGGGCTCTTGTCAGTGGGCCCCCTGATGAGGCGTGGGCCCTCAACAGGTGCCCAACCATACTGATCCTTCATGCCGACCCTGAGGGCACAGGGCAGTGCTTTAGTTACTGCTGTCTGGGAAGGGGGAAATACCATCTTTGAGGGAGTCCTGCGTTTCGTTCCGGAAACATGCTTGTAATCCAAAACACTTGTATATCAAAATGAAATACCCCCAAAAAAATTTGTACAGAGATGTTTAATTTAAGCCGTACTACAGTATTTGTATTGCAAGATGTCGCTTGTATATCAAGTCAATTTTTAAAAAATAAATATTTAAAAAATTACTTGTCTTGCAAAACGCTCTCAAACCAAGTTACTTGCAATCCAAGGTATTACTGTACATTGATCCTCTTCCCCAAGGTGAGGATTCCCCCCCCCTTGGGGCGATACCATGGGGGAGCAGAGAGCCTTGGTTCCTTCAAGCATTCCTTTCAGAGGATACACACACACACACACACACACACACACACAGGCAATCAAGCATTCAAAAGGAACTCTCCAAGAACTCATCTGATTTGGGGGATGAGAGCACCAGGCTGCTCACCCATCACTATGGCTGTTGAAAGATAAGATTGGCAGGTTGAATCGATCTTGTTTCATTTGCTAGCATGCTTTGTCTGTCAGTTCAGCTGAGAAGACAGGCTGGTAGCACATCTGAAGAATGTATTCTGTGAGCACCCTTTTTAATATTTCTACCATCTTCTCCCTCAGAAACAATCTTTTTTAAATTATTATTTAAAAATAATAATAATTCAATTTTGAAAATGGTCAAAAATTAGCTGCACTTTAAAAGAAAAATGGTTATCACCATCATCATTATCGCCATCAATAGGTTGCTGCATATTCATTCCTTCAGTTTCACTGGGATGTCTTTGGATTTGACTGAGGATAAAGAGCTGTGTCTGCATTCTCTAGATACTCAGCATGGCCTTTATTTATTTGAACCAGGCCTTCTTGGCAGATGGACAACTATCTGGAGAATTTTAAAAAAGGAAAGTGTGTGTGTCTGTGGGTGGGTGTTATGGTGTATTCTGGGAGATTATGTAGTTTAACTGACAAAGAGGGCTGCTGTTGGAAGAATATGTGGTTATTATCAGCTCATTGGCTTCACAGCTGACATTTGCCATGTTGTTAAAGAGACTTGTCCACTCACTCCAGTTGTATCAGTGCCTGCATGGGCTTGCCTGGACCCATCTCGGTCCATGTGCTTTTAAGTGCCTACATTGGGCTTAAACTGGAAAAGGAACAATACAGTAATACTTGGGATTGCAAGTAACTTGGTTTGAGAGCGTTTTGCAAGACAATCACATTTTTAAATATTTATTTTTAAAAAATTTGATATACAAGCGACGTCTTGCAATACAAGTACTGTAGTACGGCTTAAATTAAAAATCTCTGTACACATTTTTTTGGGGGAATTTCGGTTTGATATAAGAGTGTTTTGGATTACAAGCACGTTTCCGGAACGAATTATGCTCTCAATCCAAGGCATGCATGACTGTAATATTTATTTTGATTGGCAGCTGTGAGAAGAGATTCTGTGATCCCCCCCCCACCAAAGAATATGGAAGCAGCGGTTTAGGCTTGGCTTCAGGCTGAGACTGCAGGAAGGAAGGGCCGGCGCTACCGCTAGGCAGACCCAGGCGGCTGCCTAGGGCGCGTGGCGGAACAGGGCGCAGCGTTTCTGTGCCCCTTCCTCGCCTCCAGTGCGCTCCTGCCCCGCCTGCCGCCTCCGCCGCGCCTCCCCACCCGCCTGCCAGCCGCTGCCGCCGCTGCACCTCCCCCCCCACGCGCGCGCCCGCCCGCCAGCCACCTACCTACCTTCCCGTCGTTTCTGGAGCCCTGCCGGCGTTGTTTTGGTGGGAGGAGGAACCAGGGCAACAGGGCTTAAACAGCCCTGTTGCCCTGGTTTCCCCGGCAAAAAAAAAAAAAGCGTGGGGGTCCCGTCGCGTCGGAGGAGGCGGCGGCGGCGGCAGCAGCAGCCAGCAGCGGGGGCGGGGGGAAGGTAGGTGGTGGTGGGGCGGCGGCAGCGCGGGGGGGGGGTTTGCAGAGCAGGTCTGCTTTGCTCCGGAGCCCCCCCCATGGCACGAGAGGGGGGGCGCTAAATATAATTTGGCCTAGGGCGCCAAACAGCCCTGCACCGTTCCTGCAAGAAGGCATAGTCCCATGGGTAGTCTGAAAATAAAATTCAGTGTATGGGTCCCCAAGGCCCTTTGTTTGGCCTTCTGAGAGTAATTCTGGTAGATGTTTTAAAGATTTTATAAATTAGATTTGCAAGCTTTAAATAGAACAGTTAATCAATGGAGAAAGCAAGCCTATTGCCCCTAGACAGCGTCTGTGGGGAAATAGGATGGTGGTGGCTGTCGTCTTCTGAGGCGGGGAGACATAGTTCCAAGCTTGGGGGGGGGGCAATCCAACTGTGCATCTCCCCCCTGCACAGTTCCTCCCAACTTTGTGGTGGCTCCTTCTCCCGTGGTCAGAGCTCTGACTTCACCTCAGAGGTGAGCCAGTGGGCAGGGAAGGGAGAGGCCATGGATCTACTAGATCCAAAGGCCACTCAGCCTTGTTGTGTCAGCCCACAGCAGATAAAGCAAGTTAGACAATTTTGGGAGATATTTTCTCTCAAATTTTCTCCAAAAATTCTCTTTAAAAGGACAGAAAAGCTTTTAAAAAGCCTCCCTCACTCCTCCCACCCTGATGGGAAGAACCTGGCAAGGCTCTGCATAGTTGGAGGGCTCCAAGATCAGAGCCCTGTAGGATTGCTCTCTAAACCTTCAATTTCTGAATAAATAGAGTTACTCAAAATATGCACTGTATGTGAACTCAGAATAAACACATCAACTCCCAATAAATAAATCAGTGATAGTATTCTGACATTCTCTGTCAAATTATAGGATAATTTCAGTTTTATTCATCTTTTTCTTTCCAACTGAGGGAAACATCCCACCTTCATCTGTTGGTCACTAGTTCAAAGGTTGGTCTTCATGATCCCCCTTGTGCTTTGATTTCAATGAGAATTATCCCACACTCATGGCAAATTACCGATAGGTAGTTTTTTTGAATCATTCATCATAACCACGTACTGCAGTGTTGTATGCCTTCCAAATGTGGGTTGAGCAGTGGTTTGTGTTTGGGGGGGGGGGAATCACGGTTTGTGTTTGGGGGAAAAAACCATTCAGAAGATGACTTCTCATGTTCACTTCCATCATGGACTTCATTAGATTAACTGAAGTCCCATTGACTTCAGTGCTTCTTATTCAGCTCCCAAATCCAAGACCTTTGGTTTAAATGGATTGTGGAGTGGGCTGTCAGTGTCACCCACTAAGATAATGATTGTGCTGAGCCATTTGGTTTCTAATGCTGTTCAGACACAATAAAAATCAACAACCCCTACACTTTTCGTAATTATCCTACTCACTGTAGTCTTGGCAGCATGGCGGCAGTTCAGTTTCTGCTGGACCAAAATAGCTACTGTAGGTGGGCTCCAATATGTTGAAGGAGAATGTGGAGGGTCACAGCATTTCGAGTTCTAATTTTATATTGTTATTTTGAGATTTGTGTGGTTCTCCAAACACTTTCACTGTGGGGGCTGCAAGGAGTTAAAGAGAACAGATTGTATGTTCAAAAGAATAATACTTGTGATTCATATTGGAAATGGGAATGTAGTATTTTTTATATATATTTTTTACTCAAGAAAGCAGACATAACACAGAAGGAATGGTTGGGACTCAGATTGTACATGGTGCATGAATCATTATACTGACTGCCACTCAGCATGTAATAAACATTGTCAGAAGGTCCCTGCAACATGAAGCCAAATACCAATTGTTTTGCAAATGGGCACGAGTAATCAATCATTACAGGTACATCATGTTCTAGCATAACCAAAGTAATCAATTTACATATGTGTAATTAAAAAAAAAAGGCATTTAGCACAGAAGAAAATATCTTGGCTCAATTCAAACATCACATCATAATAACCTGAATGAGAAAACTCAACTATGGTTTAGACCTGAATTAGGGTGGCCACTTATGAATTATCAAAAAAAGAAAAAAGGAAAAAGGAAATGCATCACCAAAAAAGAGGATAAAAGAGGACAGTGATCTGCATAATATTTGCATATGCCAATTAGTATGTATAGATGCAAATTTAGAAATAATTGTTATAATTTAAATAGAAAAATGGTACATTTATTTATTTATTTATTTATTATATTTATACCCCACCTTTTTTCCTGCAAGGAACCCAAGGCGGCTTACATAGTCCTCCTCCTCTCCATTTTATCCTCACAACAACCCTGTGAGGTAGGTTAGGCTGAGAGTCAGTGACTGGCCCAAAGTCACCCAGTGAGTTTCATGGCTGACGTGGGGACTAGAACCCGGATCTCCTGAGTCCCAGTCCAACACTCTAACTGTTCATCCTGCTGTTCAGGTGTGCTAACTGCTGGTGGGCAACAGTTCTTATGGCTCATTATCTTTAAACTGGAATTGGACAGGACAACCCTTAAAATAGAGGACACCTTCAAATAGAGGATGGTCCTAGAATAGAATCATAGAGTAGATTTGGAAGGGGCCTATAAGGCCATCGAGTCCAACCCCCTGCTGAATGCAGGAGAACAGATGTGGGCAGCCCAAGCAGTCAGCCATCCAATTCCAAGCACTGACCCGGCTCATACCTGCTTTCAGCATGTGGCCTGTATTATGTGCTCTCGACACCACCTGCAGGTATATGGCATCAAGAGCCCTTCCAACAGAGGGCTCTCCTCAGTAAAAGAGGAAACCTGGCCACCCTAGCCTGAACTGAGAAACCAACATGGTTTGCAAATACCTGGCAGATCAGAGTCAGAAGCCATGGTTTGGAGTGGATTTGGAAATTGTGATTCTTTGGTTTGCCATGATCTCTGAATCAACAAATCATTATAGCTTTTGCTCCAGCTTTGGAGGCCACTGGTAGCTATTCCTAGACACCAGCGTGCTAAGCAGAAGGAAAATGAAAGCAGATGAGCACTATAATCCAAGGTTTACATGGAGGAAGCTGAATCTATGGTTTGGGTGCCAGACTATCATTTGTACAACCTATAGTTTAGCATGATATTTGAATCCAACCATTGATCGATCATTGCATTCAGTGCCCCAAACGTCATTTGCATTTATTACGTTTTTATTTCTTACCAACTTTGATCACTCTCCTTTGTTGTAAATATCTATTTAATCAATGGGATTTTTTTGAGACCAGTTTGTGACATCTGAATTCATTAAATACAGGGAATTGTATTGATCAGGCTGCGAGTGTAGGACTATATTCATATGCAAAGCTGTTACCATTTTGCACTTCTTTTCTGAAGAAGGGGCAATGTCCCTTAATTAATTTATGATGAGGATGAATTGAATGAATCATCCCCTGCCTCCAGTTCTAATCCTCCAATCTCAAATTCCTAGCCCATGCCCTACTGTAGCTTTATATGTGAAATTCTCTCTCTCTCTCTCTCTCTCCCTCTCCCTCTCTCTCTCCCTCTATGTGTGTGTGTACTATATGTGTGTTCTTGTGTTATGCTTCATTTAATTGTTACCTGTCAGACTGTGAGTGTGAGCTTCCTTCTAAGAGTCAAACGATACCTTACATTAATCATGTGGTTTGCCCTTGAGTGTGAGGTTTTTCTTTCACAAATAGCCAACATGGAGAACCTGATCTGGATTGGAACCCTAGCATGGAGAGCAGGGAGACCGTAACCCTTTCCCCCTGCTGTGGTCCTGATTTGAACTGTGTGGTCGCAGGGGTGGGTGGTGCACACTTGCTATTTTAATGGGGGAAAGACTCTTATTGGAACAAATGGGAACTTCCCTTTCATGCTAAAACAGGTGCAAGGGGCCTCAGTAAGGACTGAGACTCCCAGCAGGGGTTGAAGTACTAAAGGCTCCCTGCCCCCACAGCAGGATCCTGATCCAGACTGTGGGGCCTACACTGGCTATTTGTAAAAGAGCAATCTTAGACTCAAGGGCTGGATTCAGACAACATAATAACCCAAACTCAAGGGTTGAGTGTCGGTTGTCATTGAACCATGGGTTGTTGTTGAAATGTGGGTTATCGTGTTGTCTGAATCCAGCCATGATAACAAACCATGGTTTGTTAACCACAAACAACCCATAGTTCACAACCCAACAACAAACCATGGGTTCTCTTCATGGGTTGTTTGTGGTTAACAACAAACCATGGTTTGTGAGCAGGGCTGGGTTCAGACAACACAATAACCCATGGTTTAACGACAACCCACACTCAACTGATACTCAACTCTTGAGTGTGGGTTATTGTGTTGTCTGTACCCAGTCAAGAGCAAACCACATGATTAGCATAATAATGTGTAGTTGACCACCATCAAGAGAGATTATGAAAACTTCACACAGGGTCTAGGGTGTAGGTGCAGAACCCCTTTCAGCCTGAGGGCTTAATTCCATTCTGGAGAAGCTCTCAGGGGCCACATTCCAGTGGTGGGCAGGGCTGAAGGCAAAAGGGGTGGAACCAAAATTCCCAGCATATTTTAGTTTAAAGCTCTTACTGCTAGTAAGTAATCCTTAGGAGAGGCATTTCAACCTTTTAGAATGGGGTGTGTGGGTGGGGAAACTCCACAAAAGCCAGGAAACTATCAAATGACTGGTGGTTTGGGGAAAGCGGTGGGGCATGGGGAAGGGAGTGTAGCCTTCTGGGGAGCCCCGAAGGCTGGATTGAGTACCCTGGGAACCCAGATTTGGCCCATAAACCTGAGGTTCTGCACCCCTAGTCTAGGGACTGGAGGATCCATGTGCTATTATTGGGAAAGGACTTAGAGCTGCAAGGAAGGCTGAATCCCATGTATGCCTTTTGCTTCCTTGGGGACGTTCCATTTCCTGGTACACCAGCATCATGCGGGAAAACCGAGCAGAGTTCGATTTGGGAGAGAACCTTAACACATGCATGTCTGCTGCTGCTGGGGTGGAATGTGGAGACATGAGAAGGGCTAAATTTAGAATAAAGCAATGAGAATGAACCTCTCCACATTTTTGTATCACGTATCTTTCTGATGTTCATGTGCCACTCTAAGCCATACAGTAAAAAGATGTGCTTCAGGGAGCTTTGTCAAATTCATGTCTCAGACTCACATGATCTGACTGAAAAGCACATTACGACGATGAATGTACAACCGTGGGTATTTTAAAACCCTTTCCCTTCTCACTTTTTAGGTTCACCTGGAAGGAAAAATAATGTCAGAGGCATCCATCACCATCATCCTGCACACCTCACTGGAGCACAGCAAATGGGAACACTGTTAGGAATATATGCAGCTAGCACAAGAATGGACAGATTCAGAATTTCGACATCTCCCAAATACTTTTCTAATTGACTGTTGTATTTGTCTGACTGGAGTTGGCAGTCTAATGGACATTCTCAGACATGGTGATGAGTCATCTGACATAGAAGGACTCAAGGATGGAGCCTGCCAATTGGTTGCTCGGTTGGAAGATTATACCGGTTGCTATTTAAATCAGTGGCAGAAGTGTCAGCATATCTGCAATATTTTTAAATCATGGTTCAGGAAGAAAGATGTTGGGGGGGGGGGGAATACCAATACCCTCCTCCTTTCCTGGGCTAATGTTGGATTTGCAGTGTTTACAAACAGCTGTTACAACAGCCCAAAGCTCCACAGAAAAATGTGACACATCTAAGAATCTGACAGTCAAACTCTAGCATTTGTTCAGATGGTACCCTTCTATGGTTTAGGGTAACATGAGCCTCGGTAGCCGTGGTATTTGTCACTACAACAGCTGTGTCCATGGTGGTGGCAGCAGCTGCGTTGTTCCTTGTTGTCCAGCTTACTGTAGATAGTACCAAGACATCAGAATTCTGGTGAAGCTTAACTTTATGCTCAGGAACAAATACTTCACATGCAACAAGTTTTTAGATACACATTTAATATATCTTAGTGAGTCTTTACAAGATACGTCTTCTGCTGTTTTCAGTGAAATAAAACCTAAAGTGAAAAGGAAGAGGACTATAATAAGAATACAACAGGAGCAGAGCAATCTCAGTACCTTCCCAGGCCAGGATGCATCTCTCATAAATTTATAAACGTAGGAAGCTGCCTTCTACTGAGTCAAACCATTGGGTCTAACTAAGTATCCTCCAAATTGAAATCAGTGGGACTTTAAAGGCAAAATCCTATGCAAATTTAGACAGAAATTTGTCTGGGGCCTGCTGGGAATTGTAGGCCTTTTTCTGTCTAAACTTGCATAGGATTGCACCCTAAAATGCCTAACTCCGGCTGCATCATGCCTCCCCCACCTCCTAAAAGCCCAAATGTGCTTTTAACAGTGAAATTCTATGCATATCCTCTGAGGCATTGAATTGATTTGATTTGTACCCCACCTTTCTACCTAGAAAATGGCACTCAAGGCAGCTTACAAGCATAGGAATTACAATTATAATAAGAACTTCATTAAAATAAAAATAAAAGAAATACATTAAAAACACAATAGCAGAATAAAAATGGCACCCAACCCAACAGACTGGCTTACATGCCAAAGGCCTCCTTGAATAAAAACATCTTTGCCTGCCGGTAGCGGAAGGACAGCAGAAAGGGGGCCAACCTAGCTTCCCTCATCAGGGGTTCCACAGTAAGCCCTACTGAGTTCAGTGATGGTGAATGTGTACAGGACTGGAGCTTAACAGTGCAATCCTATACATGTCTACATGGAGGTAAGCTCCACTGACTTCAGTGGGACTTACTCCCAGGTAAGTGTGTACAGGATTGCAGCATCCTAAGTGTCACAGTATCTCTGTGGGCTGGTTCACACGACCCAAGCAGCCAGCGGGGAGGAACCACGGGGCCGTCTGCGGGGTCCGGCGGGGCGCCGCGCACGACCGGCTCCCCGCGCACATGGGCAGACCCTGCAGTCCCCGCACCACAGTACGGGCCTCCTGGCGCTAGGGGGCAGGGCCCCGGATGCCCAGAGGGGCCGTTTGCCCCTACAGGCTGGAGCGGCGGCCGCTCCAGCCACTCTGGGCTGCCGCCTCTGTGGGGACCCCGCGGGACGGCCGCCCGCTGTTCACACAGCACAGTGACCACACGCGGTAGGGACTTACCCCTCTACCGACCATGGTCACTTTGCGTGCGTCCCACCCGCGGCTGTCCCGCGGGGGCACCCCCAGGCGGCGTGCACACGATACGGGAACCACGGGGGACTTGCAGTTCCCGTGTCATGCAAACAAGCCCTGTGTGTGTGTGTGTGTGTTGGTTGGCATGTTGGTTTTGATTTTATAGCTACATTTTATTCATTTTAGTACGAAGTCATCAATCAATGGGTTCAGTCTAGGTTCTGCCTTCTGTAGATAGAGGGGGAGGTCTCTCTGCCTAATTTTTGGGGATCCCCCTCCTCCCGGTACCATAGCTCACCGCCCAACTCTCTGTGTAGCATTTCAGGGGGTTGGAGGGGCTACCATGGGGAGGAGGGGGTGTGGAAATCCTCTCCTGCAAGAGTAGTTGCATATGCCTAAATCCAGATCTAATCCAGAAATTAGTTTTACACAAATTATCAGATATATTTATTATCAATTTATCATATATTTATTACCCATTCAATTCCCTTTCATGCAGCACACTCCTATGTATTTTTACTCAGAAGGAATGCAGCTCTTTTTCAGGAGCTCCATGGGGAAGCAACTGTTGACCCAATTACCTTAAGTTCTTGCATGATCAGTTGTGCTCCTTTTGCAGACTGTGAGTTAATAAATAATGAAGACCAAAAAAAATAAATAACCCCCCCCTCCAAAATTGCACTGAAATTATTGAATCACATATGGTGGTATGTGTTTTTTTCTTTCTTTCTTTCTCTTTTTGCCTTTTTAAAAATATGATCAGCTGTTAAGATCCAGCCCTTTAGGTTACATGCTTTATATAGCACTTATGTTTTGTGTGTGTGGTACCATTGAAACCCTAGATCTTTTCTAGCAAGTGCAAAAATGGTGCTTAGCATTTCTCACATGACTATAGTTTAGTGCAAATAGATGTCAGGAATATGTTTTTCTCTTTTATCCTGTTAAAATTTGCAGGTTGTAGCAGTGCATCTGAATACTTTTTGAGGAGCTTTGACATGCATACGTTCAACAAATTCACAGAGCATCTGTTGCGAAAAACAAAAAGATTATAACTTCCAATTTAAATTACTAAGTTCTCTCTCTCGCTCGCTCGCTCTCAACTTGCTATTGGGGGGGAAAACACAATATCAGAATATCAGTCATGGAAAAAGCAATAGAGTTGACAGCAGGCAAGGACAGGACAGGAGTGGCAGGCTCAGCTAGGTACAGCTTGTAAATTTAATTTACCTGGAAAACAGGGCAGCATGCATAGCTGCAGCTGAGGCCAAAATTAGGCCAGTATAGAATCTGGATCTGAGTCCCCCAAAAGCTAATTACAAAACAGGTTCAAGGATCTGAGCCCCCTCCCCATCCACTCCGAGCACCCCTGATCCATATCCTGTCACCATGTGAACTACAGATATATTTTCTGCTGAACTCAAGGAAACCTCTTCTAAACTACAACTATTTCACACATTGCAATATTCCTAAAAAGGAAATTAATTCTCCATTGGAAATACATGTAAGAAATAGAATGCATCTAATGGCAAGGAAGGGAAGCAGAATGAGGTGAAGAGGCTGGGCAGATCCATCAAGCCCAGTCTTGTTGAGGTTTTCATTCTTCCACTTCCATGTTTGTTTCATCTCAGTTCTATAGGGGGTGGGTTTGGGTGTTCCACACAGAAATTTGTACGTATTTTTTGTGCGCATTTCCAAAATGTACAATTTCTGTGCACATTTTTTTTCAAATGCACACATTTTTCTACACATGAACCCATTGACTAAAGCATGTTTATGTGCCTTTTAGAAATCTTTGCACATTTTTCACATGCGCACTCATTGATGAACGCTTTTTGTTTGTTTAGTGGAATGCATTGGAAACTTGGAAATGCTCTTCCCAGCAACGGCTGAGGCCCTGCCCCTGGCCTTGCACAGCGCATGGTGTGCAAAGCCACTCAGTCAGTGCCAGGAAGACAGCTGCTTATCCCAATGCCAGCTGAGTCTCCTACCACATCCCTGCTGTTATCTCTAATCTGAAATCTCTGATCTGAAATATGAAATCAGAGATAACCGCAAGGATTCCTCCAGGGGCCAGTGCTTGGAGCCTCTGCAGACTGGATTAGGCCTGTGGTCTGAAGGTTCTGCATCTCTGTTGTATCTTTGGGGCATAGTTCCATATAGAGTCCACCATCGTTCTTTGATGTTTGAGCCAATTTCAAATATGACTTTAATTTCCTTCCTAACAAATACAGCCTTCTACAATGCACAGAAGCTTAATTCATTTCTCAACTCAGCAGGAGCCATTAACTCAACTTACTACTCCAAAGGAAAAGCCTGCTGCCAAATAAGTGCTCATTAGAACACAAACCTGTTAAGCCAGCAGGTTTAGGCTTTGGATCTAAAACAGGAAGCACTTTGTTTTGTACCTGATTGGGCCCATCCCAAAACTATATGTGCAGCCTATAGTCAAACTATGGGTACTTCCAGACAAGGCTTTTATCATGCCCCTACTTCATTCAAGGAAGTGAATGGAGGATCTAGATCGGTGTTCTCCAACCTTGGGTCCCCAGATGTTTTTGGCCTACAACTCCCAGCATGCCCCAGCCGGCATGCTGGGAGTTGTAGGCCAAAAACATCTGGGGACCCAAGGTTGGAGAACACTGATCTAGATGTCATTGTCATCTACCTGTGATATTCCTGTGTTTTCCCATGGCTGTTCTCTGATTTTTTTTCCTAATCAGGAAAATCAATTCTTATGGAAATCACCAAACAATTGAAAAACCATCCACTGATGTGGATGTGCCACTGTGCTACTTTCCATACTTTGGTTGGGGAAGCGGTTATGACATCTTCTGTGAGCACTGTGGGTTTGTGCTCCAGCATCACACCTACACAGTTCTTGGTATCTGAGCACACCTTTGCCATTCTTTTCTCCATCCACTTTTGAAATGGCTGATCTGCTGGTTCATAAACCCCTCTGTGCCGCACGCTAGGCATGTTACTTATCCCTGTACTGAAATACCAGGTTTCAAAACTTGCACAAGAACTCCAACTCATTAAAAAAAGAAGAAGAAAAAGAAACATGGGGAAGAAAATATATAACATGCTGCCAAAAAGAGCAGTGCTGACATTGAGATGATGACCCCCTAGCTTCTCCTAACCCCAAACAAGCTGGCTTTTTCTACACCACTAGTAACAGCACAGAAACAGTTATCTCTGAGGGCGGGCTGGCAGAGTATTTTGCTTCTCCCAACCCCCAGCAGCCTTGCTGTTTTTCCACTACTAGTAGTGGTGCAAAAACAGTCATTTCTGGTGCGGGAAGGCTTTTGCTTCACCCAAACCCCAGTGACCTTGCCTACAATATCAGCTATTTTTCCACTGCTACTGGCAGCAGAGAAACTGTGATCTTGCAAGAGAGGTTGCTGGGGTGTTGGGAAAGACAAAAGCCCCTCCCAGCCTCCAGTAATCTCAGTGGGTGGGGAGTATGTGTCTGTGTGTGGGGGGTGTCTGTGGGGGAAGTGTGTGTGTGTATTTTGTGGGGCAGAGTTGTGAACACCTTGCTTTACCATTAAAGAAGTGAGGAGCAGGAGCTTGTTGTTGTTGTTATTTCTTAGTTGCCTTTTTCTTAAAGAAGACTCAAGGTGACTTACAACAGGATTATTAAAACATACAAAATAAATATATATATAAAATAGCTAAAAACGATCTCTATTAAAAATACCAAACATAATAAAACAACTAAAACATCAGGATGGACCATAATCAAACAAAGTATGCATAAAAACCCATATGCTTCCAAAAGCCCGGGAGTAGAGGGATGTCCTGACCTGATGCCGAAAAGATGACAACGTGGGCGCCAGGTGGGCCTCACTGGGAAGAGCATTCCGCAGTTGGGGAGCCAACACTGAAAAAGTCCTCTACCTTGGTGCCATCCTCTGAACCTCCCTCAGAGTAGAATACTATCAAAAACTGGGATGCTCACCATGCACAGGCTGGGCATGATGGTTTTCACAGCATTGCAATACTAGGTTTCAGAATATGCACAAAAACTCCCACTCATTAAAAATAAAAGAAACCTGGGAGGGAAATATAAAATGTGCTTCCAGCAAAAGAAGTGCCCAAAGGTAAGATGGCGGCTACTTTCTGGGTTCATGCAGGTAAAATGGCAATCACCTTGCTTTGACAGCTATAAAATAAATTCCAGCTGCATTCCATCAAACTCCGCACAAGTAATGGTGGTGGGTAAATTCCAGAATTGTAAACTCTATACCCTGATATAGCATTTCCACTGGAAGCTTCTGCCCCTGCCCTCTGAAAGGAACAAACAAAGCAAGCAAACAAGACAGCTACATCTATATGCACCTGCACAGAAATAATAGTGTGACCAGTGGAGAGTTACAGGGGAGGAAGGGGCCAGGGGTGCAAGGCAGTTTGGTGCCCTAGGCAAGATCAGATATTTAGCACCCCCCTTCCCACTTGAGAGCGCTGTATTTTTTCCCCAAGGCGTTTCTGGCGCCTCCTTTAGCCCTGCGCCCTAGGCAGCTGCCTAGTTGGCCTAATGGTAGCAGCGGCCCTGGGAGGGGCTGCACAGTATGCAATTGGCTGCATCCCATCAAGTTCTGTCCCCGGGTGCAGATTTCATAGATCATAGAGTTGGAAGGAGACTACAAGGCTATCGAGTCCAATCCCCTGCTCAATTCAGGAAACTAGAGGAGGGGTCTCCCATCCAAGTAATAACTAGGCCTGACCCTGCTTAGCTTTCCACGCTCAGACAAGCTGAGCCAGCGTAAGCCACAGGATGCCACATGCTGAGCACATGAATGAGTGCAGTCTGGACTGCCTGTTCCTCCTATTTGGAAGTGCCCTATGTATAAATGAGACTTTTAAAAAACGCACACATCATAACACTTAGCTGAGTTTTGTCCATCACCTCTTTATATTGAGAATTTAAAATGGTTCAGGAAAGTGCAAGAATCTTGCAGGGTCATTGGCAAAAAAAAAAAAAACATTAGAAGAGGAATAAAGTCTAACAGTTGCCGACAATATATAACAATATATGAACTTCTCCAGAAAGAATGTGTCTCTAAAATGTATCAAACCATCAATGCTTTTGCATGGGAAGTGTGGCTTAATGTCTTACTGCCAGTTCCATAGCTGTATGTGGGACCACAGTGCCTTTAGATCAGGGCTCTCCAACCTTGGGTCCCCAGATGTTGCTGGCCTACAGCTTCCAGCATACCCACGCAGCATGGCTAATGGCAAGGGATTCTGGGAGCTGTAGTCCAGCAACATCTGGGGGCCCAAGGTTGGAGAGCCTTACTTTAGATCAATAGCATTGTTTTGCTAGTAGATCAGTATCATCTGGCTCCATTACAAAGACAAGAACTGAACTGCTGCAAGCCCCCACAGCGCTTTAGGTGTATCATACACTAGACAGCCGATGAGTAACCCTGGAACTGTTAGAGCACTCTTTGGTTTCAATTGCCAGTGTGTTATTTAGTCATGAGACAAACATGTCTCTAGGCTTGGGCCTCCTTATTATGTCCTCTATTTTCACACTCTTATCATCTGACTTTCTTTTATGTACTAACGATGATCCTGAAGCTTTTTCTTTTCTTTTTTTTTTTTTGGCTTGTGTGCTTGCATGAATAGATCAGTTGCCACTTAAGGAAACAATGGGAATGTTTGTGTGCTAAATGAAACTTTTCAAAGATGTAGCAGATGGACAAAAGCTTGTCTAAATGCAATGCATAATGCCCCAAATCTCAATCTCACTTGTATTGTGCAGTCCTTGACATCTCCTTCCACTCCTTGCCTGTTTAATGTATGATGTACAATCCTGGATGTTAGGAGTGTCGCATGCTGATGACATCCAATTCTGTTAGTCTTTCTAAATTGAATGAGAAACACCCGCCTCAGACCTTAAGTAGGTGCTTGCTAGCCAAGGGTAAACCAAAGGTGGCAGTGGCTTCTCGCTTCCCTTTGTATATCAACTGCACCAGCTGAGAGTTTTCCTACATTTTGGACTACTTTTAAACATCCAAGTGGTGCCTCTGGCTAGTAGCGTACATTTTACCAACTCCTTCTTATTTGCAGATGGCATATTTTCGTAAAGTGTTGGAATATGGTCACAAACTCTGACTCCAAACCACTCCAGCCATCTGAGAGAATGGGCACACAAGGGAGAGGGCTTCTCCACTGTGGCACCCAGCTTCTGCAGAGAGGCATGCCTGGCTCCATCACTACCCACTTTCTGGTAGGGCAGTGTGCGACGACACGGTCCCTTACGCTTTAGGACCAGGCACATAAACCCTTCTCAGGCTAAGCATCAACACTCAAAAACCTGAGGGGAGGGTCAAATGAAACCTTTCCCCTACTAAGGAGGGAAAAGATTAATACTGGTTATGAAGGATCAAGCTTAAATTTATGATACTGTGGGTACAAAGGTGTGTGTGTGTGTGTGTGTGTGTGTAGATTGAAAAGTAATGCAGGTTAATAACACCAAGCTGACACGTAGGATTTGGGTAGCAAACAAAATAAAAATAAGTTTATTTTAATTCTCAAAATCTTAGTTCCAGAAAATAACTTTAAACCTGCCTACACCTGTATAACACTTTGTAATTAACCTAAGTCCCTGTAATTCTAAATACTTTCACTCCTCAGACAAGACATGAATAATCCAACTAACCTAACTCCCAACTCCCCAACTCCCAACTCCCTCCACACTCCAAACACTCTCCCATAACACACTCGACACCAACTCACACTAACCCTTAACTGACTCTGACATCACCCAAACACTCCTTATATACTCCTCCCCCCACTTTCTCTAAGACATCACAAACCACACCCACTCAGTTCAACATTCTATACTCACTAAATATACTAAAGCAGACATACACCAGGGAACTGAATTGGGGGGTTACGCCACACAGTGGCAACCGTTTAATTCCAGAGTGGTTTTAGTTTGATTCCTCCGACTTCTCTAACATTTTGACTGTTGCTATTTTCATAAGCTATGCCTTGTTTTAGGTGCAGTTTTGTTGTTTTTGTTTTTAAATTGTAAGCCACCTTAAGTACAGTTTTGTAGAATTATGATAATAACTAAGTACATGGAAATGACTGGGAGACTTCAGCTGGCGCAAGATACCCTGTCTCTGCATTAGAATTGGACAATGGGAATATATACAGCCAATTCTCTCACCATCAGCTCATACATCAGGTGTTGTGGGGTTTTTTAAGGCATATACTCAAAAAGCGTTAAGTGTGAATGCAAGAAATCCATGCTTACAAACATGTGTGACCTACAGGTTCACCAATCAGGTTTCTAGCTTTGGCTGTGGCTCTGAGTTGAGCTGAGTGGAAAACCAAGGTTGGAACCTAGGAAACTGCCTTATATCAGGTCGGGCTATTTGTCCGTCAAGTACAGCACTGTCTATGCTAACTGGCAGTGGCTCTCCAGGTTCTCAGGCAGAGGGCTCTCCCATCACCTGCTACCTGAGATCCATTGAAACTAGAGGTGCCTGGAATTGGAACCTGGGACAAGCAAAGCAGCTCCTACAGCTTCTTCCTCAAACATGCTGCCACTGCATAATGTTGATCTAATAATGGCTCTTTTAGTTTCCAGGCCTAGTTCAAAGTGTTGGTTTCGACCAGGTTTGGGCAAAATGTAACTTTCCTATTACATACCTTCACATCATCTGCTCAAAGTTCTCTCAACATGAGTTTTCTTAGATGATGATGATGATGATGATGATGATGATGATGATGATGGATTGAATATGCCCACACACTTTCACAGGGCCAAATTGGGTGAGATATTTGGCCGTGTGTCTGTGTGTGTCTGTGTGTGTTGGGGGGATAGGGAGAATTTTAAAACTGGGGGGGGGCTTACCATTAAAGATGAGGTGACTGAAGGCTTTTGGTTTTTTCCCCCATCGAAAAGCTTTGCCACCACCTGAAGTGGTGCCTGAGTGTTCCTAATTTCAAGCCCCAGTGTTCCTAATTTCAAATAGAATTCTGTTAAAAATTAGGAATGAATGCTTCACTTGAAACAACAACAACCTCTTTTGGGTGGGGGGCAAAAGCCCTCAGCCACTTCATCTTTAATGGTAAGCCCTCCCACCCCCAATAATACAATTCACCCACCCCTTCCCAAATTATTTGTTTCTCCCCCCCAAAAAAACCCAATTAAAAAGTCTCAGCTGTATATTTCAGCCCATCGCTTAAAAATCCCAAATATTAATGTGCTTGATATGACAAATGTCCAACCAGTATCATTTAACTATCTAGCAATATCAAATTCTACTCACCTAAGAATAATTAAGAGCAATTCGCATGACCAAGTCTGCCATGTGAAAAGTACATTTATCCCATTATAGCAGTAGTTGCATGAAATAGCAATTACAGATCTGTTACTGTATCATACTTCTACAGCAGGGGGCAAAGAAACTGACTTACAGGCCAATAAAGTAGACACTCTTGAAAAACAACACTGCAGCTAGATGTTTTGCAGTATGAGCCCTTGATGACAATTGGAGAAACAATTTAAAAACACTAGAGAATTTAAAAAAAAAATATGGAATAGAAGGAGGATGTCATAAACCGTATGCTACCTTAAAAAAAAAAACACCCACCAAAGTTCTCGGTGCAGTGAGCATCCTGAGTACAGAGCGTTTCAGATATGTCATTAGAAGGTGTGCTAGTGTGGTAACCATCTGCAAACTTGGCTCCAGTAGAGTTCAGCCCGACTCCCTCCCTGTTAGCTCAGCAATTTCCCAGTGGTCAGTCTGTCTTGCCATAATCACATGCTGGCGCCACAAGCATGTTTCTTAACTGTACACTGTACCTTGTAATGAATGCATACTAAAATATACCACCGCTCCAACTCTGGGACAGCCATGACCTCAGACTCAACAGCTCAACACCATGTTTGCTTATATAGCATACCTGATAAAAAGGATGCCAGCTGAAATGAATGAAGCATTCTCTTCCTCTTCCCCTGTCTCTGTCTTAATTTTATACTGCTTCATGGAGGATGAATTATATCAGTTGCGTTCCATTCTTTAAATGCCCTTTAAAATGTCAGCTGATGGGAAGTCAGGGTTTACAAAAGATAGATCCCAGAATGCCATTCTCCTGGTTCCTTTCCTTCATTCAGAATACTTGCCACTCTGAGATGGAAGAATCTGCAAGGCTCAAACTCATAGAGTTTCTTCAAGTTCCACCTCGAAGCTGAGTCTGCCTCTTTCCTGATTGTGAGATTTTTGCCCCCTATTTGAATGGGGAAAGTATTTGGCTGCACCCAAATGTGTACTTTCCCACATTGACACCTTCCCCCCAAAATGTACATTTTTAAAGTGCACATTTTTCTAAAGTATGTATTTTGCTGAATGAGCACTGCGATCTTGGGAATGTGTAAGTTTTGTCTGCAAAATGCTGATGATAGCTAGCCAGTCTCCTTTTGTGATTGTTGCTTTGAACTGCCAGGAACAAAAGTGGGATTAGCATCTTCCAATTTTTTAAGTCCACTCTATGTTTCTCTGGCATACTAGCATCTGGATCAGTTCTGAGTCCTGACCCAGATTTTATTTAGGTCTCTCTCTCCCTCTCTCTCCCTCTCTCTCTCTTTACACAAGCTGCATCTGGTCAGGCAGCCATGAAAGATTCTGGAGGACTCAGTTTACAGTAACTACTTGTTTGATACTAAAGTTGTTGTAATAAAACCCTTATTCTGCTTAGACTATCTCTGCATTTGCCAAAGCCCTGAATAATCTCATACGTGTGTGTGTGTCTGTGTGTTGCATTTTTGAATTCTTTTGAAACTTCCTGCCAATGGACTCTTATTAGAAATACCGTATATGTCCATTTCTCTACCCCAGCCTTCCGCAACCTGGTGCCCTCCAGATGTTTTGGACTTCAACTCCCATCAGCCCCAGCCAGCAAGGCCAATGGTCAGGAATGCTGGGAGTTGTCATCCAAAACATCTGGAGGGCACCAGGTTGGGGAAGGATACTCTGTGCACGCAGCCTTTCCATCTCAAAATCCCATACTGAACTTAGCTTGAAGTGAATAAGAGATATGAGTGTCAGCCCTGCACGTCGCTAAGCATAAATGAAACATGCCATTCCTTTTGCAATGACTCGGATATCACAATCTTAATTCAGATAATCTTTTTTTTTCCTCCTCTTTATTGCCAAATAAAGCAAGCCACAATCTGAGGCTCTCGTATGACCTAACAATGATTTACAGGCAAAACTAGAAGAACACATAAAAAGGTAGTCAATGGCATCCATGCCAGCCTAGGTAAGACACAGGTAGATTGCTGCAGCTGTTCTGCTATGTTATACAGGCATTGAACAAAAGCAAAAGTGAGACTCCGGTGGTTCTTTGCCTCTCCCTCTTTCCCCAACCTCATGACTGTAATAAGAGCCATAATTCACCAGGTAAGGCTCTTAAAAGCACCTTGCACTTGGGGAACATTAGCTACAGCAGCTGCTATCATAGTCCTGCTTGAACAGCAGCTATTTATCATCATTTTTTTAAGGAGTCAAGAATACTGCATACAGAGTATGTTTTACATAATAATTTTGTCTTGTTTTAATGGAATCCTTAAAGTTTAAGCATAACATTTACATAGTGCCGAGTTATTTCAGGAGTTATTTCGAGACCCTTTGATGAGCTACGGCATTCAGCTGACTTGCAGGGCGAGGCCCCCTGGCTGGGGAGTGACGTGTGGTGCTTTGCCCTGGAAATGGTGACTTCATTTGGAACTGTAAGCAATGGTCAACTGTTCAGACAAAATTAAAGTACCAAAACCTGTAGTTTTACTGTTTTCCTTGGTAGGAGCTGACTGTGGCTAATGATAACCTACTTCACTTCGTCTCCTGCAAGTCCCCCCCCCCCAGTACAGGTAGCACACGCTCAAGCGCCGTTAAGTGGCTTGTGATATTTAATGAGAATATGCAATCATTCAGATGTACAACATTCCTCTGGTGATCAAAGTCACCCAAGGACCCATTCACACATGCAAGCACATCCATTGATTTAGCTACTTTTGATTACTCCCCGCTTGATGAGTAACAGCTGCATGTGTGAACTGACTGAAAAGCATTAGCCCTATTCAGATGTTCATAGAATCATAGAATAGTAGAATTGGAAGGGGCCTATAAGGCCATCGAGTCAAACCCCCTGCTCAATGCAGGAGAACAGATGTGGGCAGCCCAGGCAGTCACCCATCCAAGCACTGACCCGGCTCATACCTGCTTAGCTTCAGCATGTGGCCTGCATTATGTGCTCTTGACGCCACTGTCTGTAAGTTCAATGCATGAGGGTGTAGGTGTGGGATTATGGCATCACACTCGCTGTCTCTGCTCCCAGCCTCCACCTGCACACAGGGTCTTCCCCATGCAATCAGGATCCCTGTTTTTTGATGGTCCCTTCCCAATCATGCAGGGATGGCTCTATCATCAGGCAGAGTCCAGTTAATGCCTCAGATGCTGGGGGCAGTAATAGCAGCCCTCCCCACTGTTTCTCCTGAGCAGGGATGGGCAAACTAGTGATGTTTTTTGAAATCGCTAGGATCCTCCAGACATCACCTCGCCGCTCGTCTCATGCCCAACTCCTGTTCGTGTTTGCAATCACTGCTCACTCTGTGCAAAAGGGAAAATCGAGCAGCGAGTGAATGTGAAATTTGTGCAGATTTCCTCCATAGAATAAAGTGGGGCTGATTCAGTCTACAGGGGAAATATTTATTTATCATTTTATTTTATTTTATTCCTATACTTCCCAATAGCCGAAGCTCTCTTAGGAACCAGGGAATTTGTACGAAATTGAACTGGGAAGGTTGTGCAAATTGAACGCGAACACATGTCCGGCAATTTGCAAACATTTCCGGTGGACACATGCTCACATTTGGGGCTTCAAACAGGGCACGCTAGCATGTTTTGTGAGCAAAACCAAAATTCTCATACATCCCTGTGAGAGCCCTCCAGCTGTTGCTCTCTGTTGGAGGGCAGAGCTATGTATAATACTACACAACCTGACCTGGCCCCCCTAAACTGGACGACTTCCTAAGGTATGGTGGAGGACACAGTGCTATTGGCAGTGTTGAAATAAGATTCAACTGCCTGTCCAGTTGGCTTCTGAACATGGAATAGATGGGGGTGCCATCTTCCCCTTCTCTCAGGCAGCAAATTTTTGGGCTGGCCCTGAGGGAGATCCTCATGCATGTATAACTGTACATATGTAGTCTCTATGCCAACATTAAGCTGAACACCTGAGATCTGGGAGGCACATGCAATCCTACATACCCCTCTCCATGCCTTCAGTGTAATGTCTGACGTGAGCTAGTGCATGTTTGAGGTGCTGTGAGGGGATACAATAGTCTCAAGTTAGATTTTGATGACCTGTTTTGTTCACACACTTGATATTTCTGTCATTGACTTGTGAGCATGCATATATCAATCCATCCTCGGTGTTATGCATCCATTGTGTATGGTTGAAGTATAGCTTTGAAACTTGGTCAAGGAACCCATGTTATCCATTGTGGAGTGGAACACATACGGAACCACATTTTTGTACCTGTATACCCTATTTTGTCTGCATATCCTCATAACGCTTAGAGAGCAACTGAAAATCAGTTTCTAAGTTAGGGGTAAACTGACACAAAAGTTGGCCCTTTGATTATGGGAACAGGTAGTTAAATAAAACTATGCATTTTCACATAGGAATTTGGGAAGACTCCGTGAATGTGTTCTGCTCCCACCCAGCCTGACTGATCATCATTTTTAATTTTGAGAGGGAATTAATTCCCCCAGGTCAGATTAGCTAGTGATTCAAGGGAGGTGGTTACATCCGCTGTTGCATGTGGTTTAGTTCACCTGCTTGAGGCATTTGCAGCCCTTTGCTCTGCAGGCACTTTTTCTACTGTGTATCTGCTCTAAGCTTTGTGCACTGTGTCCAGGATTTAAAAGGCTGGTGTGTTCAGGCTGGTGAGTGGATGGTCCAGCCTTTGGCATAGGATTAGGACTTCCAGCTCTATGACTGTATATGTTAATATAGAAATGTGCATGCACATCTTTATTTGAAATGGACAGATGACTGAATCAGTCAATCCAAGCAAGACAGCAGAGTTGGTTTAGAGCAAAAGCGGAAGTATTCTTTTTGAACCACATGACATTTTCCAAGAAATACTCCTGCAAAGAAGCAGCAAATTGCTTTAAAAGCAATAACAGAGTGCAAAAAGAAAAGAAAAAGCAACAAAAAAAAAGCGCCCAAAGTGGAAATATATTACATACAGAGATACAATTTTCATCTATACATGTATTTGTTCACAAATATGATTTCCAAGTACAGAAATGTATGAGAAGATTATAATCAGAAAATGATAAAAACAGAATCCATCCAAACTATTTACAGGATCTAATCTTTAAAATATCTAAGTACAATTCACACAATTTGTATAATCATAATGTTAAATCACTGATCAACAGGAGGCTGATCAACTCAGCTGTTTTTGGTATTTGAACTTATTGCACCCAGACTAGAGGTGCTTCTAGACAGAGGGCTCCTAGTGCTACCAATTGGAAGGCATTGTGCAGCAATTCTGTCCTTTTTTCTTAATGAATTTTCTGTGGTGAGGAAAAAAGATGGAAGAAGCTGCGGGAAAACATGGGAAGGCTATGACTGGAAGACAGCGTCGTCTGGACTCCCTGTAAAATTCTGTGAATGAGGTAGTAGTATGAGGGTGTCATAAAAGCCTTGGGTTGGATCCAGATTTACTCATACTTAGAGTAGACCCATTGAAATTAAAGGGACTTAAATTAGCAATGACTAATTGAAATCCACTTATTACAGTGGGTCTACTTGAAGTATGAGTAAATCTGGATCCAACGTCTTATCTGGATTGACTCAGGGATAATGAGACAACTGGGTTAACTAGGGTCACAACTTTATTTAACTTTAACATAACAGGATCTGCAATCATCATGATTGTGAAAAGGACCAAAGCCGGTCCTTTGCACGGGTTCGTTCGGGCTCCAAGGGGTTAACTGGAGCTGAGTTAGCCCTCTATACGCGGCTCACGGCACTTAGGCAGAAACCGCGACCAATTTTAATGCTGGGACAGTGAAAGAAGCAGTTTTATGAATGGAGGCTACTACACTGTTTATAGGTAAACAGAGTTTAATTGAGCATATCAAAACATACACAGGAACAGTACGCACGCACGCGCCTTCAGTTTACAGCAGCTTAGAGCGAGTAATAGCAGCAGTACATACAAGGGTTACCTGGAATGACCCGGTTCCTCGAAAGCTGCGTATGCCAGCGACCAGGCGATTTCAGCTAGTTTCACTGGGAGCATCCTGGGGCTGGATCCTGAGGTCGGACTGAAGCCCTGGACCTCCGTGCAGCTTGCTGCCCACGACCAACAACTTTTCCCGCCACAGGCCCCCTTCCTTATACCCTCTTCTTGGCCCCCTCCCCTCATGATTGGCTGAAGCGAGTCAGGAATAACCTGTTTCTCTGGGTGCTTAGGGGTGCTCAAGAGTACTTGCCACCCTTTGAGACTACCAGGCACCTTGGCGCCCCTCTTGTTGTTTGGGGATGCTTCACAGCTCATTTGGCTGCCAGGGAAGGGGAAGTTGCCAGGGGGTATGCAGATGTGTCCCATTGTGAGCCTCCTTGCAGGAAATGTGCGGTAAACAAGGTGAAAGGTGGATACCTGAGCTGCTGCTGCAAGTGGGGTGTGCGTGTACCTGACCTGGCTTTCTCTTCACAATGGCACAGTGTGTGGGATACTACTAACACAGGAACTGCCAAGCAGCTATCCCTCCCTTGAATCAGGGTGAGCCAAACCCGACCATTAGTTGGAGGTTGTGTGAGAATTACCCCGTCCCTGCTGGCCACATATCTTTAGGTGTTGAGGGAGTTCTTCCTGAGATGCTCCTCCCCAAGCCCCACAACTCTACAGAGGTGAGACAGGTTGTCCCCAAAGGGGTTCTGTACCCTGAGTTAGGGATGTATGGATTTTGTTAAATCTGTTCCATTTGGGTTTCATGGATTGACACTACAGGTGTCTTCTATTCCTCCATCTGCTCATTGATGGAATCAGATTATTATTATTTTTTTTAGGGATGCATGAGAATTTAGTTCCACTTGCACAAGTGTGCATTAGTGCTAATGTGGACTTGTGCCAATGCACATTAGCACAAGAGCAAATTTGCACAAATCCCTCCTGAAAATGGGGTGGGGGTGGGGAAATGGTCGACAAGACTGTGTGGAATCCATGCCACTCGGAAAAAGCCAATTTGCTGCAGAATCCGCAGGTCAGATTCATAGAAATCCGAACTCATTTGAATCCACTGCAGATTTATCTGGCATCCCTACCCTGAGTAGCAAAGCAAGTCCTGGGAATCCGCCATCACCTTAAAGGTGCCTCACTGATGTTCTTGCCTGTCTGTGTTACTTCACTTTTCAGTTTTCACACACAGCCCTGACACAAAATGGGGGGGGGGCACCTCTGCTTAGTCCCCCTCTTGCCCCACCTGCCAGGATATAGTGCCAGAAGCCTTGTTGCAGATCCCAAACACTGACTTGCTATTCTCCCCAAGGTAAATTCCATTGGCCTTGTATTATTAGCCCAAGAAATCATGATGTTATTTCCCCCACATCTCATTCTAAAGAATTGGGTTGGGGGAAGTACATTGGAAATAGAAGAAAATAGCCACAGATGTTCTTGTTATACACAGCTGGTGAGATGAACAACCAGAATGTGTATAGGAAATACAGAAATCGTGAATCTCAGATATGGATCTAACCATCCATACAGTACACAGAGACATCTCTGTGGCCATTCTCAGACACTATCCTATGTGTGTGATGTTTTCTGAATTTAAGTATGGAAAAGTAAAACTAGATGCAGCCCAAATAGAAGCCTTTTCCATAAATGCTGTCCCACACTAAGAGTGTTATTCTTTGTCGAAATCTTCAATAGCCTACTGCAGCTTTCCCCAACTTGGTACCCTCCTGATGTCTGGGGCTACAGGTACCAGAATTATTGACCATTGCTCATGCTAGCTGGGGCTGATAGAAGTTGAAGTCCAAAACATCTGGAGGGCACCAGGTTGGGGAAGGCTGGTCTACTGCAGTTAGAGCAAACTAGATCAAAACATTATGTAAGGTTATGAGGAAGCTAATCAAGACAACTCAGCGTTAGGCTGATGCTTCATATTCAAGCGGAGTGATTCTTTGGGGACTAAAATTTGCATAGATTGATGAACAGTGCCCCAAACTGTGGCTTCCTCTCTCCTTTGGCTCATTCCAAATTCTCAAACAGCCCAGATTGATCTGCCTTTCATTTTCTATTGGCAGGAGGCATGATGATGTAAGCAGCAGGAGCAAATCTGTCATTTAAAAAGTGACCAACAAACGAAAAAGCACATATGGGTGGGTGGGAGGAAACAGGCGGGGAGCTTCCAATTACTTAAAATATTCAGTGTGCTGGGTAATAATCTCCCTTCCCTAGTGCAGCCAGTTCTTTTTAAATTGCCAGTTTGATTCCCTGGTTGCCACCACACTGCTGTGTTGAGTACCCACAATGCCCTGACTCAAAACCCACAGTTGGGTGTGGTTCCTCCCAGCACTGGCCACAGAACAGGGAAGCTATTTATTTCGGGCGCATCTCTCTGCTCTGTGACTCATGTTTCAACTGGGAAACTGGCCACAGCCTTCCAGAAGCTCTGAGCTACAAGCTCTGCTGGCATTTTACCCAGTTCTCCCCCAGTGCGCCTCCCCCCTTCTCTCAAACCCATGCATGCTGCCTTTCCATTCTTAAACCCCCTGTTTAATAATAGCCATTGTTGCACGTTAACCTTGAAAGTCTGGGAGAAAGGACAACGAAGGGTGTTGCTGTGTGCTATAATGAGCATTTGGTGCTATAGCAGGTGGGAAAGGCTTTTGGGATCTGGGCAGATTAGGAGGAGAGAGGGCTCTAGCAGATGTTGAAGCAGGATGATGTATTGCTGTTCACTCTGGGATTCAGACAATACTAGCACAAAAGTAGAACAAGGAAAAGGGGGGGAATTGATCCCTCTGATACAAAGTGGGCTAGAAATCAGACATATTTGGTGGAGAAAGCATTTTGGGGTGGGTGGAGATACAGAGAAGAGAAGGTCCACCTTCTACCTTTTTCTGCATGTGCAAGATTTCTCTTTTTAAATCTGTGCTTTGATTTCTATTGTAGTCTCATTACAATATTGTTCAGTTCCCTTTGGAGGGATATTGTGGGAAAAGTGGGAATTCTTTTTTTCCTCCCTGCTCCCCTTGCCTCCCCTGCAATATATAGAGAACAGGCAACCTGGGTGAGTTACAAAGATGAGTACAAAAATCTTGACCTACATTCCAAAGGTTAATGGCACTCAGAAATCCAAATTGATTCATACAGATCTCATTGCAACTAAAATAATTAACACACAATCCTATGCAAGTTTAGACAGAAAAGGGGCCTACAACTCCCAGCATGCCCCAGCCAGCTATGTTGCTGGGAGTTGTAGGCCTTTTTTCTGTCTAAACTTGCATAGGATTGTGCCCATATTGGTTTAATTCTTAGTTTATTTGATCCATGACAGCCTGCTAACCCCAGAGAGCAAATCATGCACTATTGCCTCTTAGTTGTGGATATCAATGGGTTATTTGTATGATTATTTTTTTTAAAAAATGAGCAAAAATACTTTTCAAGGGAAGCTTTTCAAGTGAAGCTTTTATTTCAGTAGCCTTCGACAAATGCAGGTAGCTATCAATAGGTTCTCTAGACACTGTGATCAGCTAAAGCGATTCAGGCTAATCTCTGACCTTTTTCTTTCAATTGACAATACAGGCTAGACGGAGACACAAGACTTATATTTGAAAGCCAGGCTCAGGATGATGCAAAATGTCTCAAGTTACTTACAAGGTGAATTTGGCTGTTCCACAGAACTGGCACTGGAATACAAAAGAGGCTAGTTCTGAGTTTGTCTGTTATCAGGATCACTTGACTGCTGAAAGCAAAAGATAGGATTTCTAGACTTGATTCCCATCCATCCACTGTTTATCAGGTTTAGCCCGAGTTAACTCAGTTTTTCAACCATAATCAACGCACCTCCTCCCCTTTGGACAGGGATACCTTTTCTCCCTCTCTCATAATACTAGAGCCCAATGGGATCATCCCATGAAGCTGATTGGTGGGAGATTCAGGACAGATAAAAATACTTCTTCACACAGCGCATAATTAAACTATGGAGTTCACTTCCACAAGATGTAGTGATGGCCACCAATTTGGGTGGCTTTAAAAGGGGACTGGACAAATTCATGGTGGATAAGGCTACCAATGACTATTTGTCCTGATGGCTGTATGCTACCTCCATAAGCTGTATGCTTATGTACACCAGGATCTTGGGATCTTGGGCAGGATTCATGTTGCACTCATGTCCTGCTTGTGAGTTTCCTGTGGGCAGCTGGTTGGCCACTGTGTGCTGGGCTAGACAGAATGCTGGGATAGACAGAACCTTGGTCTGATCCAGCATGGCTTTTCTTATGTTCATATGTTTTTTGGCTGCAGGAACAGAAGCAGCAAGCTACACCTACAGTAAACTTACACAAACACACACAAGCTTCTTGCTGCTGGATTGAACACCAGGATTCAGAAGGAGATATTAGAATGCAAGAAGAGTCTTGCTGAATGAGACTAAGGGTCCATCTAGTCCACCATTTTGTTTCCAACAGTGGCTAGCCAGATGTCTGTGGGAAACCCAGAACAGGCATGATGGCAACAGCCCTCTCCCATTCCTCCCCCCCCCCACAGCTTTAGATATGCAGAAGCATACTGGCTACAAACATGGTTCCATTTAGCTATCAAAAGCTAATAGCTTAGCTAATTTAGGGATGGAGAGAAATGCACTTGGTCTGTTTTGTTATACAAACTTACCCCATTTGCACCCCTCAAACCTTATGTGAATTGGAATACATGTGCGCCAAAATTTGCTCTTTTGGTAATTTTGTGATGCAGTTTGCAACTCAGGAAAGTGCACAAAATGCATATATTAAGGGAACATGAGCACAAAAACATGCATTAAGGGAAATTATGGGGGAAATGCATTATATTGGGTGGAAATCACTTGGGAAAAGTTTGCAAACTAGGAAAAGTGCATACAGAAATGTGTATATTGGGAGAAATGCAGATGAAAATACATACAAATTTTTCATGCACTTTTTGTTGTTGCTGCTGAATTTGCAAACTGATGCAGAAACAGATCAAAACGAACTTACAGTGGTGAAAATGAGAAGCTGAGTAAAACTGAAATTGACGAATTCTCCCATCTCTACCTATTGTTAGATCTGTTCTTGAGGAATCTGTCTGAACTCCATTTATTTATTTATTATATTTATACCCTGCCTTTTTTCCTGCAAGGAACCCAAGGCGGCTTACATAATCCTCATCCTCCTCTCCATTTTATCCTCAAAGCCCTATAAACCAGTAGCCATTGCCACAACATGTGGCAGTGAATCTTATAAATAAATTATGTGAAATGTGTAGCTAGAACTTATTGGTAGAATCATAAGAGCATCATTGAGTTGGAGGGGGGGTCCCTGCTCAATGCAGGAATCATAAGAGCATCATTGAGTTGGGGGGGTCCCTGCTCAATGCAGGAATCATAAGAGCATCATTGAGTGGGGGGGGGGTCCCTGCTCAATGCAGGAATCATAAGAGCATCATTGAGTTGGGGGGGGGGGTCCCTGCTCAATGCAGGAATCATAAGAGCATCATTGAGTTGGGGGGGGTCCCTGCTCAATGCAGGAATCATAAGAGCATCATTGAGTTGGGGGGGGTGTCCCTGCTCAATGCAGGAAATCCAGAGCTTGAGCTTCAGCAACAGATTTGGTCCACTGGTCCAGCCTCCCCTTGAAGACCTCCAGTGACAGAGAGCCCACCATGCCTCTAGGTAATTGGTTCCATTATTGAATTGTCCATTCAAGACTAGTGTTTTGTCAAAATGTACTCTCCTGTAACTCAAGCCCATTTGATTTGATCCTGCCCTCTGGGGAAGTGGAGAACAAGTTTTTGCCTTCTTCTAGTGACAGCCCTCCAGGCACTTGAAGAGTGCTATCAAGTATTGTCTTCTCCAGGCTAAAGATACTCCACTCTTTCAACTTCTTCTCATAGGACTTGTTTTCCATGCCTCTGACCATCTTCATTGCCCCCCTCTGAACCCATTCCAATTTGTCTACATCCTTCTTAAAAAGTGGTGCCCAGAACTGGACACACTGGTCCAGATGAGGTCTGACTAATGCAGAATAAAGAGGAAAAGGTAGGTTACAGGGAATAGTGGTACTTCTGCTGCTTATGTGCAATGCAAAAACAAAAAAAACAAAAACCACATTGCTCTATTTTTCTGGTGTAAGAGATGGCTCAGAAATCTGTGACCTGTTTCATGTCATGTCATGGTAAGGCTACAAGTCTTAAATATCCCAAAATGGCTTTACTGTTTGCTGGTTTGCTTGGGAACACAGTACGGTTATATTCATAAAGCTCAGCATTTGATAACCCTTGCTTCTATGGGGTGGGGCGGGGGAGGGACAGAGTGTTAACTCCTTCCCTCCTTTCCCTCAATTTTCTTTTCTTCCTTCTTTCCATTTCTCTTTCTTTCGCTTCCTTCCTTTCAGAAATCTAACAGGTAGGACAAAGCTTGCTTCTCCCAAAATGCACTTTTCCTGGTGCCGCTACTTGCTTCAGATACTTGAGACATAGAATGGTATCCTGCACATGCTTACCAATTCAAATTCTAACATCTCAATCTTCACAGCAGATATTGCATTACAATATATATTGCCTTTTCCTCCTGTATTTGAAAATGAGTCTGAGGACTGAGCTGTGTTCAAACTTGAAATGTACAATTGTGACCTCAGTGGGTGTACCAATTTTCATTCCAACATCTCAGTGTGCGAGAGTTATGTATTTATTTATTTATTTATTATATTTATACCCCGCCTTTTTTCCTGCAAGGAACCCAAGGTGGCTTACATTATCTTCATCCTCCTCTCCATTTTATCCTCACAACAACCCTGTGAGGTAGGTTAGGCTGAGAGTCAGTGACTGGCCCAAAGTCACCCAAAGTCACATTACAAACAAAAGAGCCAGTGTGGTGTAGTGGTGAGAGTGTTGGACTGGGACTCTGGAGATCCGGGTTCTATTCCCCACTCGGCCATGAAACTCACTGGGTGACTTTGGGCCAGTCACTGACTCTCAGCCTAACCTACCTCACAGAGTTGTTGTGAGGATAAAATGGAGAGGAGGAGGAGGATAATGTAAGCCACCTTGGGTTCCTTGCAGGAAAAAAGGTGGGGTATAAATATAATAAATAAATAAATACTGGATGGGCAAGTTAAACCAAAGTCCTCACTTTGCTTGGCCAATTAGGCTTTTAGAATCGTCACAACAACCAAAGCTTGCCTTTGCACTAATCTAGCCAACAACAAGGGAGTGTGGCCAGCTACTGCACATGAACTGAGTATTAGCCTACATTACAAACAGGAGCATTGGACCTGTGAGGAGGATTATGGAGCAAAGATCAAAGTCCAAGGCTGTAATCCTAAAGATGCCCAAAAGATGGCCAAGTTGTCATAGGAAGTGGCATAAGTGTCACTCCACTGGAGGAGAGGAAGTCCTCTGGCAGGACCACCCCTGGAGGACCCCGAGACACTGGCAGTAGGGGCCAATATGGGACACATTGGGGAGGTGTCAGGATTGGCCTTTGATCTGCAGGATCCAAAGCCCCCACTTACTCTGACACACGCAGCCCAAAGGACCTTCAACTATGCCAGCCCTGGAGCTGTCATAGTTAATTCCCTCCTATTGGCGTCAATGGGAGAGGTAATGGGAGAGGGGAGAAAAAAGGAAGAATAAACCACCCACCCACCCGCCCACCCACCACCTCCCATCCTTGCAGCAGCAAACTGGCAGGTTGTGGATGTGGGGGCTGCTTCGTCATGGAATTCCACCCCCACATGCAATAGGTTTGCTCTGTTAGTGGCTGTGCAAGTAGTGAAGCTGATGATAGGCCTGCAGTCATGGGCAAATCCAAAATAAAAGAATTCTCACAATTTCCAAGTCTGAGGTGATATATTTGGTATGGATAATACTAAGTATTGCACAATAATATATGTACTCCTTTTTTAAAAAAAGAAAAAAAATCCAGAATGAAAGGGAAACACATTTCAAGAGTGAAATGCTGACAGAGAATAACAACAGAGGCCAGATGGCATAAAATGGCATCTTTCTTTAGGGATTATGTGGCATAAGGAGCTGTGTACGAAAGCATGTTCTGAGTCCTAAAAAGCCACAGCCACATATCGGGCATGCTCTGTGTCCTTAGATGGCCACATTAAGCAAGTTAATGTACTCTGCCCTTAAAACCTGTACAAATCATCCCTCTGCTTTAATCTTTCTGCCCTCAGTTATCCTCTGCACTTCATCAAGCTGCCTCTGCTGTGCCCTGTTCCTGCATCTCACACTTTGCGGATGAGGGGGGAAAAAACCTTCAAGGAGGTTCGTCTGAACTTCGCAAGGCAAATCAACCAACACACAACTGCTGTCGAACTGAAGAAGGAACTCCCAACAAACAACTGTCGGCTTCTTCACTGTTGCTGATCACATGCATCTTCTAAAAATGTGCAGTGGGCTTGCTTGCAAATATGAAATGAAAGAGGGGACTTTTTGAAGTGAAAACCAACCATAAGTGGTGCTTTAGTAGGCATCTCCAAGCAACTGAATTGGTTGATAAAACATCAATTGTAAATACTCATTAATGTCATGTCACACGACCTGTATGAAACCCTGCAGTTGTCAACTCTGAAGTGTTCTTACACTAAATGCTAAGAGGACACTCCTTTCCTCCTCTTTTTTTGAGCAAGAAGGAAACTCTTGAAATGACGTGGAAAACCAGCATCCGTTGCATGATAATCATGAAAGTTTCTCCAGAGATCTAAAATGTACTCCCTTTGTGGAGATTTACATAAATCTTCTTACCAGCAAAGAAGATTTCACCCCTCAGGCCATCAGCTTCTAACCACAGCCTTTCTCCTCATTCTTCAGTGTAAGATTTAGACAAGTGAAAAAGAAATAAATGAATCAGCTTGCTCCAGTTACACAAGAAAATGATGCTTCTTTAGTTCAAGTTTCAAGCAGATGTTTTGTACTGTTGAAAAACTCTGTCACATAACCCTGTTCTTCACATCTAGCATTTTCCTGCTAGATATGGAAGGGATATAAGCCCTATTCAGGCATTACTAATAAGTGTTAAACTCACTGACTGGGTTCAGACAACATGATAACCCACACTCAAGGAAGTCAAGTGCTGGGAACCCGGAACTTCCTTTCCCCAGCTCGTCTTGCGAGGACATGAGCCGAGCCGGGGAAAGGTAAGTCATGAGGAGCTCGGGGGGTCGAGCGGGGCGAGTTCACCCCATTTCCACCCCCCGATCGAGATCTGCGCACATCATTAGTTTTGTTACCAGTGTATAAGCCCTAAACCACTTGGGACCAGGATACTTGAGAGAGCGCCTTCTCCCTTACCAACCTGCCCATTCACTAAGGTCATCAGATGAGTCACTCCTGGTGGTTCTGCATGGACCTATGACCTGGTTGTAATCTACCCAGAGTAGAGCCTTCAGTGTGGTAGCTGTGGAACTCCCTGCCTCTGGATGTCAGGCAGGTACCAACATTGTGTTGTTTCCAGTACCTACTGAAGACATTTTTATTTCAACAAGCCTTTCCTGATTGACCTGGTTTTTATTGGTATTCTGTTTTGTTTGTTTTAATATTTTGTTTTATTCCTTTTATCTGTTATTGTTGAACACTGGTATCTGTTTAGATGTGGAGCAGTATATAAATGTTGTAAATAAATAATAATAATTTGCACTCACGCTAAGTGCATTAGCGCTAATTCACACTTGCACAAAATTTCTAAAAATAATCCAATTCCATCAATGAGCGGAAAATGGAATGAAGACTCCTGACAATCCATGGAACACAGATGGAACTGATTTAACAAAATCTGTACATCTTTATTCCACAATAATTGGAATCCTAAGTGATAGTGGTTCTTCTGAATCATTTAAAAGCCTCCGCAAGCACAGCTGCAAGCGTGAAGGTCTCCCGACTGCAGCAGTCCATGTTGTCTGTGCAGATGCCTGTGGGCAGAGCTATGTGATGCATGTGACATGAAGGTGAAGGCAGGCAACATGGCCCTGCTCACATGCTGAGTTTAACAGGTTTAGTAACAGTTTGAGGGCAATAGAGGTAGAGCTATCCTAAAAGCAGAGTGATGTAGAGTTAGAGTTGGTCTTAATAGGGTTGTGCACAGAGCTCGATAGGGGGGTGGCAGCTCGGCAAACTCACCGGGCTCGACCCACCCGAGCTCTGCTCGGCTGACCTTTCCCTGGCTCGGCTCATGTCCTTGCGAGCCAAGCCGGGGAAAGGAACTTCCAGTTTCCAGCGCTATGGTTTTTTTTACGTATAAACAGCATAAACTACGTTCAAATGGCCACAATTTGCATAATCGGCGCTACATTTTTTACGTTAAAGACAGCATAAAATACGTTAGAACAACCGCGATTCGCATAGTTTGCATCCACCATGCAAATCGCGGTTGTTCTAACGTATAAAAAAATATAGTGCTGCTTACGCCAATCGAGGCCATTTTAACGTAGTTTACGCTGTTTTTTACGTTAAAAATGTAGCGCCGCCAGGGACCCGGAGGTCTGGCGAGCGCCTCAGCTGACACTCACCAGAGGCTCAGCTCACGCGGTGGGGGCGCTCATTGAGCGCCCCGTGAGTCAAGCACTGGGCTCGGCGCCCATCCCCATGTTAGAATATAACTCCCATAATCCCTGACCACTGGTCATGCTGGCTGGGGTGATGGGAGTTGTAGCACAACAACATCTGGGGACCCAAGATTGAGGAAGGGTGTACTAAGCAGAGAACAGGACCTCCAAGTAATATTGTCTCATTACATTTGTATCCTGACCTTTCTTCAAGGGCTCAGAGCAGTGTTTTTGCCTCACATCAGCTCCCTAAGAGGCCTAGGCCCAGAGAGAGAGAGAGAGAGAGAGAGAGAGAGAGAGAGAGAGCAGACAGCCAGGCCTTGCTGTTGTCAGTTGTGCATATTTTGCTCACTGTCACACTGCATCATCATGGGATTGATCATTTTAAGGCTGAGTAAACAGTCAGGTATTGTTGCATCTGTGTATTTTGTTTTTGATGATGAAGATGATTTGCTCCACCACCACCTCAATTTTTTTAAAAAATCATAATACCACAGATGGTTGGCACAAAATGCCCATTCATGTATGCTTGGCTCATAAATGGATTGATGGAAAGCATTGCAGGTTTTCAGAATGATTGTCAGAATGTTCAGATCAGATCTGATTTCAGAAGTATCAGAACCACAATATTTGAGCAGGCTTCCATTTTTTTCTTGCCTAAATTTCAGTAGCATGTCTGAAAGGGAATGGCTAAGGCAATATTCTCATGGTTGCTTCTGATTCTTCTTTTGTGATGCCTTCAAGGTGAAGTGGAAATGTAGAAATCAGTAGCAGGGGGAAAAAGCTAGTATATCGTGCACCTTTTAGAATCCACCCTGAGATTCTCTCTGTCCTGAGGGATTGCCAAAGGTGAAGCAGGGATGTTGTGTGGCTTGTAGGATTCAGATACACTGAATTAGTGGAACCTCTAAAATATCAATTAATTTAAAACAGCAGCAGCAGCAGCAGCAACAATAACAACAACGCACTCAAATCCCCAAATACCCTTTGATAGAACCATATCCGGAACACTGAATACGAGTCTTATTTTCCATTGATTTTTAAGAACTATTTTAGTTTTCATTTCAGGGAAAATATATATTTAAGCTGGACAAACTATAACAGCATAGGTGATATTTCCCTCCAAACATCACATGTCAAATGTATATGAGCAGCAGCACAACACATATACTAACTTTGAAAGAAAATTACCCATCATGCTATGTGGATGGCAAAACAGCTGTAGTTAAATTCCACAGGGACGCTGTTACCATGGGGAAATGATGTTAGTTCAAGTTAATGGAAGCCATATTATAGCAGTAAATTATTTTACTGCTAGTCTAAGAAGGCCACGGTCAAACAATTGCTTTTCAAATCTACTGAGACCACATTAATAAAGCCATTATCCGAGTACAACAATTTCAGATATGCTCTATAGGGATTCAAGTTTAATGATTTCAGCATATACGGAAGACCCCCTTGCAATGCTGTTCTGAACATCATACTAAAAGGAAAGTTATGGGTAACCTACTAGGATCCCATGGTTAATACTCTCCTATTGATCATTTCTCTGGCTCTCTCCAGATTTTAGTAGAAGGAGGAAAAATCAGAGAGCCTTTAAAAGGTAGCCACATCCGGTGTATGTGTTCTCTGAGCTGTCTAGAATTTCCTCCCTCCACAATGTTTTCTTGTGGATGTCTTTATTTGGGATCAACAACACACATCCAGCACTGATTTATTCACCACATTCTGAGTGCCAATCAGAAGCTGACATGAGCTGAAAGAACACCAATCCCTCTAGCAAAATTAGGCACTCTTGTCTTGACCCACTGGGTCTTTCATCCAAGGATGGATCAGTGATCGCATGAACAATGGAAAAGTCATTGATTGTGTCTGATAAGCTGTGCCTGCAATTATCTTGTCCAGGAGATAACTCAAGATAGGCAAAAATAAGGGGAGTGCCTGAATCACCCAGAATTTACTTCTTCAAGTAGACAAGGGGCATTGAAACCCTGAGACAGCAATGTTTGAATCTTGTTTTTTTAAGAAGATTCTCCCCCCCTCCATCCTCCCCTAAGTATCCAAGGCATTTCCCCCCTTAATCTTCACATCAATCTTGTGATGTAGGCAAGTTGAGAGACAGCATGACTTCCCAAGACCTGTCAGGGAAAATCAGAACTGAGCGGAGATTTAACCCTCCTAATTAGAGGAGTATATCCAATACTGTCCAGCTGTCCAGCCTACCCACCCAGGCCAGGCAATCACTCACTTTCTCATGTGCTCATAGAATCATAGAATCACTCGCTCCTGCCTTGTGCCCCAGCCGCAGGGCTCTCGTGAGTGGTCGGTTGAACTATCGTGAGAGGTCAGCTGACCTCTTGCAGGAGCCCCACGGCTGGAACACAAGGCAGGAGCGAGCGAGTGGGTGCCGGCCGGCCGGCCAGCTGGCCAAGCAGGTAGGGTCACCGCCACCTGTAGTAAGAAGCAGCGCAGTGGCGGTGGTGGCTGATGGTGTACCTAGCAGGTTGCTCTAGAGAGCCCTGCCAGTTGCTCTCTTGCTGTGGAAAATGTCACAGTGGGAGAGCGGCTGGCGGGGCTCCCCAGAACACTTGCTGGAGGCAGCGGTGGGCCCTCCTGGCAGGGGCATAGTGGGGAGGGCAGCACAATTTGCCCCTCTTCCCAGCCTGCTGCCTGATGCAGGTGCCTCAGCCCATGTAATGGTAGGGCCAGTTCTGATGAGTGAATCTGACAAGCTTGATTTTGCTTGGGTTCTCATTTTGATCATTTTTAAGGTCATTCCCTCTCATTTCCACATTGTACTGCATTCCGGTTCATGTTTAGGTTTGGGAAGTGCTAATTGGGTAAGTTCACATTAAAATCTCTAGAAAGGTTTTCTATGCTTGTTGGATAAGGTCATGGGTGAACTGGCAGTGAAATCATGTGCTAGCAGATAGTAATTGTGTAATCACAGGGGACTTGTGCTTTCCTTTCTGCTGTCTTGGCCCATGAGATTTTGTTCACCCTCCATCTCTGATGTGATTATTCTGTGGGGTCAGCACTAATGCCAGAGTGTTTCCCGTGTGAAAACCTGATGGGCTGCAAAATATCACATGACATTATTTACGTGAAAAACAAACTCTTATTTTGTTCCTTATGGGAAGATACAGTGTTATTATACACATTTGGAAAGGCATCCATTTTTGTAATCCATAGGTGATTGCTAGCTGTAAAGACCAGGAAAGTAGCACTATGGGAATTCTAGTGTAAAAACGGGAACAACCATTTTCAACACAAAAATACAGTTTTGGAAAGGGAGCACTGGACATGCAACCCAAAATTTTGCCTCTTTGAAAGTGGGATTGCTTGTCAAGTGACTGGCAGCTGCAATGGTGCTGGCGGACCAAGCAGCAGCAGTGGTGGCAGCTGATGGCAATAATGCCAGGCCGGGGCCTGATGGTGGTGGTGCCCAGATAGGGGCTGGGCTTAGGCCAGCACAAGATGGACCATTAATGTCACTATGCCAACGGCTCACTCAAGCTTGGCACCAACCCTGATTTGCCTCCAACCACCAAGATCTAGTGTGTTACCTCACCCGGAAGACTGCCAGTATATTGATTGCACTGGAGATGAAGTATTGGCATAGGCATTATTTTGTGGAAGTCCCCTCTCAGTCGGAGGTGGAACTGCCCTTTTCATTTAAAGCAGGAGTGCAGAACCTCAGGCCTGGGAGCCAAATCTGGCACACCTGGGGTTCCAAACATCCCCTTCCCTTGCCCCTACCCCCGTTGTTTATTTATTTACAACTTTTATATACCACTCCACATCTAAACAGATTCCAGAGTGGTGAACAATAAAATATAACATAATAAAAAACCATATTATAAGATTTTGGAAACAGAATACCAATAAAAACCATGACTGGTCAATCAAGGAAGGCTTCTTGAAATAAAGATATCTTCAGCCGGCACCGAAAACAACACAGTGTTTGTGCCTGCCTGATCTCCATAGGCAGGGAGTTCCACAGAAAGGGAGCCACCACACTGAAGGCTCCACTCCGGCTGGACTCCAGTCGGGCCATAGGTCCATGTGCAACAACCTGGAGCATGCCATCTGATGACCTCAGTGACTGGGCAGGTTAATAAGGGAGAAGGCACTCTCTCTCAGGTGTCTTTGTCCCAAGTTGTTTAGGGCTTTATACACCAGTAGCAAAACCTGAAACCTAACATGGTAGTGAATAGGCAGCCAGTGCAGTTCCCTCATCAAAGGAGTTATATAGAACAGCCCCACATAGAGTGAATTATAGTAATCCAGTCTTGATGTTACTACCACCTGTACCACTGTGGCTAAGATATCCCTGTCCAGGAGAGGCCACAGTTGGTGTGGTCCAGTCAAAGCTGCTGAAAGGCACTCCAAGCTGCTGCGGTCACTTGGGACTCCAGAGACAATGATGGATCTAGGAGTACCCCCAGACTACGAACCTTATCTTTCAAAGGGAGTGCAACCCCATCCAGAACAGGCAATGGGCCTATCTCCCTTGGCTCACGCTGGCTCAGCTTGTCTGAGCATGGAAAGCTAAGCAGGGTCAGGCCTGGTTATTACTTGGATGGGAGACCCCTCCTCTAGTTTCCTGCATTGCGCAGGGGGTTGGACTCGATGGCCTTGTAGGCCACTTCCAACTCTGTGATCCTATGATATCCTATGACAGTGATGGCGAACCTTTTTGAGCCCGAGTGCCCAAACTGCAACAGAAAACCAACTTTTTTATTTCAAAGTGCCAACACTGCAATTAAACCTGAATACCGAGGTTTTAGTTTTAGAAAAACAACTCATACAGTTGTCCGAACTAATTAACATCTTTTGTCTTAAAAGAAAAACACAATAACAGGGCTTTCAATGATACAAACAGTTTTTTGTTGGAAAAAAAATCAACTCAAAAAATTATTATAGTACTACATTGTACACATAGCCTGAAGGGAATTTATACAAACTTTTTAAATAATTAGGCACATGTATTTTTGGATAAGGGATTCTCAACTTGTAATATGATTATATGCCAGACTGAAATTGTATGGGGCAAGCTTTACCCCGGGTCCTTTCCCTGCTTCTACAGGTGTCGGATTAATAAAAGTAAAAGTCAACCTGTACTAGGATGAGCAAGATAAACAAGAAAACTAAACGTGCTTAACACATTTTAAACACTTTATGTCTTGGACTGCAGACACTGCATTAGGTAAAAGTTTGCATTGGGCATGCTTTTGCACAATTAATGTGATATTTGCTATTGCATGCATGCTGATAATTTGTCAAACCTTGGCTCCGTTAGTTTGAGAGCAACACATGCAGCACTCAGGTCAACTGTTAGGGCTTTACATCCAAGCCATGCTCTGTGCATCATTCTTCAAAATCTTTTAAATGTGATAACAATGTAGAAAAGAATTCTGTAACAGGAATTCTAGAATAAAATCATTCTGTTCCACACTGTGAGAAAGAACAAAATCATTAGTGTTTTGCAGAAGGGGACAGTCTTTTCGCGATCTGGTGACCAATGGCTCGAGTGCCCACAGAGAGGTCCCTGGGTGCCAGTGGTGGCACCCGTGCCATAGGTTCGCCATCACTGTCCTATGATATCCCAGACCTGGGAACCACTCACCCACAGGGGCTCACTCTTGCCAGGATTCAGTTTATGGGGGGCCAGGCTGCTGACACAGTTGATGCTGTTCCCACTTGCAGTGGCAGTGCAAAACAAAACAAAACAGAAAAAGCAAAAACCATTAGGAGAAAGGAAAAGAAGAAGCTGTGCTACAACCCTTGCCAGTGGTGAGTCCTACCTGTGAGAAATTGTTGGAGAATTTCTCCTCCCCTTGAAAAAATTTGGTGAAATTGTGCCCCCAAGCTCTCTGCCCATAAATAGGGTGGAGAATTTTGAGAGGCCGTTTGTGCACAGCTCTAGTAAACTTCATACATAGTAGCATCAGCAAATACACTGACAGCAGGTGGCACAAGTAAATCGATTACAGCAGGGGCATAAATGAATCCGAGACCGGTTTGGGGTAATACTCTGAACTAATTTCATTTAGCTCTACCAAATATATAGAGGGAGTGGGATATAAACAAATACTGTATGCACTTAAAAATCCTGCATCTATACATAAGACAATTTCCGTTCCATATCTGACAACAAGTGCCTACGTATAGTAGGCCATCACTCGTGACCGAGTAAGATTGTGTTCCAGGATAAAATTACAAAAATAAAATTATAAAAGGAGGAAAGTCTAAAAAAAAAATTGTGTAGACTCTAGTGATGGGTCCGTAAGTGACTGTGGAGGCCAATTCTAGATCCACACAGCTTCCCACAGTGAGGACACAGGTTACCAGATGGAAGATGGTCCTGTAAAGGATTCGTTTGACGTGCTTTTCGCTTAGCATGTTTCTCCCTTTCACCTTGCACTCGGGCTTCTTCAAAGTCCATGGGGCCTGTATCACTTCCTTACTGATGACATTCCAGAAGCTGGTGAGGATCTTTAGTTTTACAAAAGCCTTAAGTGGGTAATTTTAACTTGCTGTTTTCATCAAGCTCTACTTTTAAATATTTTTAATATTTTAGATTGCTGTGTGATGTGTCTTTCTGCTACTATTTTTGTGTTTCATGCTGTGGAGGGATGTTTTTAATTCTGAAATTATTGACTTCTTGTGAGCCACCTAAAACTCTATGGAATTAAGGTGGGAATGGGAATATACACACACTAGTGATGTTGCTAAAGCTCATATTTACCTGATTTTTAAAAAACAGCCTTCCCAAACCTGGTGGCCTACAGCTGTGTTGGACTACAACTCCCAGCATCCCCCTGTCAGATGCTGAGAAATGGTTGGGGAAGGCTGCTGGAAGAGCTTCTCCAGCTTTTAATTCTCAGCTGCATCATAAACAAATGATGTCCCCAAGATGTTTTTCTCTGGCTTGGAAGATAAACCAAGCTTCTGGGCATGCAGAGAACACCAAGGAGCCCAAGGGTGTGTGGTTTCCTGGGGCACCTTGTGCCTGGCTCACTGCTGAGCACCTGGATTCCCAGTACCGGGAATGCTATCATTTCCTTGTTGCAGGCACCACGGATGGAGGATTCACAAAGAGACCTCCCACTTACCACTTCGACCACTATCAGGTAATGTTTTAGTGTGGGCTAAAGTTGTGTCTCTCCCTGTTTTTATGCTGAATTGTTTTCTCCTTCTCGTGGTTTTTAATTTATGACATTGATTTTGAGAGCCAATGTGGCATAGTGGTTAGAGTATTAGATGGGGACTCGGGAGATCCAGGTTCATGTCTCCACTTGGCCACGAAGCTCACTGGGTGACTTTGGGCCAGTCACTGACTCTCAGCCTGACCTACTTCACAGGGTTGTTGTGAGAGTAAAATGGAAAGGAGGAGGATTATGTAAGCCACCTTGGGTTCCTTGCAGGAAAAAAGGCAGGATAATTATTATTGTTGTTGTTGTTGTTGTTGTTGTTGTTGTTGTTATTTTAGTAATGTGGACTGTTTTTACTGGGTCTGACGTATTTTATGAACTGTTTTTGGAAGTCATTTTGCATTTATTATAAATGTTTATAATAAGTGTTTTATTATAAGGGTATACATGTTTAAGAGTGCGATCCAACAGGATTGCCACTCCTTATGGAGGGCTCTGAGACTGGAGGCCTCTGTTCATCCAACGCCCTGCAGGCAGGGCAGGTGGAACAACAGAGGTGAACATGACTCCTGTTCCACCTTAAAAACATTTTTTAAATGTTTTTTTAATGTTTAGTGTTGGGAAGGGCCATAACTCAGCACTCAGTAGAGCATATGCTTTGCATGCAGAAGGTCCAGGTTTGATCCCCAGCACCTCCAGGTAAAGCTAGGAGAGAATCCTGCCCGAAAACCCGGAGAGCTGCTGCCAGTCAGTGTCAACAATACTGGGCTAGGTGGACCAATGGTCTGACCCAGTATAAGGTAGCTTCCTATGTTCCTGTGACATAAAGAAAGAAATGGTCTCTAAGGGCAACAATCCTATATACGCTTACCTAGGAGTAAGTCCCACTGAAGTCAGTGGGACTTCAGTGGGACTTACTTCTGCGTGGACATTCATAGGGTTGTGTTGTAAGTCATGGGAGACAATGCTTGATTACTGAAGTTAATAGACAAGGCTACTGCTTAGCTTCTTTCAGTTCACCTAGTCTTTAAAAATCCCTCAAGCACACGGTCTGAATCAAGAGAGGGACACATATTATTATCAACAATGCCATCAATGCTGAATGAATACTGCTTTCAATACAATGGTGTGGATTACAATCCAATTTATATCCTATACTTAATTGCTATTAATTAATCAAATGTACTAACTATTCAATTACTGCTTTCAGCGGACCTGCGACAGCCTTTAATTGAGAGAGGCTGACTTCCTCCATTTCTCTTTTTATCCTTAATGGTATTTTAATGTATTTGTAGGGTTCAGCTATAACAGTGTTGCTAAATGGGTCTGTTTCTTCTGAAGAATAATAGTTTTCCAAATCAGCATTTTCCTGCTGATTTGCCAGCTGTTCTAATAAACACCCCCTCTTCCCAACTTCAAACAACTACATTGCTCTCTTACTTAAAGTCTGCATGTCACCCAGAGCTCCTGATTTCTGCCTTCAGTTTTATCGGACTGAAATATAATATCTCCTTCAGAAGATGCATCATTTCTTGCATTCACAACATTTTAGCTGCCTCAAGTGGAGCGGGGGTGGGTGGGTGGGTTTCAAACTCTATACATATTTTAAGCACAAAAGATTATCCCTCGGAGAAGGAATCAGCAGCACCTTGATTTTCCTGTGTGTTTTTTCACCGTGAGTTCTCCTGATCTAGTGAAAATAATTACTCAGGGCATTTCAGTTAAAACATGTCTTGATTTCCCCCAATATATTAACAAAAACCAAGAGCATATCCTGCTGGATTCAGTTGAACATAGGTGAAAATTTCACCAAGAAAAATATTTTCAACAATTTATTAATGATTTTTCCTAAAAATAAAAAAAAAGTTGTTTATGCAAAATGACCTCAGGCAAAAGAAAATATGAAATAGGTATAACCTTGTTAGAGGTAAAGCACAGCAGGAAACTACACATTCAGCCTTACATTTTAATCAAAGTCTGTACTTGATTGCAGTCTGAATATCTGCATTTTAAAAAAAATTATCTAAAGAAGTTACAAATTAATCCTGCAAGATAAAGTCAGGCAGCAATTACAGTAGGCAAGGAAAATCTGGAGGATACATTGTGGTTTTATATTCAGAAATGGGGTCTTTTATTTACAGAAATATCAACTTTGGAGACCTGTTGCAGAAATTAGTGTCTTCTAAAATGTCCATTGCAGAGGATAGTCAGAAAGCATCCGTTTTATTTTTATTTTTTAATCCCTGCTATTTCTATTTTTAAAAGAAGTCCAGATACTAAGATTGTAAAGATAAAGATGGGTGTATCCATCAGTTTTGCTTTCTCCAACTCTTGAATTTTTAAAATCACAAGTTCTTTCTCTCCCAAATATGAAGCACTTCATGAATTTTGGTAAATTCATATCAAAAATGGACTAAAACAAAATTGTCCCACATCTGCACCAGATAAATTTAGTAGGTACAGCTCTTCCCACATAGAGAGGATCATGATGTACCTGCCAGCCATATAGCTCTTAAAGATGAGGAGGCTGTCAGAAAAAAAGAGGTGGCAACCTTTATTCAGCAAGGATTCAAACCCAGACATTTAAGAGCAAAGCACTCAAAGACTCACACATGATGGAGGAATGCCAGTTTTGGTTTCTCCCACATTCAAATATTTTTAATCTCAAGTTCTTTTTGTCCCAAATATGGAGAACTTTGTGAATGTTGGTAAATTCTTATGAAGCCCAAACTGAGATGAAATTCTCACCCATCTTTGTGTAAAGACTGTTGCCAGGGAGCTGCTTCAAGGCTGGGTAAGCTGCTCATATGTCTTTCTGCAAGCTCCAGTGCCTTGAACCCCTCTCTCCTTTAACTTTGCTTCATGACTGATCTCCTGAGCTACTGACCTTTGGAGCCCTGCTTGCCTCTGCTCTATGGAATGCATTTGTGTTGGACTGTTTACCTGGGTTTTCACCTTGGCCATGCCTCAGACCCTTCTCTTGGAACTCTTCTTGAATGAATCCTGTGCTCTTGACTCTTGCCCATTTACTGACTTCTCCTGCTTTGAACTGTCCTTTTGATGGACTGATAGAACCATGCTTGACCTTTTTGCCTGTTTGCTGACTCACTATCAAATTTGCCCCATAGTTTGGCCTGAGAGCTGAGCCTGGTGACCATAGTAGGACATGGAGGGCACCAGGTTGTGGGGAAGGCACATACTTGTCAGGCCCGGCTCCCTCACAAACATCAGCAACCAGATATGTTAAAGAAACAGCAAACTCATTTGTTTACAGCAGAACGCAAACACAGGCACCTCACTAGAATCCACAGATCAGAGTCCTTAATGAGCGCAAGTTCAATAAACTCAGATATTACAAACAGGAGCCAGAGACACCGTCATGAAGTCCAGTGGTTTAATCCAAAACAGGGTCCCAAGGGCCAGGATTCAAGGCATGCAATAGTTCGGGTCCAAGCAAAGGAGTGTCTGGGTCCAGCAATATACTACTCACAAACCTCTTTTGTTTCTGCACTAGTTTTTATGCACAGGCAGAGTGACTAGAGATCCTTGTGTGTCAATTTAGCTCTACAGGGAATCTTAGCCTGGAGATGAGAGTTTTGTCTAACTGGTTGCTTCCCCCCTAGCCTTTTCTGCCACCAATGTTGTCTAGGAGACAGCCTTGGGCACACCCCTTTGTCAGCTGGATCTGCCTCCTGGCCGCTTACCAAAGAATATTCCTCTGCTGTGGCACCTGGGGAGTTTTTCCCATGGTTATTTCTGGCAGTAGGAGGGAAGGAGTAGCTACCTCCCTATGACTGCAATCTACTGTGAAACCAGGCAGAGATGAATTCCCAGCCCTGACAACCCATATCTTGACTAGGCCCTAAATCAGATTCTTCTATCTCTGAATCAAACTCTTCCTCTGAGACTGTGGCATCAGGGGAAGGCATGGCACCTCTCTTGAGATGGTGCAGCAGATTTTTTTCAGGCCCTATTTGACTCTAGAAATGCTCCAAGGTGGTTTGGGGTATTAAAAAGAGTGTTGTTTATAAGCACTCTAAAAATTGCCAAAAGGAGGCTGGGCAAGATTTTTGCTCAGATTCTGTTTTGTAGCCACAAATACTTTTTGTGTTACTAACCCTTGAAGTTGAAAATCCCAACTTTACCTTCCTGTCATTACTCAGCCATAGAAGCTGCCAGAGTTTGAGCCCAAATTATTTGCCCAAGCAGAATTGAGAGATACTGTGTGACAGAATGTATCTTTAAAAAATGAAAATATTGATGGACCTTATAGAGAAAAGCACTTTCACTCACATCATCCTAGACATTTGCAAAACTATAACTCATCTGGAAGATACTGAAATATACATATTCTGGATGCTGTGGAAATTTTTGGTCTATCTGAATAAGCTGCAGAATTATCATTATCAGGGCAAGAGAGAGGGGGTAAAAGTGGGGAAACAGAGTATTTCAAAGAGAGGGATGTGAAACGAAGTTAGCACTTTGAACAGGATATATTTCAAAGATGCTGACATTTGGACATAGTTAGGACAATTAGCTGTGAATGCATTAGCTAATTTCTTCAACTTTCTATGAAATGAACATTTTAATGCTGTCAGGTCACGGGGAATAATACTGATTTATTTAATGTCCTTAAACTATAAGGAGAAAAGGCAAAGGCTGTGATGTGGTAGTCTAATAGTGCCTTATAAAAATAGAACAAAGCTGACATCAGGGAGCAACCCCCTTTTTGGCAAATGGCAGGCAACTCTTTCTGATTGTTTCATCTTCTCTGATTGGACTTTCTGGTACAAATTTATGAGCCAGTCATATATTCCTTAGTTTTCTCTCACTCTCCCAAATTATTCTTCCATACCAGGCAGATACAGAGATGGGGGAAGGGGTCTAAGCCACACAATGGATCGGGAAATTCATTGTATCCAACTCTCACGCGTGGTTTTGATGAGGAGGCTGGGCTACCTTGAAGGAGATGGTTTGAATAATGCATGCTAGAGCTTTTATACCCAGGGTTCTCAAACTATGTCATAATAATAATTCACCATAAATCAAGAAGGAGAAAAGCTTCAAGCCTTGCCCAGTGTAACTCATTCAAACGATAAAATACACAGCTTGCCAAGGAGTGATTTCATTCTCACCCTTGGCCATTCGGGGGGGGGGGGGAGGCAGGGGGATACTTAGTTATTATTTATTTATTTAAAATATTTCTTGGCTGCCATTTGTATAGTTCATTTCAAGCTTTTAGTTTGCTATGCATGTCTGCACCGGCTCAGAAATCTTTACAATAGCTCTTTCAGGTAGACTGGGACTATTATCTTCTTATTGCAGGGGTGCAGAATCTCAGGTCTGTGGGCCAAACCCAGCCCTCATGGGATCCCAATTTGTCCCTCTAGGGTTGCCCAAATGGCCACACCCCCTTCCCTTGGTCCCCACCTCTTTCCTCCAACTGCCAATCATTTAGTGGTTCCCTTGCTTTTGCACTTTCCCCCTCCTCTAAAAGGTTGAAATGCCTCTCCTAAGGCTTAATTACTAACAGTAAGTGCACTGCTTTAAGCTGATATATATGCTTGTTGTATTTTGGCCCACCCCAGTTTTTCTTCAGTCCAGCCAACACTGGAATGCAGCCCCCGAGAACTTCTCTGAAATTGAAAGAGGTTCAACACCCCAGTGTTATTATTTATTTATTTATTTATTTATTATATTTATACCCCACCTTTTTTCCTGCAAGGAACCCAAGGCGGCTTACATTATCATCATCCTCTCCATTTTATCCTCACAACAACCCTGTGAGGTAGGTTAGGCTGAGAGTCAGTGACTGGCCCAAAGTCACCCAGTGAGTTTCATGGCCAAGTGGGGAATAGAACCCGGATCTCCCGAGTCCCAGTCCAACACTCTCATTTGAACCAGGGACCTCTTGGCTCACAGACTTGGCCACTACAGTTGGCCCCTCCCCCCCCACTCAGTCAGAAGAAACTGCTGATAGGCTGGTTGGTTTGGTGTGTGATTGCCACTGTGGATCCACAGGCCATCCTTCACCAAGCATGTGGTCATGAAAAAAGCAGCACTTACAATTGGGTAAGTACTAAGCTAGACCATAGCTGTGTAAGAGACACCATGAAAAAGCAAAGCTCACAGTTGTCAAAGCATCTAGTAGGTCTGACAAAATGAGAAGATGTGCACAGGCCCTCACTCAGAAAAGAGTTGGATAATAGAGGACTTGGTGCCTTCATGGCTCTGTATCAACAATTGCAGGACATGTCATGACAACTCCACAGTCATTAAACAAGGAGAAATAAATATATACATAGGATTGGATCCAGACTTGTTCATACTTGGAGTAGGTCCATTAAAATAAATGGGACTTAAGTTAACCATGCCTAAGTTGTCCCATTGATTTCAGTGGGTCTACTGTAAGTAGGACTGAGTTTGGATTCAAGTCGTACCGTACACCATAAAAGTATCCTCTCTCTCCTTTCTTTCTCTTTCACTCTTTCATGCATGATTTTCATCTCTCCCTCCTGCAGTGTACCTTCCTTTCTCCTCTTCCCTTTTGCTGCTTCAGGCTTGCTATTTCACACTATCTCTGCTCTTCTTCTCACTCATTTCCTGCTCCTTCCTCTCCTTTTTGTACCAAGATTATTTCCAGTCATAACACAGATCTGTACTCTTTTTCTTTCTTTCTTTTCATTCTGTGCTTCCTGCTTTTCTCCTTCTCCCTCCCTTCTTAATTCTCTTAATCTCCAACCACTAACTCTCTCCCCTTCCTCCCCTTTTCCTCCTTATCTTACATTTCCTTTTTCAGGCACCTTCCCTCTCTTCTGTAACCTGCAGTCGTCGTCCATTGACTCTTTTGCATTTCCCCTTTCCTTCTGCTACCATTCCCTATGTTCTCTTTATTCGTTAATCCCTTTAAGGTGCAATCCTATGCATGTTTAGACAGGAAAAAGTCCTACAAGTCTTGAGTTGTAGGACTTTATTCTGTCTAAACATGCTTAGGATTGCACCTTTATTTCTTCTATTTGTTTTTTGAACCTTTCAAACATCATTTCAGCATGGATAGGTGAAACCATCAATTTTGGTTTCACACAGTTTCTCATTTTCCCATTGGTAAATTTGTTTTAGCCCATTTACACATCAGTTTGTGAATCTGGCAAAAAAAAAAAAAAAATCAAGTCTGCATGAAAATGTGTGTGCATTTTCAGTCACGTTTCTCCTAATACATGCATAGCTATATGCACTTTTCCTAGTGTGCACACTTTTTACAAGAGATTTCCCCCTAATATAATGAGTTTTTATGGGTATTTTCTCCTAACATACGCATTTTTATATGCACTTTTCCTTAACATATGCATTTATTTGAGTTTTGAACTGCACTGCAAAGTTCTGGAAAGTATAGATTCTGGTATGCCTGTGTGTTCCAGTTTCTGGATACATAAGTTCAGGAGGTGTGAATTAGGTAAGTTCATATAACAATTTGGACTGAATGACTTTCTCCTCCATTCCTCCATTACAATGGAGTAGGAGATTTACAGCTAGATTCTAAAGCCACTCTTCCATATATTCAAGAATAAATTGAAAACAAAGCAGCATATTTTAAAAGTATTTGTTGTGATGACCATTTATATCACATTATGACTACAGTGAACTATAGTGATGCATACGAAATGCCTTTGTGATGCATACAAAACATAGAGAAATATTTCGGTTAACAATAGCCACACTCTGACTCTGGGTGCATTCAGGTGTATGAGATGTGAGCCTCAGGCTTATGCAATCTCCTCCACCGCCCCTACCTTTGCACACGAAGGACCACAAGATGTAGTGTGGCCACCAACTTGGACAGATTTAAAAGAGGATTAGACAGATTCATGGAGGATAAGCTATCAATGATACTAATCACGATGGCTATATGTTACATCCTGTATCTGAGGGAGTATGCCTATGTATACCAGTTGCTGGGGGACATGAGCAGGAGCAGTGCTTTTTTTCTGGAGAAAAAGGTACCAGAACTCTTGGATTACATTTCCTCGGGAGTAGATGGCGATTAAATTGTAATGCAATTAATAGAAGAAAAGGTGCTGGAACTCAGTTCCGGTGAGTTCCACCAGAAAAAAAGCCCTGAGCAGGAGGATGTGATAACACTCATGTCCTGTTGTAGGCTTTCCATAGGCATCTAGTTGGCAACCAGGGCCAGCCTTACTATTAGGCAGAGTGAGACCACTGCCTCAGGCAGCAGATACTGAGAGGCAACAGTGGCAGCCTCCTGACTATTCTCATGGACTTTCTGGCTGTTCCCCCCTGTTGGAGGACGGGAGTGGTGTATGCCACACAGCCTGTCCCTAAAATAGGCTGCTGCCTCGAGGCTCGGGTATGGTGGAGGATGCTATCCCATCACCAGTTTTGAAGTAATATTCAATTGCTGGTGCAGTCAGCTTCTGTCTGTATGTGGACTGGGGATATGGGGTACCATTTTGTCCTTCAGCTCAGGCAGCAAAATGTCTTGGGCCAGCTCTGCTGGCCACTGTGCAAACAGAATGCTGAACTAGACAAAGCCTTTGGTCTGATCCAGCACAGCTCTTTTTATGCTATTACATTCTTATTCATTCTCCTTCTGTACATGAGGAGATATTAAAACTTCTTATCCTGGTTAGCACCAAACCATAGTTTCCTGTTGTACCTAAATACAGCAAATTTTTATCTTCTCAGACCATAGTTTGCCCACAAACCAGGATCCCAAACCATAATTTGATTTGCTCAGCTGACCAGAAGAGGAGGCTACTAATCTCCTCCCCTTCCACACAAATGAAGAAGAAATAGAAGCATCTTAGCCCGAGGTACACTGTCACTCATGCATGTAATGGCAAACTATGGTTTGCCAGTATGTCTGAATTGAGTTTCTATGAAGAATCAATGGGCTGCCCAGAGATATTATTACTCCGGCGGAACAATAACCACATATGGGCTGAAATACAATGGAGGGACAATTGCCCTGCTTCCTATATGGTACCCCTACTTTTCACAGAAATACTGTCCTTGCAGAATTCCCCCAATATTCTCATCAGCTCTGGAAACTCCGTTCTGCTCCAAAAAAGGTTCTGACTAAATACTTGTAAGTGTCTTTACATTATGAATTAACTGAGTGAGAGTTATGGGATCCCAGAGATCTCTCCCATTGCAAATGTCTGGGGTTTATGCTGTACACATTAATGCAGAGAGACTACTGTATATTTTAAGGTAATTTGATATAGCCTGAAGTGTGAATCTTAAGAGATATTTTAAACTGTGTTTCTGATTCCCCCCCCCCCCAGAGTGGGTAGATCAAACTATTAAAAGATACATTATGTTTAGAGGTGAGTATTATTTACAATATAGAAATATTAAACCAAAATATGTTAAGATCAAAATAAGGATGGCACTAGAAAAATATTTTGAAAAGATTTGGTGTATACTATTGCAGAGCAATGGATACTAGAAATGCACAAAGAAAAGTGGAAGAACATAGAACATAGCAATAACCACCTTGATCTAATCCTTGTGCATGCAGTAGCTCCAATGTTCTTACAGATGCTCCATGTCTCCAAAGGCTTTCCCATTCACTACTTTTTGCATGCCTTCTATTGAAGTGAATGCAGAAAACCACCAGTGGGATCTCAGTGAGGGCATCAGAGCATGGAGTGGTTTAAGGTTTCATAGATTTCATAGATCATAGAGTTGGAAGGAGCCTACAAGGCTATCGAGTCCAACCCCCTGCTCAATGCAGGAAACTAGAGGAGGGGTCTCCCATCCAAGTAATAACCAGGCAGGGCCGGCGCTACCATTAGGCCAACTAGGCAGCTGCCTAGGGCGCCGGGCTAAAGGGGGCGCCAGAAACGCCTTGGGGGGAAAACGATGAGGACCAGCAGGCGTGGCTGTGGGGCTGGGCATGGAGCCCGCGGCGGCCGGCAGCATCCCCTTTGGCCTCTACACAACCGCCGAGCTGACGGAGTGGTTGTACAAGCCCATGGCGGCCCCTTTGCCACCTCCCCCAGCAGTAGCTGCTGCTGCTGTCGCCCCCGCCGCTGCCCCCACGCCCCAATGGGCAGCCCGCTGGCCCGCAGCCATTGGCGCCGCTCCTCCGCCTTCGCCGCCTCCCCCAGCAGTAGCTGCTGCTGCTGCTGCCGCCGCCCCCCCGCGCCCCAACAGGCGGCCCGCTGCTCCTCCCAGGCTCATCCATGGCGGCGAGGCAGCAGGGCCAACGCCGCCCTGCCTTCGGGGCCCGCCCTACGGAAGAAAGCGGCCGCCGCTGCTGCTGCTACTGTTGCCTCCGCCGCCAGCGGCTCTTTGCAAGAGTCCTCTGGCTCTGCTTGCCTCCCATGGATGCAGTGACTTTTCCTGGGTTTCTTTTCCTGGGTTTTCCCTCCTGCGTTTCTTTTCCTGGGTTTTCCCTCCTGACTCCTCCCGGGTGGTGTCCAGTTTATAAAAAACAGCCCAGGGTGGGGCTGAAGCCTGTTCAGGACTCCTTGCGCCTTTCTCCCTCCCCCTCCACCCACCCCCACGTGAGAGCTGGCAAACCACGAGGGCAACAAGTTCCGGGCTGGGAAGTCGTGGTTCAGATTTCGCTCGAGACATGAGCTGGGCGGCCCTTGACAAGCCTCTGTGCCCGCTTTTAGCCCGCCCTGCCCCTGCCCAAGAGGGGCAACAGCAGTGGCCTACCTCGCAGGCTTGTCCCGAGGATCACAAATCACGTGAGTCCTGGGAATGGGGAGAAAAGGCGATATATAAATACCGAGTGTTACCTTTGTAAAAAGACTTTTTTTTTACAAGCGTTGTGTGGAAACACAAGGCCCGCTGAACTGTTTTACCCATGTCGGAACCCCTTGCAGATCTCTCTCTCTCTCTCTGTGCGGTGTTCAGCTGCACCCAATTCTAATATGCTTGCAAGGGCTGTGCCATGTTGTGGTCCTGCCCACACACTCACTCGGAAGTTAGCCCTGCTGCAGCAGTGTAGTAGTTGGATTGCTGGACTGGGACTCGGGAGACCCGGGTTCTAGTCCCCGCTTAGCCATGAAACTCACTGGGTGACTTTGGGCCAGGCACTGACTCTCAGCCTAACCAACCTCACAGGGTTGTTGTGAGGATAAAATGGAGAGGAGGAGGATTGTATAAACCATCTTGGGTTCCTTGCAGGAGGAAAAAAGGATATAAATGTAATAAATAAACTATGGAGGGTCATGTATTTGGGGATAAGCCCATTTAATACAGTGGAACTAACTTTCATGTTAAAATACTTAGGATCTGTCCATAAAGAAGGTGTGGGCATATATGGCCGTCCAGAAAAGCAGCATAGCCCTGAACAGCCCAATCTCATCTTCTTTCGACATTAAAGAAATGGTTTGCCAGTTTGCCAAGAAAAAGGCAAGGAAAATGAAGTTTTAAACATTAAATGTAGTTTCTGTCACACTTCACCAGGAATTTTTCTATATGGCAAATTGGTACTACATCAACATGTATTTTATGTATGTTTGTCAATGTTTATGATAATAATTTTTTTAGGTTTTGCCAAGTGACTTTTATTTCATAATGGGCTGGAGGGAGGGAGGGAGGGCTCAAGTGGGAAGGGGGTGTGTGCTAAATATCTGATCTTGCCTAGGGCACCAAACTGCCTTGCACCGGCCCTGTAACCAGGCTTGACCCTGCTTAGCTTTCCACACTCAGACAAGCTGAGCCAGCATAAGCCACAGGCCTGTCATGGAATGTCAGCTCCAAAGGGTCCACCAACACTCAGGAGTGGGATTTTGGGGGCTGTATGGGAAAGGGTGTAGAAAATCCCAAGTGCATTCATGGTCCTTTCAATCCTAGTCTACATGTAAGGCAGGGACTTGCAGGGTCTCCCCTAGTATTATTTATTTGATGGATGGATGGATGGATGGATGGATGGATTTATACCCCACCTTTCTACTAAAAAATGGCACTCAAGCTGGCTTACTTTCAAAACAATTACATGATTAAAAACAGCACCCAACCCACAGGCCAAAGGCCTTCTTGAATAAAGCAATCTTTGCCTGCTGTCGGAAGGATTGCAGAGAGGAAGCAAACCAAACCTCCCTTGGGAGGGAGTTCCACAGCCTGGGAGTGGCCACTGAAAAGGACCTCTCTCGTGTTGCCACCAAATGCATCTTTGATGGTGAAGTTCTCAAAAGAATGGCCTCTCCAGAAGATCTTTAGGACTGGGTAGGCTCATATGGGAGAAGGCAGTCTTTCAAGTAACCTGGTCACAAGCCATATTGGGCTTTATAGGTCATAACCAGCATTTTGAATTCTGCCCGGAAACAGACCAGTAGCCAGTGAAGTCGTTGTAACAAGGGAGTTGTATGCATGCTCCCTGTAACAGGCCCTGGTCAACAGTCTAGCCACAGCATTCTGTACCAGGTGAAGTTTCTGAACAGTTTTCGAAGGCAGCCCTATGTAGAGCACATTACAGTAGTCCAAATGGGATGTAACTAAGGCATGTATGACTGTGGCCAGATCCGACATCTCTATGAACAGTTGGCGCACTAGCCTCAGCTGTGCAAACACACTCCTGGCCATCGATAAGACCTGGACATACAGATTCAGGGCCAAGTCCAAGAGTACACCTAAACTATGAGGTGAATCCCTATTCCCTGATCTGCCTTTAGACTGAACAGGAACACCTCTGTCTTGTTTGAATTAAAATTCAATTTGTTTGCCATCATTCCATCTGTTACTAACATCAGGTATCGATTTAGAACCAGAGCCACTGAAAGGTCCAAGAGAACTAACAGGGACATGCTCCCCTATCCAGTTCCTGGTGTAGAACATCCACTAAGGTGACCAAAGCAGTCTCTGTCCTATAACTAGGCCTGAGGCCAGATTGAAATGAATCTAGATAATCCATTTCTTCCAGAAATCCCTGGAGCTGAGAAGCCACCAAACGTTCCAGTACCTTGCCCAAGAATGGAATATTGAAGACCAGCCGCAAATTGCAGGAAAAAAGGTGGGGTATAAATATAATATAATAAAATAAAAATAAATAAATTATCCAACACAGTGGGGTTCAGTGAGGGATTGTTTTAAAACAAAGGTCTTACCAGTACCTCCTTTAGGCAAGATGGAATCACACCTTGCTGTAAAGAGGTGTCCACCACTGCCCTTACTCCCCGTGGCTGCTTTATAAGACAGGAAGGGCAAAGGTCCAGCCAGCACACGTGGTAGGCCTGACTTCTCGAAAGATCCTGTCCACATCCTTGGGCTGTACAGTTTGAAAAGTATCCATTATAACTGGACAAGCAGGAACTAACGTTACATCCACCTAACCTGTATCAATTATGGCATCCAAGTCAGCATGGATATGATTTATTTTATCTGCAAAATGTTGTGAAAATTGATTAAAGCAGGCTGTCTAGTGGTCCACCTCTTCTTCTTGTGGGCCAGAGCATAACAGGCCTCTGACCACCTGAAAAAGTTCTGCTGGGTGCCTCTGGACAGATGCAATGGAGGCGGAGAAGTACGATTTCTTCGCTGTCCTCGTTGCCAGAGTAGGCTTTGAAATGTGCCCTGCTGAATGAGTGGGGCCAGATACTAATTGGGACAGACCCATGCTTGCCATGGAGACCACGAAGTCCTGAGCCACTCCCAACAAGGCAGCCTCAGCATGTATGTTGAAGTTCCCCAGCACAATAAGCTGCAGAGACTCCAGCACTAACTCTGAGACCACCTTGGCTAGCTCAGGAAGGGAGACTGTTGACTAGCGGGGTGGGTGGTACACCAACAGAATCCCTGTTCTGTCCCAAACACCCACCTTTAGGAACACACACTGGAAAGTGGAAGACTGTGGGATGGGGCACCTGGACAGGGGAATTGAATTATGATAGACCACTGCAACTCTGCCTCTCTGTCCCTGAGGTCTTGCCTGCTGCAACACGGAGAACCCAGGTGGGCAAAGCTGGGAAAGATTTATTCCCCCAGTCTCATCCAACCTAGTCTCCATGATACAGGCCAGTCGGCAACTCATTAGGATCAAGTCCTGGTTGGCTGTTGTTTTCCCATTCACTGACTTTGCATTCAGCAGCAGCAGCAGCAGCAGCAGCAGCACCTTCAACCCACTTAGGCTGTCACCAGGGCTTCTCAGGCTGTCTGATATGGGAGACAGCTTGGGAGCAACCAACACCCCGTTGCATTCCCCACCCCCATAATGGCCCAGCTGACACCCACCACCATATCTCCCTCTCCCCGCTATGGTATCAATGGCCACTCCCTGTACCCCTCCATCTCTCTATGCCCTTTTAAAACACATTTCTCCCACCAAGAGGAAATAGTTGTAGGTGTAATAATACTACGTATATGTAAGAGGGCAGATACAAAGGCAGTCCCTTCCCTCCTCCCCTCTGTCCAACAGACCAGATGGCCCTCATCCTCGTTAACCCCCAAAGTTAGAAGTCAGGAAGCTGCAGGTAGAAGTCAGGAAGCAGGGTGGTAAAGCTCACTTACAGTCTAGTACACTTAGGTAATTCATTAAAAAAGGTAGAATGGGAGGATTTTGGCAATGGAAATCAATAGAGTCAAGCATTAAATTTGCTATTTACTTACTGGTAAAGTGGGTATTATAGAAATATATGATGATACATATGCTAATAACTGAACCCCTACACTATAATGGTAATGGAGTATGTACAGAATTGCCTATTGATATGTTAATTAGTCAAACATAATATGGTTGTCCAAGACGAATCTGGATCTGTAATTTGGGAATGAGGCAGGAATTCCTGTGATTTAAAACCTGAAATAGTACAGTCATTATTGTTAGATCTGACGAGGTGTATTGAAATCATTCCCATATTCACCATGATCCATATGGAACTCTTAACACCTGCAAATGCTACTGCATTCATTTCAATGGAGGCAGCAAGTTTTTGCACAGATTAAATCCTAGGCACAGACACGTTATTTCCATTTAAATGAATGGTACAAACTGCATGTGGAAGAGCATCACAGTGCAATGTCAGTAGCCCATGGGAAAACTACATATCCCAAGGGCTACTTGCAGCTGTTGTGCTACCTAGCAATATGCCAGATGCTGGAAGATGGAGGGGAAAGGCCTCCCTCTCTTCTCTCTTCTTGCTTGCCACCTTTTACCAGTGTCCAAGTGAGTGTCAGCAGCCACATAAGTGAGGTTTGAAGGAAGGGGAAAGGGGGTTTGGAGGATCAGTGGGTGAATGGCATGCAGTGGGTTTGGAGACTGACAGAGAGGGAAGAGAATAGAAGTGGGCTTCTTCTCCGGCTCAGATTAAAATCCAAGCTGGAGAAGAATTCAGGGTTTGTAAGAGGTGGGCATTACAAGCACCCAAGACTCCCTTTTCGGAGCCCAGAAATATGAATCTCTGCTACGTTTCTAGTGGCATTCATTCATTCATTAAGTAATGACTGATAGGCAGCAGACAGCCATAGCATAAATTCATGGTCTAGCTGGCAGCAGGAGTAAGAGGGCAGGCATCTTTTGTCCTGAAAAGCAGTGGTGGAGAGTGGCTCTTGCCTGCTTTCTTCAGGAGGGTGATACTGTACTTGGGTTTAAGAAGATGGGAAGAGGGCAGGATTTAGGAGCAGGTGACCAGGCATCTGGAGTACCAGGCTTGTGGAGATGCCTGTCAAGGCTATCCACTCAACTATCCATCCTGCAGCTGAAAGAAATTATACAGACCATTCATCTTCACTTGTAAAGCTGGCAGCACTAGCCTGCATAGCCACTGTTGTCTTTATGTGTGTTTTATTTATTTATTTAATTATTCACAGGGAAGTTTCCACCAAATAAGGTGTTCAGAAGAAGGGTTCAAATCAATACACGAGGAGAAGGAGTGCTCCAGCCCCACCTCTCTCCCTTACTTCATGGAGGGCAACTGGTGACTATCTGTGGGGGCTCTCCACACACGCCAGAATGCTGAAAAATGTGTGTTCTGGCTCACATGAAGAGCCTCCACGGATGCAGAAGGAGACAAAAGAAATATGCCATGGCTGCAGTGGAGGGGGCTCTCGGAGTCGGGGGAGCCCTGGCAAAGGAGAAATAATTGGGGAAAGAGAGGACAGCAGGCTGCAAAAAAAGGCAGTGAGAGAACTGGGCTAGGTGCCCTCAGCCCTGTGAATAGGAAACCAGAGCCAGGAAACCTTTGGGCAGGAGGAAAGCCTCTGGTGAGCAACTAACCTGCCCTGGGCTGGGAAGCAGTGGGGAGAGGAGAAGAGGATCCCTGTGTTAAATTGGGTCAGACTCAAGGAAGAAAGAGCACTGCTAGAAAGAGTGCAGCAAGTCAGTGCTGCAAGCCCATCTGGGAAAGAAGACACTGGAGGCAAATCTTTGTTAGTCCTGTGTCCTCATGTCCAAAGGGGACACAAGTGGCAGAAGGCTGCAGGGTTCATCCCTTTACAGACACCTCTCTCATGAAAGTAGTTGGCAACATGTGGGAACAGGGGCTAATGTCTCCCTCTCCTTCAAGCGGACAGCATGAACATGAAGTCACAATGGCCAGTCTCTCTCCTTCAGGAAGGCAGCATCAGCATGAAATCATAATGGCCAATCTTTGCATGAAGCATCAGCATGGCCAACATCAGCATGAAGTCACAATGGGCAGTCTCTTTCCTTCAGGGAGGCAGGCACCATGAGCATGAAATCAAAATAGCCAGTCTCTCTCCCTCAGGAAAGCAGCATGGGCATGAGGCATGAGCATGAAGTCCTAATAAGCAGTCTTCTTCAGGCTGGCAGCATCAGCATGGGGCAGATTGCTCAGTATCTTACTGAAGCAGGCAATAGCAGCAGCGATGTGTGGGCCCAATGTTTAACTGAAGCAGCCAGAAGCAGGAGCATGTGGGTCTCTCTCCTCAGTGAGGCAGGAATACACAGGAGCATGTGGACACAATCTCTCTCTTGTTGAGGTGGGCAGAAGCAGTGTGCAAGCACAGTGGCCTCCAGTGTTGCTCTCATTGAAATGGGCAGGAGTGTGTGCACAGAAAAGCATCAGGCAAGGTGAGTAGAAGGAATGGTAGGCAGGAAGTCCACCTATCTTACAGGGCTTCTACTTACAGTGAGAAGCTCTGCAGGGAGAGGAAGCTTACAGTGGCAGTCCTATAGGAAAGCTGAATCCAGTTTATTAGCTGGTGGAAGTTCTCAAGAAGTTCTGTGTCTCAGGGAGAGGCAACTGAAACACTTCTTTTGTGCTGTAGCCTTACCAGTGAGTCCCTGACCAGAGGAATGGCTTCAGGTCTAGGCTTCTCTATTATATGCTCTGAATGTTAAATAGGGAAGCAGGTAGAAGAAAGTCTATTGATTTGGATTAGGGATATGAACTAGTGTAAGGGTAAGGTAATATCCTTCAAGCAATAGTACCATCTCCCCCCGCCATCCCCACTGAGCAGTGGTGAAGAGGGAGCTCCTTCATCAGGAGTTTTCCCCTGAAGGTGCCCCAGGTGCCTTGAAGTGTGGATCCCAAAGATTTCCCTTGCCCCTCACCTTTCCTAGCAGAAAAGGCATAGGTGAGGGAAGCCTGCTCTATCTGGAGCCTGCTCTTAAGCACCTTGAGGTGGGGGCTCCCAACACAACATCTTCCCCTTCCGCACTGCTCAGCTGTTTCCTGAACAGCAGGGAGGGGGAAAGATCACAGGGAGAAGAGGTTTAAATCTCTCCTCCCTCTGCTGCTCATGAAACATGTGAGCAGCAGTGAAGGGGGAATTGCTCCACCAGCCCGATCATCTATATGGAGGCTGGTGAAGCCGAGCACTCTGTCCTTTCTTCACAAGCATGGTCAGCTTCTACTGGCTGGCAAAACAAGGACAGAGTGCTTTGCTTCACCAGATCTGTTGTGCTGGTGAACCAGCTCACTCTTTGCTGCTGCTCAGCTGTTTCCAGGAACAGCAGGGAAAGGAGAAGTAAGTTTACAGGAAGGAGAGGTTTAAAACCTCAGTTCTCTGTAAACTCCACTCCCCAGCCCCCAGTGCTCAGAAAACAGCTGAGCAGAGGGAGGTGTGTGTGTGTGTGTGTGTGTGTGTGTGTGTGTGTGTGTGAGAGAGAGAGAGAGAGAGAGAGAGAGAGAGAGAGAGAGAGAGAGAGAGAATGTGTGTATATGTATGAGTGAAAGAGAGAATAGCTGGGTTCAGACAACATGATAACCCACACTCAAGGGTTGAGTATGGGTTGAGTGTGGGTTGTCATGTCATTGAACCATGGGTTGTTGTTGAAATGTGGGTTATCATGTTGTCTGAACCCAGCTGAGATTACATACCATAGTGAACAACCCAACAACAAACCATGGGTTCTCTCCATGGGTTGTTTGTGGTTAAGAATCCATGGATTGTTAGCATAGCTGGGTTTAGGCAACATGATAACCCATGTTTTTCAACAACAACCCACACTCAACCCTTGAGTGTGGCTTATCGTATTGCCTGAGCCCAGTCAATGTGTATGAATGGGCGTGTTGGTCTGTGTGTGAATGAGAGGGGGGGTGGCCTCACCCACTTTTAAATTTCACCCTGCCCAGTGAAGGCATGCAGCCCCTGGAGGTTTAGCCAGGGTAGGGGGGAGCGCAGCCCTCCTGTTGAAAAGAGTCCCCACCCCTGCTTTACATAAAGGGTTACTGATGGAAGTGGTCACCACAGGCCCCAATAGGCAAAAGCATCCATGCTTATTCCAAGATCTGAGTGGGTTTGTTGTCATATTGGGCCCTTAGCTTCAGCAATGGCTATGTACATATTTCATCAACCAGTACTGACACATAGCATCATAGAAAAGTAGAGTTGGAAGGGGCCTATTAGGCCATCGAGTCCAACCCCCTGCTCAATGCAGGAATCCAAGTCAAAGCATCCCACACAGATGGCCGTCCAGCTGCACCTTGAATGCCTCCACAGTGGGAGAGCCCACCAGTGGTAGTTGGTTCCATTGTCTTATTGCTCTAACAGTCAGGAAATTTTTCCTGAATCTGCGTTCCTGTAAGTTGTAACTTGAGTCCATTATTCCGTGTCCTGCAAACTGGGATGGTGGAGAAGAGATCCTGGCCCTCCTCTGTGTGACAACCCTTCAAGTACTGGAAGAGTGCGATCATATCTCCCCTCAGTCTCCTCTTCTGAAGGCTAAACATGCCCAGTTCTTTCAGTCTCTCCTCATAGGGCCTTGTTTCCAGTCCCTTTATCATCCTTGTTGCCCTCCTCTGAACCCTCTCCAGTTTGTCTACATCCTTCTTAAAGTGTGGTGCCCAGAACTGGACGCAGTACTCAAGATGAGGCCTAACCAGTGCTGAGTAGAGGGGAATTATCACTTCACATGGTCTGATGGGATCCATCAACATTTATGCACTATGAGGCTGTATTGGAAAGTAATGGAGATTTTAAAATGCAGTGTAGTAGTAGCTATTCTGCTGTTACTTTCTGAAACGCCTCATACATATGGACAAGCCCTGTATTATATTTTTAAGCAGGAAGTAGAAGATCTCAAAGCATCCCCTAACCATGCAGCAAATATATCCTACTAACTACTGGTTAAATCTGGGAAAGAGAGTTTAGCACGGGGAACAGAGCTACAACATCTTTTCCTCCTTATCCTGGGCAAGTGGAGAGGTTCAAGCTGTGCACTTTCCTTTGCAGATTTATAAGTATAGATAACTTCTGCAACTATAAAACTACAGGCCATGTTTTTGCAACCAGTGGTAATAATTATAGCAGCATGAGGTGGTAATAATCTATATTTCTATTCCAAAATAGGAACACTTTAGAGTCTAAAAAATTTATAATTATAAGCTTTTGATTATTGCCAGAAACTGTAGAAACAGTGTTTCCTACTTAGTCTAATTCCAGTATTGATCAGATAGAAACCTATAACAGATGAGAGCTATTTTACAGGAACCTTTGCAAGTTCATGTTTGAATTTTATTTTGACTGTAAATTAATGAAGTGCTTGGAACAGGATGTAGATTGATGGACCAGGATGCCAAAATCCTCCAGTCACAAATAGGTGGGAGCAAGTTAATACTCTGAAATAGCAAGTTGGCTCCTGTTTCTAGGAGTTTTCAACACATCTGGCTCCATTTCTTACTTCCTGGCTCCTAGAAAACTATTGCTTTGGTTGATAAATAGGGCCAAGAAGTTTTCCACTTCAGCACAAAGCCTATTCCTGGAAATAGTTTGTGGCTGCGATCGTAAGTCCACTGCCTTGTGAGCAAGTCCCTTCAAGAAAGCTTGCCAATGTGTGTGTTTGAAATGGGGACCTATTTTCACAGTCTCTTCCCACAATTTAATTCAAAATTAATAGTACTAGATTTTCAGTGCTATTGATTGATTGATGAAGATGTGGCTTGTCACATCAGATGCCATTATGCAAGGCTGTGCCATTATGCCCTTCCTCAGTCTCTGTCTCCTCCTTAATTTGTTTTTAAACAAACAATTAAAGCACAATTCAAAAGTCAGCAGGTGGACAGGGTTGTAAGGAACTAAGAACCTCCAAATAGTTGTTTTTTGCACTGTGATGTGGTAATCTTCCTTTGTGTTGCCTGTATTTTAAAATTTTATTTCAATATAAATCCTATGCTACTCTTTTAAAAATAAAATAAAAAATCAAGCTACATTTTATTCCATTGCTGTTGAATACAGTTACATTTCTATCATAAAAGGCCACCCCTGTTAATGTTCTTCAGGCCACAGACCAGGTTCAGAACAAGAGAAACCTTGGTCTTCAAAACCTGCAACCCACTGGCATGTTACTGAATCCCATCAGGACCGGTGCAGGGCAGTTTGGCGCCCTAGGCGAAATGAAATTTTGCGCCCCCCCTCGTGCCGTGGGGGGGGCTCCGGAGCAAAGCAGCCCTGCTCTGCAAAACCCGCCCCGTGCTGCCACCACCACCAACCTACCTTCCCCCCGCCCTGGCTGCCGCCACCTCCTCCTCCGAGGAAGTGACGCGACGGGACCCCCGCGCTCTGTTTTTTGCCGGGCTGTTTTTGCAGGGGTGTTTAAGCCCTGTTGCCCTGTTGCCCTGGTTCCTCCCGCCAAAACAACGCGGGCGGGGCTCCGGAAGTGACGCGACGCGGGCGGGGGGTCGGGGGGTGGCGGTGGCGGCGGCAACAGGCGGTGGGAGGCGCGGAGGCGGGCGGGGGGAGGCGCAGCAGCGGCGGAGGTGGTGGGAGGGTGGGGGGGAGGCGCAGTGGCAGCGGCGGGTGGGTGGGTGGGTGGGCGGGTGGGGAGGCGTGGCAGCAGCAGCGGGGGCGGGCAGGGAGGCGGAGGCCTGGCGGGGGCGATGCGGCGGCAGCAAAGAGGAGCGCAGCGTTTCTGTGCCCTCTTCAGCCGCGCGCCCTAGGCAACTGCCTAGTTTGCCTAGCGGTAGCGCCGGCCCTGAATCCCGTACAACTGTACATCCCTCTGTGCTTGTTCTCTTCTCCTTTCCTGAAGACTTAGAAGCTATGCATCAGATCAGTAAGTCCTTCACAGATCTGTCTCTGTACAGTGCAGGTGAAAGGGGAGTTACTTGAGCCAGTTAAATGGGAGTTGTTCACCCCTGCACAACCATAGCGGACAATCAGACTGACCAAGTCAAGAAGCCTACGAAAAAGCAGCTCATTAAGACGCAGTCATGCAGGCAGTGGTGCAGCTAGGCATTTTTACACCCTGAACTTAATGGTCTTATGGGGACGAGGGGGCTTTAAATGGCCATGTATAATATTTCAGTTGTGAAATAAACAACTAACATTTCTGTTCCCCCTCCAACTGCTGTTCCATGCTATAAAACTGCTTCTACATTCCTGATATGTTAGAACAACAACAAAACTGTTTGCCAACCCTGAAGAAACAAAAACAAAAAACCCTCATCACCTACCACTCTCTTGGTGGTGGCCCCCAGGCTGCAGGGCCCTGAACTTTGGCCCCAAGGTCCAGCTCTAGCTGCACTACTGGATTCAGGCCTCTTCTTTTTTAGTGACTCTTTGACTGGGTTCAGATGATGCGACAACCCATCATGGGCAGCCAGCCCTGGTGAACTGCCCAGAGAGCTTCGGCTACGATGCGGTATAGAAATAAAATAAATGATGGTGGTGGTGGTGGGCTGTAACCTGGCATGTTCTCCACAGGGTGGCTTAATTGTAATGAACAAGCCACCCCGTGAACCCATTGCATGTTGTAGGGTTGTTCATACCCATGGTGGGTTGTCGGGTCATCTGAACCCAGGAGAGCAATTTTATTGTGCGTTGTTGAAAAAGTACTACCATCTCTTTGGGCAAGAGCTGCCAAAAATGGTGTCGCTCCTCTCCTCGTGAGCAATATTGCTTGCTGAACTCTGCCTAGCAACATATTGCACTGCGGCAGCCTGTATCCCGCCTCCTTCCTCTGCAGTCTCCTCCTCCACCTCCCGCTGTCTTTCACCACTTCACTTGTCAGCAAACTATTGTCTTACCCATGTGAGCCAGCTGTGTGTAATCTACACAGTCACCTTGAAGGAGCTTGTTCTCCTGCCAACTTTAATTGTGTCTTCAATTCATTTCACCCTTCCTCCACCCCCGTAGAGCAAGGTTTCTGAAAGGATTCTTCCAGAGAAGAATCCTTTAATTTATTAAACAAAATAACTTATGCTGTCCTTTGGCACTTCATATTGTACAATCCGTTAACATGATGTCATGTGAAAGAATTATTTTCACTTGTGCAACAGATTGGTACATATATTAACACCACCCACTTTTCAGTGAAATATTCCCGCCATCACTTGCCTATGCCTCAGTCACTGGAGCCCTAATCTATACTCCCCCATAAATGCCTTGCCTGTGTGTGGGAACTGAACTGATACCAATCCTGGAATCAGTCGCTCCAGTTACTTTCACATGTGGAGCCTGCAAACTTTGCTTGCTATAGTGATTTGCTCATCATATGGCACCATGGATCCCACAGAGGAAGTGGATGGTGAGTCCTCTCCACCACTCTCTACACAAGCACCGTGGGAGTCAGCTCACAATGCATCTGGGGCCCCAGCCAAGGCAGAGGGGAGACTATGCGGGATTTCTTCTCCCCACTACTGCCACCACCTATGGGGAAATTGCTCCTTCACTGTGCAGTTCCACCTATGGGGTTTCTTATTTATAGCAAATGCTTATATTTCTTGGCATAAGGAACTCTCTTATTGAAGGGATATTTTGTACATAAGGGATTACTAATATTTATTTTTTGATTTTTTCAAAAAAACTGCTTAGTGACAGTCCTTTAGGACTCAAGAGACACTGTTGCTGTTACAAGCATTTAAGGACTTCTTTGACCTCAGGTCAAATTCCGTAAACCTCCACCCCAGCCAAATATCCTTACAACCAGGTCCAGCTTCTGGGTATAGTGACACCCATGTGGGATTTCTGTGAACTTGGGTTCCCTCAGGCTGTGGGGGCCATGGATTCCTTGCATGTGTGCATTTTAGCTCCACCAGTGCAGGGTGAAGAGCTCTACAACCATAAATGTTTTTACAGGATGGTCCTCCAGGTACTTGAGGATTCTAAGCGGAGATTTATGGATATTTACGTTGGGGTTTGGGGGCAAAACCATGATATGCCTATCTTCTGGAATTTGCCCTAGGCTAATAAGCTAGCCACGGGCAGATTCTTCACCAAACCCCCTGCCATGGTAAATAGATTCCTCAGGCTGTTGCTCTTCAACTGTGGCTCATATCACCATGCTGGGTTCCAAGGACCATGCTTTTCAAATATACTCACAAGTCACACCCCATTAGCCACTAGCCCAGTTCATTGCATATCCCATTTAGAACCACCACCCCCTTCAGGATTGCTTCAGCGAGCACCCCTCATATAGGCAATGCCGGTAAAGTCCAGACTCCTAATAGTGCCTTCCCAAAGTAATATAGATTTGTAGCTAGAGCCGTTCTTACAGCGGCAACAAAAGCCTCCCATAACTGTTGTTTCACAATAAAGCTCTCCTTTGGAGTTGCTGTGTGTGTCTGCTACATGTTTCACAGAAAACAACAGATATAAACAGTGTAGCAGGAAAGGAAGGAGGCTTGAGTAGAGAACCTTCTCGAGCTGTTGGGCCGTGGTTTGGGTGTGTGGGGTGGGGCAGGGGAAACTTGGCAATGTGCGTGAAATGAGAAGGGAATTGTGGGTTAGGAGCAAAGGGGGAGGGAGTGGCTTCTCCAACAGGCAGCGGGCGGGCGGGGGGGGGAGCTGGCTAAAATTCCTTGGGAGTTGAAGAGGGAAGGGGGCAGAGGATGCTGAGGCGAGAGCTGCTTTTGGTGACGAGGGAGGGAGGATGAACGGAACTCGCTCTTCTGGCAGGCAAAGAAAGCAACTAATAAAAAGCATGAAAAGAGCCTTTTAAGGTTTACCGTTTTAATTAGAAAAACAAGTTTTGGTAGGTATCGGCTGGCACGGGGCGGGGGAGGGATTGGAAAACTTTCCAACAGGAGCCAGCAAAGGCAAAACATGCCCGAAACCCATAGTGGACCAATAGTAAAAAGGCTGCTGACCTAGCAACAAAGCAGAGGATCATGGGATGCTGATTTTGCCACAAAGGTGGCTGGGATATGTGCTGAAGCCAGCTGGAGGACTTGCGGGAAATGAGGTGGAGAACAAGCCACGGCAAGCCTGATCATCTGTTGGGTGTGAGTGACGTGGGTTGTTCTGTAAACAACCTACCCAGCAAGGCTTATTGAAAGGGTGGCTTAGTGTGACCTGTGGACCCGCCCTTAGTAAAGCATTTTGCATAGGGACTTCAGGTCATATATAGGTAAGCGAAATCATACTAAGAGGTACTGCATTGCTAAGGCAACCAAAGTTTGCATAAAGACCAATGGCCTGGTTTGCATGATTGTGAATGGGGAAATAGGCCACAGTGGCTTATTTCCCCCACCGCACGTGCCAGTCACCTGCTGGGGGGGGGGGATTAGCATAATTACCCTCAGCAGCACGGCTTGTCATGCCATGCGAACCCGGCCACGGTGGCTTGTTGCTGTGGGTAAGAAGCCACCGAGAACCCATGGGCTGTTGTAGGGTTCTGGGTGGCTTGTTACCCACAGCAACAAGCCACCCTGGCCAGGTTCGCACAACATGACAAGCCATGCTGCTGAATGTAATCCCCCTGGCATGCAAAGAGCATGTGAGCGGCACACAGAGCGTGGTTAATGAGCCACTGTGGCTTATTAACCACCCTGCGATCATGTGAATCAGGCCAATAAGTTGTACAGAAAAACCTCCAAACCATAGTTTGGTGGGATCAGAGCAATATTAACTACATTTTTAGTATAAACTTGAAAATATTTAAGGTGCTGCTGGTGACTCACTTAGGACTCTATATAAAGAATCAGTTTTGCTTAGTTAAAACACTTGCAAGTGGGAATTAGGGAAAACACTTTTTTTCACAACTGAGCAATTGTTACCTTTTAAATGGCATTGGGTGGGTGCAACTATAGTTTATACGCAAAGTAAATGTCATCCGAGTCTTATAAAAATAAATTGTACCCTCTCCAGAGGCTTTTCACTTGACATCCGTGTGTCAAGCCACACATCTCCACAATTTAGGGTTGAGCAAAAAAAGTGTGGTAGGAAAAAAGAAAATGTGCTATTTTTTTCATGAAAAGAAATTCCCACATATGTAACATTTTCCCCCTCTTCCCTGCAGACAGACAACATTTAAAACATAAACCCAATTCTGTAATTAAGTATTTGGCCTGTGAATGCAAGAGAAAACCATTTGGTGTCTCAGTTCAAGTATTTCAGTTGAATTATTTGACAATCCACACTGAATTAAGAATGGTAAAATATCTGCACACTAAAAAGTGCCATTGACGTTATTTATTTATTTATTTATTACATTTATCAATCGCCCATCTGGCCGGTCACCCGGCCACCCTGGGCGATGTACAATTAAAATACAATAAAACACAATAAAATATAATAATTAAAACAATATTAAAAAATTCTCATTAAAAACCTAACCCACCCCATATTCCCGCCTGAACAGCCATGTTTTTAATGCACGGCGGAAGCTCATCACGGAGGGGGCATGGCGAAGGTCACTAGGGAGGGAGTTCCATAATGTGGGGGCCGCCACAGAGAAGGCCCTCTTCCGTTGTTATTGTTGTGGTTATTTTATTATCATCATCATCATCATCATCATCATCATCATCATCATCATCATCTGCAGCAAACTACCTTCTCCCACCCAGTTTTCTGCCCCCCCTCCCCACAGAGTCTGTCAGCATTCCATGGAGACTGAGGAGCATGCTCAATCCTAATTGGGCTTTTTTTGGAGCCCCCCCCCACAAATTTTTCTAAAGTTTAATTTGTACTTCCTCAAAACTCAGGGTTCTCCCAAACACACCTCCTCCTCTCTGAACCAATTTGCTGGTGCAGGGGAGAATGAATAACACTGAAAGTTGAGAGAGAGTAGAGTTAATAGTCAGTCTGGGACCAGAATATCTGAAGAACGGTCTTTTCCCAAAAAAACCTGCCTGGAACTGGAAGTAAGAATTTTGTTGGAGGCCTTCTCTAGATGCCCCTGCCTTCTGAATTTAGGTGTGTGGCTACCAGAGAGAGGGCATTTTCTGTGGCGTTGCCCAAATTATGGAACTCCCTCCTCAAACAAGTTTTCTTGGAACCTTTGTGTATCTTTTTGATGCCAGGTGAAATTTGTCCTGTTCTCTCAGGTGTTTTTCTCATCCAATAATATATAGTCCACCTTCTAATTAGATGTCTCCTGCTTTTAACTGGCTCGTTCTTGTTTTTGTTTGCTGCTTTACAGGGATGTTGAAGAGTCCTTGGTCTCGAGTCACGAGTCGAGTCAAGAGTCTTTGGACCCGAGTCTCGAGTCCGAGTCCGAGTCCTTGGTCCAAAATGGTGACTCACGAGTCACGAGTCACGAGTCACTCCCAAAGCTGACTCCAAGAGTCCCTATTAAAATCAATGGGGGGTTTTCCCAACAAAATAAGGCTACTTCAGATGTGTGGCTTAAATAAATTCTAGGCACAAGTGTGCCTTCTTATTTCAAAACTCTGCAACTGATTTTGGCAAGAACAGACCAGGCAGAAAAACCCAAAATAACCAGGCAGGCAGAGGAGGCAGGGAACCCCAAAGCAGGCAGGCAGAGGCCTTTGTCTTGGACAATTCAACTGTTGAACTGGTCAAGAAGAGACCAGGCAGGCAGAGGAGGCTGGGAACCCCAGACAGGCAGGCAGAGGCAGCCAAACCCAAAATGTCTGAAAGGTTGCATTTTAGAAAAATGATTTTAAAAAATAAACTTGCTGTACTTCCTAAAACTTATCCATGTTGCATTTGAGGAACATGATTTTTTTCTAAATGTTTGGCCCCCATTCTGGAATGGTGAGATCTCATCACAATTCCACCTCACTGAACACCCGCTCCACTGGTGATGAACTTGCTGGAACCAGAAACACACTCAGAGCAGCCACACAGAGTAATCTCAGGTCTTTCTTCTGCCTCTCCCAAGTACGCAATACATCAATCAAAATAAATCTTGACACACTGTTGGGGCTGCACTCCTGGTAGCCGTCCATAGTGTCCGAGCAGCGGCACACCTCGCTTCCATGCGTTCTTCGCCGGCAATCACGCTCCTCTCCACTCCTTCTGGCACAGCCCAGGGATGTTGAAGAGTCCTTGGTCTTGAGTCCCAAGTCCAGTCTCGAGTCCCATTAAAAATATTGGGACTCGAGTCCGAGTCGAGTCAGAGGAGGGACTCAGTCCGACTCACAAGTCGAGTCCTCGAGTCCGAGTCCCCATCCCTGCTGCTTTATTAGTTAGGGTTTCAGTTTTTTGTTTTTATGGTTGATTTGTTTTACTCTTTTATTATTATTTTCTTTGCTGTCTTGAGGTGTGAAAGGCATAATACGATTTCCCCCCAAATAATAAATAAATAAATAAATAAATAAATAAATAAAACAAATGGCCACCTTTCTTTGGGACAGAATAGTTGAACAATACTAATACTGCTAATAATTGATGATGATGGACTCCAGAGTGACTTATATGAGCATAAATGCTCTTCTGCTCATACAAAGAGGGGCTGTTTCTGTCGGTCCCGTTACCTGGGATTGGTTTTCGGGGGGCGCTGTGGTATGTAGTGTGGTGGAGGAGCAGGAAAGGTCTGTGGATTCAACATGATGATGGTGGTGATGATGATATAAAAATAGACATGCCCTGCCCAGTGGGCTACATTCTAATGTAGATAGAAATAAAAATAAAAACTGAAGGAGAAGGCCAAAAAACAATTAGAAATAAGTGAGTGTTAAGATGGTTGTTTTAAAAGAGGAAGAGAATTAACTGAATTATTATTGGCTGATAAATCACAGAGGAATAGCATTGCTTCCCCTGCTTAAGAGAGAGATCAATTTATTTGTGACATCAATCACCGTCACTCCAGTCCCCTCCCCACCCTCTTCTTAGCCCTACTTACATGCTTAGCAGCTAAAACACTTCACAGTGGAGAAAGGGACAAAGGCTGCCTGCAATGCCTTTGAAATTTGAACTCTCCCAAGTTTGAACTAGGCCTAGACCACTTTGAATCTGAACATCTCTTGAAATGGGGCTGGCCCCAATCCTTACCACTACCCAGCCCCACCTGCTGGGGAGAGGGGGTGACCACTGGTGGGGAGGGCTCACCAGAGACAGGGCAGACTTTATCAACCTCTCCTTAATTTGAAGCATGATGTTTTGCTATGAGTGTGTGAGATTTGTTGTTTCCTCTGCCTCCCAGATTGAAATGAGAGGCAGAGGGGATTACAAATCCCATGCCACCCTCTCACATCTATCTCCTATGAGCTCTCTTGATTGGCCATTACTTCCTTCACCTTCTCAAAGGAAAGGGGTAATTTGTGTGGGGTTTTTTTTTATTGGGACTGGAGGGCGAGGAGTAGCATGGGAGTGGGGCAGGCTTCTTTGTTTTGAGCTTTCCTCTAAAAGAAAAGTGAACAAATTCAATTGGTTATTTTGAGAATTGTTCAGGAAAGCTCAGAAAAAAGAATGGAGGTTGTGGCAAACTGAGGAGAGTTTGCCCACCAGTGGCATAAAAAAAAACTAAGCACCAAACATCAGCTGGATCATTGCATGTAGCTATGCATGCATGGCACTGCTGGGATCTCTGCATCAGGGTCATTTTGTGTCCTATCCGAGAAACAAGATTGTGTGTACTTGGAACCATTTTCCTTTAAATTTGGATCCAACCCAACATAAGATTTATTTATATTATATATATATTTATTTATTATAGTTTTAACCCACCTAATAACCAATGTTCTCAAAGATTTATTTCTCCTTACATGGGAAACATTTTCCAGAAATATTTTATATCGCTGTGATCCCCTATTTTGTGAATTTAAAAGTTTGCAGTAGTATATTTGACAAGCCTTTCTTGTCACAAATTGCACACTTTCAGTTTGTGCACATTTTGATTCTTAAACAACAGCATTCTCTTGAAAAATCTCCTACACCACAACCTTTCCCAGAAGAACTTGCATTCTGATATTAAAGAGAAGAAAAAGCTCGAGAAATGTTGAGGGTGTGTACAGTCCAGGGATGTTGAAGAGTCCTTGGTTTCGAGTCACGAATCGAGTCATGAGTCTTTGGACCCGAGTCTTGAGTCCGAGTCCAAGTCCTTGGTCCAAAATGGTGACTCACGAGTCACGAGTCACTCCCAAAGCTGACTCCACGAGTCCCTATTAAAATCAATGGGGTTTTCCCCCAACAAAATAAGGCTATTTCAGATGTGTGGCTTAAATAAATTCTAGGCACAAGTGTGCCTTTTTCTTTCAAAACTCTGCAACTGATTTTGACAAGAACAGACCAGGCAGACAAACCCAAAATAACCAGACAGGCAGAGGAGGCAGGGAACCCCAAAACAGGCAGGCAGAGGCCTTTGTCTTGGACAATTCAAACTGTGGAACTGGTTAAGAAGAGACCAGGCAGGCAGAGGAGGCTAGGAACCCCAAACAGGCAGGTTTGGGGTTCCCAAAATGTCTGAAAGGTTGCATTTTCGTAAAATGATTTTAAAAAATAAACTTGCTGTACTTCCTAAAACCTATCCATGTTGCATTTGAGGAACACGATTTTGGAACACGAGTCCTTGGTCTCGAGTCCCGAGTCGAGTCTCGAGTTCCATTAAAAATATTGGGACTTGAGTCTGACTCGAGTCAGAGGGGGGACTCAGTCCGACTCACGAGTCGAGTCCTGGAGTCCGAGTCCCCATCCCTGGTACAGTCATACTTACGAATAGGAATTTTCTTCCACTGTGGGGAGAGGTCAGCTGCTTCCCCCAGCCTCTGTTGTTCCTCAGATGTCATATAAGCCCTATTCAGGCATTCAAAAAGTACTTCTTTGCACAGTGCATAGTTAAACTATGGGATTCACTTCCAAAAGATGTAGTGATGGCCACCAGTTTGGACAGCTTTAAAAGGGGATTGGACAAATTCATGGAGGAGAAGGCTATCAATGGCTACTAGTCCTGATGGCTCTATGCTACCTCCAGTATCAGAGGCAGGATGCCTATGTGCACCAGTTGCTGGGGAACATGGGCAGGAGGGTGCTGTTGCACTCATGTCCTGCTTGTGGGATCCTGTGGGCAGCTGGTTGGCCACTGTGTGAACAGAATGCTGGACTAGATGGATCCTTGGTCTGATCCAGCATGGCTCTTCTTATGTTCTCACCATACTTTAACATACTAGAAGGGAGCTGGGCCACACTCCCAACATCATGTGTTACATAGTCGCTGCCCCCGGGCATACGCACATTAATAGGGATGATGTCGGAAAAATCCACAACAGATTCAGATGAGTTTGGATTTCTATGAATCTGACCTGTGGATTCTGCAGTGGACCAACTTTCTCCAAGTCATGTGGATTCCACAGACTTACAGACTGGTGTGTGTGTTTTAACTTTTGGGGAGAATTTATGCAAATGTGCGCTTGCGCTAATGCACACCAGTGCAAGTGCACATTGGTGCTAATGTATTATGCATGTGGAATGAAATTCTCATATATCCCTCAAAAACAAACAAACTGATTTTGTCAATGAGCAGATGACAGAGCAAAAGACACCTGACAAAGTGACAATCTGTGAAACACAGACGAAATGGATTTAACAAAATCCATACATCCCTATCATACAGCTTCTGTGTTAAGAAAAGTACTTTTTTTTTAACACTCAAATAGGGCTCTACTTGCCTCTTGATCCAATGCTGATTTCCTCCTCCTTGTCACTCCCCCTCCCCCAATATTTCAGGTGGGCTGTCCGCCTAAGTACCTTGCAAAAAAAAAAACAACCGGTATCAGAGGCACTGTGCCTATGTACACCAGTTCCTGGGTCACATGGGTGGGAGGGTGCTGTTGCACTCATGTCCTGCTTGTGGGATCCCATGGACAGCTAGTTGGCCACTGTGTGAACAGAATGCTGGACTCGATGGACCCTGGGTCTGATCCAGCATGGCTCTTCTTATGTTCTTATCTTCTCTGAAGCTGCTGTTTGCATTTCAAGGGAAGCTCTCAATGATTAAAAAATATATATGTTTAGGTGTCTGTGTGGCTTGAATAAATGAAGGAGACTCCACCACCATCTGAGGCAATCTTTTCCACTGTTTTACACAGTAGTGGGCAACTTGTGGCCTTCCAAATGCTGTTGGACTACAGCTTCAGTCGTCCTCAGCATTAGCTATGCAGGCTAGGGTTGATGGGAATTGCAGTCCAACAATAACTGGAGGGCCACAAGTTGCCCTGGATGAACATCTCATACTGTCAAAGTTCATCCTGATGTTTAGTCAATATCCTCTGAAAAGGGGATCTGAAAAGGACTCTGTGAGGTCTGAAAAGAGCTCTGAATGAGCTTACAGAGCTCCCGTGACTGGAAACTCTGTTAAGTCAGGGTTTGTAATCATGAGAGCTCTGTAAGTGTGCTCAGCTAAATGCGCTCACAGAACCCTTTCCATACTGTACAGCGCAAATTTCTAACTGGCGCAAAAGTCTAACTGGCAGCCGCCGGGGATATGGAGATGTTGCGGGTGGCTTACATGTGTGCACACGTCCCCCTCCACACTTTTGCCCTACACAAGAGCTTATGATGTCAGGGAAAGTGTCCATGTGGCAAGCAGGGTGGTCACTTATGAACTGCCAAAGAAGAGGACATGCATCACCAAAGAAGAGGACAGCAACTTACATAAAATGTGCATGTGGTGCTAATTGATATGTATAGACTCAAATGTAGAAATAGTTGTTATAATTTATAGTGAAATACGTTACATCTCACCTTAGTGTGGAAGACTGTGACCAGGTGCTCTGTGTGCCTGTATGTTCAATCTGCTGTCCAGGTGCTCACTGTTGATGGGCAACAGTTCTTATGGGTTATTTAACTTTTTAATAGTGCAATCCAATGTGGCTATAACCCTCCAAACCCGGAGGATTATGGGCATCCTATGGAGAGTGGAAGGACCGTGGAGGGGAAGGTCGCCTCCGTACTTCTCCCACCCTGCAAAAGACTTAAGGTGCAATCCTATGCAAGTTTAGACAGAGAAAAGGCCTACAACTCCCATCATGCCCCAGCCAGTATGTATGGGAGTTGTAGGCCTTTTTTCTGCCTAAACTTGCATAGGATTGCACCCTTAGATGGCCGATTTTGGCTGTCTAAGCCTTTGTCCCGGAGCATGAGGAGGGGAGGCTGATACTATGTATCCTGGCAGAGCCTGTCTCCTCTCCCTGCCCCCCGGAACACCCTCAGAACTCCAGCTTCGAGGTTGGTCTTCTGACCTTGGAGCCACAGCTGGCACGGTTCTTTCTGCACTGGCTGCGAGGGCAGAGGGAGGGTGCTTCGAAGTCAGAGTTCCAGCTCTGACCTTGGAGTGCGTTTCCAAGATCGGGGCTGAGACTCTAATTCTGTGGCTGTCTAGACTCTGTCTAGCGGACATGGGATTATGCCCTTAATGGGTTCTTTTAACTCTGTTTGTAACCTGTTCAGAAAACGTTGGTTGTTGGGTGGATTTAAAATGTTTTAAATAAATAAATAAAAATTTAAAACCAGACTTAAATGGAACAGCCCTTCAAACAGGGGACACCTTCAAATAGAGGATGGTCCTTTGTCAGCACTTCAAATAGAGGATTGTCCTCTGTAAAAGAGGACACATGGCCAATCTAATAGGTTGTCTCAATCCGTTCAAGAAAAATTTGACCACGAGGCATTTCGTGATTCTACTCACTTTCGCATGAGTGATGGTGATATTAGCACAAAGCAGAGAAGTCTGGGTCAATAAACAAAAACACTGCAAAGGATCTGTAATAATGGGAAATTAAATATCCCTTGCTTACAAACCTGGTGTAATCCTCAACCCACAGAGAACATGACATTTTAAGATGTCCTGAGAGCATTTGACTGCTCTCTCTTTTTTTCAAAAGAAAAAGTTGAAACTGGAAACGTCACACTCACCTGTAGCATGCACCCGCACTAAGCAGGGAGAAGTTGTCTAAAAATTGTCCAGCACGTATTGACAATGTAGTGAAGAATACTCATCTTCTCAACATTTTTCTAATGTGAATGGCACTCTGAGAGTGCAACGACAAGATGGTCAGCATTACCTGTCAACTAGCCTTGTCACCTTTTATAGTGTAAGTCTTCTCTTGAGTGAAGTATAACTGCCATAGACCAGCCAATGAATTAAGCATGTGCACAATTTCAATCACATGAGAAGTTCCAGCAAAATCAGTCTGACTACCCACTGGCTAAAAGTTATGCATCAGCTCAAGTCCTTTATTTGGATGAAGGCCCATGAGAAAAGGTCATAGAGTAGTGGAAATTCCTAAACTGGACTTCAGTTTCTCAAACCCATAACAGATCCTCCCCCCATTTCTGGTGGGCAGAGAAGTTATCTAAAATAGGAAGGCAAAAGATTTGAAGCTTGGGAAAACAGACAAATCCTATCATACCCATAAAGAAACACCCATACAACTTTCCCTAATTCTTATGAGATTTCCATAGCAGTTTCATAGACTCCAGATGTCAAAATTTACAGAAGCCTTAAAATTATATTTAAAAAATGGGCTTCAACACACATATTGTCAGTCAGTGTAATATAATCCAGTTTATATACAAGAATGTGCCATTATACAGCATGGAAGACCAATTAGAGACAAAGAGAGGGAAGTTGGACTTTGGGCAGACCATACTAAGACCTGCCAAAGCAGACCCAGGAAAAGATGGGGAGGAAATATTTAATGCACTGTAACAGAACACACACAGAGTGTATACTTATTTGCCTATTTTCCTTAAACCATACCTCATAAAAATGGTATTTGTTGGCAAAATATGTCTTTTTCCTCCTTCTTTAATAGCAATACTGCTAGGTTTACATTTATGTTTAGGTATTCTGTTTCCAGCCCTTCTGCAGGGCAATGGAGAAATGTTGTAATTTACTTCCTGGCACTATCAACCAAGAACCTGTGGGGCACCACCAATCCCATTGAAACAAAAGGGACTTCAAACAGGAGACCTTCCTGGCAGATTGCCTCAGCTATGTTTCCTTGTATGGGAAAAGATATAAAGGCCAGTGCAAGCAGAGAGAAATATTGTGAAGAGAATCCTAATCCAAAATATCTCTTCTTCCACTGTACATTTCTTCTGTTCTCAGCTGAGATGTCTTATTAAGCAGTGTTCAAAAAATGTGAAAGCAGAGATAAATCCTGACAGAATTTCAACAGGTTATGTACAGTCTCAGTGTTCTGTCACTAGTGCTTCTTAATTAGCAACCCAAATGAAATGAAGGAACAGATTGTATAGTATACGACACCAGCCTGGCTTCTACACTTCCTATTTATGTCTATGTGTTTAAAGAGCCCCCTTCCAAGTGGGACATTTATTTACTCTTCCTCCCAGAAAATGAACCATGGCCACCAGCTAAATTACCACTTCTCATTTGTCTTAGCCTACAGCATCAACTCACATTACCTAGCAGTAGCAAAGACATTTTAATCTACAGTTTAATGCTTCCCCTCCTACCCCTCCCTGGTACCTGATATAAGAAGCCAAATTGCTCTTAGCAAAAAGAAGAAGGGGGGAAAAGGCCTTAGTCATTAAGTGAAAGTACCTTTTTTAAAAGCATTCCATTACTCCCCCACTGGGAAATTTCTGACTTTATTACCATTTTTTGAATTTGCATTAGCTGTACCTGAGTGCCGCAATCCTAATGGACACAATGTCGCTGTTTTCCATACGTTTTGCTGCCAGACCAACCTTCATTTTTCAATGGAAGAAAAAGTGGGGAATTCAATGGGGCCATGTGCTGAAAATAATCTTTCAGGGATTTAAGTTGAGAAGACATTTGTTTAGGGTGATATTTTTTTTTCTCACATGCTTATGAAATACAGGTTTAATATGCTTATGGTCACATAACGCTGGCTATTCCTGAGATGGACATAAATGGTTTGCTTCTCCAGCTCCCACTTCATACTCTATCACAAGGGTTGGCAGAAGGTAGATCTCCAGATGTTTTGGACTTCAACTCCCAGAAGCCCCTGCCAGCTTCTGGGAGTTGAAGTCTCCCATGGTTGCCCATTGTCTCCTTTACTGTATGCCTTAGCTGTTTGAACCCCTTGCCATTGCTTTTATGCTAATCAGCGCAAGCAAGACATACAAGTTGGTCATACAGAACATAAAGTGGGCCTGTTTACAGATGATATGGCCTATTATATACCAAATGTAATATCAGCATTACTGGAAATAATCTGTCTGCTTGATGAATGGAGGCAAGCTTCTGGTTCCAAAGCAAACATCATAAGTCAGAGATGATCATCGTCAGTCTCTATCAGTCTATCCACAGTTACACAAGCCAATCTGGAAAGGAAATTTCCCTTTGTGTTACATATGCAGCATGACTGGAAGTAGAGAGGCCTGATTTGGTCTGGGCCTTGGATTAAGGCATGCTACAGATGTGGCTGTGTCATTTTGGATTCTCAGGTGAACTGAGTTACGGTAGTTCTTGAGACCCAGAAAAACCTTTTCCAAGCGAAAGATTCCCAGAAAATAACTGAGAACAGAAGAGTGTCACTTCCCCTTTTCACTTCGCTTATGCAATGAAATATCTAAATCACAGAAAGATGTGTGTTGTGAACGCAGAATGAAAATGTGAATGTTCCTGCTTTGCAGGTTATACTATATGTGCAAAGAGAAAAGTGCAAGGTGTTCATGCTTCTTTTGCTGCCACTTGTTAGTAACTGCCCTGAGGTAATCCTGGAAGCCGTTACCAGTTTCCAAAGCTGCCCTGAGGTAACACTGGAAGCTGTCCATAGAAAACAGGATAGTGCAAAGAGTTCTCCACCTATAAAATGAAAATATGACCCACAAAGGGCTCTTGTGAATCCAAGCACAATAAAGATAATAAATGAATTCATTCCTGTGCTATACCACAACACGTGAAAAATATCTCACAAAATCCTGGATTTTTCTCATGACACATATTTGAGAATAGTTGTCCCCATGGTGCTACAAATTACAATAGGTATAATTGAATAACCCCACATATGTTTATTTCTTGATTTACATAGCAATTTCCCCCTCACCCATATGTACTCATACCTCATTTGTTTGTAGAATGTAGCAACTGAAAAAAAAATCTTCAGAGAGAGAGGGAGAGAGAGAGAGAGATATTTCCCAAAATAGTAGAAATGCTCCCTACACAAAAACAGTCACATATACCTTTTGTGTTTCTTCTCTTTTTTTGGTCATTGTTGGTCATTCTTTTATGAGAACAGATGCTGATATGAGAGGATAAATGTAAAGTCAAAAATGGCAGCTTCTTGATTGGCTTTTGTTTAAAAAGAGAGTGAGGCTGACCCTTAATTTCTCCCTCTGATTCCCTGGAACCAAGACAGGAACAACTGTTTTAATACAGTCAAAAAGAATGAAATGGAATGGGGGTAGTAACCTTGCAAATGAAAGGATGCTAAATAATGTAACTAAGGCTACACTTCCAGATGTTATTAAAATTTCAAACAATGACAGAGTATTCTTGCAGGTACTGTAGGGGAGGACAAGTCCTCACTGTCCTGCCTTTTGACAGAGGAAATAAATCAACCAGCACACTTGAGGATACCTTTTCAGGCTGCATGCTGGGAACTTCATTACACAAGCTGTGCCACATATTAGTATGCATATTGCCACTGATTGGACATAGACTCAAATCCGTAGCCTACTTCTGTCGGTGGCGTATGGTTGTAGAATCTGTTTTGTGTTTAGGAAGATACAGGTTTGGAAGATGTTCCCTGAGCAGCAAAGAGCCCTCACCCTGTAAGCTGGAGGGTAGGGGGAGATCGGCATGAAATACAGTTATATTGCCAAGGTTTTCATATCTTTTGATCTTTGCACGATTGTTATCAAAGTAAGCAGCTTCTTTGAGGCATTCCCTTTTCATTAGGAGAAAAGTAAGTCCTTCTTCCTAGAAGGCTTTCTTGCACACCTCTGCTGCTTAGAGAGAGAGAGAGAGAGAGAGAGAGAGAGAGAGAGAATAGATATGAAGTGGTTCCATGCCTGCCATTAGCTATATTTTTAAGAAGTGATTTGTTAAATACAGAATTTGCTTGTATTGGTTTTGCTATAGAGAATTTTGGAATAAGTTGGCATCAGAATAAAAAAGTGAAATTGACACCCTGACAGTGAGAAGGCTATGGAAAACAGAAAAATTCAGCTGAAAGGTAGAGATCTGATAGCAACTTTCTGGACAATATGCTTTCTCCTGCCTTTCATTAGCTTAGAAGGGAGTTAACAGGCTCCACTGAGCCCTGCAGAGAATCCCCTTTTATATAGTTGACTCTTTGTGTGCACAGAGCCGTGTACACTGTCTGGAGGCAATGGATCATATTTATATATTTGTAAATGCTTGCATGTATCATACAGGGGTATTTGGGAAGCAGAATTGGCTGCATCTCCTTGCCAAGTGTACACTCAGTGGTGAGCCTGGGTTTGTTGCCTGCAATGTGTGAAAGAGCTGTCAGAAGCACTCTGTTCTTTTATGTTATTCCTCAGTGTCAACTGGGAAACAAAAAGGAGGAAACAGTGAAGTGAACTCTAGGCTGGTCTCTGCCCCATGCAAGGATGGATCATGCCCAATATTTTTTAATTATTCCAGCTGAAAGTCTTTGGGTGCGTAGATAAGTGTATCATTTAAAATTCGGACTATTCTTGTTCTTGAATCTTTAGGATTTATTTCCTTAACTCTTACAAGTTGTAATAGCCATTATGCATGTAAATCCATAGACACACAGACCACACATGCACACATGATGAAGTGAATAAATCCTCCCCATCTTTGATCAGAATAATATAGGGGGACAGAAACTATATGCATTCCAAAAAAGAATTTTACATTTGAGGGTCATTTTAATGCAAAGTCCTTGAGGTGTTAACACAATAATTAAGTCGAATAAATTCTATAACTCCAATGTGCTTCTTAGCTCTCCTTTCATGGTATTTTGAAGGATCACACACTGTATCCCCCCCCCCCCATTTTTAGAATACTCTCGCTACTCTCTTCAAGATTCTTTACACTTGGTAACTGTAATTATCTGCTTCAGTCCCCTGCTTACCTTAATTAATGTCTAGTTTGTAATAGTACAATGTGCTTTCAGTGTTACTGAGAGGTAACAAACGGTCCAGCCAGAAGCAACTACTGAATCAATAGCTTCAGGAATATTCATTAAGGATACTAAAAGAGTAGGTTTATTTGGGATAACATTTAACTGCTGCAATTGATAAAAGCAAGGACATTTTTCATAACTAAATTAAAAAACAATATGTTATTATATTAATACAATCCTGTGACATAGGCTGTGTTCAGACATAATGCGCTAACCATGCTTTAGCACTAGGAGAATGAGCCGCACTGAGCATTGGGCTAGCACGCTCCCCTGCTTCCCTCTCCTCCTGCAGTGCAGCCATGAGAAGTCCAGAAGCTTCTGTTTTTATTTTAGATTAACCATATTAGGCTTATCGTTTAAACCCTAAACTGTGATTAATCTTAACTATGGTTGGTTGAAACAAGCCAGCTTCATGTGGTTTGAAGTTGGCTTATTTCAGCAGTAAAGATTTAGCTATGGTAGGGCTAAGCTTCCTCTTCCCCCCCCCACACCTTTACATAACCTAAATTCTCTTGCAAAGATGGGGGGAGATATTGGGGTCCTTCACTTGGTGGTGGTGGGAGTTGCTTTGCTTTCGGTGGGGTTTAGTTACTTACAGTTTTACAAGATGGTAAGGCTGGTTTTCTTTTTCCTAGTATCATAAAACACCAAACTGTGACTTCACTGAGAGATCAGCAGCCTGGCTGCTGTTTTGAAACTGGAGGAGAAAGGAAGTAGTAAGGGAAATGCACTATGTGATTACATAGCGCCAGCCCATTCCCAGTACTCTGGGAATGAGTGATGCTACATAGCGTAGTTCCCTTCCCACTTAATCTCAATTCCATTTAAAAACAAAAACAAAAAACCAGCCAGCTTGCTGATTTCTCAGCCAAGCCATGACTTAGAGTAGTGACTTATCTTTTTTAAAGGTTAAAGAAAATAAAACAAACTTTTACCATCTTAAGTGTAAATAACCCCTCCACATGAACATTCATCACTCACCTCAATTTTTGCCACCCTCCCCCATCTTTGGCAATGATTACACACACCCCAACCCCACTGCGAATGTGCAAAGAAATTTCTTTCTCAGAACTTCAGCACAGTGCTATTATTAACCACAGTTTGTCCAGATTTGGACAACATGACAAGCTGAGGTTAGTCTAAAATGAAGGCGAAAGTCAGTAGCACTGGGAAAACTACCATTCTCAAAGCTCCTTCTGCCAAAAACACAGGGATGGGGACTCAGACTCGAGGACTCGACTCGTGAGTCAGACTGAGTCCCCCCTCTGACTCGAGTCGCACTTGAGTCCCAATATTTTTAATGGGACTCGAGACTCGACTCGGGACTCGAGACCAAGGACTCGTCAACATCCCTGCTTGATGCCACCTGCAGGTGCCTGTCTGGACCTTGTTGCAGTAACAATCAAAGTTTATTTTTTAAAATCATTTTCCTAATGCAACCTTTCAGACATTTTGGGTTTGGCTGCCTCTGCCTGCCTGCTTTGGGGTTCCCTGCCTCCTCTGCCTGCCTGGTTATTTTGGGTTTCTCTGCCTGGTCTGTTCTTGTCAAAATCAGTGGCAGAGTTTTGAGATAAAAAGGCACACTTGTGCCTAGAATTTATTTAAGCCACACATCTGAAGTAGCCTTATTTTGTTGGGGAAAAAACCCATTGATTTTAATAGGGACTCGTGGAGTCATCTTTGGGAGTGACTCGGGACTTGGGACTCGTGAGTCACCATTTTGGACCAAGGACTTGGACTTGGACTCGAGACTCGGGTCCAAAGACTCGTGACTCGACTCGTGACTTGAGACCAAGGACTCTTCAACATCCCTGCAAAAACATGTGCCAGGCATCAGAGAGGGGACAGTTACCCTCCACTGTCTTGCTGCTGTTGGAGCAACAAGAAAGGAAGAGGAGTGGGAAGGATCTTGGGGGTGATGCTGGGTGGATGGATGGGCGGGAGGGATACATGGTTTAAGTTCCTCTCCATCTCAGCTTAAAATCCAAATCAGAGAAAAAAATGTTAGGGGGCTGTACTGCTTGTCTTGCATCTTGAGTCTGCTGTCTGTGCTTGAATAATGTTTGGTACCATCACTAAACAATACAGACCCCCTGATTTAACCATCAGTCATTTTAGTTCCATGTGTCAATTGCATGGAAGAAAAATTATGTTTCATCTACATTTTAAAGGAAAGTGTGCTGAGCCTTATTGCTGTGGCTTGGGAAAACATTTATAGTAGTCATTCTATTTGTAGTTAAATATGGGTAGTAACTATTCAAACTGTAAGAAGATTGGGTGTCTTTTTATGACTCATTCTATGTACATGCAGTGATGTCTCTTGGTGGTTCAGGAGCATCATCATTGCAAACAGTCATATGAAATAAAATTGCTCCTGTCATTCTTAAACTAATCAGCTCAATTTTTTGTTTGGATTCCCTGATCTTTCTAGGATTACTCATAAGGCAAATGGAGCACAACAACAATGGAATGCTTCTGCTGCCATTTCAAAGAAGATGGAAACATCCAGCACATCACCAAATTGGTGCATTATCTAGGAAAAATAGCAGTGGGATGGTTTACGTGTTTATATTATAATAAGTCACCCAGTCTGCATCACCAACATATCACGACCACTTTTATATAGCAATTGCTCTTCCGCAAGCATCCTACACAAATAAAAATGTTGATAAATATTCATGATAACACATTACTCGCCCTGTTTACAAAGTGGGCAACCTGTATGCAAACTGCTGAACATTAAAATGGAAGAATGGGCAGGCCTGGACAGGGTCCCTTTAAATGAGAGGGACCCCTGAGATACACATGAAAATCATGGGTGGGTTTTGTTTTTGTTTTTTAAAAAGCCTGCTAAATACTGACAGACCATGGGCTGTGCACGCACATGCCCTTATGTTGCCCCTAAACACCAGCAGTAGCGAGCAGCACTCATGCATAAGCGCATTCCTGCTGGAGATAGGCTGAAGGGAAACCAAGTAGAAATGTCCCCTCACAGTTTTAAAGGACCATGATGAGAAGGAATTGGCCCCAGAGAAAAGCCCCATATTCTGGAAGCCAAACTTCCCATGAGAATGAGCACCCTCAGGTCCAGGGAATGTCCCATTTCAGTTTAAAAGACTACAGGGTAAATTGGATGTTATCCAAAAGTGTCTCTGAGTGCACATGTAGTCATGTAGTTTACATGAGGAACAAAAGGAGCTGCCTTATCCTAACTCAGTATTGTCTACACTGACTGGAAGCAGCATTCCAAGTTTTCAGACAGGGGACTTTTTCAGCCCTATCTCGAGATGCCAGGAATTGAACCTGAGGACTTCTGCATGTGAAGTGTTTGGTCTGCCACTGAGCTAAGGCCCTTCCCCTTCTTGAACTAAGACCTTTCTATTCAATGTACTTTCAATAGAATGTCCTTTCAGATGCACATCCAGTTTAGGCCTAGGGTTTCTGGTGCAAAAAGCTGTTTCCAAGTGCAGTTTGACATAGTTGGATCAGGTGAGGAAGTATGGATGAAGAGGGAAGGTAAATAAAGAGCAGAAATGTCTTCCTCTTTGTCATGCTACCTCCTCTATCACAACCTTCTCCTCCACTCCTCCTCCTCCTCCTCCTCCTCCTCCTCTTCTTCTTCTTCTTCTTCTTCTTCTTCTTCTTCTTCTTTTTACAGCTGAAAAGCTCATCCAATGATTTTACACATAATCAGTTGGCAATTGTAGGCTGGACATAGGCCTGGTTTGTTTGCCAAAAGTGCATTGTTGATGCTGCTGCAGTGTAAAACAAGCTGTTGCCCTGTTCCAATTCCTTGTCTTCCGTTTTATGGAAAGTTACTCTCCATTCACTTGAATCACCAAAAGCTTGGACAGAAACTTAAAGAATATGCTCATGAAAAATAAATAAATTAAAGAGCACATTGATGATTACAATACAGTGGTCATTAATGATAATTTCTATTAGGAATACTGCAAATTCAAAAACTGCAGAATGTTCAGTTTGGGATGTATTTCAATAAATTTTGTGTTGGGCGGGGGTTCAAATCATTATGGTACAGGATTGTAGCAAGTAAAAATTGTAGATGAACATTTGAAAAATCTGCTAAGGAAAATCTGGCTACCTGAGGCAATCCTGGAATGTGTGTTGCAATGCCAGGCAGCAAAACCAGAAGCTAGAGACTAAAGAGCAAGTGAACACATCATGCTGTTGGAATAAGCACCAATGCTCCTGCTGAAATGCTATCTGTTTCCCTTCATCAAATGCTTAAACACTTATTTAGTAATGACTATCGTACTTTTGGTGCCAAGTTCACACATCCATCCTTAAAAATATGTCCATGCAAAAAGGTGAAAAATCCATCTTTCCCTGGAATACCTTTGACAAATTATGTATCTTTATCCTTGACAGTGATTTAGGTGCAACTGAACTGCCATAGCATAGTGAAGGGAAATTAGTAAAGATGCCTCCAGTGCCCATTGAAAAACCCATGCCTGGTTTTACCCTGCAAATCCAGGACTTGGATTTACTTTGGGAAGTCTGATGGTACTGGAATCCTTTAGGATCTGACTTGAAAATCTGGGGCTGCATTTTGGACAATGCTTGAAAGTAACAGCACACCTGCTCCCTTGTTTCACTGGCTGGAGACAACAGGGAGAGAGAGGTGGGCAACCTGTGGTCCTCCAGATGTTGTTAGACTACATCTCCCATCATCCCTGACTATTTGCCATGCTTGGAGTCTAGCAACATCTGGAGGTTGCTGACCTCTAGTCTAGAGCATACAGTGAATGAATTATTTCGTAATGGGTTTTCCAGACTACTGCCCCTACTTTTTTGCCATATGTATCAAAGGAAAGGAGCACATTTGGTCCACTTGTATGGGACTCAGAAAAGAAGATGTGATCTAGACCATACTTGGCAGGGGACATGATTATCTCAACTGCAGATCTTATTGTTCATAAGGATTGCACTGGATAGGGGGGGGGGAGAGATTTTCCCACTCCATCACCTTCAAAGTTTTTCCAGATTGCAGCATCTTCTTTTCTCACATATAACTCCCCATGCCAGCATTAATAACCACAGGTGAATGCAGCCAAATGCATTCACACACCCACAACTACCCACCTTCATGTTATTTTGCCCTGTCTTTAAAAACTTGTTTGCTGTATTGAGGGTATTTTGTTCCTATCTGTTAGATGTACTATTCATATCAATACATTTCCCTGCCTCTGGAAAACTTACTGTTCTTCCTTTGACAGCCACCATTTTATGAGCTGAACTGTTTTGAAGAAGTTCAGGGCAGAAATAGCAAAATGAGAACATTTATTTTTATTTTTTTTGCACTGAAAAAAAATCCATGTATTTAAACTACAGCAGGGGGTCTTTCTCTGGCTTGGCCTCTACTCTGAAGTATGCTCAACACCATGGATAATTGAGTCTTGATCGTTGTTACAGACAGAAAATTCACTTTGAAAGGGCAGGTTTGAAAGCACATTGTCCACATAGTGGACCACACTGTCTGCCCAAATGAGATCTCTGTACCAAGAGAAGGCAGCAAATAGTCCCTTTTTTTTTGGATACGTGAATTTCCATGTACACATTTACTCCTTTTATGGCAAAAGAATGATTTTTTCCCCCTCCCAAAAGTCAGTCCTGGTTTCTCACATGCTGCTGTGAGATCATGACCCTCAGCATTAGCACCCTAAGGGTAACTGGGAGGCTCACGATCTCATGCTGACACAAGAACAGAAGGGAAAGACTTTGGGGATGGTTTGCTGGCTCCATGGCTGTAACTTGAAACCAAACGTGCTTCGATCACTATGTTCGCCTTATAAAAAGAAAACCATGGGGCTCTTTTAATTATTTCAAGGTAAATGGCAGAAGTTCAACAGAAAGCAGTAGCATTGGTACTATTTTGGAACTGAAATCATGCCAACCTGGCTGTTTTCACCATTGCTCCTCTTTATTCATGACTGGGGTGCAGGGCAAGATAGCAAAGAGTCTGCTGCCGGCTGATAGAGAGGGAGGGAGACACTGAACGGCAATATTAGATCAGTGTTTGTAAACAACTAATATTGCTTTGTTGAAAACATTAGGGTATATATGAAATGATGGAAAATAAAGGCTAGCTCTTTTTTTTTTACAGTCTAATTTAGGACTTTGATAATTACAATACGCTGTAGTACATATCATGCTGGAATAATGTTATGTTAGTGAGAAGAGAAGGAATTCAACTTCAGTTCATGCCTCATTGCACTCTAAGTGGGATGCTATTTCAATGTGACAGGTACATACTTTTCAGTCTTACTCCTTAAGTCTCTTCATTCTGGAGCAAGCACGCCACAGTAGGCATTCTTTCATTTCCTAATAGCAGAAGCCAATATGTGTGTTGGATCAGGCCCAAGTACTGCACTGCTGATTTAACTGGTGCCATAGGAACATTGTAAGCCAACTCAGGAACTGGTGATCTAACAGTATTCTTAGCAGACACCACTAGGACTGAGATATTCACCATGGTGTAGCAGTGGTTGCCATCACATGCAGCAGAGAAATGACTTGGGGCCAAGATACCTGGAAGAATGTCTCCTCCCATTTCTATGGATGTATGGATTTTGTTAAATCAGTTCCATCTGTGTTTTGCAAGTCACCACGCATCTTTCATTCCATCATCCACACATTGACGGAATCAGATTTTAATTTTTTTAATCAGAATTTTGTTCTACTTGCACTAATGTGCATTAGTGCAAATCCCCTGGAAAACTGGTCCACAAGTCTGTGAAAGCCAGTCCACTGCAGAATCTGCAGGTTGGATTCATAGAAACCTAAACTCATTTGAATCCATTGCCAAATTTTCCAACATCCCCAAGGTCCTTGTCCGAGGCCCTCTTCCAGATGCCCCCAGCAAATGAGGTGAGCCGGGTGGCTACAAGAGAGAGGGCCTTTTCAGTGATGGTGCCCCCATCTGTGGGAAGCCCTCCCAGAGAGGCTCACCTCATGTCTACATTATGGTGAAGACCTCTCCTATTCTCCCAGGCATTTTAAGAACTGTTTTTACTGCTTGTAGATATTCATTCTGTTTTATTTTGCTAGTTACATGTGTTGCGTTGTTTTTGTCCCTTGCTGCTAATTTTATCTTTATTTGGTTTATTTATCTTTGGTTTAACTTGGTTTTTATCATTGTTAATTGTTTTGTATTTTATGCTTTTAATTTACATATACGCCACCCAGAGAACTCCACTGAGGAAATATACAATAAAGTGAAACAAAAAAACAAGTGAGTAGAAGTGGGACAGGACTAAAAATGATTCTGCTGCACACAATCCCAAGGGAATTTCAGCCTCCAGGGAGCCACTAAACTGGAATAATTTACACCTCTAGTATACTGACAGGCACTATGGCCTGATGAACTTGCTGCACTTGCCTTGCATCAGGTATCACTGTAGCCGTGTTGGTGCAAGCCCTTCCCTGTACCATAGCATTTCAATACATTCAGGGAGCACATGGATATTGGGCTGGCATAGTGCATTACTCAGTAGATTACCGCCAATATAAAGTTGAATGAGAAGTACAGCATCTAGAGATGGGTGAGGATTTTGTTTGGTTAGTCTTGATAAGAACTTACCAAAATCCACAAACTTCTTAAATGGGATGGAAAGAACTTGAGATTTATTTATTTTTAATTGAACATAGGAAAAGGCAAAACTGACAGATTCATCCATCCAGGGTGCCCTGAGTGTTTGTTTAGCCCTAAGAAATCTGGGTTTGAATCCCTGTGTACTCAACCATGTATGTGTTGCTGAATTAGTGTTGCCACCTCTTTTTTTCTGATGGGCTCATCATCTTTAATAGCTACATGGCAGTCAGGTGCCAATAGAGGCTTTTTTCTTTTCTTTGTTTAGCCCCTGTGCAAGGAGGGGGACACATTTTGGAAAACAAGCCATGGGTGTGTGTGTGTGTGGGGGGGTTAAACCTCCCTATCTGTGTACAGTGATCCCAAACCAGATCAGGGTCCCACATGCTTACTAGTGAGTAAAAAAAGAGGGTCAGCTGCGTGCTGCATATGTAATGCATCCTGTGGTTTGACCCTCAGACTGATAATGACAATTTGGAATGGTTTGATGTATCCCAATTTCAATCACAGTCTTGAAAAGGGTCTGGGTATGTGAAGCTGACATAAACATCCAATCAAGTCAACCACATAGAAACAACCTATATGTGGACATTAGGGCACAGAAATTAATCTAAAGCAACCCATCACCTTATCATAGAGCTATTAATCTACAGGAAAAAGCAAGAGGAGATCCAGGCAGACAGACAGACAGACAATGTAGCCCTTGTGGAACCTGGAATTCAGTGGATGGATGCAGCTGAATATGTATAATGTATATGTATCTGAAAGGACTAGTGCTAAGCAGGTGCTATATAAACTTGCTTTCGGCTTTATTTTTCTCTATATTATACATTTAGGGAGCAATCCTATGGCCCCTAGACATTGTCTGAGGGCATGGAATATTGGAGATTTCCCCTTCTGAGGCCTTAGACAGAGCTATGACCTCAGCGAAGGATCCCTACTTGGATTTCTACAGTGGCTTATTTGTTTGTTTGTTTATTGTATTGTTATGTTTACTGTATATGTTATTTGTCCCACCCTTTGGTATAAGGGGCGTTATAAATAAACGTTTATTATTATTATTATTATTTATTTATTTATTGCATTTATACCCCGCTCTTCAGCCAGAAAAGGCTCTCAGAGCAGCTTACACAGATTAATAATAAGACAGTCCCTGCCCTCAGGCTCACAATCTAAAAGACATGACACAAAAGGAAAAGGGATTGGGAGGGAGGAGGAAGAATGCCAAACTCAGGCACCAGTTCTTAGTTTAAAAGGTTCTTATAGGTTTTTCTTTCTTCTTTTCTTTTTCTTTTTCTTTTTTTGGCAGGGAAGGACAAAACATTCTCCCTGCAGCTGCTCCCTCTCCAGCTGATGTATGGGGCCAGGTTGGTCTCCCCCTTGCTCTGATGTTACTCCTGGGAGGCAGGGGGTGCAGCCTCCCAGTGGCCCTTGGTTCTCTGGCCGATGGATGAGGCCAGAGTCTGCCACCCCAGGGAACTGTCAGTTGGAGCTGTGTGTTCCTTCTGGCAGGGAGGGATGTCGCGAGCTCCCTGCAGCTGCTCCCTCTCTGGCTGATGTATGGGGCCAGGTTGGTCTCCCCCTTGCTCTGATGTTACTCAGATAGCAGGAGCATCTCAGATCTTGGCGAGCAGGTTTTTTGAGTCGTGATGATTACTCCACTCCTGATAGATGGGGACAACCGTAAAGATCTCATGCGGCCCCGGTGCACCTCCTCGAAGTCGTGGGCGAGGCGGCGGTAGCTGCTGGCTACTTGGAGCTCTTGCAGTGGTTTCCCTCCCAAAGTCGGTGCCATGACTTTGGGAAGGGACTAGGGAGGATATTGGTGGTTTGCAGTTGGGACTGTTGGCAAGGAGAAAGGATATGGATCTTCCAGATCCAAAAGCCTCTCAGCCTCCATCCCTGCCCCCACCCACACACTTCAGTAAGATGGGCTCAGAGGCCTGTCTAGAAGAAACCGAAGGAAAGGAGGATGGAGTAGCTAAAAAGCCTCTGTCGCTTCTCCCACCCTACCTAGGATAAATGGAGGGCTCTGGGATCAGAGCCCTATTGAGCATCAGTCTTGTAGTATCATGCTCTTGGAGGGAAGAAAGAATTAAACTATCAAACTATAAAATGAAGGTTGTACTGTAGGGATGGAGGAGAACTTTGTTTAGTCCACCTTTTTAAGTGAACTGATTTTCAAGGCAGAGGGGAGATTTTGTGGGGTGAAATGTTTCATCAGTCCACTTTGCTTATCTTTTTTGCATGCTGTTTACCTCATATTTGCAGCTCCTTCTGTTTTGGAACTTTTTTTTTTAAAGAGACAATCCCAGCCAATCTGGGATCATATAGTCACCATGATGACATCACGTCATCATACATCCAGTTAGATTTGGCTACATGCCAATGTCATAAAGCCAAGTCAAAGGCAGGGCTGCATGACAAGCAGGGATGAGTGGCCCTGGGTTTGAGGAGGCCATGGGCAGTGCAGCTCTGATAGGGGCTCTCTGAGCATACCAGGGAGTAGCATGGGGGGTGTCATATTCTCAGGCACAGAAGAAAACTCTGTGGTGGAGGAGGCATCATCCAATGAGCCGTTGTCTTCTACTACAGAACCTTCTAGGCCAGAGGACATGGCTTTGCCAAACTCGTCCTCAGACTCAGAGGGCACCTCAGAAAACCTTTGTATGTTGCTGAGACAACAGCTCTCCCTAAGTCAGTTCCAGCCAGCATAGATCTGCCCTGCCCTACCTTTCTAGTAAATGCAACTGCTTCAGATTGGCTCCCCTGGGAACCTTGGGACAAGCTAGAAAGGACAGTGGGTGGTGCTCAGCCTGGTGCTCTGAAGAGAAACAGTGGGCAAGGTGGCTGCAACCCCCATTTTTTATTTCCCCATAATGCCTGGGTCCTATGTCAAGACCCAGAGGCATTCTGGGGAAACTAAAATGACAACAGCTGTTGCTGCCTTGCCCAGCACTTCTCTTCATATTCAGAATGTAGGGATACACACACACACACACACACACACACACACACACATTAAAAGGAGGCTGGCATCAGCAGTGGTGGGCCTTCAGGGGCCTGTACATCCTGGTATTTGCCCCATCATGCTGGGTACTGATGTCAGGTCTGAGGAAAAGGCCATTCTGAAGGTAAATCACAGTGAGGGCAATGCTTCCTGCTCTCAATGTGAATTGGATCCAGAACCATCTTTCCATCAGTGGATGGATACCGCTTGCAGAACAAGAATCCCCTGTCCCCCCTGCAGGTCCCCCTCCTAATCTGGAGGGTTAGAAGACCCACTGGAGCAGATTTGGAGGGTGCACATGGGTGCTGCACAGGGGAGGAAAGGGCAGGGAAGACCCATTCCAGAAGTGCTATCCTTCTGCTGGCAGAATTACAGTTCTGGATCCAACCCATTTTTGCTCCATTCATAGTTTTCCCAAACGATTGCTGAAATGAGTGGGTATGTTTCATAGGGGGCAGCCTGTTTCATGAAACACACCCCTCTCATTTTGGCTGAATCCTATGTATTCTGAACAGTGTAATTAAAATTGTTATGGAATGAATGTAATCCAACATTTTGGTGTGTGTGTTTAATAAATGCAGGGCTTTCCCAGAGGTTCTGATCCCTACACCTGCCTCTCCCTTCTGCCTTCTATTTTGTCTATATAGCCACTCTATCTCTACTACCTGTCCATTTATTTAGTTCTAAAATGTATGTCCATGGTTCTTCTCCAACCATCTGACCTTGGGGGCCTGGGACAAATTTTGGGAAAAGATATAAAAAGGGAACAAAAATGGGATTCAGTTCAGACACAAAGAAATAATGTATGATTCAGTTCTTCAGGGGCTGTATCACATCAGACTGCAAATAGGGGATTGCATGCTTGATAGTTCCAGATCTATTGATGCCAAAATTGATATAAACAAGAGCAGAACTTGTACCAAGGGATGAAACAAACTACATCCCTTTAAGAGATTGTACCTTTATTCAAGAGTAAGCCCCATTAAACACAGTTGAGCTTACTTTTGAGTAAACATGTATCAGACTGTGCTGTGAATCCATTTTACAAAGTGCACATCCTATAGACTTCATCCTAATGAAATAGCCCAGGGCTAAATGAAAGACCACATAACATGAACAAAAGGATTTTTTTTTTCATGCCAGCAGGAATTGTGATATCAGTTATCGCCAATGCAGTGAAGCTTTACAAATGCAAGTCTCCCCTACTACAGAGTGAAATTGCAAAAGATATTCCACCTGTTACCTTGGATTAGCTGAGTATGCCCTCCAAAGATGTCCTCAAAGATGATATGCCACATGAGAAATGTTCTCTCGCATTCTTGCATGGCTACATAATACATTCAAGGCAATCTTGAAATTGTTTGTTAGTAGCTGACTAGGTTGCCATGCTAGACTTCTTAATGACTGCTGACAACTTGAGTAGTCAACATGTTCTTCATATATTTGTTATGTGTTTGAAAGTAAGCAATGGATGCTGATATTCCTTCTCCAGGAAGTGAAATGTCATAATAAGGCTCTGCCACAGAATCATGTAAGAGTCATGCAAGTGGTATTCTCGATATAATGTGCAAGTCACACTATTAGCATGAATACTTTCCCCGTTACAACAATGTTGACCATAGCTATTTGTGTGTCTGAAGGGAACAAAAGTCATGGCACACACACTCTGGACTGGAGTTCATTTTTAATGTTGCACAGAGAATGAGAGTGGAGGTTCTGAAGTTCACAACCTTACTCAGACTGCTTCACAGTGCCTTCCTTCATGGTTTCATAACCATCCTCACCAGTTTTCTTCAGTCTCATGGTAATAAATAATCTTATACATTTAAATGGTTTGAGCCCAAGCTACTTGTAGAACCACCTTCTCCGAACAACTCTGGTCATCAACAGGCTTTCTCACTTGCCTGCCACCAAGGGCTGATAGGCTGGTACAAGGTACAAGTACAAGGGAGAGGGCCTTCTTGGTGATGGCCCCATGCCTCTGGAATCAACTTCCATCAAGGGTTCATCAGGCCCTCTCTTTTCAGGTCTTCAGGAAAGCTCTGAAGGTCCGCTTGTTTTTGCTGGCCTTCCCTTATGTCTGGGCTGTTGGTTTTTATTGGTAAGTTTTGTTTTTATTTATTTTAATCAGTAATCCCTGTTTTTATTGGATATGTTTTTATGGATTTTTATTGTATCCACTTTGTGTGTTTTTTTATCTTGTTCCACCCTTAAAGGCGACCTATACATATTTTTAGACTGATAGAAATAAATCAGGTATCAGTCAAGACACTTGGGACTTCACAAGGTGGTCATAAAATCCAGCCACCTTCCCTCTTCCTGGACAATTTTATGGAATGGTGGTGGCAGTACCCTCTGCTACAATTGATTCAGTGGGACTCAAAGCATCCCCAAATAGGGATGGAGGAGGAGGTCTTTGTATTGGGCTTTTGTTTAGAGGGGAGGTGCAAAGAATGTGAACCTTAATTTTTTCTCCCATTTCACCTGCCTTCCGGCGCACTCCCAGCTCATACACCTGAGAGATGGGAGGTGGAGGAGGAGGAGGCAAGCATCATAGATTGGACAGCAATTTGCAAAGTTCCTTCAGTTTCCTTTACCTCCATCCCAAAGCAGCTCATTAGCACAAATAAATTCACCAAAGATATCAAATTTCTAAGGGGGTGTGCGTATACGCACACATGCACACATGTTGAGGACTCTTTATAAGCTAGCCATTGAATATGTAGCTGGATCTAGTGTAGATCATGGGAGAAGTTGTACTCGGGGAGGGGGGATAAAGCAATTGATATCATCACCATCACCATCACCCATCACCATCCATCATCATCTTTAATTTATTTAATTTATATTCCCTCTTTCTCCCCCCCAAGGGTGTTGAAGACAGCTAACAATAAAATACAGAAAGAAAAGAAAATCTGAATTAAAATATAACATAAAAATAAATACCCTAAAAACACAATTACAACACACACAATAAAAGGAATAAACAGATGGACTCAATAAAGATTCTCTTAGATGAACTAAATAAATGTTAAGTGACTGTTGCAGCATGCTGCATTGCCTTTTCCTTGTTGTAGTTTTTTTTTAAAGTACACATACATTTTGAGGTGTGTAATGTGGTTCCATGTTGCCATTAATAGACATTTGCTTAAAGTACAGAAACTACTTTCACCTATCCACTCTCAAACAGCTCTGAACCCATAGCATAATACTTGTTTACTGAAGTAAAAACAACTAACAACTAAACCCACCAACAAAAAACTAAACCCCCCCCCCATTTTAATAAGATTCAAGTATGGAAACTCCCCGTATCGTATCACTGTCTTGATTCCATTCCCATTAATAGAACTCTGCCTCACCAGACCCAGAGAATCAAGGCACCACCCGTGCTCTCATTTATGATGACTCTTCTGGCATTTCATCCTGTTACGCTAACTGGTATCACCTTCCAGCAGGCTGATCTCGTTTCCTTTCCCTCTTTCTTGGATCTACCCATGCCTTTGCTTTCAATTCACTCCCTGCCTTTTAGGGAATGGGAATTTTCCAAAGCATTGTCGGGGGGGGGGGGGAGGTTTGTGCATAACGAAACCCCTGAAAACTTGAAGCTTAGGTTGATACAAAAATAGTCCTAATTGGCTGAATTGAGATATTGCTAATGACCATCAACACCTTAGAACAAACTGCTTAGGCTGTAAAAATCTTGCTAAAGCTTTCTCTGCCTTAAGTGGAAAGCATAGTTTGAATGAGCTTCAAGGGAGAATCATCTTCATTTTGTTTCTTTATTTCCATTTTACAGTTCTGCAATATTGTGGGTGACTTTGCTCTGTGCAGTGGAAGATACCATTTTAAAGACATGTCATTTTCTAGTTCTATTGTATACTAGCAATATGTAAGTGTGTGTGTGTGTCTGTGTATTGCAGAGGACATTGAGGGAATAGTGTCTCTCGGTGTGCTTTTCTCTGGGGCCTCTATGTGTGTACCCTGGGGTGTCTTTGTGGTGAGGTTAAACCTCCCTTATGCCTCTGCTGACTTGAGTCAGTGTCAAGTAAGGTGTGTCATGTGTGTGTGTGTGTCAGGTTTTGTCCCCTCTGACGTTGCCTCATAAAACCCAAGGGGAACTATTGGATACTAAGCTAACACCTATCAACATAGCACCATCCCTTCATTTACATATCCCAGCTTCTGGATTCCATTTATTGGTGCAGTGATGGTCTGAGACACTAGAGCAGCCTTCCCCAACTGGGTACCATCCAGATGTTATGGACTCAAAATCCCATCAACCTCATCCAGAATGGCCATCAAACATGCATTGTGGGAATTGTAGTCCAAACATCTGGAGGGCACCAGGTGGGGAGGTGACACCAGAGTGTGATTGAACTCTAGGTATTGGCTTCTATATATATTGGGTAGGATCCAGATTTAAGCATGTGCAACTGTACTGGTGGAAGTGGATTTTGTTGCCCCCTCCTCTGCATGGCAGATCCTCCCTCCAGCCCCCTGAAAATACTACAGAGAGGATGGGGGGGGGGGTGCCTGCTGAATGGAACAGGCTGTGATGCAGAGATCTGTGGGGGGAAGGGAGAGGCACAGAAGGTGCTTCTGCCCAATTGTTAAGGATCCCCACCTTTCTCCTCATACCACAGATGACCCCATCCAGTATCTGCTGTGTACCATTTCCAGAGGGTTGCTGGGGCTGCAGCGGTGAAGAGGGATTGAGGAAATTGCTTTTGCCAGCCCAGTTGCATGCACCTAAATCTAGATCCAACCCAGTAAGTACCATTTGTTTCTCACACAGATTTGTTTTCTTTTGAGTTCCCCCAATCCCCCCCTCTTGCTTCAACATCTGCCTTGCTGGCAGAAAGGTGTAATATCTGGTGGCAACAGCAGCAGAGCTGATTTTGGCAGCAGCTCCTGGAAATCACCATTTTAATTTCTCAGAATGCTCCAGATGTTGCATTGTTCTGGGGCTTTTGAGGGAGGAGGCATAGCAGCCCCCACTGCCATCATTCAGAGAATTCTGGGAAATTAAAATGATAGCTTCCAGCCAGGACCAAAAAACACACAACCCCAAACCCAGTACCTATTCATACCCATTCTTCACTCATGGCATTTGTTTCAGATTGAATTAAATGGGCCCCATTTAGTTCAATGTTTTGTTCATTTCAAAATGAACGCACACACTACTAGAACGAGATAGATTGGAATGGATGGATCTGTCAATTTCAGTTTCTCTTAGTTTCCCAGTTTTCCAATCTTAAATTCAGTTTTCCAATCTTAAATGCTGAACTTTGAGATTTTTGTTTTGTTCACATTTTTGACTAATATACACATTTTGCAAGCTAATTTTCTTCATATAATGTATTTTAAACATTGTTTTCACAAATATACACATTTTTCTGTATGCTTTCCCCTTATATACACATTTTTGCACACAAGTTTTGATTGGAGAACTCTACTGCACAAATTGGAGAAGCATGAACTTCGAGTTTTGGGTTGTGTGTATTGGTTTGAAAGTGTGAAATTTCGTAAGTTTGCATTGAAATGCACCCAAATGAATTTCTCCCCATCTCTCTATGTAGACAGCAAATACAGAGCCATACAGACAAGGGCAGAGTCTGGCTGTTACTCATGCAGAGACCCAGACATTTTTAGCCAGACTACATCAGGAGGAATCAACAACTTGCCTGGTGGTATATAGGTGTGCTGGAATCTCGGAGGACAGGACTGTCCCTTCTTCCATTATTCTACAGTATCAAGGAGTTCGCTACCTACAAGGGAAACCGGTGCACAGATAAGGAATATTCCAGTCTGCTGCATTCTGGTTGGTTCTGGCATTTTGGATAGGGAGTGGTGTATGTGGTGTTGGGCACAATGTGCTAGTTTGACATGTTTTAGCCACTGATCAGAAAACATTTCAGATGGTTGCTTACACATTGTTGCCCATGGGTTCTTGCTTTTCTGTGAAGTCCAGCCTGCCATTAGAAGAACGCAAGGGGTGCTCTCATGATGGCTGTGCACAGTGTCAATTGCTAAATATGGAATGAGGGGGAGGTGGTTTGGTCTCTCAAATTACTTTCAATTGAGACATCCCGTTCAATCCGCCCTGCACACTCAGGTCCTCTGGGAAGAATCTACTTCAGTCAGCCAAAACTAGGCTGACAAGTATTACCCAGAACCAGAAGACCTTTTCTTCTGCTGCTCCCAGATTATGGAATGGCCTGCCGGAGGAGATTCGTCAACTTACCAGTATCTTGGAATTTAAAAAAGTCATAAAGACTGATCTCTTCCTGCAGGCCTATCCGACGGAATTTTAGGATGCCTTTAAGATGTTTTTAAGATGTTTTAAGATGTTTTAAGATGTTTTAAAATGTTTTTTAAAGTTTTTAAGATGTTTTAAGATGTTTTAAAATGTTTCTTAAAGTTTTTAAGATGTTTTAAGATGTTTTAATAGTATGTGTTGTGTTTTGATTAGTTTATGTATTTTATATTTTTTGCTGTTCCCCGCCTCGATCTAGACGGAGAAGTGGGTAAGAAATAAATAATAATAATAATAATAATAATAATAATAATTATTATTATTATTATTATTATTATTATTATTATTATTATTATTATCCAGCTCTCAAAGGTGCATCAGTTCTATCAAATTAATTGATCAGTGAATTAATTAGTTCCTCTGATCCTGCTTGAATCAATTGGGGGGGTAGTATATAGATAACATATTGATTTTAAAAGAAGACCGTTAAATATTTGGAAGTATTATTTTTCATCATTGGTTGCAATCCAGAGCACAGCTGAGTGAGCTTAAACCCCACTGAAATCAATGAGCGCTGGATTGCAGCCATTGTATTATCCTCTTCTGTTTCTGTTTCCATGTGAGAACAAACAGCAGGGAAGTAATTATTTTAGTCTCCTTAAAATGCTGCATATATTTATTTCATTAAAAAAGAGCTATGATTTTAAATATGGTCTTCCATTTCTGTCTGAAATGTTCACTTTTTTGAGCCTGTATTTTGCAGCTGTAGCCTTTCTTACAGTGGAACAGAAAGGTGTAAATGATATTCACGCCTCTTAATTGGAGTCATTCACAGTTCTCTGGGCTAGCCCTGCCGCATGAGAAGATTAATCCTTTATTGAGAGTAACCAGCAACTAAAAGTTTATCCAGACAATCAGTTCAAAGTGTGCCCCTACAGCAGTTTAGATTTCACAGGATAGGTCTGCAAACCCCTCCTGAAAGGCAATAGCACAGCCATGTGGGATTCTATTGCAAACTGGGGTGGGGGTGGGGGTGGGGGAGGAAATATATTGCAAAAACCCAAACTGCTCTTTTAAGGGGTATATGACTGTATTAGTTCACACGCCCACACTTACCTTCTTTGCACCTCTAGTTGGTTTTTGTTAATGCACAACTAGGCAGGGATCTATATTTGCAGGGAATCCCAAAATTGGGGTATTTTATTTTTATCTTTTTTATTAAATAATTTTTTTAAAGTATTTACACAACACTGGAACATATAGCACAGCAGAACATTTTAAACAATTATACATCCATCAAAATAAAATGGTAAGATAGCCATGTGGTACATGAATAGGAAGTTAAAATAGCTGTAAAGGATCATCATTTGAAAGAATTAATAAATTAGAATAATGAAAAGTGAACATGTAACAAAACACTTGCATTTCTTAGTATCCAAACTTTATCATTGTTTGGAGAGAGAAAAGGAAGCCAACATAGCTCAAGATACTGTGTTGTTTTCTTCCTTTCTCCTGTCAATTTTGCCATTTCTGTAGTTTTCCTAATTTTACATAACCATTTTTTAATTGGGGGCGGGATTGGTGTGCACTTTGTGGAGGCTATCAGAATTGTTGTGGTTAGTGAGAGAATCCACATAAAAATACGATACTCTTTTTGTTGTGTTGTCCATATACCCTATCAGAATGTATATTGGATAGAAAGAAATACATTTAATCAACAACTTGGTTATGATGAACAGACATTTCTTCCAATAAAAATACATTTGGGGCAAGTCCAACACACTTGGATGGGCTCCTGATGTACTGAACCTCCAGCATATATCTTTACTATTGGTATATAATTTTTATTCATACTCAGTTTAATTTTGGAGGCATTCAATAATCTATTTCTCATATTACATTAGTTACAACAAAATCATTAGACTTTGGAAATTCAGGGTTGGACTCAACACCCTGAAACTACTGGATCTAGCCAACCCTCGAACACCACTAAATGCTGGATTTACATGATGGCACCACTAGGCATGGACTTTGGAATCAAAGTCTGGGGCTCCACAACCTCCACTTTCAGGTGTGGGGACAAATAAATCTTCCTAGCTCTCCACTCCCTCTGCTGGCCCTGGATGCAGAGTAGGTTGCTTGTCTGGACTGCTGATGATCTCCCAGCAAAACGGCCACTACTTGGATTTTCAAATGCAAAGGGTAAAATGCACTCGAATGGCTCCAAGCAAAGATTTACTGAGATCTCAACGGGCGGCAGCAGCCCGAGCAGCCAGCTGCCGCCAGATTTGCAAATAGAGCTGTGAAGAAGTGGGAAAGAAACTAAACTACATGATTTTCAAATTGGCAGTGGGCCACCTGGGCTGCAGCTGCCAAGATCTTGGCCCCAGAAGAAAGTGTTTGGTCACCAAGTAAACAGGCAGGCGGGTGGGGAAGGGTAGGGGGAACCTGTGAGAGCTGGACTGACCCAGGTTCAAAAGCTTACCTAGCCAGTGACCCTCAGTCCCAGTCACGCAGACGGAAGGAGGAGATAACAGCAGTTAATAAAGATTAAAGAGTTTATTTGTAAGACCCAATTACATGGGATTAAGGCAAGCAATGCATCTCTTACTCACTACATCATTGCAGATACAAGTCCAAGACCCCAGTGGTAAGGCTGAGATGAAGTAGTGACTGACTTGAAGTAGAAGTCCAGAACAAGACCAGAGAGCCAGGAAGTCAAGACAAGTGAGAGGATGTGTGTCTTACCCCAACCTTATATATCATTGTTTGGAGAGAGAAAAGGAATATATAGCAAGACCCCATTTATAGTATCTATAAATAGGATATTACTCACCTATTATATAACCTGTTTTTCACAACATGTTTACCCCAAATCTGTCCCAAGGCTGCTGAGTCATATCACCTTGAGACTCTGTCTGGTGACTGAAGACCTTGTGTACTTCACCCCAAGAGACATCCTCCATGTCAGGTGATAATCCTCGTTCTGCCCACTATGCAAAACCTAACATCCCCCTGCTCTTTGCATATTGTTGCAGAACGTGGTATTTACCTAATACAACAGCAACAGTTTTGTTGACTCTGACGCTGTTCTTTCATCTATGGACTTTGATAAAAAAAACTTTGCAGGGATAACTTTACCTGCCAAAAATTTGAACCACCATCAAATCACTTCTGATGTATCCCTCTTCATGATCATGACACAGTTTTATTTGCAGACCTAAAACTTTGTGTATTGCTATCTGCCTGCAGCATAGCAATCCTGCCTTGGTTTCCTGAAAAAACTGTAATAGGTTTTTCCCATCAATCCCAGCATCATTTAAACATTTTTTTACAATTTAAACTTTTTAAACACATGCAATAACTATTCAAGCTTTACAATAGCATAATACAATGTATTCAGTTCAGCTTCAGTTGAACTCTAACTTCTATATGATTGTTTCTTACAAAATCAATCAAACAAAGTATGGTTATAAAAATAACAAACCTCAGGTGTATTCTTGTTGTTCTTACTATCACAACCACAACTGGCATTTCTGTGAATCTGTAAGCCACCTGTGCTCTGACTTGTAACATAGTCTGAAGTATGATGTTCCCTCCAGATAACACACAACTCCTTTTCAGAGCTCTCCAAGCATGTCCTGTTGGTCTAACAGTCTGCCTATTACACTGACAGCAATATCTGGCCTTGTTGCTTGTACAATGAAGCTCAACAGCCCAATGCTTCTGTGTAGCATTCAAACTGCTTTTCCATCAGCATGTGTGTGAAAATCCTCAATTATTTGGAGTCTCTCACTGAGTTAACTATCTCCAAAATTCTCAGTCACATCCATGATATTTTCTCTGGTTTGTTGCAGTAAGATACTGCCCTCTTGGTTCTTCCCTCAACTTCTATTTACAAATAAACAGTTGATCCACCACCAAGCAGTTTCAATTCAATGAAATTCCAAACCCTGGATCAATTATATCATTTTGCTTTTATCTGTCCAGAAAAAACAATAGATCATCCAACTAACAAAGTACATACAGTCTATGTCCCTGTTCCTCCTGTTTAACAAACAAACATTGATCTGCCTCTCTGTGCAAATCTCAATTCAGCAATGTTTGAGTTCAAAACAGAATTCCAGCCTCCAGCTGATTCCTAACTTTTCTTACAGAAAATGTTCTCAGACAGTTTTCCAAAGACTTCCTCTCATTTAAAATGCTTATGTTCCAATATTTCCAACTGTGAAATATTCATACATCTCTCCACATTCTTAAACATCAGTTTAACTGTTTCCAAAGCAAATTGTTGTTGCACTCACCTTATGATTATCCAGCTCCTTTTAACTAAGCAAAAAACCACAAGCAACCAATCTTGCTATTTTACACACATAACCTTTTCCAATCTGGTTAGTTTTCACCTAAAAAAAATCTATCTGGTAACAATGAGTTCCATGGACTGCTGTTTCTTTGCCCAGCTTCCATGTTTTGTTCTTTATCCAAAGAATTCAACTCAGCTTGCATAGCCTGAAGCTATGGTTTAGCTTCCTTAACAGACAATTTTTTCCACCTCTTTGAAAGTTTGAGTTTCGAATGGCTTTCCTGCAAATTCATCCTGATATCTCACAGGTTGTTTGACTCACCTGATCCTTACCTCATCAGTTATCAGGTTCCTGTTCCAATGAAATTACACCAATGATGAACAATAATTTGTTTAGCCTCCCTCTAAACCAAATGTCTATCAGAGTTTGTCAAATTTACCTGACTGTCTTTCAGCAAATGCTTCTCTATTCTGACTCCGACCTTGATGCATCTCCTGCATTAACAGAATTAATTTAGAAAAATGATCTCACCTTTTTCATTCAGCATTATACTTAACACTTCTAGATAATCTCACTATCCAAGTGTTATTCATGTGAAACACAATATTCTCATTTCTAGAAAATCTGATGTAAGCTTCCTTACAGATTTCTTCTAACTTTGAGGTGTATGTACCTACATATCAGATCTAGGATCCTGAAATGTTTCTCCAGAAGATTCCTCCTACACACTACTTTCTATAAGGTGTACAGTTCAACACAGAACTAAACTTCTATCATGTACATAATCAAAACATTTAAGAGCTTGTACCCAAACCTCATTAGCCAAATTAGTATCACCTCTTCTGTTTGTTTACTCTTCCACATAATCCATGTGTTCAATATCACATCAGTGCAATATCACATCAGTGCACATCAAAATGCACTGAATTGAACTTTTCTCCCATAACTCAAAAGAAATAGGTAACATGGGTAATATGCTTGTTTCTCACCCAAGCACAAAACACCTTGACTTTGTTCAATACTCCAGCTTTCTGTCTAACATGTACACAACCTTGTACCTTGTGTATTGATCAATTAACATCATGAAATAACGTGCCTCTCCTCTAAAAACCATCAGAGTACCCACAAGATCACCAAGAACAAATTTAAAATGAAATTTAAAATGCACTGGTTTTTCAGCTTGCCTTCCAGTTTACCTGTTGAAGCTAGCATCCCTTGTTTATGTGCACAAAATTACCTTTCATGTAAAAATTACAATTTCCCAAATGCTTTCCCCAACACAGTTTGCATTTTCTTTCACAGGCCTGTGAATCTAAATGATCAAACATCATGTGATATGCATGCATGTACATGTCATACATATAAGCATTTAACCTTTTTATAGTTGCAACAGTACAACTTTCCATTTCTTTATTACATCATTACAGTATAAAAGAAATAATCCATCTCATAGCTTTGCCATATAAACATACCTACTAATTATTCAGTATTTCACATTTTGCTACAGAGAAATCCACAATATACTCAAGTCATATACATTCAGTACATTTCCTGACATTTCCAGAGCATATATTACACTTTCTTGATTCCAAGTTATTCAAACTTTCAAGAAATACATTTCCAAAAACATGACTTTTAAACTCCTGACCATTTGCATAGTCCTCTTTCTGCTTATTTATGTCCAACACAGAAAGTTTGGTTTCAACAAGACACTGTTTCTGTCCACAACCAAAATAATGTCCATTTTGTTATGTCCTGGGTTAAAACACAAAGTTTTTCCCATCAGCAGCACGCCTGCTGATTTCAAGCCCCTTCTTCTGTGATCCCACATGAAGAAAATGAAGAACAGCATCATTTGAAGCACAGCTTTCTTTTTCAAAATTGCCGCGCTGTTCCCTGCTGTTTTAAAACCACTCCTCCGCTGGTTTGATACAGCCTTCCATGTAGTATCAGGTTTCCCAAGATACGTTTCTGTCACACGTGACTTTGCTGCGAGTGCGACACACGCTCCAGACGCTTTGCCCACGTCAGACGTAATCCACGTCATTTGTAATCCAAGCCACTTGTTGACACAATGCAAAAGATAGCTGATCCGCTGCTGAGCGAAGAAGCAAACTGTAAAAGAAATATGATCCTCCTGCTGTAGCCTTGACTCAAATGAGTAGACACAGAGCCTCCTGGAGATATTTCCTTGCCCGATACAGCTCCTTGACAATCACTCCAGCAAGCTGTGGAAAATGAAATCCTTGTGTCCAACGTTGTTCACTGTTCAGTAGCCTCAGATTTGCCAAGCCTGGCACCTCCGTTCCAGCTTCTTCCAAAACGAAAAATCCTTCGTCTCTCTGTCCTGCATTCTTCAGTTGTGCTGCATTCCAAGCCGCTGTTATCAGCATCCAACTTTAGCAACATTGCCTTCCCGGTTGTTTACAAACCGTTCTTACAAAAGTAAACAATCTCTTAACCTTATAACTGCTGAAATTCTCCGTACTGCATCCCTGGATTATCTGGACCAATAATCAGGCTTATCTCCCCATCCGAGATATCTCTGGGAGATCTACGCCCATAATCTGGGCTGGCCCCATAACCTGATGTGAGAGCTGGACTGACCCAGGTTCAAAAGCTTACCTAGCCAGTGACCCTCAGTCCCAGTCACGCAGACGGAAGGAGAACAGCAGTTAATAAAGATTAAAGAGTTTATTTGTAAGACCCAATTACATGGGATTAAGGCAAGCAATGCATCTCTTACTCACTACATCATTGCAGATACAAGTCCAAGACCTCAGTGGTAAGGCTGAGATGAAGTAGTGACTGACTTGAAGTAGAAGTCCAGAACAAGACCAGAGAGCCAGGAAGTCAAGACAAGTGAGAGGATGTGTGTCTTACCCCAACCTTATATAGCAAGACCCCATTTATAGTATCTATAAATAGGATATTACTCACCTATTATATAACCTGTTTATCACAACATGTTTACCCCAAATCTGTCCCAAGGCTGCTGAGTCATATCACCTTGAGACTCTGTCTGGTGACTGAAGACCTTGTGTACTTCACCCCAAGAGACATCCTCCATGTCAGGTGATAATCCTCGTTCTGCCCACTATGCAAAACCTAACAGAACCACCATGGCTGTGGTGGCAACAGGGAAGAAACTGTGCAGTGGCAGGATGAGGAATCGCAGTGGCGGCGGCAGCAGCAGGAGAAACAACGATCGTGCAAGGGCCCACAAGAGGGCACCCAGCTAAGGATCCCCTTAAGCCTGGCAGCGCTCCTGGACCCAGCCCTTTGAAAACCTGGATCATTATCAGTTTAAACCAATTGCAACTTTCCCCTTGTGTTACAGTATGAAAACTAGTTAAGTCATAAGTAATTCAGGTAAGCTTATTATTCCTGGACAAAAACAACAACAACAACAAAGTGAAGGGCAGGCTCAAAAGTTGCTTAAATGTAGCCCAGGCAGTTAAAAATCACGAATATTATATATCATGCTAAATTATCACAACACATTTATATAACCTCTTTATAATCTCAGGGAACATGCTCAGGAAAGTGGCTGATATGGAATGTTGTTCCGAAATAGGTGCATTTGCCAAGGCTTGCACTTTTCCATGCTTCTCCATTTGGGATTACCGGTATTTTTAAATGGCAAACATAGTTGCAGTTAATGATACAGAACACTCACACTTCCTTTAATGTATGTCTCCTGGATTATTGCCACTGATACTCTAGCATATAGAGTATCCCTCTCATATAGAGCTTTTCTGCATAAGGCAGTTTATCCGCTGTATCTATCTTTGGTTTCATCACAGAACTGAGATCCAAGCATTACATGAAGAATGTTTCTTTTCCTGCCTTTCTGATAAATAAGCTCTAGGTGGCACTGTGGTGTAGCTGAATAGTGCAAATACACAAGTGAAAAAGTGGTTTCTTTCACTTTCACAATTAAATGCCATATTTTCCCTGCTCTAAAAAAAATAGCTGAAAGTGCTTGTTAGACACAGAAGTGAAACTGTAGGGTCACAACATCATCTAAAGAACCTGTAAACAACCATGAGTAGGGAGTGACAGGTGCACAATAAACGCCTCATGTAGAAAAGCTCATAAGGTCCCTCAGCTGATTTTGCCATTTAGTATTGATAAAGAAATTGGTATAAGAATGTTTCTTAAAGATAAATAGGAGCCCTTTTTTTTAAGTTGCAATTCTCCTCATCCAGGAGAGATTTAGGTCCTGTAACTTTTATTTTTTGATTGAATGGAATTTTGTATATAAGTGATACCTAGTTGTTAGAAATATTGCTCACTCATATTAGAAGTCAAATGCTAAGGTATATAATGGACCACAATAGGCCACCAAATTTTAATAATTTCAGGGGGTGTATGTGTCTTTCAGTCAGATTTATGTCCAGCAGTTACGTTTTTCTTCTATCTAGTATCAAGCAACATCACTGCACTGTGTGATAGTTCTCAGACCCTATGTAATTAATTATGTAATTAATCAGTCAATGAGAACATTACATCAATGGCATATAAGGAGATTCTGAACTCATGATGTTCAAGGTTGATACCTGTTATAATGGGACTAGACCTGATCAGAACAGTTAACTCTATAACAAGGAAGAAGTGGAGCAATGCCACATTTTCCTTTGTAAAGTGAACTCTTATCAATTTATCATGGACAGTTGTTTTCCCCAAGTTAAAGTGTCAAAAAGCAAACAGTTATCTTAAACAAGTTGGAGAGTCTGAAGCACCCTGAGAAAAGCCTTAGTTCAGTGGAAGAACAAATGCTTTGCGTCAGGGGAAGTTGGTGACTCCTATTTTGGTGGGTCTTCTCATCCATTGCAGGTTTTATTTGGAGTTTTATAGGAGCAACCCATGGTGCTGAATTCTATCCTCAAAATAGGTTCACCACCATGGAGTACCATGGTCCTATAAAGCTCCGAATTAAAGCTGCAATGGATGAGGAGCCCTACTAAAATAGGAGTCACCAGCCTCCACTGCTTTGCATAAAGAAGGCCTCACATACATTCAATCCCTGGTATTTTCCAGCAAGGCTGGGAAATACTCCTGCCTGAGACCCTGGAAGCCACTGCTAGTCAGTGTAGACATGGGGTAGGCAAACATTTTGTGCTGTGGGCACATTTGGCAATTTGAGAAACTGTCCTGGGCATCACAACGTAATGGCTGCCATGGGAGGTGTGGCCAGTCACAAAGGACAAGTAACCTGCCCACAAGACTGAGTACAAAGGTTTGAGCCCCAAACAAACTAAACAACTTGTTTCAACTAAACAACACTTATTTCAACCTGGTTTTCAGCACCAATAGATATCTATTTCACAACAATCCTAGCTGCTGGTAAGCAAATGTGTCCATTTAAAAAAAAAAAAACACGTCAGAGGGGTAGGGCCCCTTGGTGGGTGCCAAGAAAGCTGCCCAGAGGCCCATTGGAGCCCGCGAGCAGCACACTGCCTACCCCTGGTGTAGAAGATACTGAGCCAGATGGACTAATGGCCTGATTTGGTACAAGGAAGCTCCCCAAGCAGAAACTTCCATTCTATCAAAAGCTTTTTCAACATTGAAAGCAAATTACTGTTCTTGCCAACCATGTTCAATATACCCTTCACACTGTCAGAAAGCAGTATGCCGGCAATAAATGCCATGTGATCATAATATAAATAGATCTTTCCCTCTTCCCACCTTTTTTTGGGGTGGGGTTTGCTTACCTGAAGAAGTATTCTGATGAAATGGAAAGCTTTCTCACTAGCTTGTGATGTTTCACTGTACCATATGAAAGTATTACATTACTCCTGCTTTTAAAGCTCTTGTAAACTTGCTTAACAATTATATTTGCCTAATTGATTCAGTATTCAGTATTTCCCTTCTAAGGCTGCAATCTTATGTGCACTTACCTCGAAGTAAGTCTAATTTCACTCAATGGGGCCTGCTTCTGAGTAGACATATATAGGGGTATTATTGCTTCATTCCATGAACTAAGTATGTGTGACTGCACTAACCATTCATACGGTTGTATCCAATTAGTCTCTCCCACTGATGGAACATCCTCCATCAGTGGAATGGGGGGAAGTGATTCTCCCCCCCCAAAAAAAACCACCCATGCACCATCAAAATCTGCTCCAGATGGTTGGGGTACCATCCAGAGCAGATCGGGGGGGAGGGAGCAGGAGGCTGTAAGGGGAGGAAAGGAATGTAAAGTCACGTTTCATGAATGGACGTCCACTTGCGCAATATTGGATTTTGCTCATTAAATGCAAAGTTTGTGGTACATATAATAGTTAAGAAAAAATCCTTCTAGTCTTTAAAAGGAGACCACTTGGGCTTTTTAAAACCACTTTCTTGTTTGTTTTACTTATAGGGTTGTATGGCATTTAGGTAAGTATTGATATTCTTCATGTAATTTGGGGAGCACTGATTTTAGCAGGGAAAACATCCAGATCTTTATATTGCAGACATTCTAATTTAATTTTGTCTGTTTTTGTTTGTTTGTTTGTTTGTTTGTAAAAATGATGAATTCTACTATTTATTTATTTATTTATTTTTTATATTTATACCCCGGCTTTTTTCCTGCAAGGAACCCAAGGCGGCTTACATAATCCTCCTTCCTCCTCCTCCTCCTCTCCATTTTATTCTCACAACAACCCTGTGAGGTAGGTTAGGCTGAATGTCCATGACTGGCCCAAAGTCACCCAGTGAGTTTCACGGCCGAGCGGGGACTAGAACCCGGATCTCCTGAGTCCGAGTCCAGCACTCTCACCACTATGCCACACTACTACCATTCTGTGGCAATAATAATGGCATGGGATCATACACACACACACACAGTGCAGACTAAAGACAGTATCCAGTGCTGCTGATGCACCAGTGGGATCCACCATTGGCTCATTTCCAGTTTGCTCTAGGAAGTGCTAGCTTCCTGTTGTGCCAGCAGTGGTTCTCACTGGTGAAACATAATCAATGGGGGCACTATTGGATACCACTCCATGGGTTAATTTGTTCTTGGATTTATTTATTTTTAAAGCAGTTAGTAGGTGCAATAGCAAAAGAAACTGAGGGCGCAGAGCTAATTACGAGCTCAGAGTGCATCAGAGAGCTCTGGGTACAAAGAGGAGTCATGGTTGGGGGATGTTGCCTAGGAGCCAAGAGAAGCCAACAAAGTTTCCTTTTAGCCTGGTTTTCTTGAATATAAAAAGACTAGCACAGGGTTCTCCAACCTTGGGTCCCCAGATGTTGCTGGCCTACAGCTCCCAGCATACCCAGCCAGGATGACTAATGGCAAGGGATTCTGGGAGCTGTAGGCCAGCAACATCTGGGGACCTAAGGTTGGAGAGCCCTGGACTAGCATATTCAGTATATTTAGTAGTACTAGTGCAGTGATGGCGAACTTATGGCACGCGTGCCACAGCTGGCACGCAGGGACCACTCTGTGGGCATGCGAGCCATAGGTCACCAGCCCTCGAGCAGCTTTGGGGGCACAGAGCTCGAGAGCAGGGGGGCAAAGCCACCGAAGGACGGAGGTGGGCGGAGCAGCCGATCCTGCCTGCTGCGCGTCGCCCGGCATCCCGAAGGCCGCTGCCTCTGCTGGGGAAGGGCCGAGAAGGTCCTCCCTGGGTGGGGCGGGCAGGCCTGGAGTAGCCGCTGTCGCCCCGACGACCGCCCAGCTGGAGAGGCCAGCGATCGGCTGGGAGTGACTTTTGCTGCGGCCGGCAGCGGTAACATCACTGGGCGGTGCCAACGCTCCCTGCCGGTGGCGCAAGGCAGTGTCACGCCCCGCGCGTGGGCTCAGGCCATGATGCGGTGGGCAGGGCTGACGGGAGCGCCCGCTCCGGACTGCCCGCTCTTCGCAGGGCACGCTGGCCACAGCCACCTCCCTGCAGCCGGCGCCGCCTCCGTGGCCCATCTACAGCCCAAAGTGCGGCCCCTCGGGAAGCGAGCTTGCGGGTGCTGCAGGGTTCTTCTTTGACCCAGTGCTGCGGAGGACGGCCCAGGCACACCGACAGCAAAGAGGCCAGAGCGACCGGAGGGCTGCTCGGCCAAGTCCCGCCTCAAGCGGCGTCGCGGCAGACCAGGAGGCTTACCGGGTCCCTGGAGGAGGGCAGTGGCTAGGAAAGGCAGGCAGCGGCAAGGAAAGGCAGGCCGCGCCTCGGGTACGCGCTCCCACTGCTTGTCTGCAGTGCCGGCATTTTTTTATTTTTATTTTTATATTTGTTAATTGCCCATCTGGCATAAACACACATTGAAGATCTCTCTCTCTCTCTCTCTCTCTCTCTCTCTCTCTCACACACACACACACACACACACACACACACACACGTTTAATTGCTGTGTTTAAAAACAGGTTTAATTCAGGTTTGATTACAGTGTTGGCACTTTGAAATAAATAAGTTGGTTTTGTGTTGCAGTTTGGGCACTTGGGCTCAAAAAGGTTTGCCATCACTGTACTAGTGGTTTGATTCTGTTAGAACCTGACTTGGTTGGTCTGATACATCTTAGTCTCCAGTGGCTAAGCTGCCAGAAATATATGTTTCTGGCTCATCTAAGTTTGCTAAACCCTTCACTCTCTGAACTTAGTCTTCTTTTTTCAGCCACGTTTTCCAACAAGCTCAACATTAGAATTTGCAAAAACTTGGATTCTCACTTTTAGAACCGCAAGTACAGTGTTTTCTTTTGTTCCCCTTCTAGTATTGAACACATAAGCTATATCCTTTATTTTGGCTTTCCTCAAAAGTATTTTGCATCCAGACTATTATTAACTATATCAAGCTTGCTTCTGTACATTTTAAGTTCCTCTAGAACTTCAGTGCTCATGTTTTAATGAATCTGTTTTAATCTTCTAGTTTTGCAGAATAAATTCCAACTTACTTCTGTTTCTTATTTTGTTTTTGTGAGATAATATATTGATAATAAAATTATTCCTTTTATGAAGGCTCTACTTTCAGCCCAGATTGTAAATCGAACTTAGCAACATCAGATGTTTTACTTAAGTGAAAATACATTACCAGATTATTAATTATTTTCCAAGCCGCCTCATTATTTTGAAGTATAAGAGTGTGTGGCACAAGTATTCAGTGCCAAGTTTGGCATATCTATCAAAGAAAAGGTTATGAACAAATATATTTTTACACTTCATTTACCAAAGCCGCCATATTTGGCTGATAACAACTGGATACCTTTGCAAATGCATTGAATCTATATTTGTTGTGTTTTCCCCTCTCAATGTTTTAGCATGTAATTTATGCATGAGCAGAAACAGAATTTTCAATTTCCAGCCTGGGTCATGTTCCTATTATTTTTATTATGATTATTAATCACATATGTACCCTATCCTTCCGCCAAGGAAGTCAGTATACCTCCAAGGAGGTATGCATGGAATTATCCCATATTAAACTCACAATAACTGTGTCTGTGTGAGGTAGCAATAATTGACTATGGACTCCATTTACTCGCCCTGAAAAATAATTGGGCTTTTGGGGCATTCCTGACAAATGCTCCTGAAGTCTGATTTTCACCCCTTCCCTGCCAGTCCTCTCATCTTCCCCAAGCCAAAGGGGGAAAAAGGGGTTACTCTGGGGAAGAAGAGGGGGCAATTGGTGTTTGGAAGGGCTCACTTCCACCCAAAAGAGGCCCTGCCACAAGGCCTCTCCTTAGCTGGAAATGATATACAGAACATCATTTCCTGCCAGGAATTATGAGTAGCCCCATAACCCCTCACAGGAAATGACGTTGTGTGTGTGATTTCTATCCCACCTTTTTTCATCTTGTAAGAAACCCAAGGCAGCTTACGGGGTCCTCCTCCTCTCCATTTTATCCTCACAACCACCCTGTGTACTAGGTCAGGCTGAGAGTCAGTGTCTGGCCCAAAGACACCCAGTGAGCTTCATAGCTGATAGAACCCGGATCTCCTGAGGCCCAGTCCAACACTGTAACTGCTACACTGCACTCGTTCTGTACACCACACTGGCATGCAAATGATCCCAGGTTCAATCCTTGGCTTTTCCAACTAACAGGATCTCAGAGAGTCGGGCTGGTACTGGGATGGTACTGAGCTGATTGGATCAACGATCTGTCTCAGTACCAGACAGCTTCATATGTCCAAAGTCCAATTCTCTCTTCACTAGATCAATGACAAGCAGCATGTCGATCCTGACCAACTGGTTGCCCACTGAGCCATTTGAGATAGATGGCTGAAGGGGCCTTTCTTTTCCCACAGTGCCTGACACTCAACTCCCTTCCCCTAAGCCAGCTAAGGGTCAAACTATACATAAAATGAGTCCCTGTATTTTTTTCCTCTGTAGTTGGGAAAGCGTTTTGAAGTAAGGGCATTTTGATCATGAGCTAGAGTCCCTGGATTCCCTGGCGGCTCTGGTTTGCACCGTGGTGTGGGTGACCATGGTGGGAAAGGGGAAGCAGTCCCGGCATGGTGTGGGGGAGGTGCACACCAGCGGGAGGCTTTCTGGCTGCGCTTGCACAGTTTCCCGCCAGCATGCTTCCCCAGCCCAATCAGGGTGTGGTGGGCTGGTGGGGCCCACAGGAACAGGCTGAGGGAAAGTTTCCCCTCAAGTTCGTGCCACGGCTACTTAAAGGGAGCTTGCAGCCTGGCCCCAGCCTCTCTCCCCTCACCGGCCACCATGGTTTTGTCCGACCCACCCTCCCCTTGAGCATGGGTTCATTGCTTGGATGTGTCAGTCAGCCGCCGGTTGATGGGGCTGAGAAGGAATTTTACCTGGCGAGGCTGACTGGCCTGCCTCACAGGGTTTTCACCTTCTCCGCAGCAATGCAAGTTGGTTGGAAGTTAATGGCCAGTCAGAATTGTCACAGCTTGTGAGGAAGCTGGCATTGGGCTGGATCCAAGTCAAAGGGGAAGGTGGTTCCTGGGGGTGGGTCATTGGGCTGTAGCCCAGCTCAGGGGGGCTGTATGCTGGCACTACTCCTAGGGGAACGGAGGAGCATGCAAACAGTACACACTGTGGCAGGATCTACCCATGCTCTGGTGAAACCTCCCCCCCCGTCCGCTAAAGGGCCACCCAGCATGCAGGCTGGGGTGCAGATCAGACAGCAGGTGGGCTGGCTGATCAAGGGATCCTGCCACCTGCCATATTGAACTCTGAGCTGTAACTAATAAAGTTGTGGCCAAGTTAAAACCCAACACTGTCTCTGCGTATTGTATGGTTGAATTTCCTTGAATGGCTACCTGACTGGGTGCTCCGGGCACAACAATAGTCCACAAGGACAGGGTTATGCACTCTTCCCCCAGTACTCTTCCCTCCACCCCCCCCAACATCAGCTTGAATTTCAGTTTTAGAACTCAGGATACTAACCACAGGACTTCCTCAGCAGAGACTGATTATGCTTGGTCTGCTATTTTGCTTGATCTGCAGAGATCTGCAGCCATTGTCTTTCTCCTTAAGTGAGGCTACACAGGCTCAGCGCCACTCTTGTCATAGTTGTATGCAACTAAATATGTTCTTGGAATGCTTGGCTGGACATTATTAGGTCTAGGGTCTCGTGTGTGTGTGTGTGTGTGTGTGTGTGTGTGGTCTGATTGATCCCAGCAACAAAATTTATAGATAGGTGTTCCATCTATGATCCACCCCTTCCTCATCCTCACAAATAACAACCTGCTGAGGCCAGCTCTATATGGAACATGTATTTGTCAGTTACTGCTGAATTTATGTGTGCTGTCTTTCATATAGCAAACTAAGTAACACTCCAGATCCCTATTCAAAAAGGCCCTCTGCTTACAAGAAATATCAATCCATCATGATACAAGCAAATATCCAACAGGGATGTGTATAGACCTAATTTATCCCTGCTTACTTGTTATAATTAACCACACCACATGAATAGAGAGAGTCCTTTTGGTATTTCTACAGATCTGCAACTGGGGAAGATCACAAAATCTACTAAAGAGAATCTTCATTGTAGTTGTGTTTTTTTTATAGCTTTGCTAATGACAAAAATATGCCATCTTAAACAATTATACTCTGGCACACATGCAAAAATAAAATGTAGAACATCAAATTTACCAGTCAGTTGCAAGATAATGGATGCTTAATCGAATACGTCCACAAGCACATGCAAATAGAGGCTATATTCTACTTCTGTGTGATATAAATGAGTTTATCGAGATTAGAAATTAATTTTTACAATGAGCTAGGAAAAACGTATCGAATTAAGTTGAAAGATGTAGAACACATACTAGAAAGATCTTGGATTCCTCATACAGCTTACGTCTATTCTAGCCCTTCTTCTCTGTTGTGAGGATAAAATGGCATGGAAGAGGACCCTGTAAGCTGCCCTGGGTTTCTTACAAGATGAAAAAAGGTGGGATAGAAATCACACACACAACATCATTTCCTGTGAGGGGTTATGGGGCTACTCATAATTCCTGGCAGGAAATGATGTTCTGTATCTCTTGATAGAGATAGATAGATAGATAGATAGATAGATAGATAGATAGATAGATAGATACACACACACACACACACACACACACACACACGGATGAGCCAATCTGACAGTTTTGCTTTCTCCCACATTAAATATTTTAAATCTTAAGTTCTTTCTCTCCTGAATATGCAGAACTTGCAAACTGTTAAATTTTTGTAGGAAACAAACTGAAACTACATTCTCATCATCTGCATGAGGCAATTTCAATAGGTACAGCTATTCCCAGCACAGAGAGGACCATGTTGTACCTGCCTGCCACACAGCTGTTAAAGATGAGGAGACTGTCAGAAAAAGAGGTGGCCACCCCCACCCCATTCAGCACTGACATGACTGAGTACACAGGGATTCGAACCCAGGCATTTAAGAGTAAAGCATTCAAGAAATCTGTCAATTATGGTTTCTTCCACATTCAAATTTCTTAAATCTTATGTTCTTTCGGTAATTCGGTTATAAATACAGAGTATTTTGAATTTAAAAAAACATAGCAAAATACATTTAAAAATACATACTTGGAGAGATGTGTATTAAAATCCACATTAGAATCCACATTTTAATATGTATTTAACTTAGAATTTCCATGTGATCCCCCCCCCCCCCGTGCAGATTATTGCAAAAATTGGAAGGAACAGATATATGGGTGCATTTTTTTACTCTGGTTTTTATACTGTAAACTTTTAAAAGTGTTATATTATGTTTTATCATGTTGCTGTATTTTAAGGTTTTAATTGTTGTTAACTGCCCAGAGAGCTTCAGCTATTGGGAGGAACAGAAATGTAATAAATAAATAAATAAAAATACATGTGGAAGTGATATGGGCTAGAAATAAACTGTATGCCTTAAGACCCTTGGTAAAGTGTAGATTTTGGGAGACCTGTACAGATTAATCAGTAATTATTGTACTTTTAGCCAGCCTCATTGGCAGGACTTGCGATGGGTTACAATACCTACAGTCTTTTTAGACTGAGAGGTGGCGATTAAGGCTGCAGTCCCATACACACATACCTGGAAGTAAGCTTTCAAGATAAGGACTTACTCTGAGTAGACATGCATAGGATTGCACTTTTATCCATATTAGAAGCAAATATAAAATGAGCCAGTGTGGCGTAGTGGTGAGAGTGCTGGACTGGGACTCGGGAGATCCGGGTTCTAGACCCCGCTTGGCCATGAAACTCACTGGGTGACTTTGGGCCAGTCACTGACTCTCAGCCTAACCTACCTCACAGGGTTGTTGTGAGGATAACATGGAGAGGAGGATGATTATGTAAGTCGCCTTGGGTTCCTTGCAGGAAAAAAGGCGGGGTATAAATATAATAAATAAATAAATAAATAAATAATGCACAAAATAAAATGTCCCTTTAAAAAGTTTAATCTTGGCTGAACAAACTGCAGTAAAACATAGTATAGTGGGTCTATAGCTGAGTGTCAGAGCCCATGCTTTGCATGCAGACAGTCCCAAGTTCAACCCCCAGCAACTCCAGGTAGGGCTAGGGAAGAATCCTGCCTGAAACCCTGGAGAGCCGCTGCCAGTAAGTGTCGACAATACTGGGCTTGATAGACCAATGGTCTGATTCAGTATAAGGCAGCTTCCTTCTATGCACTGCCGGTGCAAGGCATGGTGCCCTAGGCAAGATCAGATATTTAGCGCCCCCAAGTTGGTAAAATACACATTTTAGCGCAGTATATTTTTTTCCCAAGGCGTTTCTGGCGCCCCCTTTAGCCCTGCGCCCTAGGCAGCTGCCTAGTTGGCCTAATGGTAGCACTAGCCCTGCTTCTATGTTCCTATACATGCCACTACATTACCAATTAAAAGCTTAATCTTGATCACCAAATGCCAGCCCAGATAGAAAAAGTTCACATGTCCAAAAGAGGCTCAAACTTGTTGTTGTTTTTTGAAACAGTGTTTTTCATAGTTGTCGTGAACATAAATCTACAATACTTTCTGAGGTGCAAGCAGCCACCAAGTCACACTGGTTCTCACTGGAGTTCAATTACACAAGTGGAGTAATCAGGTGAATGTTCTAAGCAGGAACACACCTTTTTATACACAATAAAATGACTTTATAGCAACCATTTTATTTCCCATACTCCCTTGTCTCTCTCTGACTTTGGCTTGGGAAATGAGTTTTGCTTAGTGATTCCTAGACATACATGTTCTTAACAAAGAAGAAGACGACGACGACGAAGAAGAAGAAGAAGAAGAAGAAGAAGAAGAAGAAGAAGAAGAAGAAGAAGAAGAAGAAGAAGAAGAAGACACATTTTGTAATGCTTTACAGTGAATTTAATACACTGATGTCAAATTACAGCTCATTAATACTGTGGCATTAATATTATGGCTGTCATTGCTGGAAGACCATAAAAAGCCACATATTCTTCTCACATATCTCTAGCCTTGGAGCTGCTTCAAATATGTCATTGTGCCTACACTTAAAGCACTTCCATGTAGGAAATGAGAAAGTAGGATAGAGAGAAGTTTTTCTTCCTGTATCTTGATAATACATAGGCATCTGGTTGGTTGCTGAGGGAAACAAGGTGTGGGACAAGATAAGTGCTTGGTCTGATCCAGCAGGGCTCTTCTTAAGTTCCTTTGAAACTGTGTGAAACCTATGTGTGGATCATCAAATATACAAATGCATGCATGTGTACACATGCAGAAAAATGCCTATGCAACCATCACACACAATTGGCTATTTCATATGTAATGCAAAATCATGGTTTAGCACTATATGCATGAGCCGGAATGACCCTGAGCAAAGTCTCAGGTTAATGTGCTCCCCTCTCCTGCACCCTCCACTCCACATTGTGGATGGGCAGGAAGATTTCTGTAGAGTTTAGTTTCATTTTTCATGTATCCTACCTTGTCGTCACATACGAACCAGAGATCATACTTTAAGATAAACTCTGGTTTGTTAATCAAGTTTGAAGTTGGCTTGTTTAGAAAATGACCAGAAAAACATTGTAGGGGTAGGATTAAACAATACCTTCCATCAGTGCTAGGGATGTTACCTTTGGCTCGCGTAGGGATGTGCTACAAAAATCGCGAGTTGTTTTTTTTTCCGAGTAAGCGCTGCTCGCTTTATCACTCAGCATAATTAAATTCTTGTGATGTTAACAGCAGTTCGTAGTCCCCCATTAACGATTCTTGTGAACTTAAAAGTAGTTCGTCACCCATACAGAGATCTGCGAGCCAGAGCTGTTAAACAGGTTTTACCTTTGAGAAGCAGTCTGGCTATGCATATTGAATTTGAGATGGCTTATTGAAATGCAAAAAACACCAGCAGTCTGGCTGGAGCCTGAAGGACACAGAAAGAACCAACTTAGTTAGCAATGCATAACCAGCAGTCTGGCTGGAGCCTGAAGGACAAAGAAAGAACCAACTTAGTTAGCAATGCATATGGCAGAAAGGTTACCTTAAAATCATAAATTATACCACCTACGTTTATTAAAAATTGCTCTGTAAAAAACAAAGGTATAAAAAGGTATGCACAGCAAAGAATTACAATTGCCACATACTTTTTCTAAGTAGGAATGTAGATTGAATGTATAGCCAGCCAGAGATGCAGCTGTTGTTGCTTTTCAAATCATCAGGTGTTAGGAATTTAGCAAGAAATTTAGCATTTAGCATAAGTGCAGTGAGGGTTTTCCTCAGACTCAGAGTTAGTAATTAAGTCAATTAAGAAACACAAAAGCAAACACAAAAGATCTTGCTGTTCGTGACTCACTTGGGTCCGAATTTGTAGTGGACGGGAGAGAAGAGGCTCAAGATGCTCAAGGTGATTAGTGAGCCAGCTCATCCAAGGCCGACATACTCGAAGTAATTTGTGAGCAGCTGTTGCAAGGATTGCTCCTCTGCCTACTCGCACGGGCACAAGTGGGACCGAACTCGGTCCAGCTCACGCCCGTGCGAGCCTACTGAGGCCAGGTGGCGGCTTGGCTCTCCACGGCGAGCCAGCCGCACCGGCCGCGCTTGTCCCATCGCGTCACTTCTGGTGCGGCAGAAGTGACGCGACGGGACCCTGCTCCGGCGCGCTGGACCCCCACGCTATGTTTTTTGCAGGGGAAACCAGGGCAACAGGGCTGTTTAAACATAGCGCCAAAAACATAGCGTGGGGGTCCAGCGCGCCGGCCGCGCTGGAAGTGACACGACGGAGGACAGACCGGCTCGACCAGCACTGGCAGCTCAAGCGGCACAGAGAACGCTCCGCGCCACTCAGAAGATCAAGTGCGGGCAGCTGCCGCCGCGGAGCCACAAGCCGCGGAGAGCCGCAAGCCACGGAGAGCCCAAGCCCCAAAAGGTTCGTGTAACTTCCCTAAGTGTCACTGCTCCAATAAAAAAAATAGTCAGTTTCTAAACAAGCCAAATTCAAACCATGGGTTATGGAAGTTGGTTTGTTTAACTAACCAGGGTTTGTTTTAAAGCATGATCTCTGGCTCATACGTAGTGACAAGCCAGGGTTCATGAAAAATGAAACTCAATGCTACAGAAATCTTGCCAGCCACATGGGAGAAAGCAAGAGGAAGTAGACAAATCTGGTGATTTTGGTTTATCTCAGTTTCTGATTTTTGCAATATTCACTTAATCCTGAACTTAGAGAATTTTTCTTTTACAGTTCTCATGAAAATTCATGTACATTTTTAGTGTGCTTCTCCTAATACATGCATTTGCCCAATATACACATTTGTTACAAGCAATTTTCCTAATATGCATTTTTGAACATTACTTTCACTAATATATACATTTTTGTATGCACTTACATCTTTTTGTATGCATTTTTATTGGAGAACTCCACTGCAAAATTTGGAGAAGTGTGAATTTTGAAGGATAACTCAATTTTGATTCATCTATTGGTTTCAAAAGTGCAAAATTAGATAAATTTGCATTAAAATGCAAACTGAACTAATTTCTTACCAATCCCTAGGAAGAGGGGGCATGTGAGCCTGAGACTTAGCTTGGGCTCATTCCAGCTTGTACACACAGTGATAAACCATGGCTTAGCATTATGTGTGAATCAGCCCATTGATACACACACAGGCTTTGCATAATTTCTCTATGAAAGTGGTTCTCGTATGAATTTTGTCATGTTTAGTGCAGCCCTATGTTGTTTGGCTCATCAGGCTGCCCCCTTAATACTGTTTCATACATTATCATAGAACTGGGAACTTTTATGTGAGGAGGTGCATTTGTGCTAGGCTTCCCAGTGAATGTTTTCCCAGTGTACACTTGCAGGGGTGGAGAATGAAATCGCCATATCACATTTTATGAAGTAGATTTTACTTCATTTTACTCAGAAGTAAGTACTTCTGGTTCAATGTAACTTAGTAAGTGAGTTTAGGACTTGCAACCTTCAAAATGCTTAATTTTGCTGGACTGTGTTCTGTGTGATGTAATTTTCCAATAATAATGATGTAATTTTACAATACTTGATCCCAAAAAGGGAGCCCTAGCAGGCAAAAAATTAATTCAAAGACGTTTTGTTGATTTAAATTATTCATGTTTTCAAATGTTGTTTTACAGCTGTCACTAGTTTAATGTTTTCTTCCCAAATAAATCAACATCAGTTTAAATATAAAATATATAATTTGGCCAAGAAAATGTTCATGATATAATTTTTCTGGAATTTAGAGGCAGAAACCCATGGAGATATTTGAGTACAATGAATGAAAACTGTTCCCTAAGCACACTGCAAAAGAGTGTGTTACCATGTTTGAATTATGAATTGACCAGTTGAACTACTAGCCACATATATGTACAGTTCTGAAACTTCAGTTAGTGGAATTGGCACCAATTCCCTTTCACAGATCTGCCCTGCATAAAATATTAACCGATTTTAGCTATGTATTTATATGTATCAACATGAACATTAAATAAAGAACAGAGGAGATGGCTAAATTGTGGGTGGAAATGCCAACAACACATTGCACAAAGTAAGGACTGGGTTGTTGAAGATCATTACTTTTCTGTTAGCAGGATTTGTCAATGAAGCATAGTGCTTGTGGCCTATTTATGGTGCTGTTTGCTTCAAATGGTTTGAAAGTCTGCATTTCTGAAGATGACCTCTAAGAATGCATTTGATCTGGGATCTCAGTTTTATAGTAGGAGAAACAACAATGCTATAATATACTAGTTTATGATATTGGGTTAACTATTAGTGTCTCCATAGGAAGGTCTGCCTCACATTTTGACAACCATATTTATTTATAGACTATTGATGGGACTCCGGTAAACTATTGGCCTACAACCAGATATCTACAAGTGGCATCTTTTCCAATAGTTACACAAATTATACACAAAGAGTACATTATAAATTGGTCTCTTACACATTGATCAAAATGGTTATAGGCAAAACAGATGTGACACAGGAAAACCTTGATTGGTTCCCCTGGGTAATATCCAGTGTTGTCCTGGTGCAAGCACTAATGATGTTGCTTCAATGATGTTGCTTGCACTAATGACATTGCCAATATTTCTTCAAAACAAGGTGTGTAGGACGCCCCTAGTTATGAAGAAAAAACAGCCTTTTTTTGCCGCCGCACTGCTGAATTTCAGTGGCAAACTGCCGCTTTTTCTGTTGCACTAGTTGCATTGCATGAACACTGGTTTATGCTCAGCAGTGTTGTGGTACTTTCTGAAGTGTAGGTGCTCATCCTGACAGTCTCCATAGCCACATCCCCAAGGTGAGTCCATTACAGGCAACTGTGTTGATCCATATCAACAAATCAGTTCTAAGAGTTTTCAACTGCTATGAGCAGGACATTTATCAAGCTAATGGGCCTTAATTGCCCATTTCAAGATCAAGCCACCCCAAAATACTTTACATTACAACTAGGAACAAATTGTTGCTGGGAAAACTCATTTCTTCCCCAGCTATGGATTACAGCTAAGCTCAGAGGGAACAGGACATTCTGAGGGGGTGTCAAATGACATCAGCGTCCCTGCTAATAAAATAGTTCTGTGAGTCCTACCTCCCTGTGAGTCCTATCTCCATTGCATCATTGTTTGTGCTAGCACATCATTGATGCTAATACCAGGACATTGCATACTACCTACCTAACTTTTTTTTCCCAAACTGAAAAGCAGCCTCTGAGAGCTCCAGTTTTGATTGGAGCTGTGGCACTGATTGTTGTTTTTCCCTTCCCCCTGCACTGTTTCCCTGACCTAAATTGCCCCCCTCCCCCAAGTGGTTGTTAGAGCCCCAGTGGAAAAAGTCAGGTAAATATATCATATTCATTTATTTATTACATTTCTATACTGCCCAATAGCCAAGGCACTCTGGGCAGTTCACAACACATCATGACTGTCTTTTTTCACCTCATTGGGTAAGCAAATTTTGGTGAAGTGCTTTAGACTGATGGAATGGCAGAGGGATGCAGGCTAAATATCATTACCCCCAGTGTTGCTGCCCCAGTCAGAATCAGAGCATCCAGTGGCTGATTTCAAGTAAAAACATGTCATGCTGGAAAATCCAATCACAATCACAGATCTCCTATGCCACATAATTTTGGCCACCAGCTTCTGTTCTTTCTCGTTGTAAATAACTGGGTGTTATCATCTCTCCCCTGAAGTTAGGAGCAAATGAAGCCTGTAGTCCCGGTGGTGAGACCAAGATTGCAGTCAATGAAAGCAGAGCTGTCCCAAATATTTAGTGCTGTGGCGGTGATATGCTTTCTATTAACATATATGAAGCCTAAATGCTTTACAGTAATTGTAATAGAACCCAGACCATTACATTGTTGTGGGAATAAAAAAAATTGAGCTCTCCCTCCCTCTTTACTTTAAAAAGAATCATTATTTTTTTGAAATTAAAACAGATTTCCAAACCTTCCAGAGACATGATTCAAGAATCACATCTTTTCTCCAAAACAAAGAACTGGAAACCATACCTGGGATGGAGCGACAGAAGACATAATAGGCAGTGTCATCTGTCTTGTGTGTAACCAGTGCCTATTCAAAACTGCACTCAACCAATTTCCAGCGAGAAAATTGAATGCCTGTGGGCAGTAGGCAATCTTTACACGGCTTAATTTAATAATAGTTGCACATTGACCTTAGAATTTCAAACCTGAAGTTTCTCCAGGCTGCACTTGGCTGTCCTATCCCTTAGCCAGAGGCAGCCAGAAGAACTGTATCCCCTCAGCATTACTAGCTTCATGATGGCATCAGAGCAGATTGCTGACTGATGACACCCACAGTCCATGAGCTCGGCATATGTTAACTATCTAAATAGGCAGCAATCATAATCTGTCTGGTATTTTTCCTCTGGAAAATTGCAAAAGCCATTTTTACAGTCCAGAAAGCTTCCTCTCCTCACACTGCTTTCCCTTTCCCCTCTTGTTAACAGATTTAGCATAACAAAAAGTACCACTTCTTTAACTTAGCAGAAACTCAATGACCCCTCTGAAACTTGAAAGCATCTGCTTTCATTTTTGAGCTAGGACATATCTCAGGCTGCTGAAGAATAACAGAAAGCTGGACTAGCTCCTTACATCATGAGGGCCCAAACTCCACACTGACCTGGTTTGCATGACACGACAACCCACCATGGTCACCCAGCCATGCTGGGTTGTTATGTCATCCAAACATGGAGTGTTTAGAGTGCGGAACAAGCCATGCCGAGAACCCATGCATATTGTAGGGTTGTTCTTGCCCACAGTGGGTTGTCGTGTCATCCAAACCCAGGAGACCTATTTTATTGTGGGTTGCAGTGATAGTCTACAGAGCAGCAAAAAATCCCATGCTGCTCACTTTACGTGATCTTGCCAGTGACTGCCCTTCCACCAATGTTGAAACAGCACTTTGGAAGGACTGTCACTTGTTCACCGGCTTTCTTTTTTTGGTGCTTCAAAAATGTGTAATTGGGGTCAAAAAAAATTTTTTTGGGGTCGGTCTTTCACAAGTGCACTCTTTCAGCTGTCTGATAGCCTGGAGGGTGGGAAGTACTGCTGGTGCTGGTGCCCCATTTGCTCCATCCCATTCTGCCACCCCCCTAAAGAATGTTAAAAAAAAACAACTGTTGGGAATATTTGTTCATGTTTTTGGACTGGGAAGAAAATGGAAGGGAAATGCAGCAAATTTAATGGCTAGAAAGTTAATGGAGGAGAAATTTGCATGAATTTAAGGTGTGGGAAGTAAACAGAGGGGAAATTTGCAGCAGTTTAAGGGCTGGGAAGTAAATGGAGGGGAAATGGAGATGGAAAAAAATTATGATCCCAATTGCACTTTTCTGAGGCTCCAAAAACACACACAAAATATGGTGGTGAATGAGAAGGGGTAGCGATCGGAGCGGGGAGGGGAGGGAGAGGAGGGGGAGACAAGATGAGTTCTGCCATGATGGACAATGAGATACCAGCTGCAGGACTGAGGGGAAAGGAGCAGGAGAACAACCCATGGTAAGCCAGATCGTCTGTTGTGTGTTCTGTGGGTTGTTCAGCAAACAAAAAACCCACCGTGGCTTATTCGCAGGGTGGCTTAGCTTGACATGCAAATGTACCCATGATGTGCAACTGTGTGTAAAGGAGGTTCAAAGGGCTCTTGTGGAAAAGTTGCTGAGATCAGGAGTAGAGAGATGGTCTGAGGAGGGCCTTTTCCCCACCTGTCATTTCCCACCACGCCTTTCTTCCTGCAGGGGTTTAAATGACTATGTCCCCACACCTAAAAATCCAATGGGGAAAAGCTGCAGAGGGACACAGCTTGGAGCATAGACATGGCAAGCAGGAAAGGGTAAGGTGCTCCATTATTCCTTGCTACTCATCTCTGCTCCTGATCATCCTCATGGATGCTGCATTTCCAATTTAAGGTGCCTATATATGTGTGCATCATGTAGCATGGGCCTAAGAGGCTTAAACATTGCATTAATAATGCCACTGTAATCCCTCCATATCATCAATTAGCATCTCCTATTCCATCTTGCACTGGCTTCCTTTTGATCTCCACATGCTAAACGTACCGATAAAAGCATTATTCCCTTGCAGTCCCCTGGCTGGGGAATGCTGGGAGGTGTAGAACCTTTTACTATCTAAACATGCATAGGGTTGTTTTACTGTCTAAACATGCATAGGGTATATATGTGTGTGTGTGTGTGTGTGTGTGTGTGTGTGTATATATATAAATTTATTTATTTTATTTATTATATTTATACCCTGCCTTTTTTTCCTGCAAGGAACCCAAGGCGGCTTACATAATCCTCCTCCTCTCCATTTTATCCTCACAACAACCCTGTGTGGTAGGTTATATAAAATATTCCTTCAGATTCTGTTCTGCTCTTGTCTGGCTACAGTTCCTCTAAAAGAGTGCTTTCCCTCCAGGTTTTTAAGAAGATTTGATTTGATTGATTTGATTTAAGGAGAATGGACGTTGTGAAGAAGCTGGTGAGATTTCTGGTCATTGTGAGGTGAGAGCAAGATCCATATTCATGGGGCAGCTACCAAAAATAACTCTTTTCTCCAGTACTACACACTGGTAGTGTGATGATTGGCTAAGACTTCTAAAGATGACATGGGAAATTGCAATCCAGATGGGCTGAGCGATCACTGTCTACTGACAGGTGTACTGTGTACTAATTGAGTGGGTTCAGACAACATTGCTCTCCAGTTGGTTCATGAAGTTTATCTCCATGAACCATCAAAAGGGAAAGCTTAAAATGAACTGAATTCTACATGAAACTAAAACACCAAGCTGAGGGCAAAAACAGGTTTTTAATTTTTTTAAAACTTCTTTTCCCTCTCAAGTGTCAAATTTGCAATGAATAATGTATCCAAAGAATCCTTTGGTTCTAAATTCTGAATAACAAATAAGTTCATCAACAGAGACACCCCACCAGCTTCTGCAGCACACTTGCAACAGCTCTTTGGTTCCACGCATGATGCAGACACAGCTGAGGGCTGTGCCACTTCAAACTTGCCACAGACCTGAGTCAAATGAGAACACTTACTACAGCTTCAAACCTACAATAGATTGGTCTTAAGAAGCAGCACATTTTAAAACAGACTGATTTTAAGCAAGGGATGGTATGATTGCCCTTTTCGGGGGGGGCAGAGTTCTTGTGCCCTTAACAGCTGCATGACAGGCAAAAATTCACCAGGTGAAGCACACACACACCTGCAAACATGGCATCTCAGTCACAGGACCAGTTTCAGCTGTTGCATTTCTGTGTATCATGCAACTATTAAAGGCATAGGTGCCTTCTAAGATTTTTTTTTAAATGGAAAACCCCATATAATTTATAGCTTGCTAAACAAAAATATCTAGTTGCAGAGATGGATTAACTTCATCTTTCTTTTAAGTTTATTCATTCATGATTTGGAGTTTGTTTTTGTTTTGTTTTTTAAAAAGAACATGCACAAGGAGTGGCAATTAAAAACCCCAAATAATTATCATTCTTACCTTTTCTAAAATCTACTAATTAAAACAATCATTTCCAGTGACAATAATATCACACTGGATTATTACATAGACAGGTGATGGATTCAGATGTCCAGTTAATTCATTCAGAGTGCCATCCTATGCATGTTTACTTAGAAGTAAACACCTCTATGTTCAACGAGGCTTACTCCCAGGTAAATGTGCATAGGATTGCAACCTCAGGTAGTGATAATTTCAAATCAGGTCTGGTGGTATGAACTACAAACTCATACTCTTCTGTGAGTTTATTGTGGCCTTCACTAAGGAATTATTTTTCATCTGTAGTCCCCTGTATCTGTCATGTGGCAATAACACTGCCTTATTTGCATCATGGAACTTGAGGTGGTGTACATGTCATGGTGGTGATCTTCCATCCAGGCACTGTCCAAACCCAGACTCCTGCTCAGCATCTGCAAGCTGGCTTTATCATGTGTCCTCAGACCATGTCCTCCTGTCACCCTGTAGGTTTATTTTAAGTACAGTCATGCCTTGGATTGAGAGCATAATTCGTTCCGGAAACGTGCTTGTAATCCAAAACACTCTTATATCAAAATGAAATCCCCCCAAAAAAATTTGTACAGAGATCTTTAATTTAAGCCGTACTACAGTACTTGTATTGCAAGACGTTGCTTGTATATCAAGTAAAAAAAAAATCAAATAAATATTTAAAAATTTGCATGTCTTGCAAAACGCTCTCAAACCAAGTTACTTGCAGTCCAAGGTATTACTGTATTGCTGAAAGAATGTATGTGAAGGTATTATAGCTCATTGGAAAAGCATTGTATTAGTGCCAAGTATTATGATTAGTATTATTCTTGATATTATGCCATATGAAATCTCTTTCTATTGTTGGTTATTTCCCTTCATGGTGATTCACCATGTGAGGAATGCTCCAAACAATGATGTTAACATACATTTGCAGTCATGAGTAAAATCCACCTGTAGGCTTGTGTCAGACCACTGGAAGAAGAGAGTTCTTCTCTGAGACATCATACTAAATTAAAAGGGGGGAAAGTGTTAATTTCCACTGAATGGCTTGTAAAAACTTACTTCAGTTAGCTCCAATCCTCATCCTGGTTTCCAGAAACTGGGAATTCATAATAGGACATATTATGCTCTAAAAACAGTGGTTTGAATAAACCATTCAGAGGAATCAAATTGCTTACTTATTTGTGGTAAAAGGGGAGATGCAGCTACTCATTGGAAAATTAGAATGGGCTACAAGGAAGATGTTCATATTGCACCAACTTCCATTTATACATAGGAGCATTATTACTGAGTGAGACCATTGGTCCATCTAGCCTAATATTGTCTACACTGACTTGCAGCAGCACTCCAGAGTTTCAGGCAGGAATCTTTCTTAGCCTTACCTGGAGATGCTGGGGACTAAACCTGGGACTTTCTGCATGCAAACCATATGCTCTACCACTGAGCTGTGTGACCTCTCCCCTAAAGGGGAGATCTGAGCAGGGAGGGACATCCTAGTTCCATGAGTGAAGAATGATTCGTAAGTACAAAGGGGACTCTCTCTGCATATGCAGAAGTATTAAATTCACAGAAGCAAAATTGGAAGCCCTTGAATGTATAGGACAGGGGTACAGAATCTCAGGCCCAGGCCAAATCCATCCCTCCTTGGGTCACAATCTAGCTCTCCAGGGTTCCCCAGATGGCTACACCCCCTTTCTCTGGCCATACCCCCTTTTCCATGACCACCAATTGGTAGTTTCCCAGCTTTTGTGCAGTTTCCCCCATTCTAAAAGGTTGAAATGCGTGCAAGCCTAAGCTCACTGCTGTTCTCTGAATTCCATCTCAAATTCTTCTGACTCAATTCTCAGATTGTGAACTGTTTTTTTCCTTTTCCATGAAAATCCATGCATAGTTTTGTGCGTATTTATTTTTCCAAATGTACACATCAGTTGTGCACATCTTTGAAATGTATACATTCTTTACCCACTGATTAAAGCGTATTTGTGTGCATTTTTCAAAGGTACCCCTTTTTCACGCACATTTTTCAAATGTATGCATGCTGGTGAATGCATTTTGGGGGTCTGTGAATCACACTGCAAGCTCAGAAATGTACAGACGTTGACCACAGCTTGCATCTGAGTCCGTGTTCCATCTGGAAGCTGCAAACTGCATAAATCCCAATTTAAAAAATGAACTGAAATGAATCTTTCATACTCCTAAGGCTTGGTTACTTACAGTAAGAGCTTTAAGTGAAAAGATACTGGTATTATTGGTATTTTGGCCTGCCACTTTTGACTTTGGCCCCACCTTTTTTGCCATTGGCCCCACCCACTACCATAATGCATCCCCCAAAAGCTTCTCACAAATGGAATTTGGTCGTTGGGCTGAAAGAGGTTCAAAATCCCTGGTGTACACAATACTGAACTAGATAGTATAGGAAAGCTTCTTGTATAAGGAGGTTTCATTTAACTGTCAAGGCTAATAGCCATTACTAGATTTGCCCTCCATGAATTTGTCTAGCCCTTCTTTAAAGGCCTGTGGCTTACACTGGCTCAGTTTGTCTGAGCGTGGAAAGCTAAGCAGGGTCAGGCCTGGTTATTACTTGGATGGGAGACCCCTCCTCTATTTTCCTGCATTGAGCAGGGGGTTGGACTCGATAGCCTTGTAGGCTCCTTCCAGCTCTATGATCTATGAAATCTATGAAAGCCACCTAAGCTAGTGTTGTTCATCACATGTTGTGGCAAAGAATTCCTCCTTACATCAAATCTGTATTGCATACTACTCATGGCAATAATCCAAAATGTTAGGCACACTTTAGTTCATTGATATAATTGGACTTAAGTGTACCTTATTCCATACACTTAAGCCTAGTGTACTGTGGCCTAAAACATTTATGAACTATGGAATCTGACCATGTTTTTAATCAAAATAAGATGAATTTCCTTTCTTTTTAAGTGCCCAAGTAAGTTTGCTAGTGATCAGATTTGAGAACAAAAGAGAAGGTTGCTATGTAATGCTGGTCAGCCGCATTACACTCTCTGCAGCCCAGCCCACAGAGATGACTTTGGGTACAAATAACAAGGCTTTCAAAATTTCTAGAGAAGTCGCTCAAGAGAGATTTATCTCTTGGGAAACAATATGGACCTCAAGGGAGAATACCGAGAACAGCATTGCCACGGCTGTTCTTCATAAGAGTTCCATCTGTTTTCCACTGAAATCTTTTTTCCATGGCTTCCACTCTCAGTAAGCTTGAGCTATGGTATGATTTAGTTGTCATCAATAGCACATACCCATCAGAACTGAGTGCAGACTGTTTGGTGCCACTGGTAGTATGAGAGCCTTTGAAATCACTTTTGCAATAGACTCGCTCGCTTCCAAGTCAAAACCAGACAGAGCTATTCTAAATTTAAAATGTGTATTTCACATCTCAGAAGTACAGCAGTTACATGTTTTGAGCACTTGAACACAATTCTACAGAAAGCTCCTGGTTTGAATCTTGCCTTTGTGTAGGTGTCTCCAACACAACGTAGCATAGCAACAACCACATTGCAATAACTCTGCAGAGTCTATGTACTCTTAACGCTGTTAGAACGCTTTGGAGTGAGTGCATTAAATGCAGGACTGGCCCTATCATTAGGCAGAGTGAGGCTGCCACCTCAGGCAGCAGATGCTGGCAGGGGAGAAGCATAGAGCTGTGTGTGCCACATGCCTGTCCTACATCCTATCCCCAGTGTTGAAATGAGATTAACAGTGCGATCCTAGGCATGTCTACACAGAGGGAAATCCCACTGAATTCAATAGGACTTGGGGCAAATCTACACTAGAGCCCCTTTCGCTGATCAGGGAGCTCGGTTGCTGCATTTATGCAAAACACATTCACCACTGTTGGGGCACATGCTAATGAATACAGCTGTGTTGCGTGTGATCTTGTGTCATACAGAAATGCAATTGCAGGAGAAATAGGAGGAGTTTGAAAGCTGATGTGTGCTGGGGAAAGGGCCCTTTAAGAAAAAAGGCTTTTTTGGTTGTTTTTCTTTTGTTCATCTATGCGCAGGTGTGAAGGAGCGAACAAGCGAAGGAGTTTAAAAAGAAAAAAGGGGGGGAAATTGACAGCTCCTCCTGCCCCCTCACAAAAACATCATGGAGAAGGAGAAGGGGATGGGGATGGGGATGAGATGAGATGAGAGGGCGGCTGTGCTGCTGCTGCCCTCCCACCTCCCACGGGGTGAAGCCAGCAGGAGACCGTACCCCCATTCCTGTGCATGCAAAAGCAATGGTGAGGCCACTGAAATCAATGTGATTTACTTCAGAGTAAGGCCATTGAAGATAATGTGACTTACTATGGAATAGATGTGCATTTCAACTGTTTCCAGCTGTTCTTTGAGCCAAGTTACCCGGAGAAGCCGTGGGGAGGAAGGGAGGCGGGGAAGCTAGAGTTGCTGCTGTTTTCTATGTGCAGCAGGGCCGGTGCTACCATTAGGCCAACTAGGCAGCCACCTAGGGTGCAGGGCTAAAGGAGGCGCCAGAAACGCCTTGAAAAAAAAATACAGAGCTCTCAAGTGGGAAGGGGGGCCCGCGCTAAATATCTGATCTTGCCAAGGGCACCAAACTGCCTTGCACCGGTCCTGATGTGCAGGTGTGAACGAGTGAAGTAGTGTTTTTTTTATTAAAAAAGAAAAAAGAAAAAAAAAAAACAATTCCTCCTGCTCCTTCACAAAAATAATCATGGAGAAGGAGAAGGGGATGGGAAGAGAGTAAGCCCATTGAAGATAACGTGATATACTTCTGAGTAGACATGCATTTTGGCTCTTTTTCAGCTAGTTGTTCTTTCAGCCAAGGGGATGAAAAGGGCATTCCAAACTTTATTTTTTCAAAGGGGAGGGGAGAATCATTTACTTGAAGAAGATGTGAGGGGGGAGGGAGGCAGGAAAGCAAGAGCTGCTGCTGTTTTGCAAAGCCCCCCCCCCGGATATTTCCTCTCTGTGAGACAAACCCGGAATGTTCCCCGCCCCTCAAACAATTGGCTGATACAGGCAACGGCAGCATCCAGTACATTTATTTATTTATTTATTTTTATTTCATTTCTATACCGCTTAATAGCTGAAGCTCTCTGGGTGGTTTACAACAATTATAAATCACAATATAATACAATATAAAATACAAACAATAAAAACATCATAAAAATTTCACTAGACATTTAAAACAATTTAAAAATTGCTTAAATAGCTAAGAACAAGGTTATAAACAGTAGACTAGTTAAAAAGGTGACATAACCACCACCCCATGTACTATTTGGAGCTGCTAAATGCCTCAGCATAGAGGGCAGTCTTAATCTGGTGCCGAAAGTTGGTGCCAGGCGGCACCAACAGGCCTCAGCGGGGGGCCTGTTCCACAGTTGGGAGGCTACCACAGAAAAGGCCCTCCCCCTTGTTGCCACCTTCCCAGTCTCCCTCAGAGGGAAAAGGGCAACTAAGATGATGAGTTGCATGCACCACCACCACTATTCATGTGGCGGGTTCCTCAGCAGGATCAATAGAGCCCTGTTTCTCCACATTGCCTTTCGGTGCATGCATGGGCTGATTTGTAGACATCCCAACAGACCATTACAGGGAATAAAACATCTGTGTGTGCCTCCCATATCACCATCCAGCTCTCCTCATCTACTTTGCTGTGCAGTTGGCGCATGCTGACTGGGGAGGGAGGACAGAAACAGAAACGACAGGGAGTAACGTCTGTTGAGCCCTATCGGGATCACTATGTGAATGCTACACCTACATGGGAAAGTATCATTAGGGCTGGACATCAGCCTATTTCTGTGACAAATTCACATTATGTTTGAACGTATTTTCCCCACAAAATATGCATTTGTGTGTGCATTTTATCCAAATATACACACTTTTGTATGCATTTTAACCTAAAATAATCATATTTAGTTTGGTACATTTTTTGAGCTGAGAAATGTATTATAAAATTTGGAGAAGTGCAAAAATAGAAGGATAACTCCATTCCAATCCAGGATAAATACACTCCCTGATCTGGGAAGTGCAAATCAGGTCAGTTCACTTTAAAATGTGGATTGAACTAAATCCTTGAACATCTATATCCCCCAAACCAGTAGCTTTTCCACTTCTGAATAACCCTCTCTTCCAGCCTTTTTGCCACTCTGCCAAATAAATAAGAAACCACTTTTGAGCGAGACAACAGTGAACAGTAATTCACTGTTAATTACTGGTGTTTGAAAAAAAAACCTAAAAACATCAAAACATGAATGTTCTGAATAGTGACAGGGAGGGAGATATAAACACTGATACTGTATTCAGGGAGATCACTATGGCTAATCTGATGGAGGTCACCCTCAAATATTTTCTAAAAATAATCTGATAAATTGCATTGAAGAAATAAGATGTACCCCAAATGCCACTCATTTGCACAATAATTTCCCCCCGCCTCACAATTTTTTGTTGATGCTGAAAAACATGCCTCCCTTCTGGTATTATAAGTCTGAAAACAACGCACTAGAAAATAGATTACAGCAGTGCCAAGATTGTTTAATACCTCTTATTGGTAATTTTACTTTCTTCTATATATTTCCAAGAGTTAACTTTTATGGAGATCTTATTATTTAGGCCAGTCTTCCTCGACTTGACACCCTCCAGATGTGTTGGACTACAACTCACATCATCCCCCAGCCAGCATAGGGGGTGATGGGAGGGTGCCAGATAGGGGAAGACTGGTTTAGGCCCTGCTCAAAATTGATACTTTGACTAGGTTTCATGTACTCATACAAATGAAAATATTTCTTCCTCTTCCCCTTCCCCTTCCCCTTCCCCTTCCCCTTCCCCTTCCCCTTCCCCTTCTCCTTCTCCTTCTCCTCCTCCTCCTCCTCCAGTTTAAAACAAAGAAGAGTTACCAGAGTACACCAATTAAATGGAGCAGACCTGCACATTGCTGCTGTCAAGGAGGTCTGGGAAGTAGAATGATGGATTGCTGGACAGATTAGTTAATAATTTGTGCAAAGGTGAACAGGATCCCTTCACAGATTATCTTGAACCAGTCTATATTCAGGGTTTTACGATGCAAGTGGAAGAGTTGGACACATAAATGTAAAGCACATCTTACGTTCTCCTGCCTACTAGTCGCTGGAAGACTTCTTGACTATGATGCTTGCTTCATCCTCATTAATAATCCGTGTTGTACATCTATTTCTGATATGAAGCTGCCTTACCTTGTCACCAATTATAGACTCTGAAAAGACCCATCTCATTAGAGGTCTTACAAAGCTTGTTCCTGAAGGTGATGCCTAGTGTGTGGCTTTTCCTCTTCATGCCAACTAAAAAATACCTTTGAAATGATGTCATTCACCAGATTCAAAGGGTATCAGGGAAGCAATGCTGAATATGGCATTAATCATACTATGCCAGCCAGACTGCGAAGAAGATTGTGTGATGATTACTTGTCAATGTATAGTGCCCAAACTCCATTTCAGTAAGACATTTGATCCTATGTGTATTTCCTTGTTTGTCACCTAGCTGTAAGGCCTGGCTTCTACTTCTACCATCCATCACCATCGGAGCGCAGCTCCCATGGCGAATCTTCTTTTTACTTTTGGTGGTGGGAAGGGATTTCTGTCATTACTAATATCTGCTTTGCATTAACATACAAAAGAGTGTTGATAACATAGCAGGTCTATTGACATGAACCTTCTGAACACAGACAATTGAGATTATGGATTGGTAAATTTGTAAATTTCGCTTTCTCCCGAATTCAATTTTTTTTTAAAAAAAATCTCAAATTCTTTCTCTCCCAAATATGAAGAGCTTCGGTAAATTCTTATTTAAAAAACGAACTGAAACAATTTGCACTAGCCAAATTTAATAGGTGCAGCTATTTCCAGCATGCAGGGGACCATGATGTATCTGCCTGCCATATAGCTGTTAAAGATGAGGAGCCTGTCAGAAAAAAAAGAGGTGCTTTAATCCTTTGTGACCACATAACGCACCTCTGCTAGGGATTGTACTCAGCAAAGGGCCTCTACAAGAGATCTTAGGTCACAGGCAGATTGGTATGGGAAGAGCTGCTCCTTTAGGTATTTGGGCCCCAAACCATTTAGGGCTTTAAGTTCCAGCACCTTAAACTGCATTTAGAAAAGAATAGGCAGCCAATGTAATTCTTTCAGAATAGGTGTAATATGGACAACTCTGACTGACTGAACCGGTCAAAATTTGGGCAGCCAGGTGCCACACTAACTGACACTTCCAGCCAGGTCATATTTAAGGGCAGCCCCACGTGTAACGCATTATAGTAATCCAGGCTGGAAATTACTAGAGCATGAATCACAGGAATGGCCACGGTTGGTGAACCAGCTGAGGCTGGTGAAAGGCATTGCTGGGCTTCTAATGACAATGTGGGATCAAGGGGCAACCTCAAACTACATGCCTGCTTTTTCAGGGGCAGGGCAACCCCATCCATATAACAGGTCAATGAACATCAGTTTCCCAGAGAGCTGGCTTGGCTGGAGTGGTTCCAAGTCAGCAGTGGCCAAGAAGCTGCGCAGCTCCAGCCATCTTGGATTTAGTAGGGTAGTTAAACATTTTAACTTACGTGCTTTCAACATGAACTATTATGCAGTGACCAGAGGGGTACCGTATTAGTCTGTTGCAGCAAAAACAACAAAGTCTTGAGGCACCTTACAGACAAACAGATTGATTATGGCGTAAACTTTGGTGGGCTAGAGTCTGTTTCATCTAGTCTACAAAAGCTTATATCATAATAAATATGTTATTGCTTAAGGTGCCATAAGACTCTTTATTGTTCTTATTTATTTATTTATTTATTGAAATAAAATAATATTTATTTCTTGAAATGATATGTAGTTTATCTATGGTGATGTTGGTAAAAGATTAAAACCCTGTGGAGCAAAATTTTCCTCCTCCTCCTCCTCCTCCTCCTCCTCCTCCTCCTCCTCCTCCTATAACAACCTGTGGTTCAGAATTAGTCACTGGAGAAGGTAGGCATGCTTCATTTTGGTATCATCAGGAGAAGTAAAAAAGTATATTAAGCACTTATTTTAATATTAACACACACACCCCAAAAAAGAGAGAGGAAATGGAAGAAAACATGCACTATAGCAATTCAGATAAACAAATCCCTGATTGTTTTTTCACAGTTCACGATCTGTATGTGTACAGCTAAGATAGAGAGAGAATGAGTAAAGTGCTTCCCATAAGACAAAAGTAACACTATTACGCATGGAAATGTACCATCCCTAACAGCAACAGCAATCAAGCTTTTATACCAAGCAGTTTCTCTGCAGTATAATGGAACCGAACACAAAAGCCACTGAATCGAATAAATGAATCTCATAAGCAAACGGGGATTCCAGCAAATCAAATAGATGCATATGTCAGTTACTTTCTTCTCTAGACTGAATAATGCCAGTGTTTTCCATTGTAATTCTTGATTTTTTATTGTCAAAATCCCTACAATTAAGCCACATTTATAAATTTAATCCTTCCTTTGCTGGGTGAAAAGCCAATGCTTTACAGTATAATACAAACAGGGGTTTTAATCAGCTGAAAGCCATGAAAGAAGAAATGTAAGCATTTTTATCCTTGTTAACAGGTGGGAAAAGAATAGGTGCAAAAACATTCCAGCCAATTTTTTCCCCATAGCCCCTAGGCCACGCAGGAGCAAGCTCCATTCAATTAACTATACCTTGAGGCATCATTACCACATTTGAAAGGGCAGGGGGAGTATAGAGGAGTCTGCTGGAGCCCAGCTTTGTGTCTGGAAACTTACATGTTCTTCTGACTGTCACCAAGGGGTTGATCTAGGAACGGGGAACAGGAAGAATATACAAATTGTGTACTAGGGAGAGGCTATTCAACTGAGGAGAGCCAACACAGCATAATGATTAAATGCCTAGAATCCACCCAGACATGAACAGAGGTAGTAAAATCAGTAACAGTGTCATCCAATGTGGCTGCCCATAACCCTCCAAACTTGGAGGATTACAGTCATCAAATCGAGCGTGGGAGGAGCAAGGATTGCCTACACGCTTCCCTCACCCTGCAAAAGACACAGATGGCTGATAATTTTGGCTGTCCATGTCTTTTGCCCCTGCTCGTGAGGAGGAGGGGCTGAGGCACTGCTAGGATATGTCGTATCTCAGCGGAGCCTCACTCCTCCCCTCCGTACACGCTCTGGAACGCACCCCCCTGAACCTTCTCCAAAGTCTCGCTTGCAACTTTGGAGCCGCAGCCGGTGCGGAAAGAACCATGTTGGCTGTGAAGGTGGAGGGAGGGCACTCCGTGATTGGATCCCCGGCTCCGACCTCAGAACGCATTTCTGAGGTCAGAGCTGGGTATTCTATGGCTGTCTGGACCAGTGTTCTCCAACCTTGGGTCCCCAGATGTTTTTGGCCTACAACTCGTAGCTGGCTGGGGCATGTTGGGAGTTGTAGGCCAAAAACATCTGGGGACCCAAGGTTGAAGAACACTGGTCTAGACAGCGTCTAGCGGCCATAGGATTGAGCCTTAGATATGTTTTTTTTTATGGAACATAACATCCAGAGCAAGTAGTCATTTGATAGTGAATGACTAATAGATAGACAAAATAGTTGTATCTGATAACCTAACCCAACATAACTGATTCCTTTTTTGAACAACTATTTTAACCACCAGCCTTTCACCTATGTCCTCTTTCTCTCTCTCTCTCTCTCTCTGATCCCATTCACTCCTCAAACTGTCTTTAATTCTCTCTTCTGATTTTCTCAACTGACTCTTCCCACCTGTCACTCACCCTAACTCCTCCCACTCCTTTGCTGTCACTTATTTTTCTACCCATGCTTCTGTTACAGAAGGGAATTGGTTTATTATGGATTGAGCTCTTGTAGGAAAATGCCTGCCTTGTTATATGCAGGTAGACGGAGACAGAGTACCCCTAATGGTCACTGGCCAGCCAACGGTTCCTATTTAAAACTTAGCCATGTGATCAGAATGCTGATAAAACAATGCAAAACAGCCATCTTGATGTGTTGCTGTGACTGCAACATGATTCTTTTAGTGTGGTATTTTACTGATGCACACATGCCAGGGGTAGACGTACCTGTCTATGTCCATGTCAGTTTCGCCTGTTTTTTCCATCCAATTTTGCATCAATTTGCAATTTTTAAAAAATTGTGGGAAAATTGTATTTCTTCCAATATATACATTTTGTACTCAACTTCCCCTAATAGACACATTTCTGCATGCAACTTTCCCTAATATACACATGTTTGTACACAATTTCTGAGCCGAGAACTTCATTGAAAAATTTGGAGAACTGCACAATCTGAAATATAACCATGTTCTGAACCACCTATTAGTCCAGGAATTGTGAATTAGGTTGGTTCATTTAAAAATTGAGAGCCAGTGTGGTGTAGTGGTTAGAGTGAGGGACTGGGACTTTGGAGACATGGGTTTAAGTCCCCACTTGGCCATGAAGCTCACTGGGTGACTTTGGCCAATCACTGACTCTCAGCCTATCCTACCTCACAGGGTTTTTGTGAAGATAAAATGGAGAGGAGGAAGACCATGTATGCCACCTTGGGTTCCTTGCAAGAAGAAAAAAGAAAGGATATAAATGTAATAATAAATAAATCCTGAACAATCACAATTCTCCCCCATCCATAGCACATGCATTCCAGTATGCTGGTAAAATTATAGCTGGACCAACATTTTTGGCCTAGGTTTCTTTGACCATGGAGGGTGGAAGTGAAAAAGACCCTTCTCAAGGCTGGGCTGGATAAGAGAGAGAGAGGGAGGAACAAATTGTATAGCCCTCCAAACCACATATAAATAATAATTTTTGTCACTGAGTTAGCCTAACAAAAGCAATATGCATGTTGAAACTGCAAGGCTTAAATGAAGGCAGAGCTCAGGCCCAACAACATCTCTCAGGACTGGAACATATTAACTAATAACAATGAATAACGTTCCGCTGAGCATGTGTGGAGTTCATTTCCTGCACTGCAGTCTACCCCCCCCCCCTCTGGGTTCTGGGATTACATGGCATCCACATGAGAAACACTTCCAAACAGTTTGAGCCCCAGAATAACAGCTCCCCCCGCTTTTTTTTCTTTTTTACCAATTAGCTTCCACAGGACTGAGAGATGCTTTGTTTCTAAAATCAAAAGCACAGCTTTACCCACAGTAAAATGCTTCCACCTTCTGAACTATTCTGGATGTAAGATATCAGCCTCAAAGGTCATGCTCTATAATATTTCCAGTTAGCAGTGTGTTTTTACTCCCCCCCCAAAAAAAAACATAATTATCACCAGTAGTGGATTTATTGTTAACACCCGCATCTAGGTACAGATAATAAACACTGAGCAGACATTTATTGCAAGTGCACAGTATTTAGCCAGTTAGATTCTGAACTTAAACCATGCAGAGTCCTCTCAATCTTGACTGGTCGGTCTTGCACAGTGTGACAACTAACTGAATTCTCTAATACCCTTTTCCTCCGTTTTACCCGTGCACAATGAAAGTGCATGAGGGGATAGGGGGAAGCAGCCTCTGACCGCCCAATGCACATCTGTTTATCATACTGTCTGAAAAGATGGCAGTGTGTACAATTGTATGTACAGAGGACTCTTCTTTTAATGTTCTGGGAATCTGGAAAAGCAGGGTTACTGAATGCATGAAGAATCTTCCACATATACTCTTCTCTTGCATGTGTACAGCTTTATCAGAGCTTTCCACCACAGTAGCAAAGTTATCCTGCAACGTTTTATCTGCAACTTGGAAGACTTGATGCACTCAGAAGGGGCAACTATCACAGCACATTCCTCCAGTTCTTCCAGAAATCGTGATGTGTGTGAGCAGCAGGATGGAGTATACAGCCCATGTGCTCCTGCTTTGCCCCTCCTTTTACATTAGCAGGTAAACAAACAAGGAAGGGATAGCTTTGCATCACATCTGAACTCAAGAATATGGTCATTTGCTCCCAAAGGTGCCAGGATCATAAGCCAGCTTTAAACCAGGGCTTGTTGTTCTCTTATGAATTCTGGGTCTTGAGTGCACCTAACCATAATGCCAGAATCAAACACAACACACAAATATCCATTCCTGGTTTGTTTACCCGCTCGCACAAAGGGAGGAGACAAGCAGAATTGAATTGGCTCCGCGCATTAGCAAGCTATTCATTCAGATGGTGATTTATTAAGGCAGGATTCTTTCTTTGAGTTACTGATAGGGATGGACGGATCTGTTAATCTTGGTCTCGGTGAGATTTTCAATTTTTTGAGGTCAGGCTTGTTCCATCCAGTTTTCACACAAGTGTGTGTGTGTGTGTGTGTGTATGATATATATATATATATATATATATATATATATGAAATTCATACACATTTTTCATAAAGTAAGCATTAATGCAGTGTTCTCCAACCTTGGGTCCCCAGATGTTTTGGGCCTACAACTCCCAGCATGCCCCAGCCAGCTACGCTGGCTGGGGCATGCTGGGAGTTGTAGGCCCAAAACATCTGGGGACCCAAGGTTGGAGAACACTGCATTAAGGTAAGCATTTTTGTGCACATTTTAAAACTTTTTTTTTTGTTTTGCACCCGTTGATTAAAACATGCTCGTGCACATTTTGGAAATGTACACATTTTTTTGCATGCTGTTCAAAGTGTGTGCATGTTGTCAAAAGGTATGCATGTTGTTCTGTTGTTTTGCAGAACACATCGCAAGCTTGGAAGTGTATGGATTTCCAACTGCAAAGTGCATTCAAGGTCAGGAGGCACAAACGGGGTAAATATGTAAAAAAAAAACCAAAACAAAAAAAAACACCCACCCTTGACAGAGTGTATTTCTCATAAATCCTTATGTCTGAATGGCAACTACTTTTACGTTTATATTCTTTTGAAAGATCTTATTTGGTCTAGGGATTGGCAGATCAGTCAAGCTTGATCCTGTTGAGCTTCTCATTTTTCCACCTCTGAGCTTGTTTTGCCCCAGTTCCATGAAGAATTTTTCGCACATAAATTCATATGTATTTTTGTGTGCATTTTTCAAATGTACTCATTTTTATATGCATGCACCCATTGCCTAAAGCATGATAGTGCACATTTGAAAAATGTACATAGTTTTCTTTGTGCATTTTTCAAATGTGGACATTGTAATGGACAGGTGTTTCCCCCTCCTTTTGTTGTTGTTGCAGGATGCACCACAAGCTCAGAAAGGTACTGATTTCTGAACACAAATTGCATTTGTGTACATATTCAGTTCCAGGAGGTACAGTTCAGGTAAATCCATGAAATGAAGTGAAATTCTCAACCTGCAAAGTCAGTTTATAAGATCCAGGCAGTCAACATGTTAAGTGTTTTAGGAGTGGAAAGCTCAAGAACCACCACATGACAGATGATACAGGACACATATTGAACCAGACATATATTGAACATGAATCCTTCACACCTAAGACATTTTTTGTTTTTGTTTTTAATGTTTAACTATGGTTTTCAGACATAGGCTATTGCACATATGCAAATGTATAATGATGTTTGACTAGGCAATTAACAGGATTAATACAGAGATTGAATGTAGTTCATGAGGAAAAAAAGGAATCCAAGAGTTTTGTCACTTCTAACATTTTAATGAGTGTAAGAAGACTTCCTGCAAGGAGACATGTCTCTTGGGAACTATTACTGCAGGAACTCATTGCGGAGGATTATTTGCTAGGCTCCAAGGGAGAAAGTGTGCCACTATGTAATCGGAGTTGGGAGCTGTTGGGGTTGCAGGGGGAAGGGGGAGAAATCATCATCAAGGAGCACAGGAAATGAATCAGTAGACATGTCTTTCCTGTCCCTTCAGAGAAATTGAGTGATTATTTAGGCAATTCCACAAGGGCTGTGGATTGTCACAGGCACTGTGAGCCACAAAACCTGATAAATCAAGTTAGCTGAAAACATATTCTTTCCAAATAAAATGTCAGTACAGTAGGTCACTAACACATTCTCCTTAGATCATCAGTGTGACCGGAGTGCATTTCTAATCTTTTAAAGGGATCTTAAGATTTTAAGCTGTACAATTATCAATTTCAAGTCACTTCTTTGCAGAGCATTCTTTCCTTCACGTCCAAGAGGAACTTCAAGATAACTACTTCCAAGAGGAAGAAATGATTATTCCTATTAAGATGTATCACTTAACGCCCAACAAACAATATGAGAAGTACCATAAAAAGAGACAGGGTTATATCACACATAATGATTGTCTTTTAACCATGGAAGTCAAGGTGGTAGACAGGGTTCCCAATGGGTTCCCAAGTAGGCACTTTTTGAAAAAGGGGGAGGGGAGAGATTAATTTCATTTCATTCATTTCATTTATTACATTTCTATACCACCCAATAGCCAAAGCTCTTTGGGTGGTTTACAAAGATTAAAAACCATAAAAATACAATATTGTAACATAATATACAAACCACTTACATACAACATATAAATATATATAAGTTCTTTACAAATCAGGGACAGAGTGTGATTTCTAGGGACTAGTACACAGCTGGTCTGCAGAATGGTGTGTGTGTGTGTGTGTGTGTTAGAGAGAGAGTAAGAGAGAGAGAGAGAGAAAGTCTGTGGGAGAGACGCACCATCAGAGTTTTCAGAGATGGGGGGGGAATGAAAATTGGAACACAGAATGGAAAGATTTATATGAAATCTTGCAACCTTACACACAAACCTGCCAAATTCCTTTTAGAATTGAAAATACTTGATTTTAGAGCTGCTATCTCCTTCCTTCTGCTTTGAAATCTAATTTCCCATTTGTGTCTTTCCTCCCGCTCATTTTACCTGTTTCTTAAACAGCTAACAAGTTAACTTTCTGCATAGTTGAGCTATTTGGTAAAGTGCTTTCCTTTGAAGCTCATCTACTCAATGTTTTCTTTAATAGCCTTCTATAACTTGCTTTAGTAGATCAAAGCAGAGCTATTTACAAGGCACTAGCTGTCTTACAGGATAAGATAACCTTTCCTAAAGCTGAGCCATCAGATAGCTCAGCTCTGAGGTCCCATAAGTGTCAGCTTTATGGGACCTTAGATCTGAGCTATCCAATGCTTCAATGTACAAATACAGATTATCTACCATGGTTTTCCTGGTTTACATTCCAGAGTAGTTTAGCAAAAATGGGAGGTGGATATTACATTGTATGAAGAAGCCTAAACCTCCTTCCCTTTAATTTTTGACAGCTGGAGGCTGTGTTCCCACTTTGCATTGCAGAGCAGGTTCTTCTCCTAGAAACAAACTAGTGGAAATCTGAAACCTATGGGGCCTTGATGCCTGAGCCCAGCCCCAGACTTGGTTATTTTATCCCAGGGCTATATATAAAATAATGTAATTAATAAAATATTCATGTATTTGCCCTCTAAGAAGGAAGGCAGTGCAGGACCTTGACTCACCAGCTACAGCTCCCCACCTTCTCCGAGGCACTCCCCGAATAAGCAAATCACAGTTGTTCTAGATGCCTCTATCTAGTCCTATGAGAGCTAAAATGCTGGTGGGGGAGGGCATGTATGCAAGCCCCTCGCCCAGCAGGGCCGGTGCTACCATTAGGCCAACTAGGAAGCTGCCTAGGGCGCAGGGCTAAAGGGGGCGCCAGAAACGCCTTTTTAAAAATACAGTGCTCTCAAGTGGGAAGGGGGGGCGCTAAATATCTGATCTTGCCTAGGGCACCAAACTGCCTTGCACCGGTCCCGTCGCCCAGCAGTCCTAACCCCTCCCACTGAGCCTCCAACCTTCTTGTGTTGAAGCGATGTATGGATGTAAAATCTGTTCCATCTATGTTTCATGGATTGTCGGGCGCCTTTTGTTCCGTTGTCTGCTCATTGAAGGAATCAGATTTTGCACAAATGCATTTGTACGCATTTGTGCAAGTTTGCACTTGTGCAAATTCGCACTCCTGAAAATGCGTAAATTCCCCCAACATATGGAAATCCCCCCACCCAAATGTGTATTTTCACTCCTTAGCCTATGGGGGAAATGTGCATGTTTGGTCGGTGGTTTTATATTTTTATTTTTCATATTTTTATGACTAAATTTGCATGAATTATGGAAAATAAAACAGTGGTCCACAAGTCCACAGAATCTATATGACTTTGAAAAAGCTGGTCTGCTGAGGAATCCTACGGTCAGATTCATTAGAAATTCAATCTCATTTGAGTCTGTTGCAGATCTCAAACATCCCTAGGGAGGTCTTAAGTGTGCTTCTACTTCCATATTCTTGAATACAGGAAAGTTAGGGACTGAACAGGCAGGGACACTGGGGGTGAGGCTTGTGTGCACAGCCTCATACCCACCACTCTTTCAGCTCTCATGTGAGCAGGTCAAATGCCTGCACACAGGGCTTCTGTAACGGCTGAAAAGAAAGCATCAGCAAAGAAAGATAAGCAAGCAGCTTGACAGAAAGTGTCATCAAACAGAAAGTGAATTTTACTGGGAAAACAGTGGGGCTGAACCTGGCATAGGCATTTGGCTTGCTTTCTCCCATTTTCAGACTAGTATTAGTAGGATTGTGTATCACCTGTCATTTCCTGAGATTTCTCTACTGCTACATAATTTAATTATTCCAGCTGAAGTGTTAGACAGTTAAGTGTATTATTAGTTCAAAAAGAGATCGTAGTTTGCTCTGAGGTAACAGATTTGCAGTTCATTTTAAACTATAAAATGCAGAGCAGAAAATCAAAAGTAGTGCTTTAAAGGACTTATGGGCATGATGGCTGGGGGTAATGGGAGTTTTAATCCAACACATCTCGAGGGCACCAGGTGGGGGAAGGTTGCCTTAGACCCATGGCTGAAGAAGCAGAGGGGCAACAGGTTTCATATAAATCATTTTTTTTGTGCATCATGCTATGGATAATGACAATACCCTCTGGTGGTGCATATAATAGCATCATAAGGAGAAATGCTTGCAATTAGAGCAAGAATACCTACACCAATGACAATGAATGGTCTTGAAATTAACTAAAAGAACAATAGCAGAGTAATCTGTGTTTTCCATAGCAGGTTAAGTAAATTGGTGGCCTTTGTGAAATTAAGGGAGACAATAAGAACTGCACGTTCAAACTACCTGATGGGTTTCCTTTGGAAAAAGACTTCAAGAGGCAATTTTTCAAAGTGGTGATTTAGTGATTTATATTAATGGAAGTCACATGGCTGTACTACTGAGTGACACTTTCAAAGTGCCCCCCTACTACCGTTCTCACCCAGCTCTCTCCTTGTCCTAATCCAGCTGGTTTCAGTACTGTGTCGAAGATTAAAAACAATTCTAATTTGCAGTATGAATCCTGTTGTGCCTGTGAAATCACATCAGTCTAATCGCTGATACTAATATTTAATTAAAAGAAACCAAATATACCTAGCCCACATTTGAAAGGGGAAAATGCTTACATGCTGGGTAATCCTCTGAATTACTCAATCAGTGGGACAAACTGCTTTTGACTCTTGAGAAGAAAATCAATTTGTGTCAAAAGATACTAAAGGTCAAAAACACAGGCTTCAGTTCTGACCCCACTGAAGGCAACTGCAAACCTCCCATAGTTTTTAATGAATCAGGAGTGAAACCATGGGGCTTTGTCCTGTAGTTCTTCATCAAGCAAAATGACCATTTTATTAAATGGTTCTAGGTTTTTTTTTAAATAAACAATCCTTGGGGAAAAGAATAGTAAGCCTTGTTTGCTTGGCCATGAGAGAGATTTTTTTTTAAAAAAAAGGCTGACCAGATATTTCACCTCCCTTTTAAAAACAGGGCTGCCAATGTTGTGGGAATGAAGGTAATGTTTTGCCAACTCTAGGCCTGCCTCATACCTTTCAGGTATGCTAATTCAGGCAGACCAGGTATCAAGGGTTGGCATGGTTGGGCAGCTGATGAGAGCCCACAGGTTCAGAAGGGCCCATCCTTGATCTTGCCGATCCCACAGGCCGTGACACCTCTGAATGGGAGCTGAGTCAATGTTCTGCTCTGCGTCATCTTAGATTACCCCAAATGCAATGTCCGATTCAGCCTTAGGGTAAGCTAAGATGGCAGACTGCTGGCACAGAGCAAAACCAAGCATCAACTCAGCTCCCATTCAGAAGTGCTGCTACCACAGCCCCCAGCCTTCACCACCAAGAAGCGTCCCTGGTGGGCAGCAATGCTTTTGAATGGGATCCAATCTGGAGCTCTGCTCTGCTCCACACCAGCCACCAACTATGTTTGATTATCCCAAATGCAATGCCTGATGACAGGCAGCCAGTGCAGCAGAGTAGACCATCAGCTCAGCTCTCATTCAGTATGATCAAGACATGGCTAAGTCAATGATAATTTAAAATGATATAATTGTAAAAATAATGACAACTACCAAAAACTATATGTGTGTGTGTGTGTGTGTGTGTGTGCGCGCGCACGTGTGCGCGCGTGTGAGTGTGCATTTGCAAAATTAACACTGGTTGTTTTTTTTTAAATGTACTGGAAAGAGATTTCCAAAGAGCCCTCTAGAAGTAAGTCAATTCATCATACTTTGTTGTCTTGCTTTGGTAACTTCTGAATGTCAGTGGCTTGTTTCCATAAGGAAGGCTTTTGAATACCTGCATGTGCAGGAACTCCTCGTTGCCCACATAGACCTTGATGTAGTTTGTTCCAGCCAGCAACCCACCTGTGTTCTGAACTCAACAGCAGTGAAGACCTCAAAACTCTTACCTTCTCTTTCTTCCACCTGTGCCGTCACCTCCTGGGAAATTTGCTGCATCTCTGCTGGGGCCAGGCTGGCCTTGGTGGTCCTGCTGAATTTCATTCCTGCTGGGGGTGTGAGGGTGGGGAAGCAGCAATGGTGGCTTCCATGTAAAATCAAAACCGAGAAGCACAACAGGAAACCCAGCTCCCATTCCTTGTGAAGTGATGATTCAGTGATGGTGGTGGATGGACTTGGGGTGAGCGAGGGGGCCTGGCAGCAGTAGCACCAGCATTACCACCATAGGGAGGCCATTGGTAGCACCATGCCTGAGGGCTCAGAGGCCTGGTGCTGGTCCTGTATACAGGGTTGTATCCAAAAGATCCTGTTTTCTGACAGCAAGACTCCTGCTGTAGGAGGAAGGAAATATTTGTACCCAGTGCATAATCAATGATGCATCAATGTTGCTAGGTTTCTTAAGCCTCAGATTGTGATGACCTATTTGTAGTATTGATATCCCCATTAATCCTCCTAATAAAATGTTGATTCACTATGCTGTAATGATGCAGTTGTACTTCTAAATTTGCTCACTTTTGATTCTCAGTTGTTATCTAGGATACCTCACACGTTGCAAATTAGCTCTAGGTCTGGGCTGATTTGTGCGTGGTGTGTGTGTGTGTGTGTGTGTGTGTGTGTGTGCCATGTATACATAATAAATATGTGTGCAAATAAAAATGCTCAAATGGTGAGGATGTAGTAAAGATTTCATTTGTGAGAAAAGAACTCTGCGGCATTGATTATTGCACACTCCAACAAAGGTACCAGCATCAAGCAAGCAAGATACCTCATTAGAGTTGATTTTTTTTTTTTTAGTAACATCTACCTCACCTTTGAAAATCATGTTCCACCATCAAACAGAGAACATGTCAAAACAAAATAAAGGATGTTGTACGTTCTTTCATGCAGAATGCTACTGACAGTATACTTCCTAAAGATATGTGTTCTATCCCAGAGCTGGCTTATAAAGTTAGTTCTTAGGTTGTAGTTATTTAATGAAGCCTCCAAAGGATGGTGGTGCTGGTGGGAGGTCCTAGCCTGGTCCTGGGACCTCTGTGAGATTCTCCAACTGGGCATCAGGATCTTTGGGAATCCAAAAATAGAGTGAGCCTCTCTGACTGGAAATACCCAAGAACTCCCTCATCTGATGCTCAATTTCAATTTTGCTAAGTTTCTCATTTTTCTAAGTATAAATCAATTTTGTCCCATTTCCGCATTTCTGGTTTTTAAAAAAGTCTGTAAAAATGTGTACACATTTTCATGTGCATTTCTTCTAGTATGTGCATATATGTACATACCTTTACTTAATATACACAATTTCTGCAAGCAATCTTCCCCAATATAATGTTTTTTGTACTTTTTTTGTACTTTATTTTCACTAATCTATGCAGTTTTTGTGTGCCTGTTTCCCTTATATATGCATTTTTTTTTACTGGAGAACTTCATTACAAGATATGCAAATTCGGAGTATAAGTACGTTTTGCTTCACGTATTGAATGATTCCGGAAGTGTGAATTAGGTAAGTTTGCATTAAAAACTGAACAATTCTCCCCTATCCCTAGCTGTCCTGGCAGAACCTGTGGTATTAGAGGAAGTGCTATAGCATAGACATGTTGACATCCCAACTCACAACTGCCAGACAAAATCCACATTTTGGAGGTGATGGCCTGCAATATGGTCACATGGCAGGCTGTGGTGGCTTCTCCCCAGATCAAGTTGCTTCTGACTCAGGGAAGGCTGGTGACTCCTATTCGGTGGGGCTCCTAATCCATTGCAGCTTTTATTTGAAGCTTTATAGGAGCTATCCATGGTGTTCCATGGCGGTGCACATATTTTGGGGGTGGAGTTCAGTAGCATGGCTAGCTCCTGTAAAGCTCCAAATGAACCTACAATAGATTAGGAGCCCCACCAAAATAGGAGTCACCAGTATCCACTGTTCTGACTTCATATGGAGGCAGGGATGATGATGAACTTCAATAAAGATGGGGAAAGGAGAACCATCATGAAGGGTATCTCTCATTATTCACTGAGAGATAATGTGTGGGTGGAGGGGATTTGGCTGACATGGTTCTTTGGAGGCTAACAGCAGGGAACTCTTGGTGGCAGGAAGGCCTACTGTTCTTGCCCATCACGAATAGAAGAATATGTGGTAGGGACACATTGTCATACACTGTGAAAAAGCCAATGCCCCAAAGAGGCATTAATAATCATACTTCTGTCTAGACTCCTCAGAATGGGCTGGCTTGGTTTGGTTACAAGAGTAGCTTGGTTTGGTTACAAGAGTAATTAGCGTGCATGTGGAGTCGGTTGATGGGACCAGCTTAACCCAAAACAAATGTGAAAATAAGCTCAAATTGTTTTTAGACATCTGATTTACATTAATTATCTACTTTTTAAAAGCTCAGAGACGCCTTAATAAAAATCATTGTTTCTTTGTGAAAAATTAAGAACAGATCATTTGCGTGCAGCATTTGTCCTCATGAAAAGCTTGTATTTCCAACCAACTTACCCAAATGCACCATATACATATTCAAGCACTTAATAACACTCCAAAAATTTACTTGCAGACTCAGACCTCTTAAAAAAAAAAATCTATATGGAAATTGTATTAGGTTAGAAGAGGAAGTCTTCACCCTTCTCCATATAATTAAATTGACCCATGATTTCAACATGCGTTGAACCACTTGCAAGACCAGGATATCTGAATACATTAATGCCTGACACTGATTAACTCAGAGGCCCAGTTTAGATGTATGTGAATGAGCCTGCTTGAGATCAGTTCGACTGCTTCCCCCTCCACTCTCCTACTCTAGTGTGGCCATGAGGAGATTGGCCCACTTCTTGATTTAAGCTAACCACAGTTTGCTGTTACAACCTAACCCAAGAACTGCAGTTAGTTTAAACTATGGTTTATTGAAACAAGGCAGGATCAGAAACCATGGTTTAATCTTGGCTTGCTTCAGTAAAGCGCAGTTTGCTTCAGTAAACAACCATTTAAAGTGGCCACACTTTGGCTTAGTTTGGACATAATGATGAACTGTGGTTTGTTCAGACCAGGAAATGGAGACTTTTAATCTCCTCTTCATAGCTGCACTGGAGGAGGAAAGGTGAGGGGAAATTGCAGAAGCCTTTGGGGAAACGACATCCCCCAGGAGCTAATGGGCTCTACCACTTGGCGTGCTGCATCAGAGAAGAGCGGGAGGGGGGAAACTTCCCTCTCTTCACTGGTTCTGCTCATGCCATCATTCCTATCGGCTTTTAAAAGTTTTTTAAATTAATTTTTTATTATAAATTTCAACAAAACAGAACCATAAAGAAAAGAAAAACAAAACAAAACAAATATAACTACATACATTTGAATATATCCATTTCAATTGATACATGTGAAGTGTGTGTGTGTGTGTGTGTGTGTGTGTGTGAAAATTATATGTAAACTTCAATAAAGGCAGACCAAATATCCATATATGTATCCATTTGCAAGTGGCATCTATATACCACCCCTTCAAATGTTGAAAGTGTTGCTAGGTCCTCAATCCATTGCATTATAGGAGGTGAGCATTTATCCTTCCAGTGTTGTCATATCAGTCTTCTAGCTGCCAAAAGAGTGCAGATAATCCATTCACATTGGCCATGTCTTAACTTCCAGGAAGCAGGTAGATTAGATAATTTAAGAGGTAATGTGCTTCAGTAAATCATAGAAAAGTAGAGTTGGAAGGGGCCTACAAGGCCATCGAGTCCATTAAAGAGTATTCCAGTACAAAGTTTATCCATATTATAACTTCTTCCCAAAAAGAGGCAACTACCAGATATTGCCAAACATATGATTAAATGAAGTGCTAGCTGTGTTACACCTCCAGTGGTTAGCTGACTCAGACAACCCCTTATTAAAAAAAACTGTTGTGGCATCCAATAAACACGGGACATGAGGTTTTTCTGAATAAGATGTAACTGAAGATCCGTTGACGTTTCAGATACAGATGCCAATGCAGTGATCCATTGATTAGGCAAAACAGAAAAATCCACTTCCCTATTCCATTCCTGTTTAAGACCCTGTATATTTATTCGCCGATAATAAGTATTTATAAACATGGATCATAGGTTGATATATCTAACCAGCTTCTATAAGTACTTCCAATAACGAAGGAGACTCTGAAGCTGTGAAAGTGGCAGGGCCAAACCTAGATTCTAACCAATGTTGCAATTGCGAGTATTGCCATTCAGCCGCAGCAGGCAGATCATACTTGGTATGGAAAGCTGAAAAGGACAAAAACTCTAAAACAACTAATTGATCCAAAGTAAAAATCAACTTATCCATCCAAGTCTGGCACAAAAATATTTGCTTACCAATTTTTAAACCTGGATTTCTCCACAGAGGCAATTTATGATGAGAAAATGGATCAAAATGTAATTGATGTGATATTATACACCACACATCTCTAGCAGGCATAACTAGTGGGAGGAACCCTATCCATTTTAGTGAGCTGAGACCCTAATGCCATCCAGCTGGTTAGACGGGACAATTCCAGAACTGACCAAGGTGGCAAATCTAATTTAAGCAGAAAAGACCAAAATCTAGTACATGTAAACTAACAGCCAGGCTCAGTGATATAAAGCAAGATTCAGAAAGCCTTCTTTCATTGGAGGTTGCATCCTTTTCAAGGATATTTGTGGCAGGGTGGAACTCTCCCCCCCCCATTTACGAAACAGAGCGTTAAGTTTTTGAAAATATTTGCCAGGTATAGACAAAGGAATCCCACATATAACATAAACAATTCAATGTGTTCTATACTGTGTGTGTGTGTGTGTGTCCCCGTATTTTATTGCATTGTACATCGCTCAGAGTGGCCAGTTGTCTGGCCAGATGGGCGATTCATAAATATAATAAATAAATAAATAAATAAATGTATAATATTTATCTTAAGTTTATTAACCTTAACCCACAAACTCAACTTTAAAGATGCCCATCTATCTATATCCCAGGAGATCTCATTCATCATCAGCCTATTCAAGTTTCGCTTGCTGGATCATTCAGGATATGTCTCCTCTGTAATAAATATTCGCAAATAATTAATAAAATCTTGTCACCAATCAGCTTGTAAAAGGTAAAGGAAAAAAAGGGGGAAATGTGTTGAGTGGATGGGCCCTCGTGGTAAGGATGGGAGTGGGCAGGGGCAGGGCAAGCTGGGGCGGGTGCATGAGAGAGAGAGCCTGGTGGGAACTCTGTTCAGGCTTTGGCACAAGCTGGAAAAGAAAAGTTCAGCTTTCCTTTGAGGTCGGCTTTTTGAGCCTCCAAAGTTTGTTCCTGAGTGCGGCTCAGGTCAAACTTTGCTGCCATCCCTACCCTAATATGTAGAGATGTCAGAGAAATCCACAATGGAGTCACATGAGATCAGATTTATGTGGATCTGACCTGCAGATTCTGCAGCGGACTGGCTTCTTCTGAGTTGCACGGGTTCCGTGGACCTGTGGAGCGTGTTTTTTTTTTAAACTTTTGGGGAGGATTTGAACAAATGTGCATTTGCGCAAATAGTGCATTAGCACTAATGCACATTTGCAAACCAACACAATTCTAGTACAAAAATTCTGATTCCGTCAATGAGCAGTCAACAGAACAAAAGATGCCTGGCAATCCGAGAAGCACAGACAGAGTGGATTTAACAAAATCCTTACATCCTGAATATATTGCACCCTTTTGCACATGTGATGCACACCTTGCCCTTATTGGGTTAGGGATCAGGTCTTTAAAACCAACCAATATCAGCCTTGATTCTAAAAATTCCAAAGGCATTCTCTTTTTTACAAGCACACATCTTATGGGAGGAATGGCTCTGATTAAAAGCTCATGACAGCTGTCCTCCTCAGTCTTTGTCTAGTGAAATAAAATCAGAATATACATTCCTTGCATTAGGCACCTGCTACAGAACCAGAGACACCATTAGCAAGGGAGGAGCAAGGAGAAAATAAGAAATTACCATTGGATGCTAATTTCTATGTATCATCCATATTTTCCAATAGATGCCCTAGTACAGAGAAATCTAACAGTATGTGCAGGGTGCAAAGGAATAAGTTTGAACCAAATTCTTTTAATTTATTTTACCTTTGTGTTTCTTTGGTTACAAATACTTTAAGTTTGTTTTCCTGGTGGACTACCACAGAGCCTATGATCTTTAAGCTCTCGGAGTGGCATTCCTCCCTTTTGTGCATGCCTTCTTAAGCCTGGTGAGAATACCAGCATTCCTCAACTTAGTCAAGACCTAGCAACAACTTGTCCAGTGGAACAATTTCCAGAAGGGTAGCCATGGTAGTCTGATGCAGCAAAAGAATGACAAAGAGTCTTGTGGCACCTTAAAGACTAACATATGTATTATGGCATAAGCTTTCAAGAACTACAGTCCACTTTATCAGATGTATGAAGTGTTATACAGTCATGCCTTGGATTGAGAGCATAATTTGTTCTGGAAACGTGCTTGTAATCCAAAACACTCGTATATCAAAACGAAATCCCCCCAAAAAAATATGTACAGAGATTTTTAATTTAAGCCATGCTACAGTACTTGTATTGCAAGATGTTGCTTGTATATCAAGTCAATTCTTTTTTAATAAATATTTAAAAAATTGCTTGTCTTGCAAAACGCTCTCAAACCAAGTTACTTGCAATCCAAGGTATTACTGTATCAAGTTACAAGTATATTCTGTATGCAAGGGGGGAGGAATTGTAAACAGAGGGAAATGAAATGAGGTCAGAAAGTACAGGCCTGTCTGATGCAGTGGACTGTAGCACACAAAAGCTTGTACCATAATAAATTTGCTAGTCCTTATGCTGCCACAAGACTCGTCATTATTTTTTGCCCAGTGGAGTTCACTTTCCATTTCTTTTAGTAAAGGAGGAATGGTTGGGGCACCACTAGAGGAACAGGGCAGGGCAGAGAATGGGGTGGCTGCATTATCTCCCACAGCTTCCTAACTTTTAAAAGAAAATGAAATGTCTCTGAGTTAGAACCTATGACAACCCTCTTAATAAATCTGGCTGTGTGACATCTCCTTACTACTTTTCCATCTCTGGTCAATCTGCTGCCAGTCCTTTCAGACTGGTAATCTGAACTGCATATCGTGTCCATCCAGCCCAGTTACTGTCTACTCTGTCTCTGACCAGCAGCAGCAGCATTGAGACAGTAGCCTGACCCAGCAATCCTGGGGATTGAACTTGGCATCCTTTGCATACAAAACAGTGCTCTGAACTGAGCTATGATTCCTTCCCACAAGAGGTGCTATGCAGCAGAGGTTCAAGATAATGGGCTGGATCCAGGATCTGCCTTCCATGAGAGGAAGGACTCTGTTCATGGAAGGTCCCTCCACCCGATTTTGGGGGATCCTCCCTCCCGCACCACAGCTCACCCCATTCAGCAGGATCTCCTGACTCTCCGTGTAGCATTTTCAGGGGGCTGGAGGGGCTGCTATGGGAAGGAGTGGAGCCGGTAGGGAATGCTGGAGGATATGGGAAGGACTCGGTCCTATACTGGTTAGTCCGAAGCAGAGTTTTCCCCCTTATGCACGGCCTGGTTATTGAAACTGGTTATGACCACATGGGTTGCTAAACCCTGGTAAAAGGCTCTGAAAAGGAATGGATTCTCCATACATGGTTTAAAACTAATAAAGACATTTATTAGTTTTACTTACAGTCCGTTTATTCATATGCCTGTGTCTATCACGTTGGAGAGGAAAAAAGAGAGAGAGAGAGCTGGCCACAGAGAGGTAGGGAGGAGGGGTTAGAAAACATACACTCTGGGGATTGTTCAATTAACCCTTTCCTCCCACTGTAACTAGTGGTTACATTACCATATTGATTTAAGCAGGCAATATTACAATTTCCATCAGGGAAGTCCTACCAGCACAGTTGATCCAGCACAAATCTGGATCCAACCCCATATCGCTGACAATTATTCAGAATTTTTGTTTAGGATTATTGGCCTTGAGAAATATACTGCTTCCTTGGCACCCTTTTTTCTGATCACCGTAAATAAATGGTATTTTAATAAATAATGTTCTACTTGGGATATCTACAGTACCCCATACATGTAGGCCAAAAATTCCAGCTGGTTCTGATGAACCAGCTGGCCTACCCTGATACTCCCTCCCCCCTTGCAACAGTCTCCCTATCAAAAAAAAAAATTAAAAAAAATTACAAAGGTCCAGTCTATTTTACAACAGCCACATGGAACAGACTGCATATTTTAGCTGCTTTACTGGGCAACTGTAAAATGTAGGGCAACTTGCCACATGGATCATCCCTACTGTAGGGCGAGTTTCCACACCACCAAATAATGGGAAAGAAGTGGAATACGAGCCAGTTTTAAACTGAATTTTGAAGAAGTTCCTGACAAGCTAATTGCTACAAATAGAAATAAGTGACAATAACTTTCTTCATTGCATCTTCATACTATTTCAACATTAAGGCCTCATGCTATCATTTCATGGTGACAGGCAAAGTGAGGCAGTTGCTTCAAGCAGCAGGTGCTGGGATGCAGCAGAAAGGCATTGGAGGAGAGAACTGAGTGTCATGGCCTGATCTGCAGCCTCTAAGCTAGCCTGCTGCGTGCAGGTGCAGTGGAGGCCACTATCCCATCATCAGTGCTGAAGAGAGATTCAACGGCCAATCCATTTGGCCCTGTGTGTGGATTGGAAGTGGTGCTATCTTGTTTTTTTGCTTCAGGCAGCAAAAAATGTCTCAGGCTAGCTCTCTCCGGGTCTATCATAAATTGCAACCAAAAATGATTATTTTTTTTCCACTTCAGAAAATATCTGACATACTGATATAGTAACCAGCAATCATCTAAATGAAGAGAAAGTAAACATATTCTTATATTTCTTTTGGCAAAACATTATGAACTGTAAATACATATCATATACACAGTTTACTTTTCTAGGAACTTTTTGGGGGAAATCTGTTTGTATTCCTGTTGAATGAAATGTATACTCTTTCTACAACAGTCTGCATATATCGAGTGTATTGACACATGCATGTGCGCACACAATCACACTGAAGATTTGATTCTTTATTCATCATTAATTAGCAGCATACTAATCCTATAAATATTCTTTTCAAAAGCCTAACCTTACTCAATATTTAGGCCAATGTAATCAGAACTTTGTAGTTTACTGGCCAAAGCAGTTAATGCCCACTTACTGTTTTTTAATGAGTTCTATTTGTATGGGATTGGCAGCCACTCCAAATTGTTCTGGCCAGAACTGGGAAGAGCAAATCAACACAGCTGGTCTCTCTCAATCAGTCCAGCAAGAGATTTCCATGGGGTTTAGACCAAAGCTTCAGTTGGTCTTATACTCTGTGGTATAAGACAGTGTTGCATAGTGGTTATAGTGTTGGACTGGGACTCAGGATATCCGGGTTCTAGTCCCCACTTGGCCACAAAGCTTACTGGGTGACTTTCGGCCAGTCACTGACTCTCGTCCTAACTTATCTCGCAGGGTTGTTGTGAGGATAAAATGGAGAGGAGGAGGAGGAGGAGGAGGATGTAAACCGCCTTGGGTTCCAAACAGGAAAAAGGTGAGATATAATTATAATAAATACAGTAAATGAATAAATAAGCCTGTTGTACTTCACTAGTGCTCTCTGTGCACTCTCTACCTTTACAAAAATAATGAGATTCATGCTTGCTACTACATCTCACTATTTTCACATTATTCCATATTTACCACCTCCTCCTTTATTGTTTTTAAATGGCTGTATTGAAAGCAATGTTAATTTTTTCATGGGAAGCATAGATCTGGGCCAGATATCATCCACAGGATGTCTAAAGCATGTGAATAATGGGTTTGATCCAGGCTTAGTCATACTTAGAGTCGACCCATTGAAATCAATGGGACTTAGATTAGTAATGATTAACTTCAGTCCCCTTGATTTCAATGGGTCTACAATGACTCTAACTATGACTGTCTGGATGATGATGATGATGATGATGATGATGATGATGATGATGATATTTATTTGTATCCCGCCTTTTTCCCAACACTGGGACCCAAGGCAGCTCACAACCTTTAAAACTCATACAATTAAAACAGAAATAGAAAAATACAAAATTAAAAATAGAATTAAATCATTAATAATATTAAAAATTATATATATATATATATAGAGAGAGAGAGAGAGAGAGAGAATTAAAACAGTACAATAGGTACCATATACAGAACTGTAGAATTAAAAACATAGCATTCCATCGCATCACAGGCTAGTCCCAAATGCCTGCCAGAACAGGAAGGTCTTTGCCTGCCTCCGGAAGCTTACCAGGGAGGGCGCCATTCTAGCCTCCCTGGGGAGGGAATTCCAGAGTGCTGGGGCAGTTCCTGGTTTGCACATAATGACAAACCCAGAATCTGCCAAAGAGCAACAAAATTCTTTCTCCCTCATCCTCCCAGTCACATGGGAGAAGGAGAGGGGAGGGGGAAGTGCTTGAGCCTGGCACTTCACACAGGTACATTCGTGCTATAACCCTTGCAAGTTATGTCACGTGTGAAGTCACCCACAGTCAATTAACTAGTCAATGGCCTGTTGTTGTGTTGGGCTATTTGAGGGTTGTTTTCCCCTCAAACAAGCCATGCTGCCTGGGTTTAGATGACACAACAAACTGCACCTGGGTGGATAACTAGGCAAATGGTGCCAGGCACGCACTGCAGCTTAAGGTGGTCTCGTAAACCAGGTCACTGGCAAACGGATGGATCCAACACATAGTCTGTTTACGCACTTTTGGCTGAGTGCCTGTCTAGAAACCGGGCATTTTAGGATTCTGCTGTTGATACGTAGATTATTTTTAGAATGATCTACCTACTATAGTAGTTACACACATCCAACTGATTCATTCTTCATTTCAACAGCCCTTTTATCTATATGTTTAAAGGGGCCTGTTTACTTCCCACACCCATGAATACAGTAGAATAGTTGAATCACAGCTTGTGGCCCCACTGCTTTCCAGGTTTAGAAACCCTGCCTTCCTTCTTTTCTCCAGCTCAAACATCACAATGTCAAAATGTTCTGCAGATGTTCTCTGGGGGATCTGCAAGGCTAATTAGGGTGAGCTTCACCATGAAGCATAGAGTTCTTAAAAGAGGTTTTGTATACACACTAGAGTAATGATCATTCTTTACACAGACCGTGATTTGTTGCTGCAATTTGCAGCCATATATCTCTTAGGATCTAATTCTTGTGTTATTTATTGCATGCATGATTATTAATGATATCTTAACAACTGTTGGAAGTAACTTATTTCACCTCAGTAAGTCAAATACTTTAGCTCACTGCTTACAGATCTAGAGAAGTACCAATATTTTTCACACAAAAATACTTTTTAAAACTTCACCTTAAAAAAAAAAATCAAATCTAGTTAGGAAGGATTGAAGAATACCATCCGTAAGCTTATTGTCAAAGAGAGCAGATGTGGTGTAGTATTTAGATTGTTGGACTGGGACTTTGGAGATCCAGGTTCTAGTCCCCAATCAGCCATGAACTGGGTGACTTTGGGACAGTCACTCAGTGTACCCTACCTCACAAGGTTGTTGTGAGGATAAAATGGAGAGGAGGAGGACCATGTAAGTTGCCTTGGGTTACTTGCAAAAGGGAAAAAAGCTGGGATATAAATGTAATAATAACTAAGATTAAAAAGTAACATGTTGCTAATTTTGTCAAGGAGTACAGAACATAATGCCGTAAAAGACAGAGACCTAATCTGTCCTATAGGTATTCAACCATTTTAACCACGTACTGATGGACCCATGATCATATGGGGATCATTGCTCTGTATTAGCTATGGACTTTCTGAGGAAATAATGAATTAATTTGGGGTACATTTACCCATCACTGGTCATATCTGAGATACCATCAGCCTGTATGTGCTGCGAATTCATTTCTTATTCATAATTGCTCAAAACACCTATGCACACTTTGAAACCTTGCTGCCTTTTTATACATCAGATGGTCCAATAAACACTCATCACATGTGCTTAGTATGAAATCTATGATCCAAAAACTAGGATTGACAGAGAATTCTGGCAAACCCTGATCTTTCACCCAGTTTGTGGGAGTGCCCTCCTACACAACCAAACCAATTTTGGAATGGATACCACTGTCTAGGACCTGGTCTAAATGAATCAGAACAGATGCTAAGATACTCATGAGCTTTGGCATGAAGTGTTGGCATCATCACCATGTGCAAGGGCATGAAGGGCCCTGCCTTGGCCTTTACACAAGGCCAGCCCAACCATTAGGTACAGTGAGGCAGCCCCTTCAGGCAGCTGATTTTGGGGGCACTGAACACTGACTTGGGCACAATCTGCAGCTGAAATCCTTACATTTCTGAGCTTGCAATGTGATTTGCAGACCAAAAAGATTCATTGTGCTCGACAGCATGCATACATTGGAAAAATGTGCATGGAAAAATGAATACTTTTGAAAAATGTGCACAAATATGCTTTAATCAATGGGAGAAGAATGCATACATTTCAAAGATGTGCATAATTGTTGTGCACATTTGGAAAAATATGAATGAAAATACACGTGTGAAAAGAAAAAAACAAAGCTCTCCGTCCAATACGGGCTTGATTTGGAACAAACTTTGAGGTAGAATTCAGAGAACTTCGGCGAGCTTGAGTTTTCCTGATTCACACATCCCTACTTTGGACTGAGCAGCCCTTCAAATAAAGGACACCTTCAAGGAGAGGGCTGTCTGAGGACAGCCCTTCAAATGTCCCTTTATGTTCCTGCCCAGTTCTTGCAGTCCTCAGGAGAAGTACCTCTGATCATACCACATGCTCCTGAGGTTTGCCTCAGGAGTATCTGTAATAGTGCATTTAGCGTTGCCGCACCTGCCCTCTGGAACATGCTTCCCAAGTTCCCATAGACATTAGGCAGGCGTCTTTAGTTTTGATTTTTAGATGTCTGCTCAAGACCCACCTCTTCATGCACACTTTCCCTGAAGGGTGACACAGCCAGTATGGTGATAGTTGACTAGTGATTATTTTACTGTGTTTTTATTGTTATATTTTATATTTTTCTAATTTCTGTAAACCAGTTTGACAGCCTAGTGGAAAGCAGCATATAAAACTATGTAATTAATTAATAAGCAAAATAGAAGACAGCCCTCTGTAAAGTAGGACACATGGCCACCCCATATCCATCCCTGTAATTCAAGAGGGAACCCTGGTTAAGGCTGGCAGGAGAAACTTGAAACCAGAAGTGGGAGGATGCATGCAATCTCTTGTGTGATCTGTTGCTTTCAATACTGCTGTTTATTTTTTAATTGCTGTTGGTCGTCATTTTGATTTTGGGTTGTATTTTTACCTCATTTTGCACTGCATCGATTTTACACAAACCACACCAGGTACTTTGGTAGAAAGGTGGAGTATCGATTAATCAACAACGAGCACAACAATGTGCCAGCAATTCCAATCCAAACATTGCTTGTTCCTTTTCAGGCATGGGTGGCAGTGAATACATGGCCACAGGCACTGTGCATGGTTAGGAGTGCTACCTCCATTTTGAAACAACGTGCTTTGCAAGCTTCCTGCACTTCCAGTTTAGTACGCAATTGTACCAACAGAGCAAGAAGTGGTATTATAATGTGACCCTGGTATGAAATAAACCTTTCTAAGGCATCCCTGGTATGAAACCTTTTAAAGCAATCACATGCCCACTTTTAAGCAGGTAGAGTTTACCAGTTTTTAAAGTAAAACTGTTGCTTTGCTAAAATGTCTGACAAGTGCAGTGTTCCCAAATGGCCTTTTCCCCTTCCCCACTCCCTTCTTCATGGAGATCTAGAGGCAGGGGACAGACCTAACAAATACAGAAATGACAGGAAGGTGCCTCCAGGACTGACTGTCTTAGAATGACTGAGGAGGCAAGATTTGGGAGAAACCAATGTAATCTGCATATCTAAGGAGTCTGAAACATCATCAGATGAAAAAAAGAAGAAGTGAATATCGGGACTGAAAAGGCTGCAGGAGTTTGCAAGCAAATGTCAAGAAACATACAAAAAGATGTCAAGAAAAGTATGACAAGCACTTGGCTGGAAAGATTAGGGGGCTAAATATATGCATGATGAGCAGCAGCACACTGTTCCTTGCAGGAAAATGAGGAGTAGTTTAGTAAGCGAAAAGGCAAAAACAATCCACAACCACAAGTTATTCCTACAGAGAACTCCTGGAGTTCGAATGTATACAGAAGGTGGCTAGGGATGGACAAACCTGTCAATTTTCATTTCTCTCAGTTTCTTATTTTTTTTTCCAATCTGAAGTTCAGTTCATCCCAAACCTTAGGATATAGAATTTTTTTAAAAAAAGTTTGCATGAAAATTCATACACATTTTTGTGTATTTCTTCAAATACATGCATTTTTGTATGCAATTTTGCCTAATATGCACATTTTTGCAAGCAATTTTCCTAATATAATGCATTTTTTACTGTTTTAGTAGTCCCTGATCACACAGAGCATTCTAGATATGTTCAATTGAACATAAGTAGAACATCGTTTCAGATCTTACCACTCCATACAGCAAGATTGGGGAATGAAGGGGAGGGGCCTACTGCACCTGGGGACATTTGGCTTGTCCAGCCCTATCCCTGTCCCAAATTTGAGCCCTTACACGTTCTTTGGAATGCATAAATGAGGTTATGATCAATGCTAGATGTTAAGCATGCATTGAAAAGACAGGTAGAATGTGACTATCACATCAACAATTAACATGAGAATCAAGCTTTATTTATTTTATTTTACAGCATTTTTACCCCACTCTTCAGCCAGAATAGGCTCCCAGAATGGCTTACAAAGATTAATATTAGACAGAGGTTGGCAATACATGGCCTCTGCTGCCCCCCCCAAATTGGGGGATTTTGTTTTTGGAAAAATGGCACCTGTAGTGTCTATGTTGTACCCAAAGGGTCAAAAATAGGTTGCAAACAAGCTAATTTTGACCCTTTGGGCACTCCATAGCTGCTATGCTTGCCATTTTTTAAAAAAAATAATAATATTCATTTTATTTTTTATGCCCATGGCCATGGAGTGGGATGCAACCCACTGGGGGAGCCCGGGGGCAATAATGGCCCCCAGACCTCTTGCCATTGCCCACCCCTGCCTAAGATTCTTCATGTAAACATTGATGCCATCTTTTCATAGATTTCATAGATCATAGAGTTGGAAGGAGCCTACAAGGCTATCGAGTCCAACCCCCTGCTCAATGCAGGAAACTAGAGGAGGGGTCTCCCATCCAAGTAATAACCAGGCCTGACCCTGCTTAGCTTTCCACACTCAGACAAGCTGAGCCAGCATGAGCCAAGGACATTAAGACATTCTTAGTTACCGGTGTAATGTTCAAGCCAAACAGTGCTGAAGGGGTGGTGGTGGACAATTTCAAGCAAAGAAGTGATGGGCAGAAGGGGGAACCTGAACCCCCCACCCCAGCTCTATACCCCACAGCCTGGCTCCCAGACACACCTCTAAGCTTTTTTCCAGCCTTAGAAATGCAGTCCTCAAATTATTGGTTGCAATACTGGAAGTTGACCTCCACATCTGCTGAGTTTGTAGGATCATTCCCTTAAGTGGGATTTGAGATGCATTGTGTATTGGGAGTGTACCTAGCCCTAGACGGAGGTCTCCTGCCACTGTATCACCCTCAGGAAATTATTACCTGATGTGGTAAATCTCTCACTTTCTGATTTTCCACTTAATTTGTGGCGACTCATCTGTGTTTGTTTATGGCCACTGATGTGTGCTCTGACTAATGAGAAATGGATGTCTCATCTCCAAACAGAAAGCTCATGCTTCATTTCAAAGTTGCCATATAATGGTCAGTCTCAGCCTGCAATTTTCTGTTTAACTAGTGCGCTAGGCACTTCAGTTGCCACATGGAAACACTGATTCCCAGTCATCCATATAATATACAGGCAATCTGTAAAATAGCCAGGGTCTTTATACACAGCTGTGTTCATTCTTTTCATTAGTTGCATGCCTGGCAGTGTATTTTCACTCATTTCCTTAAACTTATGAATAAACACACACACACAGAGAGAGAGAGAGAGAGAGAGAGAGAGAGACTACTCTGGAGCAAGGGAAGCAAGATCTTGCTCTTCAAAAAAGCAGAAGTGTATTGAGTGGCAGATAAGGGAAATGAAAGCTGCTTAGCGCATGCAAAATTTGTAAAATTGGGCCAGCTATATCACTGCAATTTGGGGTCCCCTTGAGATACAAAGGCCACCATATTATTACAAAGTGTTCCTTCCTACAGCACATCTAGTGTTCAAAGGGGTTTGCCACTTCTGTTTCATTTTTCCTCACAACAACTCTGCAAGGCAGATACTTCATGTCCCCATTTTTCAGATAGGGAGAAGAGGCTGATAGTGTGTGGCTTGCATAAAGCCACCCAGTGAGCCTAAGCCTGGGCTGGGAATTAAGAACATGTCTCTTCTAATGGTACCTGAGCTCCCCATCAACTTAATTTGCAGTCGGTTTGGTATTTACAAGCTTTCACAGCATATATTCAGAAAAAAAGCTGGTCTGTTTTCTGAGAATTCTGCCCTGGCTTGCAGTGTTGGTGTACGTGCGCTGATGGTGCTGCATGTATCTGCATTATCATATTTCCCCCTAGAAATGGCAGCTTGTTATCAGCTGCTCTACCTCCACCAGCCATGGTGGACAACCCCTCAAAGGAACACCCAGGAACAAGTTGCAGTTTACAGAGGTAGCCACACATAAAATAGAATACAGTAATACCTTGGATTGCAAGCATAATTTGTTCCGGAACTGTGCTTGTAATCCAAAACACTCTTATATCAAAACAAGTCTCTGGAGGGTGTGAGCAGGGCCGATTTCGGCCCACTACGCCCGCTTGAGGCAAGCGGTTACATCCCTAAAAATTTGCTTGTCTTGCAAAACACTCTCAGACCAAGTTACTTGCAATCCAAGGTATTACTGTATTTGAATCAGGCCACTGTTGAAAACTATCAATTGCCCCTCACAGTGCAATCTTATCTTTGAGCTCTGGAAACCAGAGAAGGGTAGGATTGCAACCAGGAGAGGCCTGTAGATACTGATAGGGGACAACAATCAGATAAAATGTTTCTAAGAAACATCAAGAGAATTGACCAAAATAGAGGAGATGCTCAGCAAACAAAAGGTTACTTGACTGGATGGTCTGCTCATGTCAGTCATGTTTGGCATACCAATCCCTATACTTGAGGGCTTTAGGAGGAGGAAATAAGAATGTCCAGGAGTCCCGCTTTGAGGCAGGACTTCTCTTCTCCCACCATGGTGAATCCCACCTTTTCTTTCCCATGTCTTATGTGCTCCATTGACTCCTGTGATGCTTGTGTCTTTACTAGGTGTATGCATTTGATTCAGCCAAATCATGAATCTACAAATGAATTGGGCTGATTTGGACAGATTTCGGACTTTCGGAGCTGTCCAAATTGAAGTGGGGCTCCTCTGAGGCAGACTGAATCCAAATCTGAATATTCCTGGAGATTCCGGATTCATGGGGAGACAGAGACACTGGCAGTGTGTCTCCAAATACTGATACATTACTACCAATACTCCCCAAATAAGGGAAATGGGGAGCTTGGTGAGTGGGGAGGGAGAGTGTGAATTTGTGAGTGACAGCTCTAGTTTCTTATCACAGTGAATGGTTTTACCAGAGCTCTCCAATCCCAGTGCTTTGGGGGAGGGAGGAAGGCTGAAGTAATATATCACAGGAGTAATCCACGTGTTCAGTGCTCTTTGCTAGTTCTCTTTAGCAGGCACAGGAACATTAAAAGAGCTTTGGTGGGGTCTGTGGGGTCTGGGTGGGTGTAGCATTGGGTGCTTGCATGGAAAGTGCTGGATGTTCTCTGTTCCCTTTATGTTTCTGCCTTTCTTTTCGTACTGGAATGGCCGGTGCCTTGTCCTGCCTTCCCTGAATGTTAACAACAGAGTCCCCCTGGCCTATATGTGTGTGGTATTAGAACAAAACAAACAATCTAGAAAATTTCTTAGGGACTTCCCCCTTGACCTCCCCTGCCGAACTCCGCTGCCAAACTCCTGTTTGCTCTCCCTGTGCGCTTGCTCTCTGGGAGCCTGCCCGCCTAATATCACAGCCCCCAAAACAGCTGGAGCCTCTCTCCTGTGCTTCTGCTCAGCTGGGAGTCAGGAACAGTTAGCAGAGGTTGCAACTTGAACATACAGAGAATGGGCTGTGGCTGATCTAGGATATGTCCAAGTCTACCAGAAGCAACTGTTAAAACCAGAGGAGTACTTAAAAAAGAATGAATGAATGAACAAGAGAAAGAAGGAAGGAAGGAAGGAAGGAAGGAAGGAAGGAAGAAAGAAAGAAAGGAAGAAAGAAAGAAAGAAAGAAAGAAAGAAGGAAAGAAAAGTACCTTGGAGCTTCGGCATGGAGAGCTGCTAGAAGGGGAAATGGCCTAATAAACCTTAATGTGCTCACACATCTGGTACATGTGCCTTGCTGGATCATGGCCAATGACTTCTCTGAGTAAGAATGTGTAACACTGGGCCTTCTATTCCCAGTTTTGTATGAATCTATTAAACTTGTTTTCATTGCCATTGCATATCCCAGTGAGAATTTTGTGCAAGTTGCCAGCCAGCCATTTTCCTGGTTTTCAGTTCCATATTGAAAAAGCTTCAAATGTTCCCTCAAATAACATAGAGGTAAATACTTACAGACTCTGCAAGCTTTCCCATGAAAAGGCAGAAAGGGGCAAAAAGAAATAAACAAGCTTAGGAAAAGCAAAACAGCCTTTTCTCAAGCAATGACATCACTGCTCAAGGATTAATATATATGTCAGGCAGCAGAAAGCCATGGCTGGTCAATGATGCAGTGCTTGGAGTCAAAGAACATTCAAAGCCCTACCCAGAATTACATGCAAGAAATAGGATAGCAAAAAAGGAACTCAAATCAAATGAATTTAAAAAAGAGAAAACAAAACAAAACCAACACGATTTTTTCGAGCTAGAAAATAAAGAAGGTCTCAAAAAAAGATCTAAAAAAACAAATCTGAGTAACTATAACACAAGAATGCAAACCACATGCTATGGAATGGAGTCCCAAACTTCCAAACCACTCCAGTCCAATATAGACAGATTGCATGGAAGTGCTCAGGTTCCACTGAATGTTGACCTTTTCACAGTGGTGGCACTGAAGATTCCTGTTCTGGTGTGCATGATATTTGAGGACCACCACATTTTCTTATCTTGGGGCCACAGAGTGGGAGGATGGCTGTGTGAAAGCTTTCTAAAAGTAAAACTCAACTGCTTCTGATGCAGCTGTACCATGCACATGCTCCATATCACTAAGATGTTCACAAAGGGCTTAACTAGTCACATAAAAATTTGGAATATCTGTGTGACAATCTTACTTCTGATGACATTGCTCCATCTCCTAAAAACATGCCAGCGTACCTGTTTATCAAAAGCGGTACTCAAGTTGGGCAAGGCTGCTTTAGAGCATCTGGATTTCTTGGCAAGCCGTTCAGAGAATGGAGTCAGTGTGGGAGGGTGTAGGCCCTAACTCCCCGCCTCCACTGCTACAAAATGGATCCCTGTTTTGCCAGATGCCCTCTACAATCTCCCTTTTGCTTTGGGGTTGGCATCTGTGGGCAAGGCAGCACCCATCAGGAGGAGGACAATCTTGTCCCAGTGCTCCCAGTTGCTGACCTTTACTTTAGGATCCTAGTTTCATAATGATACATTCATATGTGGGCCACATGGATCGTTATTATTTATTTATTATTAAGAATCACACACACATGCTCACACACCCACTTGCACGCACGCACGCACACACACACACACACACACGCACACTCTGAATTTGGCTAACCAGAGGTTTGCTGGCAACTGAAGTTCAGATAATAGGCACTCTACTCTGCTTGCAAACTCTCCCTTGTTATATTAGTAGTGGATTATATGCATGCTATTAAGGTGGCCTTTTATTAAGCCTCTGATCCATTATGCAGGCGCACATAAGCATATTTTCAGAGCTTTCACTGCCCTGTCATGATCAGGCAAGAGTGCTTATTCATAAGGAGCTGTATCTTCAGTCTCTAGTCATTAGTGAGAATGGGTCATAAATCATGCCACTGCGTCTGTAACCTAGTTATAGTTCTGACAGCAAAGAGGTTCTGAAATCATGGTTTCATATTAAAAAGCTTTAAAAACTCATTAGCTTTTGATAATTACGCTAATATCTTTAAGCATTCCAAATCATTTCTGCAAAAGATCAGGCTTAGAATGTCTGCAGAAGTTTTGTCTCAACTTCACAGGAACTAAAAGAGAGAGATCAGGAAATGGGCCCCTCTGGGTGGCAAATGGTCCATCTGATGCAGAAAAGGAACACTGTGCCTCTTGGGGAAAATGTTGCACGCATAGTGCAGCTTGAGAGTTAGAGCTGCACTTTCCAGGGCACATCTTGACAATGAGGGTCAAACAGATGGTACAGTCCACAAACCAGATGGTACAGTCCACTGTACCTTCACATAGGTACAGTCCATAGGCAACTGTAGTGTATTGCCAATTCAATCGGACTTCAGGCCTGATTATTGAGCAGAGACTGCTTTGGTCACCTTGGCAGATGATCTATGCTGGGAACTGCACAGGAGGAGTGTGTCCCTGTTGGTTCAGTGGCTTTTGTTACCATTGACTATAGTATCCTTTTGAGGGGTCTGTCTGGGATGGGACTCTGCACTCTGGTCCTTCTTGGAGGGGTGATCTCAGAAAGTAGTGCTGGGGGATTTCAGGTTGATGCCATGGCCATTGGCCTGTGGTGCCACTCAGGGTTCTATCTTGTCCCCCATGCTATTTAACATATACATGAAACTGCTGGAAGAGGTCGACTCCAGTCTGAGGATTCAGTACCACCAGTATTGATGATACCAAACTCTATCTCTCTTTTCCATCTAAATTGAAGGACACTGTTCTAGTTCTAAACTGATATCCGAAGCTGATAATGGACTGGATGAGGTTGAACAAATTGAAGCTTAATCCAGACAAGACAGAGATGCCCCTGGTTAGTCAAAAGGCAGATCAGGGAATAGAGATTCAACCTGTGCTGGATGGGGTTGCACTCCAGGGTACCTTAAAGACCACATTCTCACATATGAGTCTGCCCAGGTTTTAAGTTCTTTGGAGAAGGGCCTTCCCTTTGTCCCACCACCATAGGAGTCATGTCTGGTGGGGATGCAAGAGAGGGCCTTTAGAGTGGCCAATCCAAGGCTATGGAATTCCCTTCCAAGAGAAGATAGGTTGGCCCCTCTCTGTTGTCCTTCTGCCAGCTGGCAAATGTGTTTTTATGTAGGGAGGCCTTTGGCATATAAGCTGGTCTGTTGCTGAAAGGGGGTTTAATTGGTTGGATACTATCTATTTCTTGTATTGTTGCATTTTTAATTGTGTGTTTATGGATCTGTTGTTATGTTATGTTATGTTGATTAAGATGTTGTTTTTAACCCGTATTTTATTATATTGTTAGATGCCTTGTGCCATTTTTTATGGAAAGGTGGGATATAAATCAAATAAATAAATAATAATGCTTTTGTGTGAAAAGAAGGGAACAGCAAGGAGGAAGATGGCAAAACTGCACTAGTTCCCATGCACATAATGGGCATCACTATTACATTGCATCAGAACCTACAGTATTTTTGGTATCCTCGGCCTTCCACAGGTGGTCTACTGGATTCAGGAATGATGTTCTACCATATGATCTTCCTCATTCCCTTGAGAATGTCAGTAGTGACCATCTGGCATTTTTGCCTTTCCTTAAAGAGTACAGTTTGCTCACTAGCTTGAATAATCTAGAACCTATTTGCTCTGCAGAGACTGACCTCAATCACTGAACCAGATTGTTGCTTTTTCAGTGCTGTGATCTAGATTGCATGTCTAGTCTCAGGGTTCAAGGGTGGTTGATAGTCTTGTCTGTGGGGCAGATGGTTGGACTACACAACCTGTAGCCCTTTATGGCTCCGAGATGCTCCAACTCTGTTAAGAGCAATGCAAATGTTGTCAATTTTGTAAATTGCAGATTTACACCAGCATTGCAGATTTTCTATTCTTGACTGATGAAATTATGTAACACAGAGAGCCAACTTGCATGAAAGCAATTAATGTGGCCATTTCCTTCACTGTAAATATCTGCTGCCCCCACCCCAAAGTAGAATTAGGGACAAGGGACATCAGTGGGTGGGTGGGTGGGTGGGGGTTAACTTTTGCCCTCTCTATGCTGTGAACCTGATATAAAATACACACACACACACACACACACACACACCAGAGCTGCTATTAGCCCCAGAAGGATAGCCTCTTTGATGCCAATAGTGATTAATTTCCAGGGGCTAATAGCAGCTCCATATGAGGGTGATTTTCATTGGAATTGTGGTGCGGGGGGGGGGGGTTAACTTCCCCTCCCCACCTGCTGTGGTCCCAATTCTGCTTGAGGCTTCTTCACCACAGTGTCTATTGGCATTAGGAGAAAGGGCACATTAATAGCTTTAAGCTTGGCCCTTAATTGCCCTTTATTGGCAATTTTCCTGCACCAGCCAACGTTGATTGAATAAAACTACTCCAAGCTGTATTTCCCTTAACCTACTTTGTATCTTCTGTTGGTTGTGTTCAACATGGTGATCAAGGTATACAGTTATCTATGATTTGCAGCCTTACAAATCCTTGTCATGTCTAGCTTCAGATTCTTAGTAGACCTGAACCAAATGAGGCAAAAAGAACACAGCTTTTTTTTTTCAATTTTAAGAGGGGGTGGGGTGATTTCTTTTCACAGGATGCGCTGAAGAGAAAAGGAAATACACAATCCAACAAACATGTAAGGGGAGTGCCAACTGGGCTGCCACATTGGGGGCTCCAAATTACCTCATAGATTTCATTGATCATGGAGTTGGAAGGAGCCTACCAGGCTATCAAGTCCAACCCCCTGCTCAATGCAGAAAACTAGAGGAGGGGTCTCCCATCCAAGTAATAACCAGGGCTGACCCTGCATTAGCTTTCCACGCTCAGACAAGCTGAGCCAGCGGGAGTAGTAGCCATATGGTGATGGTGGCAGTGGTGCTCTGGCTCCTCCTCTAGCTGGTGTCACAGCAGTCACAGCTGCATGCTGTTCCACTGCTGCCATTGTCAGAAGGGCCGCACACCCCTCCACTCTGGCTTGGTAGGCCAATGACTAACTCTGAGAGGTCTTCAGAAGTAGGGATTGGCATGCTCAGTGCTCCAGAGAGTCAGGCCAAGCACCCTCCTGATGCAACAAATGCTGCAGCAGGAGAGTTTTGGGCACATTTCTCCAGAACACCACCCCACCTCCATTCCTAACTTTGAGAACCCTTCAGAGCTAGGCATGGGGTGGGTGGACTCTCTGGGAATCCCTGCAAGGTACTACCCTGCTGAGGCAAATTCCACAGCAGAAAAAGTGGCCAGCATGGCTCTCCGGAGAGCACCCAGCCCAAATCTCTCACTGCTGCACAGATGGTCTCCAGGGCCACCTTACCCAGCATGCCTCGCTCACTATGAGGAAGGACTCTCACAATGAGTGAGGCATGGAGGGGAGGTCAGGTGGCAGCCAGGTGGCATGGACAGCAGCCGTTAAAGTTGGAAAGGGAAACAGAGGAGGAGGAGGAGGAGGAGGAGGAGAGGCAGCGGTAGTACTGCTGCTGCTGCTGCCACTGACTACGAGATGGGTAGAAGGGAGGTGACAGCAGCTGCTGGAGGGGAGAAGAAAAGAAGGAGTGAGGAGGAGGTGGGTGGTGCTGGCAGTGCTGGCAGCAGCTGCCAGTGGGAAAGAGAGGGCAGCAACGTGTCTGCCTCTGGGGTAGCAAAATACCACCTTGCCCAGGGTGCCAAAATACCTTGAGATGGCCATGCTTTCAGACAACCAATGATACCTCATGATTGGCATTCATGTAACAGTGTTCCATTGTGAGCATCTTCATGGTCTGGATCAGCTGCCACATTGGCACCACTTCCCCCCCCCCCCTTCAGACCAGCCTTCTTCCTAGCAGCGGTGGCATCATCAGGTAGCCAATCCAATTTCACGTTGTGAAAATAACACAGAGGACAAAGCAGTACCTCCCAGAATAAATTTTGCACTCACTTGGAATTAGTCTTGCTGGTGCTCATTGACATCAACACATAGCTAAGTCTGATTGGTTAGGTAATGGCATCGTTGTTACTAGCAAGAAGAAGGGCGATTTTAAAACAAACAAAACATGGCACTGAAGCAGCAGCTGATCAGGGCTGCAAACACGGGGAACAGGCACGAAAAGAGAAGCACAGGGGGTGGGGATCTCAGGAGTCCTTTCAGGGCTGCAGCCTCTTTTTCATACAAAATATTTTTGTGGATATCATTTGATTGAGCCCTAGCTTACACTTGACCATGAGGCGTGTCTAAGTGACTTTCAGTGGCAAAGATTGCTAAGAACCTCGTGGCTGCAGCCATGCATATTTAATTGACCAAAAAAGGAAGCTTTTGCAAAATATTAACGCGTCAAGTCAATTATACGCTTTGAATTCACAATGCAGAACTCATGATGCACGGGGCTTTTTTAAGGCCACAAGGGCCATTTATGGACCAAAAACCTATGGTACAAACCCTTTACAATCAAAAGATGGCACCAAACTCTTAAAAGACAAAGAGTCTATTGCACTGCGTTGGAAAGAGCATTATTATGACCTTTTAAATCGTAAATCTAAGGTGGATAATGAGATTTTTTCGCAAATCCCGCAAAAAACAAATTAAAGAGGAACTTGCAATACTCCCCACTTTGGATGAAGTAAAAAAAGCCGTTAATCAAATGAAGAACAACAAAGCTAGTGGACCAGATGGGATTCCTGCTGAAATCTTTAAAGAAGGGGGCCCCGAACTTGTACAACATCTTCATAAACTCATCGAAAAAATCTGGATAAGAGAAGAGATCCCAGAAGACTTCAGGGATGCCATAATTATCACCCTCTTTAAGAAGGGTGATAGAACAGACTGTGGAAACTATCGGGGCATTTCTCTCTTAGCAACCGCAGGTAAAATATTTGCTAGGATTCTCGCAAACCGTCTTCTATCTATTTCAGAAGAGATCCTCCCTGAAACTCAATATGGTTTCCGCCCCTCTAGAGGGACAGTAGACATGATTTTTACTGCACGTCAGCTCCAAGAAAAATGCCGGGAGCAAAATCAACCCCTTTATATGGCATTTATCGATTTGGCTAAGGCCTTTGATACTGTAGACCGTACAGCTCTCTGGACTATCCTTATGAAAATTGGATGCCCCAATAAATTTGTGAATATCTTGCGACTTCTCCATGACAACATGACGGCAACGGTTTTGGACAACAACGGCTCTCATGGTGCTCCATTTAAAGTGGGATCAGGTGTTAAACAGGGATGTGTTATCGCCCCAACATTATTTGCCATTTTCATCGCCATGGTTTTACATCTTGTCAAGGGGAAACTTCCCACCGGTGTGGGAATTATATATCGAACAGATGGAAAGCTTTTTAATCTCAGCAGGCTGAAAGCAAAAAGTAAGGTAATTACAACCTCCGTTGTGGAACTTCAGTATGCTGATGATAATGTGGTCTCTGCACATTCAGAGGATGATCTCCAAACTATCCTAAATGCTTTTGCAGAAGCATACGAAAAACTTGGTCTCTCACTTAACATCAAAAAAACCAAAGTGCTTCATCAGCAAGTGCAAGCCAATCCTTTGGTGATGCCATCTATCCAGCTTGGCGGGACAATACTGGAAAATGTCGATCATTTTCTCTATCTTGGCAGCTATCTTTCTGTTACAGCTAACATCGACAGTGAAATCCAGCATCGTTTGAGCTCCGCAAGTGCCGCATTTTCTCGAATGAAACATAGAGTGTTCGAGGATCGGGATATCTGTAAGAAGACCAAAACGCTGGTTTATGAAGCCATTGTATTACCAACTTTATTGTATGCCTGCGAAACATGGACTATCTATAAACGTCACTTCCAGCTCCTTGCAAGGTTTCATCAACGTTGCCTCCGGAAAATCCTGCAAATTACTTGGGAAGATAGGCGAACAAATGTCAGTGTACTGGAAGAAGCAAAGACTACTAGCATTGAAAAAATGATCCTTCAACGCCAACTTCAGTGGACCGGTCATGTTGTTCGAATGCCTGACTGCCGTCTCCCAAAGCAGTTACTTTACTCCCAACTCAAGGATGGAAAGCGGAATATCGGTGGTCAATATAAGAGGTTTAAAGATGTTCATAAGGCTAATCTAAAAAAATGCAATATAAACATCGAAAACTGGGAAACTCTGGCCCATGAACGATCTAAATGGAGGTTGGCCTTTCACAAAGGTTCCATGGACTTTGAAGAAGCCCGAGTGCAAGGTGAAAGGGAGAAACGTGCTAAGCGAAAAGCACGTCAAATGAATCCTTTACAGGACCATCTTCTATCTGGTAACCTGTGTCCTCACTGTGGGAAGCTGTGTGGATCTAGAATTGGCCTCCACAGTCACTTACGGACCCATCGCTAGAGTCTACACAATCTTCTTTAGAATTTCCTCCTTTTATCCCGGAAGACAATCAGTCCTAATTCTTAACCTTTGAGTGTCCTTGCCTAAGGCTTCTTTTATGGTCAGGCTTCTTCCTTGCAGGGCTTCCTAGGGAGGGTGGCAATGTGTCCTCTTTTACAGAAGACAATCCTCTGTTGGAAGGGCTGCCAGAGGACTCTCTCCTATTTTGAAGGCATCCTTTATTTCAGGGGTGGGCAACTTCTGGTCCTCCAGATTTTTTGACCTACAACTCCCATCAGCCCTCACCATTGGCTATGCTGGCCTTGGGCTGATGGGAGTTGTAGGCCAAAATATCTGGAGGGCCACATGTGCCCACCCCTGCTCTATTTGAAGAGTTGCCCAGTCCAAGTTCAGCTTAGTTAAAGAACAGCACCTGAACAGCAGACCGAGCAGGCACACAGGTCACCTGGTCACACTCTTGCACACTATGGTGAGATGTACTTTATTTCTATTTAAATTACAATAGATATTTACAAATTTGCATCTATATGTATAAATTGGCACATGCAGATTTTATGCAAATTGTCCTCTTTTGTCCTTTTTTTGGTAATGCATGTCCTCTTTTTTTGACAATTCACAAGTCTTGCTACCTTATGGGTAAGACCACTTCAGCCCTATCTTTACATGATTGTGTGTACCTGTCTGTTACCCAGTGAAGCCTTACTGCAGATCTAACTGACCTACTAACAGTTAGTGCTTAAAAAAGAGGCTTGCAGTTCTACAGAACCGCTTCCTCCTATAATGTGCAAAGACCGTTCCTAATGGCCTTGGGAATACGTCCTAGCTCTGAGCAATAAAGTTTGGTGCTTTGTCTTTTTTTTCTTCTGGACTCCAGAACAGCAGTGGGTCTGTATCCTGACTGTGATTAGACTTCCCCATTTCCAGTCAACTCCCAACTTCTCCTTTATCCACATCTACATTAATATTACACCAGAAGAAAAAAGGAGAAAAAAACCTTTAACTATAAGGGAAAGAAAACCCACAATCTTTATTAGTACTATTTCCACAAGCTTTCAATGAAACAGGTAGAGGAAGAGGAAGCAAAACCTCTTCCATAGCTTTGTTTTTAAATCTGGGTTCATTTGAGCACAGTGTATCCAGGGCACAGGCCCGGTGCAAGGCAATTTGGTGCCCTAGGCAAGATCAGATATTTAGCGCCCCCCCTTCCCACTTGAGCCCTCCCTCCCTCCAGCCCTATGCCCATTATGAAATAAATTTCCCTCCCTGGGAACTGCAGAGCCCCATAGAAAAACTTTGTGGACTTTTGAGACTTTTCCTCTGTGTTCACGAGGAAAGCAAAGAGGCAACATCAGCCCAGCTATGCCAGGAACTCCCAAGGGCCTTCTCCTACTCCATATATATGTAAAAGCCTGTCTCTTCCTGCAGGCAGCACAAGGGATATGAAAAAAGGATGTGAGAGAGGTGTGGTGGCGCTACCTGTGAGGAATAGAGACAAAAGGGCATCTTGCAGCCTGTCCTACCTCGCAGGGTGGAGGTGCAGAGACACCGGTTTGACTCGTACACCTTCTGGGTTGCAGGGGGGGGGATGCATGTAGTAGAAACATAGCAAAGAGAGAGCCCGTGGATCATCTGGTTCAAATTTAGGAGGGGATTTACGAAACTTGCTACTTCCCCTCCTCTATCACTTTGTTGCAATATTTCTTTATCAGAATAATGTATATTATCCTGTCTTTCCCTTTACCAGCCTAGTGCTCAAGGCAGACAACAATATTCAAAGTACAGTAAAGAAAACATCAACAGCTCAGGGCACAATCCTAAACACGTTGAGGCAGATAGAAGCCCTGCAACTCCCAGCATTCACCAGCCAGCATGGCTGGCTGTTGGAACGCTGGGAGTTGTGGGGCTTTTTTCTACCTCAACATGCATAGGATTGTGCATGGCTGGCTGGGGAATGCTGGGAGTTGTAGGATTCCCCCCCCTCCAAACACGCATAGGATTGCATCCTAAAACCATTTAAAACCAAAACACAGAAACAGCATGGTAAATAATTAAAACATTGGAGCCCCAGCTAGCTTAAAATACCTTTCCCTCCCTCCCTGGTTGCTGGAAATAACTGCTTTCAGGGGACCTTGAGCTGAGGAACCTGAGGCTCATGCGAGGGAGGGAAGGCGAAGGAGGTGTTTGCAGGTGCATCCTTGAGAGGGAAGGCGAAGGAGGTGCATCCTTCCAGCCGCCCACCAGCCTCCCATCATTGGCCCCTGCCCGCCTCCCCTCCTCCAGTCTGTAGCCTTCTCTGCCTCTTTTGATGCTGGTTGTGAGGAGGAGCCTGCCTGCTGCTGTTCCTGGTAAGGAGCTGGAGGAGAGAGAGGGAGGGGTGCGCTTCTTTCGCCTTCCCTTCCCCACCACAGGACATGATTGGTAAAACAAACTTGGTAAAATACGTGATGTATTTTTTTTCCCCCAAGGCATTTCTGGCGCCTCCTTTAGCCCAGCGCCCTAGGCAGCCGCCTAGTTGGCCTAATGGTAGCACCGGCCCTGCCAGGGCATGTATTTTATTGTGCATTTTTCTACACAGGCTACCACAACTACTTTCCAATATTTCATGTAAAGTTTCTCCTTCTCTCCCTGTTTATCAGATGTGGGACCTCTGGCAACAAACTTGTTCTCTTGTTCAACAATTTATTATGATGGAATTAAATAACATTGACTGTTTCATATTAAACCTTCAGCACAGCCAGTCATTTTTATGGCACCTGTTGATACCCACTGTGTGCTTTCTGTCAAATAATCATTTTGATTAGGAAGAGTTACTCCCACACATCTCTCTTCTGCACCCCCACCCTGCCCATGTTACAATAATGTTGCAAAAAATATTGAACTGCTGATACAATGGGAAATATGCCAGTTTGAACTTCCAGCCCCTGGAAAGCTTGTTCTTATAATTGCAAACCTGCAACCCAGTATCCTCCATGAACATCAGAGAAACATTAACAACTTGTTCTCGACTGTTTATGAAAACCACTGCTGCAAGGACAGCCCTACCATAAGACAAAATGAGGCAGTGGCTTCAGGTGGCAGATGTTGGGAGGCAGCAGCGAGGCACTGAAGGAGAGAACTGTGTGCCACATGGCCTGATCTGTGCCCCCTAAGCTAGCCTGCTGCCTGCAGGTGCAGTGGAGGATACTGTCCCAACATCAGTGCTGAAGAAAGATTCAACAACCAGCCCAGTTGGCTTCTGCATGCAGAATGAGAGAGGATGCCATATTGTTCTTTGCCACAGGCAGCAAAATGTCTTGGGCCAGCCCTGCACTGCTTTGAAAAACAGGCTATCTCCCTAGTTTTAGACGCAGAGAAAGTTAAGGCATCACAGCAATTGGAGGCTCTTCCATGGCATGGCTGAGCCCTCCAGGAGTGAGCTTTCTTTGCTGGATTTATTTTTAAAGGTACCATCCATTTCCATTCCACCACGATGTCATCCATAATTTAAATTTATGTGACACAAAGCTTGAGGTTTGCCAGGGGAGCAGCTGGAGCGAACTCTCCATTTTGCCACTGAGCATGTGGATTTGTTGAAGGTATTTCACCTGACAAGCCCTGTTGAAAGTACCCCTACGTCTTCTGACAAGCATCCATCAACATGCAATATTTATTCTTCTGTTTTAGTCTCGCTGCAAGTAATTGGCAGCTCTTCAGCAAGGAGCAGGTTTCCTGCTGAGGCAGCACCACCTGTACAGCTTTGTGAGCCCAGAACAAACACTCTGAAGTGAGAGTTTTCATAAGGGTATGAAGTGGATCAAACGAACAAAGTACATTTATGAAAATGAAGGGGAACAGAATTCTCTAGCGTAACCCTATAACCCCTGCCCCCCCCAAACGAACACACACTCTTATCATTGCTTGTCTATATTTTACTTTGCTGTAGATCATTTCTTTTTCTTTTTTTAAGTAAAAGAAAAATATTTACCTATTGCATTGGGCCATACGGTTGGCAAACTACCTTTCCACAACAGCTATGATATTTTTAAGCATTGGTTTTTGAATATTGAACATGAGATATCCTTCTGGGAAATGTTTGATTTTAAGAATGTAAAATCTCCGCACATCTTCCCCAGCCTGGCACCCTCCAGATGTGTTGGATTACAACTCCCATCATCCCAACATATCTGGAGGGCACCAGGTTGAGGAAAGCTGATTTATGCCTTTTCGGGGTACCTCCTGAGAAGCCAGAAAATGCTCCACTAAACATTAGAAATCCTTGGGGAGTTATATTTGAAGTATAGTTATAGCCAGACACAGTGAATATAATTCGTGGCAGCTCATTACTGACCATCTCTGCTCTCATTGTGTCTTCTGAACTGATAGGTTTACTTTTCTTTGTGTGTCAGCAATCTCATACTAATGCTCCTACCTCAAAACAAAAGAGCACTATTGTGCGTCACAGTGTAACAAGGACAAAATTGCCAGCATCTTAATGATGATTACTAGAAACAATGGAATGAGCTCTAGAATTTACATATTTTCACCTTCAGAGGGATAGTTGGTGCTTGTAAGCCTAGAAATCTGTGCTCCGTTATTTAAAATGCACTTTACCTTAGGGGGTCAAACTAGACATGGTCCAGGATATCCACCATGAGGTGCCATATGAGTATCTGTGTGCCCCTTCCCAATGAGAAAAATAACAGTGTGTGGGGAAATTTATTTTAATTGGGGGAAATGACATGATAGGAATGATTAAACCACCCTGCCCATCACTGCCATCCCAATCTGATTTTCACCCTTTTCAAATCATATTGCTGCTGCTGCTGCTGCTGCTGCTGCTGCTGCTGCTGCTGCTGCTGCTGCTGCTGCTTCTCCTTCTCCTTCACCTTCTCCTTCTTTATTTTAAAGTCTATTCTAGTTCGACTTTTAAATTTAGGGCTGTAACAGTGATGCTCATAAGCTGAATCCTATGTGAACAGGAAAGCTCCAGAATAATGCCATTAATTTTAGAGGGAACAGTAAAATCCATTTTACTGTCAGTTCCTTTTCATTTGCTAAGAAACATATTGCAGCCTCCATGCGAAATAACTTACCATGATACCTCTGAGGATCAAGATGGGATCAGACCTTCCAAAGTGTCATCAGAAAGGGAAGAGGAGAATCATCTGGTCCACAGGGAAGTCAGATTTTTGTTACTTGGGTTAGGTTACTTAGGTTAACTTAGGTTAGGTTTTGTTAGTTAGGACTTAGGTTTCTGAACGAGGGGCAAACGTAATGCAGGTTCAGCTTCACCAGCTACCTCTGTGACAGTTTCCTTCACTAGAGGCTGGAAAGAAACAAGTAGAACTCCAGGCCCCAGCCTCTGCCACATGTATGGTTTCCAACTTCTGTTTTCAAAAATTCTGGTACCTGGGTGGAGGTGGAGCCAGAGACAGATCAGGGGATGCAGCCTAGTGGCAGGAGTCATGGTTTTGTTTTTGTTTTGTTTTTTTGTTTACTCTGATTAGGGTTGCAGATATGGTGGGATGAGCCTATGATTACATTCTAATACACAGTGAAGGAACTGCATAGGGAACAGCTGCATCTCCTAATACAGGGTGCAGGAGGGTGGCGACCCCTCACAGTGAATCCCAGACCCCTCCTTTCCTCCGCTCTCCTTTCCGCCTCCATCTGTCCATCTTCCACCACCATTCGCCAACTTTTTTTTTTTTTTTTTTTTTTTTAAGGCAAGCGCAGCAAAACTGGTCTGGCTGCTGCATTTGCCTGATCAGGATATCCTGCCTTATCTCCCTGCCCTGAAAGCTTCATGGCTTCCAGGACTAATACTGAGTATGCGTGCTAGGCGCACAAGCTCAGTAGTTTGCAGTAGTCTCCCTAGCATAGGTGCATCATAGAGAAGAAAGGCTCAGGCTGGAAGGGTGTCCTGGGGAATGATCCCCCCACACACACACGGCACCATATTGGTGCTCTCTGAGTAATGCAGAAGCTCGGGCGCCAGGCAGAGGCAGAAGCAGACAGTTCCGATTGGCAATTCTGATCACTTGGTTGGCAAGGAAGGGCGTGCCCCAAGCAAACCATCATTCCAACAATGAACCATGTGGCTACACAGGGCAGTCAGATCGTGGGAGGGACAGAGAGCAGGAGCTCCTTCCATTCTTCAAACAACAAACATTGATATCTTCTCCCCCTTGGGAGGAGGAGGAGGAGGAAAGAGTGCACACAAGAGAGAGATAGAGAGATTTGCTTTTATTATTTTGGAGTATGTGTGGACTAACAGGCAGGAGGGTCTGAGTGAGTGAGTAGTGTGTATATTTAATGTTTTTTTTAAAAAAGTTGTGTCTGTGTGTGTGTGTGCGCGCGCGAGAGAGAGAGAGAGAGAGAGAGAGAGAGAGAGAGAGTGCAGCAGCAGCAGTAGCAGCCTGTCAGGCTTCTTTTGGATCTAAAAGGTAGATAATAGTTCCCTCTTTCTTTGTGCCATTTTCCGTTTTCTTTTTTCCCCTTTTTTGTCCATCTTACAGTGCAAGCCTATCATGCCCACTCAGAAGTAAGCCGCATGGAGTTCCATGGGACTTACTCCCAAATATAGAGTTGCAGCCTTGATCTCTCTGGCTTTCTCCCCATTTCTTAGCTGTGGTTTCTCGGACTTTTTTTTCTTCCCCTTTTTGGGATGCTCTGTAGATGTGGAAAGGGGTGGATTTGGGGCCTTGCTTGTTCTATGCATGCACTTGATTGCTCAGAGGAATGGGGAGTGGGTTGTGGGAGGGGTGCTCATGTAAAGAGATGCATTTTTGAATGCTCAGATCTTGCTTAATCCATGCATATGCTTGATTTCTCAGAGGCAGGGAGAGGGGGTTGTGTGGGGGAGGGACGCTCATGTAAAGACATGTATTTTTGGATGCTCAGAATTGGTGGCCATCTTACCAGCATTTTGGATGTTTTTCTGTGTGGCTCTGGGGATATTTTCATCATCATCATCATCATCATCATCATCATCATCATCATCATCATCTCGGTGTTCTTTTTTGCAATAGGTTGTTCCTGGGTTCCAAAGACTGCTTTTCCGCATGGGTCTCGGGCTTGTGTGCATGTGTATGCTTTTTCTGGAGGGGTGGATGGGGGGGGTGCACCTGTGCATGTGCACCTGTGTATAATGGGAGCACCTGTGTGTTTGGCAAATGGGTTCCTGCCGGCTCCCCAAAGGATGTATTCCTCATTATTACATGTAAAGGGATGGACTGTGGAGGCACATGGAGCTTGCCATGCTTTCTTCTGAGCAATCTACGCTCCTTACTTCTTACGAGATATGCATAATCTGGGATTTTGTGCCGTGCCGCTTTTGAGCAGGCCTGCTGTGGTGGATGCTTTGTGATGGATATACAGAGGCGTGGATGTCTGGATTCTTTCAGAACATGTTCCCATGTTCCAAAGGCTGCTTTTCTGTGTGGCTGGCTCTCAGAAGACCACATATTGTTTTAATTGTTATCATTATCATTGTTATTCTGGCTGTGTGGATTCTCCACTCCCACTCATCATCTTAGAGTCACTAGATTCTCTGTGGAATGGGAGTTGTTGCTGGAACAGGAGAACATGGGTCCAAAGGAGTACTTTTGTGTGGCTGTGTGATCCCCCCCCCCTTGCATGTTTTGTTCCTCAGTTTTCTCCTTCTGTGGTATGGGTTGCTGACTGTTGGGGATTCAAAGACTGCTTCATCTCGTATGACCCCTTGGCTCTGTCTTGTGACCCATTGGCTCCGCCTCTGCTGACCTGCCCTCCACCCCACAAGCCAGACTGGCCACCAGCATCCACTGATAGGGAAGTGGGTATGGGAGCAGTTCTTACAGCTGACACTGCAGAATTGCCATCGTATTGCTTTGCCATCACACACCGTGCCTGCTTTAGTTCAGCAGAGTCTGTGGGGGGCAGCTCTGGAGAAACGCACATGCTCATCCACTCTGTAGGCTTTCATGCAGCAACATGTGAAATAATGGGCGGATGCTGAGTTCAATGCACCAGCTCCTTCAAGCATGGGTATGGCTTACCCCAGTGATGGGCAACTTGTGGCCTTTCAGATGTTTTGGCCTTCAACTCCCAGTCCCATCAGCCCAAGCCAGCAGAGCCAACGGTGAGGGAAATGTCTGCAGGGCCATAGGTTGTCCACCCCTGGGTTACACAGTTCAAGCATGTGCACTAAGTCAGCTGCTGACTTTTACTCAAAACATTCCACCTTTACTAAAAAAAATTAATAATTTAAAAAAATCGTATATACCGTACTCACAACTGGTCCAGAGGTCAAAAAGAAATCAACATTCCCAATCCACCTGCAATATTTGGCAACTGATGAATGCCCAAGGGAGCTTGAACTAGGACACACCTAAAAGTCCTGAGATGTGATCTTCTGAGTGGCTTGAAATTTGCGGGTGAAGGGGGGCACAAATAGGAGCAAAATTGCTCTCCTTTATTTTATTATTATTATTATTATTATTATTATTATTATTATTATTATTATTTGCCGCTACTGCCAATATTGAAATGGCAGTGTCAAAAAGAGCTCTTCCTGGTGCCTCCAAATTTCCAAGTCATGTGGGAATAACTCTATATGATGCCATAGTAGAATTCCTAGCAGACGTCTGGGGGAGAAAATGGGTGACCTCAAGCGAATCACTTTCTGGAAGACCTCTCTTGCCACTGCTGCCAGCAGTTAGTCCCTCCATTTTAACTCCATTTTGTGTACTACCACCCCAAATCCCCAAAATACCCCCTATTTTGCCATTTGTTTGTTTGTTACATTTACATCCCACCTTTCCTCCAAGGAGCCCAAGACAGTGTACATGATCCTCCCCCCATTTTACCCTCACAACAACCCTGTGAGGTAGGTTAGGTTGAGAGTCAGTGACTGGCCCAAAGTCACCCAGTGAATTTCATGGCCGAGCGGGGACCAGAACCCGGATCTCCCGAGTCCCAGTCCAACACTCTCACCACTACACAGCCCTGGCTCTCTCTTGTGAATGGGGCACTGAAGTGGATGGGGTGGGGAAGGTCAGCTTAGCTCTAGCCTGCATCTATATCCAGTGTCCTTAGAGATTTTTGACCTTCAGAGTTTCTACAGAGAAGTCCACCAGAATCCTAGATTCCTACAAAATGGTTATGGAAGACAGGCAGAAGCTGTTCAGAGAAGCTGTTTGTTCCCCAGACACTATACTATTAGGGCAGGAGTGAACAACATGTGGGCCATTGGCTGCATGTGCCCCCCCAGCCTCTTTTGTGCCCCCACCACTGCTGTACTGCCAAATTAGGAGACGCTTCAGCCATAGATTGTGGCAGAATCAGGCTGATTACAGACAAAAGGTGCTTTATAATGTCATAATGCATAGTTTAATTTTGCCCAATACTTGAGTCCAGAAGTTCATTTCTGCTTCTGGGAGTGGATCAGAATAGCATCTGAATAAATGATAAAAGGAACACTGTCCCGTGCCCCCTAAAGCATCAGAATTTAATTTTACATATAAGCAAAGACAAAAAGTTAGAGTTGAACTGCACACTACAGGAGTATCATGTGGATTATCCAAATCTGCAAATGGAGGACTGCATGTTCCCCTCTCCTCGCCCATCACTGCATGGCTGAAGCATGTCAGGAGGAACATCCGAACATGCAATCTGCAGACTAAATTCCAGAGATGTTGAAGAGTCCTTGGTTTCGAGTCACGAGTCGAGTCACGAGTCTTTGGACCTGAGTCTCAAGTCCGAGTCCGAGTCCTTGGTCCAAAATGGTGACTCATGAGTCACGAGTCACTCCCAAAGCTGACTCCACGAGTCCCTATTAAAATCAATGGGGGTTTTCCCCAACAAAATAAGGCTACTTCAGATGTGTGGCTTAAATAAATTCTAGGCACAAGTGTGCCTTTTTCTTTCAAAACTCTGCAACTGATTTTGGCAAGAACAGACCAGGCAGACAAACCCAAAATAACCAGACAGGCAGAGGAGGCAGGGAACCCCAAAACAGGCAGGCAGAGGCTTTTGTCTTGGACAATTCAAACTGTGGAAATGGTTAAGAAGAGACCAGGCAGGCAGAGGAGGCTGGGAACCCCAAACAGGCAGGCAGAGGCAGCCAAACCCAAAATGTCTGAAAGGTTGCATTTTAGGAAAATGATTTTAAAAAATAAACTTGCTGTACTTCCTAAAACCTATCCATGTTGCATTTGAGGAACACACTTTTGGAACACGAGTCCTTGGTCTCGAGTCCCGAGTCGAGTCTTGAGTCCCATTAAAAATATTGGGACTCGAGTCCCGAGTCGAGTCTCGAGTCCCATTAAAAATATTGGGACTCGAGTCTGACTCAAGTCAGAGGGGGGACTCAGTCCAACTCACGAGTCGAGTCCTGGAGTCCGAGTCCCCATCCCTGCTAAATTCTGAAGTGGTGCAGTCAGTCCTAGGAGAAATATCATATGAAAATTTGGAATGTTAAGCTATAAGTGATATGGCCTGTGGCTCACGCTGGCTCAGTTTGTCTGAGTGTGGAAAGCTAAGCAGGGTCAGGCCTGGTTATTACTTGGATGGGAGACCCCTCCTCTAGTTTCCTGCATTGAGCAGGGGGTTGGACTCGATAGCCTTGTAGGCTCCTTCCAACTCTATAATACTAAGTAAAAAAAGGAACAAGGAACCTATGTTACTTCAAGTTGTAGTTTCAAGATAAGCTCTAAAGAAACGGTTGTGTGTAGATGAAGAAAGTAGAATCCTAAGGATGCAGACAAACCAGATCCTACAAAGGATGCAGACTTACTTTCCTAGTGCTTATAATAGTAAGGAAGACAAAATTGGCATGTATTCACGTGAAGATGGAGAAAACCTGTTTACTACTGAGGCTGGAACAAGAATTAATGGGGCCAATACTAGGCTACAGTTGAATATTTAAGGGGAACTGGGCAAATTCTAATCACATTTAAGATGATGATGATGATGATGATGATGATGATGATGATGATGATGATGATGATATGGAGGAGAAGATTCAGTGGAAGAATTAAATTCTTCTTATTCAAACTAGTGGAGAGAATTAATTTTTTCCCATTAAAACCAATGGGATTTAAAAGTGGGTGGATCGTGTCCCAAATCCCTAGGCATGAAAAATGTTTCTCAGAAAAAAAGTGGAATAAACAGAGGCTGTTAAGAGACTACATCTAGACTAGATAAGCACACCCTGAAGACTCGATAAACATACATATATATGTTGTATGTATGTATGGTTGTACTCTATGGAACTAGATTAAACAGATTCCTGTTCAACTGCCTTCTGCAATTATGATTCTACTTTTTTCAAGAGCAGTTTGACAATAGCCGACAGGTTTTCAGAACGAGCCAAAGGTTTACAGTCCCTTAATTACTGAAGTCAGTCCTTCATACAGAGCAGAGGAATAAATGGGAACATTTTACATAGGGGAAAGATGCTATACGCCCTGGCCATAGACATGGTAAATGTCTGGATTTTCAACAATACAAATGACATGATAGTCTTGTACTATCATTTTAAGCATTTTAAGCATTTTAATCTTGTAGTTGTCTTTAACTCTGTTATTGTAATTTGAACTGCTGCTGCTAGCTTTGCTGTTTTTTAATCTGTGGTTTTAAATTTTATATTTACATTATATTGTATTTTATGGTTTTAACCGTTGTGAACCGCCCAGAGAGCTTCGGTTATTGGGCAGTATAAAAATGTATTAAATAAATAAAATAAATAAATAAAATAAGGTTCCAGCGCTAATGTAATATCACAGTATTGTACAGAAATGTTTATTATACCGTACTTTCCAACATATGGCTTGTTTTTCAAGACTGCATGCTAGTATCTGATTTCCCTCCCTTTTACTTTTTAAATTAGCACTGGCAGGAAAAAAGGCAAACTTGAGAATCATAAAAGAAATGTAGACAGTGTACTCTACTAAAACAAGCATCAGTTTGGGATGTCTGCTTCATTTTATTGGCAGAGGAAAGAGACATCTGTGGATGTAGCTTCCTGAAGACAAGAAAGTCAACTTTCCTAGAACATCAACAAGAACTCAATCCTCCATCCAAAGAGAAACTCCATGGCAATCAACTAAATACTCCATGTGCACTGGGAATATGTGACATGCTTGATAATGTCAATAATTTTACATGACTTTTTAAAACAAAGCTAGCAGAGAGATATAAAGATTTCTTAGGAGCACTGGAAGAAGAAGAGATGAATGAAGAAAATTGTGCCACACATCATCTTGTCTTATAACTGTAAATGCCAGCAGTCATAATCAAGAGTTTATTGTACAGGGCAATCTGGATGATTAGAAATTGGATTCAAGTTCATAAAAAACAGCTTGACATAAAACTCATCCCATTTCCCTACTAACATCAAGAGCCAAATTGATCCCTTATGTAACTCTACTTAATTCTTTGAGGCCAGGAACCGAAATAATTTGGGCATGTAAACTCTAGTTTTAAAAGTGTGTGCGTGTGTGTGTGTATGTGTGTGTGTGTGTGTGTGCGTGTGTGTATATATATATATATATATATATCATTTCATTGAAACACTTTGAGTTATGTCCTCAAGTACTGATAACACAGGATTCTCCTTACTCTAGTATTTGAAGTTATTCATTACACACACCCAATAAATGTCAAATAAGTTCACATACTAAAGTACTCTTGTTTGTTTGTTTAAGTTTTATTATCCCATCCTTTCCCCTAAGATACCAGGGTGCTAAAAAAGGAGGCATACCCCTGTTTGTGTGTGTGAGAGAGAGAGGGCGGGGTGGGGAGAGAGAGAGAAGGAGGGGGCATCATATGTAGTTGTATGTGAACATATGTGCATGCATGTGAGCAGTGCCGGCTCCAGATTTTTGAGGGCCCTTGGGCAAGACATCCTCAATGGGTCCCCTCCCTCAGTGAGTCTACGTACCTTCTCATCGCCATTGTCACCAACAACCCTTGCTCTTTCTCATCCTTGCTACCACCTGCTTGCTTGACAGGAAAAAAGCCAGTGAGCAAGTAAGGAGTGAAGTCTACTGCTCCTCCTTCTCACCACTACCTGGCTCTCACTACCATTGCCCAGGCCAGAGTGAGAACCAGGTGAACGAGTAGGTTGCAATTGTGAAGAGGAGGAACAACTCGGGGCGGGGGATAGTGTCAGTGGGCCGCTGCTGGAATGTGGGCACTTGGCAGGTGCCCAACCATGCCTACCCTTGGTGCCAGCTGTGCATGTGCATGTCTGTGTGGCACCCACCAGCCCAGCATACACCTGATGCAGCCCTCACAGCTGAAAACATGGTGCACCCCTTTACAGGAAACTCTTGTTTCATACCTTTACCAGTACAAGTTAGAATAATACCAATAAAGTAAGATCAGTGCCATTAAGCTGCTGTAAAATTAGAGCTGTGCGCAAATGGCCTCTCAAAATTCTCCACCCTATTCAAGGGCAGAGAAACTGGGGAGACAATTTCACCGAATTTCTGCAGGGGGAGGAGAAATTCTCCAACAACTTCTCACAGGTAGGATTCACCATTGGAAAGGGTTGTAGCACAGCTTCTTTTCTTTTCTTTCCCCTAAGGCAGTGTTCTCCATGCTGGCTGGGGCATGCTGGGAGTTGTAGGCCAAAAACATCTGGGGACCCAAGGTTGGAGAACACTGCATTAATGCTTACTTTATGAAAAATGTGTATGAATTTCCATATATATATTACACACACACACACACACTTGTGTAGCAACTGGATGGAACAAGCCTGACCTCAAAAAATTGAAAATCTCAGTGTGACCAAGATTCACCATTGGAAAGGGTTGTAGCACAGCTTCTTTTCTTTTCTTTCCCCTCAGGGTAGTGTTCTCTCCAACCTTGGGTCCCCAGATGTTTTTGGCCTACAACTCCCAGCATGCCCCAGCCACATTGCTGGCTGGGGCATGCTGGGAGTTGTAGGCCAAAAACATCTGGGGACCCAAGGTTGGAGAACAATACCCTGAGGGTTTTTTTTGTTTGTTTTTGTTTATTTTACACAGCCACTGCAAGTGGGAACAGTGTCAACTGTTGGCAGCCTGCCCGCTCCCATTTTGAATCCTCCACAATGCCCCATACCTAGCATCATTCCAGTGGGGAAGGAAATGCAGCCACCACAAAAAATAATCGTGAAGAAAATTTTGGAGAAAATTCTGCAAAAGTGGCCTTTTATTTCTAGGGGGGTAAGAAAAGAGAAACCTCAGGCCTTTTCTGAGAAAAAAAAACATCTTCTGAGAAATTTGGGGTCAGCTCTAGTTGTCATTCTTCGGGGCTTGACACCTTCCCCGGGGTCTTCCAAAAGTTAAATTTCTGACTGTGATTGTGATACATTTTGTCTTTAAGGTACACAGGTGCTGGTAATACCACTCCTTCCCTGCAAGCCCTGCAGCAGGTGGGAGGGGGGCAGTGTTATGTCCGACTCCAGGGAAGAGGTGGAGCTAGTGCTATGCCAAAATCGGACCTCCCATTTCCTGAAAGTTTTCTTCCACCATGGAAGAGGTTTCCCCATTTTTCTGCCTCATTCTCAGGGCATTTTATCATTTCTTTCGAATTTCTTGCGGTGGTGTTTTTGACGTTACTTAATCATCACTGTGAGGTGGCTGATGGTACTGTGCCTGTGTTTTTCTTTCTATTACACATCTCTCAATTGCTTTGCAGTTTCCCAGGCTGCCTGAACTTGCTGATTTGAAAAAGCCCCATGGGAGGAATTACCTCATGTGATGTCTCCCCATGGGCTTTAATTGAAATGTGGCAAGCTGAGGAGGCTACAGGCTGTCAGAGAGAGATGATTGTACAGTGGAAGACAGGACACTTGTGCACACTCCTCAGCCACCTCATAAGTAAAGTAAGCACAAGAACCCCAAACCCAACCCATGAGAATGTCTCTGAAATTTCTTCTCCTTTGAATTTCTTCTGTCCAATTGAATGAGAATGGTCAAAAAATATGTGGGAGAAATTTTTGCATGGCACTATGTCAAACCACGTGTATATGAAATCTGAAGCAGGCCCAACACTATTTGACTGACACTGCATGAAGCAACGTATGCAGCTGGAATTGAACAATGAGATAATTTTGTAAGATTTTGTGGGCTGGTGGCAGGACACATGCCAAACAGTTCCAGATTATTAAGCAGTGTTTTCTGGGCATTCTTACAGTTTTGAAGTATCCTTCAGATTAAATGGTTGGGCCTGGCAAATGATAAAAGCATCCTGCATCGGCATCGGCAGTGCCAATCGCCAGCCATTATTTTTCTGCCGATAAATTTCCAGCTTATGAACAGTAGTTACAGGCACCACAGATGGGAATTTGAATGTGTTGTGATACAGCACATCGGGAGCCAGTTAAGGTAACTGCTTTGCAATCTGCAAGTTAGTCTTGTGAAAAGATCCCATGGCATTTTATGCAAGCACAGGAGGGTGTCAGCCCCAGTCTCCTGGATGCATTCCAAGTCCTGTTCTATGCATCTGGAACCATTACTTTAATTCCCATTGGGTAGGATATGCTTTCTTTGCCATCCTGATCCTTGCATGTTGTTACTCATTTAAAACAAATAAAAAGCCTACAAGACTTTTCAAGGGCACAGTCAGCATGTCATTTACAGACAGTCCTTTTGATTTCAGGGGGATAACTCTACTTCAGTAGTTTGAAGATCACACTGGATCCCCAAACCAGTAATTAGAAGCTGGAAATTCTAATTACTAAGAAGTACTGTATGGTCAACATCCCACAAAAAAATCATCATTAGGAATCCAGGTATTGCAGCTTAGATACATACAGTCAAAGATTTGACTAATTTGCTCCAATCAAAGGGCAGTGGGGGTGTGGGGCTCCTTCCTGCCAATAGAACACAGGCTGCCTCCATCCCTAGCCTCTGTGCAGACTTTTGCCTAGCTTACATTTTTTCATCTTTCTTCACAACCCTAACTCCTCTGTACTTCTCTCCCTCAGTTGTCTGCTTCTTCCACCACCCATCCTTGCCTAAGACCAGCTCAATGCCTACCCTTCCATCACAATCTGGTCTCTATGTCCACTTCTCTCTCATTTTCTCAACTCTCTTCTACTCTGCCTCCCAGCACCTCTGCCTGAATCCTCAGTCTCCCTGCCAACAGCACATCTTCCTCTTCTTTCGGTCACATAGAAGGTTTTCCCTGGATATATATATATATATATATATATATATATATATATATAATGCATTTGTTGTTTTCATTTCTTGTTTGAAGACTGTTCAAGAGCATGGAAAAGGTAATATAATTTTTTACACACACACATTTAAATGACCTTTCACTTCCCTACATAAGTTGTGCTGTTTATCAACATTCTACTGTTAACTGCTTCCTGCTGCACTGAGTGGTTAGAATGTTCATCAGAATCATAGCCACAGCTGATTTTTAACCAATAGCATATTTAAGATGAATGATGCCTAGAATTCTGCAACTCATAAGACCATATATCATGGAAGGAGTGGAGATGTGCACTTGGCCCTGCCCCTGGCATTGGGCATACTGTCTAGTCCCTCCTATATGTTAATGTGGCCATCTGTACAGCTGCTCATGTGCAGGCTTCCACACAATCGGGACACCAGCACAGCAAGATATCCTGATTTCACAGAAGCCTACACATGACATGAGCAGCTACCTGAAGGAACATATCCTCCCATATTTACTTACCTGGACACTAAGGTCATCATCTGAGTTCCTCCTCCAGGTGCTCCTGCCAAATGAGGGGAGGCAGGTGGCTATAAGAGACATGGCCTTTTCAGTGGTGGCACCCCATCTCTGCAACGTCCTCCCTAAAGAGGCTCACCTGGTGCCTACATTATGGGATTTTCAGTGCAAGGTGAAGACCATTTTATTCTTCCAGGCATTTTAAGAATTGTTCTGGTGTTTTTTTTTATCACTGCACTGTTATTGTTGCTGGTTTTACTTTGGTTTTACGTACTAGAGTGTTTTTTACTCTTTGCTGCTGGTTTTATCTTGGTTTTATTGTATGCTAGCAGTCTTATTCATATATTTTTTTTTGTATTTTATATTTTTAATATATTGTACACCACCCAGAGAACTTGAGTTATTGGGTAGTTTAAAAGTAAAATAAACCAATCAATAAAATTTAATTTAATTTAATAATATTCATGTGAGGTCCTTTTCCCTACAGACAACCATGCTAATGTGTGAATACCTATAGTCAGACCCAGGCAGTGTGCCCCACCCTGTGGGCGGGGGTAAGAAACATATGCCCACTGACCATTACTCATGTGATACCTCCTTCACACAATACGTGAAAGGTGTAGAAGGCTGTCCTTTCCCTCTTTCCAGGCAGACACAGACAATGGCTTCTTAACTAAAGCTTTTTATGTTAATGCCAGCCATCAGACTGACTTAAAGGTACAAAGAATTGCAGAAGTCAGTGTGGTATATATATAGGTATCCACAAAGAAACAAACATAGTTAGAATACTAGCCATTAAAGAAGTGTGACCTATAGGTAAGAAGTTGATTCCAAACTGAATACCCCTCCTCCCTTCCAAACTCAAATGACCCACACTGTATCTCTAAGGCAGATCCTCTTGCTTCAGGGCCAATCACTTGGAATGTCTGACACATCTCAGCTGGTCTGCTCTCTTTAGCTGATGCCAGACCCTGGGATCAGTGATGCCTGATCCACCCTCTTCCTTATTAGCATGCTCAGTTTGTCTTCCCACAGTATCTGGAGTTGATTCACTCTCAGCTACTGCCTGGCTTATCCCTGAGTCCCCTGGCCTTGGCATTTCAGCTGCCCCTCCTGCTCTTCTGACTCAGGATCAGTTCCCACATCCATTGAAGGCACTTTTGCAGGAGCAATGGGCCCAATCCCTACATCAGGGGGCTTTAGTGACTGACTGCTTATGTAGCTGAATAATAGTTCATTACAAAGCTTGGAGCAGTTTCAAGCAGCCAAATGAGAACACATATTTGAACAGGTGTGATGCCCCATTAACAGAAGATCAATGGTGATAACATTCTAACCAGGAGAAGTGTCTCACTGTCAGTGTGGTGTAGCTACTATGAAGAATTAAATAATATATGTTGCCAATCTGGGGAATGATCCCGCCAAAATGAAGCACTTCAAGTCTATTGGCGTCAATGAATGAGGCATGTGATTAATTTTCTGTCACTGAACTACAGTGACCTAAAGTCCTTTACTTTTGGCTTGATTGTGCTCCTTGTTTGCAAGTTAATCTATCTTCACTGAGGAAATGGCCAGACCTTGGCCATGATTCACAACCCATTTAAGCTAAAGCAGTGGCATTTTAATTGAATTACTCCAGAGTGAGTAGGTTGTGGATCTCAGCCAAAAAGAAACATTAAAGGAGAAATGCTAGGATTACTGACGTTTGTTCCAGTCATGCTCCCATCCCGTAGCTGTAACAGCCTAACACAAGAATTTACAAGATGAAGATTTTTCTGACATAGAAAGAAAGTGCTAAGTTATTGTGTGTTGGGCTAATTTCAAAGGCACAGTAGCATAGCCAATATCAATATTGGCAACCCTAAGAAAAAAACACCCTCTGATTTGTGCTGTGGAGATCCACCTCCTTTCTGGATCAGCTACCAGCAAAGAAACAAAGTTCACCCAGAGAAGGAGGGAATCATCATGAGATATATTAGTAAGACATAGATCAGAAAACTATGGCTTCTGTAGTGTAGGTGAGGGTCTCTTTATCCACTATGTAAACCCACCCTGTTATCCTTGCAGAAAAATAGCAGGGGGTCAGCTAACAAGGATTATGTTTGTGCACCTTTTTATTATTTAAAACATTTTTATCCCATCTCTCCTCAAAAAAAGACTTCAACAAAGTTACTAACAGTCATCAGTTAAACAAATTGGAAGAACACTCCCACTGTACAGGCCTGTGGCTTACGCTGGCTCAGCTTGTCTGAGTGTGGAAAGCTAAGCAGGGTCAAGCCTGGTTATTACTTGGATGGGAGACCCCTCCTCTAGTTTCCTGCACTGAGCAGGGGGTTGGACTCGATGGCCTTGTAGGCTCCTTCCAACTCTATGATCTATGAAATCTTATGAAAGGATCTGAAGGGAAGGAGGGCTGGACTCCAAGGATGCATTCAGAGCCCAATTCCTCCCCCTGTGACCCTTTTGGCAGTGAAGGAACAGCAATCTTTTGCCACCAAAGTAATAATTAATCCCAGTGGATCTACCCTGGGTCCCTATTTGTAGATCTTGTGTATCATCTACATAGATATTCAGCAGATACGTGCTACTTTCTAAGTTCACTATGTGCATCAGATGAAGTAGGCTATTGCTTGGGGGGGGGGGAACCATGCCACACAACAAACTAGCTTGTCCCTATGGGGCCCCAGTGACTTTCATCGTTTATTATCTGCATTTATCGTTCAGCAATCCAGCGAGGAGAACTACAGGAGCATATGGCAGTGGCTGCATTGCTTCTCAATCTTTGCTTCACTGCAGATGTGCACGGTAGGACTCCAGAACAAATGGCTTTGTTAGGAAGATTGCTTAAGTACTGCACTTTTTCTCGCATTTGCAGAGCGAAAGAGGTTTCTGCACATCAGCCTTTAATGAGGCTTGGAGACTTCTGGCTCTGCCAGGTGCAATGGCTTTTCAGAGAGGCCAACAGTCTACTTCCCTCTTTGAGTTCCTGCACTGTGGTTTAGGAGGGGGATTTTAATGCTTTTCCTTCTCTAAGAGCTCAGCAATGAATTCCTCTTTTAGCGTCATTACTTCAGATTTGGGGACCTATTTGAGGTTTTACTGAAGATGTCTAAGGGAGCAACTGCTGTTGTGAAAGTTCATGAACATCTCAGCAACAGCCGGTTGTGAAAGTTCCTGCAGGCTCCAGATCTCATCAGAAACTTCTCTAGGTTTTCTTTTCCCTAATAGATTGTCATTTGAAAGGAAGAAAACATAAATGAGGCTATATTGGAACCTCCTTCGGCAGATAAAATAATGTTGGCACATTAGTTTTGGGGCCTAAAATATTACTAACTTTAGGCTCGGGGGTTGTAAATTTGCAGAGCTCAATCATAGTCAAAGGATCTATACCAATAATGCCTACAGAGAATTGGCAATCTTAGCTTCAGATGACTAAAAAAAGAAACATTATTTGAACACCTGAAATAAAGACTAGCAAGATGGAAGATTCTTTTATCTGGGAGTGTTTCAGTTTCCATTGTTAAAAGAAACATCTGTTGTATGATTATTTTAACGAAATAAGATTTGGAAAAAAAATGTGATTTAATTTTCTCTACTTGTATCTTGGATTGTACACATACGTACACACACACACACAGCTCATCTGCTGTCCCAAAGTGTATAAGATGGGGTGGCTTCTGTGTGCACACTGGGACTGGGCATGCAGTGTGTAGTTTGCACTGGTGTGGAGGTAGGGCCAAAGGTCCTGTTTAAGCCCAACCCCCCCCACCCCTAAATGGCCCCTCTTCTTTTGTCAGGTTTTGCCCACCTTTCCTTCAGGATACAGCATCAGGTTAGTTTGATGGGATTTGGAAGGGCTAAGGAAGATTTCTTTTCCCAGCAAACCAACCAACTGGTGAGGTTTGCGAGGTTGTTCGCCTACTCTGCGCTATGACCTGGGTTGGGTAGTTTTCAGCAGTTAATGCCCCCGGCATGCTAGGAATAGGTTGGAATAGGTTAAATAGGATCAGGTTGTTCACGGTTTGGCAGGGCTATGTGGGGTAAGGCATGATAGGTAGGGATTTGGTGAGCTGCACTTGGCGGCACCTTTAGGGGATTACCGTACTCCGGTGATTCCAGTGTGTGCATGCAAACAGTGTAATCTACATTATACAAAAACTGCCATAGATGAATATGTAGAATAGCAGGGGCAGAAAGGACATGGATCTATCAAATCAGGGAATATTTAGGGTGCAATCCTATGCATGTTTCGACAGAAAAAAATCCTACAACTCCCAGCATTCCCCAGCCAGCCATGCTGGGAATTGTAGGACTTTATTCTGTCTAAACATGCATAGGATTGTGCCCCTACTGAAGCTAAGAGATACTGCTTTTCCTGCAGCTCAAAGTGGTTTATATTATATACCTTTTTACTTTCTCTTTCCCCTTGCTTCCCCTCTCTTTCAACTACTGGTTCCCACCCAGGACAAACTTCTCAAAACTCAAACTGATAGTTAACAGGATGCAACTCATGGTATGTAAAAGACAAGGAATGGATATTTGTTTATCCAGACCTCCACTATTCCTTTCACAATTGGGTCCCTCTGCTCTGCAGAAAACATTTCTGATTTGCCATGATACTCCCATTATATCCTCTGCCCAGGAGAATCCCACAGTTGCCATTCGTGTCTTTTGTTTTTACATGAGCCACTCATTAAGGAATAGCACTCAGGTCAATGAAACTAATAGGATAGTAACTGAGGATCTTGCTTAGATTGCTCAGTTTGCTCCCTTATTAGTATTTTGAATTATCTACAACTGTTTTATAGTATAAACCTGCTACAAAGAAACTACCTTGATTTTATTGTATGCTCTACAGATTAAAGTAGTATAAGCTGAAGTCTGATTTATATCCAGAAGCTATTCTTTAAAAAAATGATCTTAGCTTTCCATTGATTTGAAATAATTCTTCTGTTGTAGTGGGATTTGGTGTTTAATCTTGCTTTAGAGTTGTTCTCGTTGTTTTTTAAAAAATAGACGTATTTTCTCTCATGGCACTTTGTTGTTCAAATTATGGGTTCCTTCTTGCTTCCTTTTATTATTTGCAGAAACAGAGTTAGTTAGTTAGTTTTTAATGGAACACCAATCTTACTGGAGCTGCCTTCATATGCAGAAATGGGCGAAACTGCCAGTTTCGTTTTGTATCACATTTGAATTTTTAAAATCTCAAGTTCTTTCTCACCCCAGATATGAAGAACTTTGTGAATTTTGGTAAATTCTCATTAAAAAAATTAACTAAAATGAAATTCTCACCCACCTGCACCAGCCAAATCCAATAGATACAGCTCTTCCCAGCATGGAGAGGAACATGATGTACCTGCCTCCCATGTAGCTGTTTAAGATGAGGAGCCTGTAAGAAAAAGAGGTGGCAACCCTAATTCAGCATCTACATGGTTGAATACACAAGAATCCAAACGCAGACATCTGGGAGCCAGGCACTCAAAGCCCTGCACCTGGGTGGATGGATCTATCTGTCTTGGTTTCTCCCATATCTGACATTCTTTCTGTCCAGCTTTGTGAGTTGGGTAAATTCTTTTCAAAATTGAACTCAAACAAAATTCTCACCTATCCCTACAACATCATCAAGATTGCCACCACTCATGAAAACTTGTGTACTGTTCATAACCTGCCATGATGTGTGAGGTGTACACACTGCATGTGCACATGACTGAACCTGGAAAGTGATGGCCATTCACAATGTCCCACCATGGCACACACAGCAAAATAGGAATGAAGGTACCATTCATGTGTGATATTTAAATACTTTGAGTATGTGATGTTTAACTGAGATCACATTTATATAGAAGAAGGGTGTTGAACGAACCCCTTTCAGCCTGAGGGCTGAATTCAGTTTCAGAGAAGCTCTCAGGAGCCACATTCCAGTGTTTGGACAGGGCCAAAAGCAAATTGGGTGGGACCACAGGCAAAGAGGGTTGGGTCAAAATACCAGAAATATCATCATATTTTAGCTTAAAGCTCTTACTACCAGTGAGTAAGCTTTAGGAGAGGCAATTCAACCTTTAAGAATGGGGGGAAATGTGCAAAAGCCAGGAAAGCACCAAGCGATCAGCAGTCAGGGGAAAGGAGGCAGGCCCAGGGAACGGGGGGTGACCATCTGGGGAACCCTGTGGGGACTTATTGGAAGTGCAGGCTGGCCACATTTGTCCCGCAGGTCTGATGTTGCGCACTGCTGCTGTAGAAAAATGAACGGTCATTTGTGAAGTAGCTCTTGTGGAAAAAAAGCAGAGTGGTGAGCCCATGCAACAGATGGACAGATCCACATCTCAAAGGACTCCACTGGCACAAACTTGTAACTGCTTATCATCCAGGATTTTTCAGATGAAAAATTGCTGCATTTGCTTTGCATGATGTAAGAATATAAACACTGTTTTGATGGACCAAGGGCCAGCAGGTCCATCCCTCACACTCTTCCACAGTGGACAAACAGGAAGAACTCAAAAGCACAGGATGGCAGGAATGGACATGTTCTGTTCGTTGGAATGAAACTGATTGGCAGTAGATTGCGGGCAGACAAAAAAGAGACACTGAGAGAGGATGCAGACACGGGAACTCCCATCTCTCTGCTTCCCTATTCTGTTAGACCAGCTTTCTCCCCTGCTGGCTGTGTAGCAAGTAAGATTCTAGTTCTGCCCCAGAACAGGCAAAAAGGATGGTGGGCAAAGGGATGGACATTCTCACTCCGTGCTTTGGAGCTTTTCAGTGGACAGGCTTCTTCTCTGGGTAAAGAAAGAGTCATTTTTGGATGCTCTGAAAAGCTTCACTGAGTTATGAAACCAGTTGTGTAACTGGATAGATAAGGCTGCAAACCTCTACACAATCACCTGGGCGTAAGTCCCACTGAACTCAGCAGAACTTACTTCAGAGTAGGCTTGTATACGATTGCACTGTGATAATCCTATTAGTAGAAAGTACCTTGAGCAGCTCACATTTTAAACAGTTGTTTGGTAAAAAGTTAACTTACCTCTGACTTATTCTTTCAGGGTGAGACTGATGTAGGCTACCTATTGATATGTGACTTTCCATGCATTGTGTACAAAGCCAGCATGCGCACCTGCTGCTGCATAGTATCCCATTCAGGTAACTGGCCTTTTAAGACATTTTCAAGACTTTCACTGCACTGTTAGCTTTCACCAGGTTAGGACTTCTTTTTTTGTGTAGGGCCTGCTTTTCATTACATGGGCTTATTAACACATCTGCCAGAAATGAATTTATTTGTACATTTAAGGCTGTTATGCTTTAAATTATGGAGATATTTTAAGATCATAAGACTGAATTATGTTTTTAATGAAGTGGGTTACATTTTTGGTTTTATTATAATTTTTATTTTCTTTAACACATTTTTGTCCTTGCTTCTCAGTTTCTTCATTTAATGCCATAGCCGGCTGGACATAATGGGGAAGAGTTCAACTACATCCCCCAAAGAACACAAAGTAGCCTTAGGTATACCAATGAAAATAGATAAGATCTCTATAGAGATTCGGAAGCTTCATGGCTTTCCTTTTATAAAAGCCCTTCTATTTCTTGGACCCTGTTAAAAATGCTACAGTATATGATATAGAGAGGTACAACTGTATTAAAGCTTCAAATCAAGGAATTGTTTTAAGCATATGCTTATGTCTGGATTATGAGAAGTAATGGTAGCACTTTATTCTGCTTTAGTCAGACCTCATCTGGAGTACTGTGTCCAGTTCTGCGAACCACAGTTTAAGCAGCAGATCAACAAACCGGAATGTGTTCAGAGGAGAACAATGAAGATGGGGAAGGATCTGGAGACTAAATCCTATGAGGAAAAGTGGGAGGGGTTGCGTATGTTTAGCCTGGAGAAGAGGTGATTAAGAGAGTAGCCATCTTCAAATATTTAAAGGGCTTTCACATATATGGTGGAGCAAATTTATTTTCTGTTGCTCCAGAATGTAGGACTTGAACCAGTGGGTTCAAAATACAAGAAAAGGGATTTAGATTAAATACTGGGAGAACTTCTTAAAAGTACAAGTTGCTTCAGAAGGTGATCAGGGCCGGTGCAAGGCAGTTTGGTGCCCTAGGCAAGATCAAATATTTAGCGCCCCCCCTTGTTAATTGCCCATCTGGCCGGTCACCCAGCCAGATTTATACACATGACTGCCCCGCCCACCCAAAAGGGTAAATTATTATTTATTTATACACAGAAAGGAGTGGGCCGGTGAGAGGAGCTCAACCCCCTCCACCCTCTGTGCTCCCTCGCTTCATGTAGGGGGGGCGTGGCTCATGGGTACAACAGTGTGGAAGTAGAGAGGATGGAGTGCTAAAGTGTGAGAATATACAGAAGTGCTTGATCGCAAATAATCAGAAGCCTAATTCAAATCTTCTTAGTTACAATAATATTTAATAAGTGCATGGCATCTTTCCACTTGAAGCACCAGAAAAAAATATAGAGGGAGGCAAAGAAGGGTCAAAGTGCATTTCAGTGGGGTTGGGGGGAGAGGAGAGAGAGCATGTGATTATGAGAAGAGCCTTTTCCTCAAATAAATAACTATGGGGCTCCAGCAATGTACATGTGGGGCAAGCACTCCCCTTCTCTAGGGAGTGCTTGCCCTCCACACTTCCTCTGGTGCTGCCTCTACATTTTTCTCTAACTTCTCTAAGCACATCACATATATTATCTCAGTCATCATCACACAGCAACCTTGAAAACCAGGCCAGTATTACTGTTGTCAACCAGGGCTTTTTTTCTGGTGGAACTCACCGGAACTGAGTTCCAGCACCTTTTCTTCTATTACTTGCATTACAATTTAATCGCCATCTACTCCCGAGGAAATGTAATCCAAGAGTTCCGGTACCCTTTTCTCCAGAAAAAAAGCACTGTTGTCAACCATATGAAAAACTGGTAGTTTGCCTAAGACCACCCAGAGAGTTCATAGGTGGACTGAGAATTGAACTGATAATTTCTGACAGAGGGCTCATGCTCTTAACCACTACGCTACACCAGCACATCCTTGAGTACTTTGCTTGCAGACAGACAAAGAGACGCAAAGTACAGAGGCAATAGGTGATGTCTCTTACTGTATAGTGTATGCATTTTACACCATGAGAAATGCTGGTGCGAATTCATTTAGTCCTATATAAGAACTGCTGGAGATGCCTGGAAGAAGAGATAGGTCAGTGGTAGAGCGCATGTGTTGCATCATGCATGAAATGCCAGGTTCAACCCCTAGCACATCCTGTAAAGAAAAAGAAAAAAGGAAAGGAAAGAATGATTTGGGTGATGTGGAAACCCTCTTCCTGAGATCCAGGAGAGCAGCTGCCATTCAGAGTAGGCAATACTGGTTAGATGGACAAATAGTCTGATTGGATAGAGTGAGAAGGCTAATCATTTCCCAGAGCTACCACTCTAATATCCAATGTATAAACCTATGTAGATGTGAATTATATCCCAGCATTCAATCTGAAACTACCTGTGGAAATGATAAATTCTTGAGCTCATAAATAAAGAGGATATAGGAAGGGGATTAAATGGTAAATGACACAATACTGTAAAAGGGATCTAGATTTAAGCACTGTTATTGTAAGAGATCAAATTTTAACATCAACTATAAAAGCAGAAGCAGAGAGAAATCATACAGTTTCAATAGAATTTGGAATACTCATACCTGGACCCCAAGCAACTTACATGGAAATGAGTTCCATTGAAATAAAATGGGACGAAGGTCTGTTTTCATACATGACACTAAAAAAATATTTTACTTACAGCAGCCTGCCCCAAACCAGTGCCCTCTGAATATGTTGGACTACAAACCAAATGATGGGAGTTGTAGCACAGAGGTCGCTGCAGCCCTGTGCAGTCTTGTTACCAAACTTTGCAAGAAGCAACAGGCTTCCTCTCTACACACACACACACACACACACACACACACCTCTTTTTCTTTTCTGGAGCTTGCAGGATGCTGCAAACAATTCATTCCTTAAAATGCTATTCATTGCTTCTTGGAGGGACGTTTCAGAACCAGGAAGTGCAAAGGTGTATGTGTGTGGGAGAGACTGCCCCCCTGAGAACTAAGGTTCCCAAGCGGTCTCCTTTGCTCTACTAAACTTCTGGATCCTCCGTTTTTCTGCCTTCCCTTTCTTTCTTTTTTGCTGCTTTCCAAAGAGTGCCCAGGACTCGCCGCGCCTTTTCGCCCACCCCTCCTCTTTATTTTTCTATGAATCTATGAATCTATATCCTGAACTGTTTTCATTGTGCCTATTGCTGGGCTCTGAGCGTTCAGCTCTTATTCTTTTCCCATTTCTTTTGCAAATCCCTGAAGACAGTCCCTGAAATCTGCTCTGCTTGGCGATGCCCTTTGGAAAGCAGCAAAAAAGAAAGAAAGGGAAGGCAGAAAACGGAGGATCCAGAAGTTTAGTAGAGCAAAGGAGACCGCTTGGGAACCTTAGTTCTCAGGGGGGTAGAACTGCTCTCGCCAAAGAGTGCCCAGGACTCGCTGCGCCTTTTCGCCCTCCCCTCCTCTTTATCTTTCTTCTGAAGTTTCCCGGTTGCCTGAAGTACAGGAGCAACGCTTTCTTCAGCTGAGCTCTCTTCAGCTGAGCTCGGCAGCCCTTTCCAAAACGCGTGGGGAGGGAGCCCTGAGCCCAGGGAGGCAACACTGGGGTGGTAGGGGTGCGTGTGCAGCGGTTTGTCCCAACTCCCCACTGTCCCGTGCTCCCGCCGCCTTGTTAGTGCCTCTAGTAGTGTTTTTTGCAGGGCTTCTGATTGGCGCCCTCTTTAGCCCTGCGCCCTAGGCAGCGGCCTAGTTGGCCTAGTGGTAGAACCGGCCCTGAAGGTGATGGTCTCTCCTATGCTAGAAATTTTTATGCAGAGGCTGGATGGCCACCTGTCAGGGATGCTGCAGAAGTGGGTTTCCTGCACTGGCAAGGGTTAGACAAGTTGATCAGGGAAGTACCTTCCAGTTCTATGATTTGATTACCCTTCTGCATATGCAGAAACCATCTTTGGCTGCCCTGGAAGCATGGACTCAGTATGTGTCGGCAGTGCTTCCGCCAGTACACCAGGACATTAGCTTCATTAAGCTGCATTTAACATAAGCCCCCTCTAAAGGAAGCTAGGAGGGTGGCTACTAGGGGAAGGGCCTTCTCAGTTGTGGCACCCCATTTGTGGAATCACCTTCCCAAAGAGCTGCGCCTGGCGCCTACCCTCTATTATTTTAGCCGCCAGGTGAAAATCTTTTTATTCTCCCAATATTTTAATGGTTAGATTTTTATTTCCATTTTTATTATCACTACTGTACCTCCAGACTGATTCATTTAGCTGCTTTTGTCTTATTGTATTATATTATATTATATTATATTGTGTTTGTATTTTTATATTAATGATACTTTTGGTTTTAAGAGGATTGTTTTTATTCTGGTGTTTTTTTTTCTTGTAAACCGCTCAGGGAGCCTTTTGACTGATGGGAGGTATAGAAATGTATTAAATAAATTTATACCCTGCCTTTTTTCTTGCAAGGAACCCAAGGCGGCTTACATAGTCCTCCTCCTCTCCATTTTATCCTCACAACAACCCTATGAGGTAGGTTAGGCTGAGAGTCAGTGACTGGCCTAAAGTCACCCAGTGAGTTTCATGGCCGAGCAGGGACTAGAACCCGGATCTCCTGAGTCCCAGTCCAACACTGAAGAGACTGGCATACTTGAAACTGTTGGCCTGATTAGCATCTCTTGCCATACATGTTCCGATGTGCATGAAATAAATAGAGTTTAATTCACCATGGGGAGTGGGAAGGGGGAGAGAAAATTGTACCCTGCTAATTATGTAGGTTGCAAATATGGGCTAAATTACACTTCTGTAACACTAACAGTGCAGTCACATACATGTCTACTGAGAATTCCCACTGAGTTCAGTAGAGCTTACTTCCAGGTAAGTGGGGTATAGGATTGCAACCGACAAGAAAAAATAGCATCAAATGTTGAAAGATGGTAACATCCCCCACCCAAATGCTGCTGCATCACCCAAATGTTTTCCTGCTCAAAGTTTTTTTTAAAAAACCCCATCAAATTCTCTCAAAGTAAAGCTTTTCTCCCACACACATATTACAGTTATTTTGCTGTTCTAAGCAGTACACCACTTCAACAAAATTAGCCTGCAATTACACTTGTAATAAAATGTAAATTTGGGGCAGAAGAATATGGAACACTCGTGAAATGAGAGCACTTAATTTTCACTTAGATTCCCACAGAGTGAAGGGTTAATTTAGTAAGAGAGATAAGAAGAATGCAGTAATTATTTCCTCCCTGTTCCTTCCTGTGAGAGAATAACTTCTAAGACTTTAAATTCCAAGGCCTAAATCGACTGTTCATATTACTTAGGTAGAAATCCCTTGGAATATTAGCAGGTGCAATTAGCATAGATGTACCTGAATATCTTTCACAATTCTTAAGAACTGTGGGGTTGCTTCTTACTACTTTGAAAACATGTTTCTGTGAGACTAAAAGTAAGACTTTGGTGTTCTTAATATAAGTAAACAAGAGGGGTTCCATTTATTTACCTTTCTCTTTCTGGTATCTGTTTCATTAAGGGACTTTGATCCAGCGTTTTAACTCTGGATTAAACCAAAAGGGATCCTTCTCACTCAGAAGCACAGTGTGTGGGTGATGGGTTATTAAGGAATGTTATGAGAAATTCGTTTCAGTTCATTTTTGATCAGGATTTGCAATGTGATTCATGCACCAAACAAAATGCACTCAACAGCATGCACACATTTGAAAAATGGGCATGAAAAAATGCATACTTTTGAAAAATGTGTACAAATATGGTTAATCAATGGGAGAAGACTGTGTACCTTTCAAAGATACGCACAATTGATGCATACATTTGGAAAAATACACACAAAAATATGGACAGATTTTCATGCGAAAAGAAAAAAACAAAGCTTGCAATCCAATACGAACTTGAGTCAGAATGAGCTTCAAGGTGGAATTCAGAGAACTTCAGCAAGCTCGAGTTTTGCTGATTCACACATCACTATGGGATGTTCATATTCATCCATAGTGCAGACAGACAGAAGGAAAGTGCTGATCAACACAGTTATTGGAGGCACTCGGGGCCAAACTACAGGTTACACACAGCTGCCTGTTTTCTTTTCTTTCTTTTTAATTCAAAATCAGCCTCTGAGAGAAAGCAAAACTGACAGATTCGTCCATCCAGGCCCAGAGCTTTGAGTGCTAACTCTGAAACATCTGAGTTTGTATTCAATCATGTTAGTGCTGAATTATAGTTGCCACCTCTTTTTTCTGATAGCCTCCTCATCTTTAACAGTTATATGGCAGGCAGGTATGTACAACATGGTTCTCTTTGGCAGGTGTGGATGGGTGAGAATTTCATTTCAGTTTGGTTCTGATTTTTAAAGATGTGCAAATTTCTTCATATTTGTGACAGAAAGAACTTGAGATTAAAAAAAAAAAGTGTGAGAGAAAGTGAAACTGTCAGCTCTGTCCATCTTTAAAACAGATACCTATGGGAAACCCACAAGCAGGGCATGAACGCAATACCACCCTCCTGCACATATTCCCCAGCAACCAGTATTCAGAGCCATACTACCTCTGATACTGGGGAGATAATATATATAGCTATTCTCACTAGTAGCCATTGATAGCCTTATCTTCCATGAATGTGTCCAAATCCCCTATTAAAGCCATCCAATCATAGGATAACCAGGAGTCATCCCATGACACTGATTGGTGGGAGATTCAGGACAGACAAAAAGGAAGTTCTTCTTCACACAGTGCATAAACGACGGCATTTGCTACCACAATATGTAGTGATGGCCACCAATTTGGATGGATTTAAATGGGGATTAGACAAATTCATGGAGGCTAAGCCGATCAATGGCTACTAGACCTGATGGCTATATGCTACTTTCAGTATTAGAGGAAGTATGCCTATGTATGTATACCAGTTGCTGGGGAACATGAGCTGTAGAGAGCTACTGCACTCATATCCTGCTTGTGGGTTTCCCTCAAGCAGCTGGCTGGCCACTGTGTGAACAGAATGCTGGATGAGATGGACCCTTGGTCTGATCCTGCATGACTCTTCTTACGTTCTTAAGTTGGTGGACATCACTACATGTTGTGGTAGCAAATTCCATAGTTTAACTATTCTGCGTGGGGAAGTACTTCCTGTTATCGGTCCTAAGTCTCCCACCATCTAGCTTCATGGGATGACCCTGGGTTCGAGTATTATGAGAGAGGAAGAAAAAGCATCTCCCTATCCATCTTCTCTACACCATACATCATTTTATACCCTCTATCATGTCCCCCCAACTTGCCTTTTTTCAAAGCTAAACAGCCCCAAACTTTATAACATTTCCTCATAGGGAAATTGCTGAAGAGGGAAACTTTTGATCGGGAAAACAGCCCAAGGAGAAAGGGTTAAGCATTTCCTTCCCACCCTTGTACATAGTTTGTTTCTAATGTAGCTCTCATTGCTGAATTAGAACTCCACTGGCTTTTAAATAAAACACCTTCAATTTATATAAAGAAGCATCACTATATTAGTGCAACCCCAACTCTCTCTCTCTCTCTCTCTCTCTCTCTCTCTCTCTCTCTCACACACACACACACACACACACACACACACATCCAATCTTGAAATGGGCTGCATGAAAAGATTTTGCAAAGCTGACACAGAAATGTGTTTTTATCTTCTGATATTTCATACAGCATATTATTATGAAACCTTATCAAGAAAGAATTAGCTCATGCTGTTTATTATGCACCACCAGAGCATGTATCTCAGAGTGGGATAAACTCAGCAGGAAGAAAAGGAGTGATTGATAATTGTACAAGGGGGGGGGGGAATAGAAACAGTAAAAACAACAACAAAAAACTTTACAGCAGCAGCAGCTCTGCTGTTACTTACGAATTACTAACAACTTTTGTAAGTTTTACATGCTTATTCCATCTGCTATTCATTAAATAAAAGTTGCCATGGCAACTGCCACATGACATGGTATTTATGCTACATCTGATGTACAAAGCATAGTTTGTGTAGGAGTCTGTGTATGTATATGATGTGGCAGCTGGCATCTCTGCCATTTTGTTGCTGCTCCGGGGGAAAATGTACTGTGAATTCTCATTTGAGCACTGATATTAGTGTTCATTTGACTAAAGCCTCTGACCCCCTCACCCTCCCCACAAAACACCCTGTTGTCAAAATTTCAGAAACTGGCTGTGGGGCACACTCAGACAGGAATAAGGCTCTACCTGTTACAAAATAACACCAATATCTGTCAGGAAATTAGCCCAATTAGCATGATAATGAAATTTGATGCCTAAGAGAACACATTTCACTGGTACATGAGATCTGGTGGTGAAACCATATGAAATTATATCCCTAGATAAGGGTCACAGTGTGGGTGCGGGTAGTGGGGACATGTTAAAGCCCTCCTATCCCCTGTCAGTGTCCTGATCTGGATCAGGCCCTGCTGTTTACTCTAAAAAATAATTCACCAATTATTAATTGTGTGAATGACATCATGTCTAGTACAGCCCTTAGGTGCAGCAAGTTCTTCCGCAGCTCATCCATCTTGGGGCCAGGGGGGCGGCGGTTTCAACATCAATCATCCAGACAAGGGTTGAGCCAAATAATAATTGTAAGGAAGTGTTGCGTGGGTGGGGCATGAGAAGAAGAACTTTGCAAACAGCTTCAAACTTCCCCAAAGTGGTAGCAAACAAAATTTCATCTCCTTCCTGCGGTGGACGAGTCAGACAGGCCATAGTGCCTGGGCACAAAAAAGCACCAGGTGTCAGGAAAAGGAGTTTCACATTCAACAGCTGACATGGAATCACATTGGAGAATGCTTCTGTTCTGCCAACAGGTCAACCCTGGAAGTAGGGTGGCCAGATGAAAAGGAGGATGGGCTGGGGTTCCCAGACCTTTAATAGTTGCACAGAAGAGAGAACCAATAGGTGTAGCTTGCATGACAAGCTGCACCTGCTGAAATGCCCTCTCTTCTACACAACTATGAAAGGTGCAGGAGGCCTGTCCTCTTTTTCACCCAGCCACCCTACCTGGAAGTTATTGGTAATGCATAGGGGGCGCCCCCACCCAATTTGGACTGAAGCTGAAATGCATTTGACCTAACAAAAAAGAGGAAGAAATGGGATTGTAAGTGACCTCTCTGATACTACTCACCTTCTAGAGTAAGAGAAATGTAGTAGTAATAATAGTAGTTTATTTATACTAAAGCCATACAGCTTTGCAAGTTGCAGCTTAGAGTTTCTATAATTTCTTCTACTTATCTGATCCCTTATTTTACCAGCTGACCATCACAGCAGATCATGGTCACAACTTACACAAGCAACACAAAAACTCTAAGGAGAAAATGAGAAATTCTTTGAATACTGCAGAAAGAATCCCACAGGGACCAGTTAATGCAGCTTTGGGGCAGTTTTAGGGCTGCCAGTGTTGTATAACAATAGGATCAGAAGCTTTGTCTGGGTTTTGTTTTCAATATAAATAAGTAAACAAAAATTTAGTTACCCTTTGAAATTTGCACTTCTCTGAATTTTGTAATAGAGTTCTCCAATTAAAAAAAATGCATATATTAGGGGAAATAAGTAACATTAGGAATGCATTAAAATGTGTATCTTAGGCAAAATGTATATATTAGGCAAAAATGTGTATCTTAAGCAAAATGCATACAAAATGCATGTATTATGAGAAATGTGCACAAAAATGGTTATGAATTTTCATGCAAAGTTTTTTTTTAATCAAAAATCTCAGAGTTTGTGACACACTAAATGTAAGACTAGAGAAATTTTTGAAGTTCAAGATGAACCATGCTTCAGATTGGAAAGATGGGAAACTGAAATTGACAGATTCATCCATCCCTATATCTTGACCCATTTAAATCACATTTCTGAACCTTTCTATGCATGTTTCAGTTTAAATTTGAGAGTAATCATCATTTATTTATTTATTATATTTATAGCCTGCCTTTTTCCTGCAAGGAGGAACCCAGGGTGGCTTTCAGAATCATCCTCCTCCTCTCCATCTTATCCTCACAACAACCCTGTGAGGTAGGTTAGGCTGAAAGTCAGTGACTGACCCAAAGTCACCCAGTGCACTTCATGGTCAAGTGGGGACTAGAACCCGGATCTCCTGAGTCCTGGTCCAACACTCTAACCACTACGCCACACTGGCTCTAATCATTAGGCAGTTTTGGGCAGTTGCGACAGGGGCAGGGCTCAAGTTCCTAAACTTCTTTCACCTGTTAGAATTCTTTCTCCAGATACTAAGTCCAGAAATACCTTAAAGTTCACTAGACCCATTTCACCTGCTCTGTTCATTATAACTTCAAAGTGTTACAACATTTCACCTCCACCACCGACATCTTCCCGTCTGCGTCTCCAACTATTATTACGTTGTCTTTCTTGATGGTTCCTCAGGTAGCCATGATTGTTGTACAACAGGGAGCAAGGGAAACATCTTCAGCTTTACAAGCTGTTAAATCTTTTTGCAGGTGTGTTCGAGACTAGCACAGCAGAAATTAAGTTATCCACTGCAAAAGTTAGACAATATGGGCTGCGTACCCAGAGGGGCAATTAGCACAGGCACGGGAATAATCAAACATATCTGAAAAATAAACAGAGCTCATTCACATTGAACTTCAAGTCCCAGTTACATTGCAGAACACAGATGTTAATCCCTTAAAAGAAATTGACACCTTTGGGTTATAATTAAATCATACATACTCCACACGAGCATGTAGTTTTCCTTATATCATCATTTTATCCCTCGCTTAGAAAATGCTCTTTGAACTCAATATGCCATCAATATTTAGCACTTACACACTAGATCAATGGTATATGACAATAATAGTAACATCCCTTATCTTCATTGCTAGATTCAAATTCAAGGCCATGCTTTCCAGACAAACAAGAATCATGATTCCTATCATATAAAAGCCAATCTGCAATCTCTCCAGGGTGCAACTGAGATTCTGGCCCCACGGTTGTAGTGTTTTTAGGTGGGAGATTCAGGACAGATAAAAGGAAATATTTCTTCACACAGCGCATAGTTAAACTATGGAATTCACTTCCACAGGATGTGGTGATGGCCACCAATCTGGGCTTTAAAAGGGGATTGGACAAATTCATGGAGGAGAAGGCCCTTGGTGGCTACTAGTCCTGATTGGCTATATGCTTCCTCCAGTATCAGAGGCAGTATGCCTAAGTACTCCAGTTGCTGGGGAACATGGGCAGGAGTGTGCTGTTGCACTGATGTCCTGCTTGTGGGATCTCATGAGTAGCTGGTTGGCCACTGTGTGAACAGAATGCTGGACTAGATAGACCCTTGGTCTGATCCAGCATGGCTCTTCTTATATTCTTATGTTCTTATGAATCCACAGCTGATTTTCCCCTGTGAGTTTTGCCTATTCTTTCCCTTCCTCTAGCTCTCTCCTATGCCCCCCCGCAACAAGTAGCAGTATTTTCTTGCAATATCCCAAAAGTACTTTGCAAGACAAGACCTATCTAGAGATATAGTTTCAATCCTGGCTCATATGCCTTCATACAAATATACATATATGAGTCACACCGTTGGTCTTATCTGACTAAGCATGATACCCTGACAGGCAGCAGCAGCTCTCCGGGATTTCAAATAGGAGTCTTTTCCAGCCCTATTTGGAGTGCTAGGGATGAGCCTAGGACTTTCTGCATGTGAACCATGTGCTTTACTGCTGAGCTATATCCTTCAGCCTCACTTCATGTGTCGGTTGTTAGTGAATTGTTTCCAGTCCAGCTAATAGAAAAGCATTTCTACATTGATGTTATTAAAAGCATTTCTACATTGATGAAACTGAACCCCGACAAGACCGAGGTACTTCTGGTGGGGGACAAGGGGAGGTTAGGGGATGTTGACCTGGTGCTGAATGGGGTACATCTCCCCCTGAAGGACCAGGTCCGCAGCTTGGGGGTCATTCTAGACTCCCAGCTGTCCATGGAGGCTCAGGTGGCAGCTGTGAGCCAGGGCGGCGCTGTATCAACTCCATCTGATACGGCAGCTGCACCCCTACCTTCCTAATCACCTGCTCCCATCAGTGGTTCATGCCTTGGTCTCCTCTCGCCTAGACTACTGTAATGCGCTCTATGTGGGGTTACCCTTGAAGACGGTTCGGAAGCTACAGCTGGTACAGAACGCAGCGGCTCGCCTGGTTAAAGGCAGCCGGCGGCGGGATCACATCACGCCAGTGCTGAAGGATTTGCACTGGCTACCAGTTGCTTGCCGAGCCGAATTCAAGGTGTTGGTTTTGACCTTTAAAACCCTATACGGCTCTGGTCCAGTCTATCTCAAGGAGAGTCTCCAGCAACACCAATTGGGCCGCTCAACAAGATCTGCCACGGATGGCCTTCTCCTTGTCCCTTCAGCCAGAGCAGCTAGACTGGTGGGGACAAGGAAGAGGGCCTTTTCTGTGGCGGCCCCCGTACTGTGGAACTCTCTCCCGAGTAACCTCCGCCATGTTCCCTCTCTGCTGAGCTCCCATCGCTCATTAAAAACCTGGTTATTCAGGCGGGAATATGGGGTGGGTTAAGATTTTAAAATTTTTATATTGTTTTAAATGTATTTTATTGTTTTTATTCTATGTACATCGCCCAGGGTGGCCGGTTGCCGGCCAGATGGGCGATAAATAAATATTAATAATAATAATAATAATAATAATAATAATAATTATTATTATTATTATTATTATTATTATTATTATTATTATTATTACATGCACATAGTAGAACATGTTATATCTTGCTCTCTTCCTAAAATCTTGAAATACTTGTGAAAGAAATTAATTAGCATACCTAAACAAAACATGCTATTTCAAATTCAGGGTCCCTCTAATTTAACCTCTAACATTTTTTTAACAAAATGGATAACACAGCACACATGTGCCAGTAGGGGAACTTTGTGCATTGTGAGAGAAATCTGGAAAGAGCATGTGAGCTTTGAACTACACTATTAATTTATCAACATGATCTTGATCAGCACAGGTGCTTGGTCTTCTTTTAATTGTGTTGCTTTGCCAAGGCACACAGCTAGAGAGGAGCTCAGCCTTCCACATTTCCATGTGTGATGGTCTACTTCAGCTCACAAAGGAGAAATAAACATGGTTGAATAATGGCTCCTTCGAAACCTATGGATGGCTTGACATAGTGACTTCCATAGTTTCGGTTCCCAGAAAGGCAATAGATCAGGGGTTGGATCCAGGATCTCTTTTTGTGAGAGGAAGGGATCTTCCACAACAGGATGTCCCTCCACCTGATTTTTTGGGTTCCCCCTTCCCCCCATACACCACAGCTCACCCCATTCAGCAGGGTCTCATGACTCTCTTTGTAGCATTTTCAGGGGCAGGAGGGGTGAAGGCGCATGAGTGATAGCAGAGCCCCGCGTGTGCTGGATGGGAGATTTAAAATCCTGTCTGTGCATAGAGGCCCATTATTCCACACACAGATCTTCCAGATCTCGCCCCCCTCTGCGCAGCGTGCAGCGTGCAGCGTGCAGCGTGTCGGTTTGAAGCTGCCAGCCAGCTTGCCTGTAATCCGACACCAGCTTCTAGCTTCCCCAGTCTGCAGACTAATCCAAGTAGCAAGGAAACACTCTGTAAGACCACAGGTCTATTTCTACCTGTTTATTCACTTAGCAAGTAAAGTTCTACAGAGTATACATTTCCTAGTTACAGTCCATGTGCAGAGTACAATGCATAGCAAGCATTAATTCCAGTGGAGTAGGTTGAGCTTCACTCCACTTCAGCAAAGACGTTACATTGTTGCAAAGTCCAGCAAGCAATAGCCAGAAGAGAGAAAGAATAGAGAAAGCAGTCATGCTCTTCTCTAAAATGGCTTCAGACAGAAAAACAAGTTAGCACATCATCAGAACATACAAACCATGTGACTAGCTCATAATGATCCCAGGATCTAGCTTTCCGATGAGAAAGAACACGGGAAAGTAGAAAGACACAACACACTTGTTTACCGCCATTCTGTTCCTCTCCATGTGTAAACACTGTGCTACAGCTGGTCAATGTGATTCATATCACAACAAGGGGCTGCTGTGGGAAGGAGGAAGGAAGGAAGTCCACTTCCACCAGTGCTGTTGATCCAGCTTAAATCTGGATCCAACCCAAGCCCTTCTATCTGCTGCTTTTGTATCTATTTTTCTTGAAATCATAATATAAGATCTGGCACCAACTTGCTGAGATCAATCTAAAAAATGAGGAAGCAGTAGTCTTGCCTATGCCTGATAGGATCAGCCTCCTCCCTGAGGAATAGGTTCACAGTCTGTGAGTACTCCTTGACTCTATCTTATTGCTTGATGTTCAGGTGGTGGCTGGGAGCTCCATTTGGCTAACTTTGGTTGGTGAACCTGCTATGCCCTTTCCTCTAAGATAAGAATCTAGCCACTATTATCCATACATTAATAACCCCATGTCTAGATTACTGCAATGCACTCTGTTTAGGGCTACCCTTGAAGACAATTCAGACGCTATTGCTAGTGTTTGAGGAGTTGCAAATTTCATCCAGCCTTTTCACAGCACTTCATAGTCACTCCATATATGAGACCTTACAGAGTACATATGTTCCATAAAAAAACTCAAAGGTTTGCCAGCAAGCCCTTCTTCATGTGACCTGGCATGTAGAATGACTATGTGGAGGAAGGGGGTGGGGATCATGCCTGTTGGCCCCACCCCACCCCTGACCTCCATGGATTCACCAGAACTTCTAAATGGGGCCTACCTGTGTACAAACTGTGTACACACATAAGCTCTGTCCACATGAGCTGTGACAGACCATACAAAGAGAACCTATGGACATATAGTTTATATACATATGTAGATTTCATTCAGAAGTTCTGATGAATGCATGATGGTTAAGTGCAGGGCCAGTGGCCATCATCCCAACTTTCCTACGTGTTCACATTGTACACACCATGTGGCATCAGCATTGCTTAATACATGTGTTCATCATCTTGCCATAACCATTAGTTATGATATTCCATAGCATTTTCGGTATGCCATTCTTCTGTGACATCTCTGAAACATTGTGTGTGTGTGTGTGTGTGTGTGTGTGTGTGTGTGATCACACACTCATCTAAGAAAACTATACACATACTGCAGATTTCATAGATGCCTAATGCATTTATATAGACTACAGTTTCCCTACTGTTCTCTGTGTTGTTCCAATATCTGATGTTGACTTATCACTGAAAACCATGAAGCAGTGCTAAAAGGCATCCCATGTAAATACATTTTAATAAAATCTAAGCTCTAGGTGGTTAGAAATTCAAAAGTTATTGTTCTATCTTTAACAACAACAACAACAACAACAACTTTTACAATAATTTTGCAAGAAGGAAGTGGCAATTGTTCAATTCAATTCCTCCTGCCACCCCAAAAATGTTCCACATTTTGCTTTCTTTATAACATTAAGTTTAGGGAATAAATTATTCACATCTGCAACTGTATTATAGCTGATATGTGATAATTCTATCCATAATGATCATATAGTTTAAATGTCTATTTACTTAAGCACAACTGTAAGTATTGCTACTTAGCTTGCATTTTGGGAGGGGGAAGAACATCTTAGATTTACCCATAAGGATTTACCCATCCCATAAGTGTCAGTATTTTGTATAAAACAACAGCAAGGATAACTTATTTACTGAAATGGATGGCATTTCATCAGGACTAAAACTGTTATCGACTTAAATGGGGCTGGATTGTGCCACCATTTATTTTTTTGCATCCAGTAATATATTCCTTTGATGTCTTCAGCTATTCTACCAAAAAAGGAAACATTGTTATGTTAGACATGCATCCATCTTCACCCACCCCCTCCTTTCTCCTACTCCACCCTATCCCCTGGCAAAGCAGTGACTTGATCTAAGAGTGATTTGAAGTATGGCTGCCTCTAGTACACTGCTCCCCGTGGCCTGATTCTGAGAGTCATAGTTTAGGTCAAGAATTGCAGCTGCTGTTGCAGGGTTTCCCCCCAATCTCAGGGTATCGGATGTCAGCTGATGCTCTGAGACCTGTCATCTCATTGATAGGCTGTGACATAAGGGGATGTTACATGAAGCAACAAGGCAGAAACATAAAAGAAATCTTCAGGCATAGATACTGCCTGATATCTTGAGTTGAAATTGTTCGGAGTCTTCTAGAAAGAAAGAAAATAGTAGCCCTTTTTTTTCCTCCCAATGCACTATTCTTATCTACCTTTTTTTCAGGACAGGGGGTGGACATGAGGAGCTAGATGGGATTATCCAAATACAGTCTCTAGTAATATGGTCACACCAAGGACTCTTTTTATTTTATTTTCATTTTAATTTGGTTTTTTCCCTTCACACTTGACTTACTTCCACAAGTTTCCAAAAAAAAAAAAAAAACCCAGACAATAAAGAAGCCAGTAGCCAAGGTCAGTTTCTAACTTGTAACAAAGAAACCACACATCAAATCAAATTCTCCACTCAACAATTAATTCAAGACTATGACTTTACAGCTGATCATGGGTAAGGTACTCCCTGTGTGTCACCCAAGTGGCTCCTAAAAGACTAACCAATTTATTCTGGCATATAGCTTTTGTGGACTATAGCTCCAAATGCATGGGGAGTTTCATACACACACACACACACACACACACACCACATGTGGTTCTGGTGGGTAGGAGGGGAGAGAATGGTAAACAGTGAGGTCAGAAGGTAATTAAATGCAGAAAGTACTGACAGTGACAATCACATTATTAATAGCGGTCATTCATGGTACTGTTGCTGCTGATAATACAAGGATTCTGGCACCAGGTAAGCCAATTAACACATTAGTGTGATAAGAATCCTTTATCCTGATTCAAGCCTCTGGAGATAGAATTGAACCTGTTGATGAATTCTAATGGAACAGACTCTCAGTCTAATCTCCCTTTAAAATTTCTTTGTACCACAATGGCTACTTTAAGGCCAGCCAGTTACAGGGTGTAATGAGAGGCTGAATTGTTTTCCCACTGGTTGGGCTGTTTGTTTTTTTAATATTGCCATTTCTGATGTCAGATTTGTGTCTGTCTGTTTCTTCTTTTCTATAGAGATTGACCTGTTTGCCCTATACAGAATATAGAGGGTTATTGCTGATAGCAAATGACATGCATCACACTGGAAGATGACCAAGTGAATGAACCCCTAATGTTGTGGGTCCTGCAATATCAGGTCCCATAATAATGTTGCCAGAGTCGATATGGGGACAGAGCTGGCATATGGGTCTTTTGCAGGGTCTGGTCCCTGTGTTTGTCTCCTTGTTATTTGGCCTGTTTTTGCTAGTAAGTAGCTGTTTTAGGTTGGGGGATTGCTTATAAGCAAGGACAGACCTGCCACGCAAGGCCTGTGAAAAGATGTCATTGTTTAGGATTGGCTGCAGATCATTGATGATACATGTGATGTGAGTGGTATTAGCTGGGAACTGTAGGCAACAACAAGTGGTGCTCTGTTTTCTCTTCTGGATATGCCCCGTAGTAGATTGTTCCTGGGTACCAGACTGGCAATGCCAATCTGTTTTTTCACTTTGCTGAATGGATATTCCATCTCTCCCTCAACAGATTTTTGTGGTTAAAAAAAAAAAGATGGAAGAAGTGGTGGGAAAACCCGAGAGGGTCACAAATAGAAGATAATGTCAAGTGGATCCCACACCCCCCCAATAAATTCCATGTTTGAAGTAGGGTGATTGCACACTAAAAGCCTTCTCTGGAAGCACCCACAGAGTATTATCAGAACTGTACAGCAGCTCATTGTAACAATGTTTTCTAGTTAGCGCAAAGACAAAAAAGTATCTGCAGAATGTTTTGGAACCATAACAGTTAGCTAGTCCCATGTCAGAACTGACTGTAATATTAGGAAATAGATTGCAATTATGGAAGTAATTGGGTAATTAAATAATGCACAAATGGTATGATTGGTTGATCTAATTATCTATACAAATGTATTTTGCCTTATACAGAACTATAGTTGAAAATGGATCTTTAAAAATGAGGGATGAACTTGGGATGATAGTTCTGACCATTCTTTCCAGATAGGGAGGGTGACTGGGTACTCTACCTTTCCTTACTATATCATTATTCACCTGCTTCTCAGTGGAAAGCAGGGAGGAAAAGACTCTTGAGCATGGAAGGTGCCACAAGCTGAGGTACTCTTGTTCTCCAATACCATGTTCGCTTGTGGCTCTCCATAGGATGAAGTTTGTTGGATAAGGATATACCTGTCCCTATCCCAGTCAACAGCAACCTCTCTCACTGGACATCTTACCACTCCTCTCTAGGGTAGTTTGTATAATACAACACCATGCTGGAGTTTGCCTGGCAATTCTACAGTAGCTATTTAATTAGGGATGGACAAATCTGTCAATTTCAGTTTCTCTCACTTTCTCATTTTTCTAGTCTTAAGTTTTGTTCATCTTGAATGTTCAGAATTTCATCCAGTCTTGCATTCAGTTCATCCCAAACTATGAGGTTTTTTTTTAAAAAAAAGCTCTCACATGAAAATTCATATGCATTTTCATGCACATTTAAGAACATAAGAAGTACTGTGCAGGATCAAACCAAGGGTCCATCTAGTCCAGTATTCTGTTCACACAGTTTCCCAGAGCTGCCAATGGGAAACCCACAAGCAAGACAGCAAATTAGGGGTGTAGACTTACCTGGTACTCTCCTCACCAAGTGCTTGGCGAGCACCACCATGGCGCGCAATCCATCCCGCGGTGGCAGCGAGCTGCCCGGCGGAGTTCCGAGTGCCTGGAAGTGACGCGACAGGTCCCGGCGCTGTGCCCGGAAGTGACACGACGGGTCCCCGGTGCTGCGTTTTTCACGTAAGTACCATAGAAAACCACTTTAAAATGGCTGCGAATAGCAAATCGCGGACGTTTTAAGGTGGTTTTCTATGGCACTTACGTGAAAGACGCAGCACCGAGGTCCAGGAACTACCTTTCCCCGGCTTCTCTCCGGGGAGATATGCTGAGCCGGAGAAAGGTAAGTCGGTGCGGAGCTTGGGGGGGGGGCAGCCGGGCAAATTCGCCAAGCTTCCACACACACCCCTTGGATTTCTCATACAACCCTAGCTGACGCTCTGTCACTAGGGCTGAGATGCTTCATCACTGGGGCTTCACATGCTCATAGAGTTGGCTCCCTCACAAGCCTGCCTCCTTGTATAGCTCTAGCTAGCTGGCCCCAACTGCTGCTGCAGCCAATCAGATTAGACTCTAATCATTAGAGGGTCTCATTTAAAAAGCAAGGGATAGTTTAGCTCAACTACTGGTCTGCACTAGCTTACAGTGAGTGGAAATCTAGGTCAGCTGAGCCCCCTGGGAGTGAAGATTTTCTATTCAAGGAAGAAGGCAACAGTCAATGGGTCAATGAGTCATTGGAGGGGGCAATAGATAATGGGTAGGTGATTAAAGAAGGGATATTGAGCTCCCCTGGGAATGCAAGGGGCTGAGTCACTGAGTGTGCCTGACTATGCACTTTTTTTCACTCTGCTTTGTTTTTTAAACTAAATGAAATGCTGAACACTTGGGATGAGTTCAGAACTTTTTGTAGGGCAGTTTACTAAGCCTACAGTGAGCCCAAATTGCTGTCATTTCATGTCACCCAAAGGCAGCATCTGAGGCAGCCACCTCACTGCCTAATTGTAAGGCCAGCCGTGCCTGAGATAAACTCCCATTCTGAGATATGGTGAAGAGGGAGGCTTCATCCCAATTCTGCATGGAATTCTCAGAAGCCATTATATTAGCTGCCTGTTTCTAAAGGCAATGTATCAAGAACAGGCACAGCTTTCATCGCTGCAGAATGTAAACAACAGTGCCTATACCTGAAAGATGCCTTCCAGACCTAATTGAAGAGAGCAGAGGTTTCTAAATAGGAATTATACACAGTTCGTGTCAGATGCTAAGATCATTATGTTCTGTATTTAGCTACAAAATCCTATGGACTTCTATTCATGTTTTCCTGGAATAAAAATGTAAGAAAAATAGGTAGCAAGGACCTCAAGGTTTTTCCCTTGCTGTTCATGAGCGTCATCCACCATCTCACATTCTAACCTACAGCAGCTGCAGTGTGCTGGCAATAATAGATCTGAATGACACTTTTGAAAAGCAACACACACACACACACACACACACAGGATCATTTGAATAGCTCTTCTTTAGAGAGCTGCAAAAATACTTCTCCACAGACTAGGCACTAAGAACCAAGAATATGATGGTGATATCCATATTTTATGAAGGCAGATGTAAAAATTACACTGTGTGCCTGTCTAGAAATCAGTTAGCCAGGATCTTAACACTGAATCAGGACATGCAACGCCCTGTGCCAGAGCATTATTGCTTCACCAGGTTTTTGCTTCTGGCACACTTATGAAAAGCACCGAAGACCTTCCATGGCGCTAAGTCATTCTTCTCACTTCATAAATTTTCAAAAGGTATTAATCAAAGGCCTCCCAGACACAAAGTTCAACTGCTGGTTAAAGACTGTTTCAAGCCAAATGCTAGAGCGTTCCTGGGTTATGAAACACACAGGCTTAAAAATACTGAGTGGGCCACCAGAGTAAGTACCAGCTTCAGTGATCCCCACAGCCTGTGCTGGAGAGAGAGCTGGTGCACGTACAAGCTGTACCTGTGTAGGCAATGTCTCTCCAGAGCCTATAAACATCTGGAGTTCAGGGGTGGGGAAAGGAGGTATGATTCTAACCCCACCTCCATGATCTATTGTATGTAGTTAGTTACAGACCATGTGAAAATAACAAATTGTGTGCTGCAGCACCTAATTGGGTCCAGGCAGCGAAGTTCCAGGGGGGACAAATTATACACACAGTCTTCTGTGGGATAATAAATTGGCCACAACTTGATTGAAATAGGATTGGTGGAGGCATGCATGGGGCATGCATCCTGTCATCAGCCTGCCTGCCTGCTGTCCGATTCCCCCTTTCTGGCCCATGGGCCAGAAGCATTGGTGGCGGACAGCAGGGCCAGGGACTCACTACAGTGCAGTCCACTAATGCGAACCCCTTTTCCACCACCCAGGATGTAGCCATCTCACGGTCCACCCCCATGCTGGGTTGGATTTGGTGCCACATCCCCATGATCCTTTATGGGGATCACCACCATGGGGGAGCAGGGAGCCCAATCACACTCCCCCCTCACAATGGATCCAGCCCAATGCCTATCATGCCTACATGATTGTGACATAAACATTGACTACTGAAGCAACCACAAGAATGTACAGACATTACAGAGCAACTTATTTACAGCTGAGATCATCTTGCAGTGAGGAAGGCGAAAACCCTGCATTGTTTCGCCAATTTTTAATGTAACTAAAATGGGACTTCTCAGTCCTGTTAACCAGCAACTAACCTATGTCACTGCAAGGCATATTGCTATCAGGAGTGAGTGGGTGGGTGGGTGGGTGGGGGAAGTTAGCGACAGCAAGGCCGAATCTGTGTCAGGGGCCGACTTATAACAGCCTCAGGAGGGCCAGAGTGAAAACAAAGGGGAAAGTTCTCACTCTGGTCTACCCTGTGCCCATTAAGCCCGCCAGAGTCCTGGTTGGCTCAGTGGGTCTCCCCACCCCCAATAACACACTGGGTGCTGCTGCTGAGCAACCGCATCCTCACCAGCCTCCAGCCTCCCTTGCCACTGGACCTGTGTACCCCCACAAATCTTGGCTCCCTGGTAAACAGGGAACATGGCCTCTGAGCTCAGGGGTGTTGAACCTGCTTTGGCCCAAGGAGCACATTCTACTTTAGAGAAGCACTCGGAGGCTGCATTCTAGCAGTGGGCAGGACGGAAGGCAAAGGGGGCGGGGCCAAAGGCAAAGGGGGCAGGGCCAAGAACAAAAACACCAGCATACTGTAGCTTAAAGCTCTTCCTGCCAGGCAGTAAGCCTTAGGAGAGCTGCAAAGGCTTGGGGGGGGGAGCTCCATGACACTCACAAAGTACCAACCATTGTTGCCTTCCACTCTGTCCCCCAAGGGTCCAGTAGGAGAGACATTTCAAACTTTTAGAATGGCACAAAACCCAGGAAAGCACCAGATGATTGGTGGATGGGCCTAGGACTCAGGGCCTAGGGAAGGAGGCACAGCCATCTGGCCAATCCCAGAGGGCCAGATTGGGATGCCAGAAGGGGCCTATTTGATCCCCCCCAGGCCTGAGCCTCTGCACCCCTGGCCTAACTGGCTCTATGAACCACATTGTCACTATGGCTAGGGCTTAATATGAGTTGGTCTCACCATGGTACTGCTTCATAATGTCAACAACACATAGCCTTGGGATAGGTGCAATAATATTCCTCTGGGCATATGCAGAGTGTTTCCCTCCAGCCCAAACATCTTGGATGAAGAAGCAGAGATTCCAAATCTGAAAATATGGCTTTCGGGCAGGATTGAACCCAAACTCTCACACATTTCTCTTTAGAAATCAAGTGCAGAATGTGGCACTACTTGTAGAATAATCAACTTCGGCACTCTCTTATCTTGTTGTTTTTTTATGAGCCATAATCACACTGCATTAGGGGCTACTAGCATTTTCTTAATTTATTTTTTTAAGAAATGCTTCTTTAAAAAAAACAACTTTTGAAGGATCCTGAGAGGCAAGGTTGTCACTGTAGCATTTCTGAATATATTAACTCATCTGACTGAACAATGCCAAGCATTTGTGTTCTGTTTTGAAAAGCCTTTCCAACACCCCTTGATTGATTTGAGCATGATAGCGATTAGGATGTCTGTTGATTCTCTAAATTTACTTGTTTCTTTGGGTTTTTTATTGAGGGAGAAAGATTTTAAGCCCATTTATATTCAATATTTACCGTGTGCTCAAACTAGAATTGAGGGGGATTGTGTGCTCGCATCTGTTGAGAGGCAAGAAGAGCTGACTTTTTTTATTATTATTATTGCTTAGGGTGAAATGTGTGAAATTAACAAGGAGAATAATCCACAAAGAAAGAATGTGTGACATTGATTGTCATGTGGATTTGTATGCAGCAGTGTGGGAGAGATAACTGCAAGGATTTACTATCATTATGTTATGACGCTATTAGAATACTGAACGGGGAGAGGGGGAGTTGGATGACTCAAAAGCTTCAAAGTGGGCTGTGCTGTTAGGGAAGGGCCACAGTTCTGCAGTAGAGCACATGCTTTCTATCCGGAAGCTCCAGGTTCGATCCCTGACATCTCCAGGTATTTTATTTATTTATTTATTTATTATATTTATACCCCATCTTTTTTCCTGCAAGGAACCCAAGGTGGCTTACATAATCCTCCTCCTCCTCCTCCTCCTCCATTTTATCCTCACAACAACCCTGTGAGGTAGGTTAGGCTGAGAGTCAGTGACTGGCCCAAAGTCACCCAGTGAGTTTCATGGAGGAGCGGGGACTAGAACCCGGATCTCCCAAGTCCCAGCCCTACACTCTCACCACTATGCCACACTGGCTCTACAGTAAAGACCCCATGTCCCTAGCAAATTTACTAAGATCGCATACTAGGGAGGGCAGCTGTCCTCCAGGACATCAGATCATAGCAGAAGAGCAAGCCACAGGGACCAGACCAAATGCATTCTGCCAATAGCCATGTTCTCAACTTGGTGGTCACCCCAGACGCAAGGAGCACAGGACATTTGATAGCCACTGCATCCCGGAAAACTGTGAAGAATAGAACTTAGAGATATGGGTTTTCATCATTTCACAATTTCCTTGCAAGTGGAACAAACTGATTCCATCAATGAGCGGACAATGGAACAAAACTCTGTGAAACACAGACAGACACAGACAGGTTTACTGATGATTGCACACACTTTTGTATTGAATTAGTTATAAGGGGTGAAATGCTTGTGATGTTAAAGATTTTGGCTGAATCTAACGATCCTGTTTTAATCTTTTCTGATTCAGTAAGAAAAGATTACTTAGCCCAATGGCTAAGGGACAGTTTTAAATTTGTTGTATCTGTATTTTATAACTTGGCTTTTAGTATATGTGTATAATATTTTTAAACAATGTTTATTTAATGTTGCTTATTACATTTATAATGTAATGTTTATTTGCTGGTCATTGACCATAATTAAGTAAAGTAAGTAAGTAAGAAACACAGACAGAACAGATTGAACAAAATCCATACATCCCTACGTTCTGGGGCATCATACCTTGTATTTGACAAAGCAGCTAGTTTTTCATGTTAATTGTTCCTTCCATTGTATTTGAATCATTTTTGTTTGTTACTTCTCTGACTGGAGATACATTTACCCAAACATACACATTTGGGTCCCAGGTTTTCTGGGTAAGGTCTTGATTAGAGTTAGGCATATCTGCCAAGCTCAATGTCACTCAGGTTCACATTTTTCCAGCACTACATTCATTCCATCATGATTCTGCATCAGATTGCAATTTTATTTTATTTTTTTCTTTTCTTTTTTCTTTTTGGTCCAACTGAAAGTTCATACACATTTTTGTGTGCATTAAAAAAAAAATCCACTTTTTTATATACATTTTTCCAAATGTACACATTTTGTATGCACTTTTGCAAAGGCGTTTTTTTTTTAACCCCATTGAATAACACATCAATTGTGTGTGTTTTCTGAAATACGTGCATTTTTGTGTACTGCTGTGCATTCTGGAGAAATATATGCATTTTTCTGTGCACATTGATTTGGGAATGTTCACATTTTTTTAATGTGTGCATTTTTAGGAATGTGTACATCTTTTGTATGCTCCCCCCCCCCAGCTCCACTGCAAACTTCATAAAAGTATGGATTTTGACAGCAAACTGCATTCATGTTTAGACCTGAGAAGTGCGAATTTGGTCAGTTCACAATGAAGCGCAAACCAAAGAAAATCCACAGACATTCCTGGTCTTGAGTCATGAAGGTTTATACAAAAAGGGCCCTCCAGACCAGCCTTCCCCAGCCTGATCCAATCCAGAAGTCCTGGACTACAACAATCCTTAGGACTGTGAGACTTGTACTCCAACACATCTGGAAGGCAACAGGCTGGGGAAGGCTGCCCTAGACCTATGAACTAACTCAGCCCCTGGTTCTGATGCAGATGTTACTGATGAGGCCGTACTTCCCCTCCTCCTTCCAAGAAGATCCAAACAATGGCTTCCAACCAAAAAGCTTTATTAGAAAATGCCAGCCTAGCATACTGGCTTAGGAGTACAAATGAAGTGGATTGCAGAAATCAATCACAACAGAAGCAAGCTTAGTTAGAATACCAGCCTTTAAGGAAGATTGCCCTATTGTTGAGAAGTTGATTCTAAACTGGAAACCTCTCCTCCCTTCCAGACTCAAATGACCCACACCCACGTCTCCAAGGTGGTTCCTTATTCTTAAGGGTCAGTCTCTTGGAGTGCCTGACACTCCTCAGCTGGTCCATCCTCCTTAGCTGATGTCTGACCCAGGGGTTAGTGATGTTTGATTCGCCCTCCTCCCAATCAGAAAGCTCAGATTGCTTTCCCATGGAATTTGACACTGATTGATCCTCCCTGACTATTGGGTCTATCTTTATGTCCACTGACCTTGGGGAGCCAGCTGCCCAAGGCCAGTGGACATAGATTTCATAGATCATAGAGTTGGAAGGAGCCTAAAAGGCTATCAAGTCCAACCCCCTGCTCAATGCAGGAAACTAGAGGAGGGGTCTCCCATCCAAGTCATAACCAGGCCTGACCCTGCTTAGCTTTCCATGCTCAGACAAGCTGAGCCAGCGTAAGCCACAGACATAAAGATAGACCCAATAGTCTATCTCCTCCATCTCCTCTCCCTCCGCGTCATACTCAGAATCTGATCCCAGAGCCTCCTCTGTAGCAAGAGTGGGCCCAATCCCTACAGTTACATTGGATTCTGATATTTTAGTAGGATGCTACCTGTTCCTCTTTCTTTCTTTCTTTCTTTCTTTCTTTACACATCCCATAAACTATGGCCCATCCATGCCCAACTACATGGTGAACAGAAATGTACTCATGAGCATAAAATGTTACAGTACATCCCAAGAGCCACTATACTGAGAACTATTGAACAGAAAGGAGGGAGCAGATTGTATGTGTAGTTCCCCTGCTCTTATTCTCAGTGGGCCCACGGAGCCAAGGGCTTCATCATTTCCTTAGCAGATATTATGCCAGCAGCAACCACCATCATGAGAAGAACTGTAGTGGTGGTACTGTTCAAAGCTGTTATGTGGCACAGCAATGAATAGCAGAGAGTGATGGGAAGGAGAACACGCCTGCAGACATTTTGACCCCTGGAATACTGGCCACTTTTTTCAGTAGCCCATGCAGAGGTACTGCTAATAAGCAGTGAGGGATTGTGGTTGATCTGAAGTAAAACAGAACAGACTTGCCTAGCTAGTCATACAAGGTAACTAATGTAGCTGCTTCAGCACTCTCTGCTCCATCAGGGCTATCTTTAAGATCATGGTCCCAGTTAATATAAAAAGAGGCATACTGCTTCACTGCAGAAGAGCACATGATTAGGTGGATGAGGCTCCTACTCTCTTCGGCTGCAATGATATTCTTGTTTTCTTGTACAGTGAATCAACTCTTTTGGATACTTTAAATGAGAAAGAAAAAAAGTGGAAAAGTTAAATCTTAAAGCCAGCAGCATCAGTGACAACTGGTGTAGCATCTATTATGGATTAACAGAATTATGTTGCCATTCCTTGCTGTTGTGATTAGACATCAGAGTCCAACTATAGAAATCTGGTAGAAAACCTGTCAACATTCATGAAATTCATTCAATGAAGTTATAAATATTTACTACCATCATACCAGGACAACAGTTGGCCATATCGTCAAAGAGTTTCATTTAGGTAGCTGTAAATAAATATATAAATGTCTGTGCGGGAGGGCTTGTATTTTTCTCAGGGGGAAGAAAGGCTATAATTTTTTCATCTGTTCTTTAAAAGACTAAGTTCTCAAGGAAGTATTCTGAAGCACAACAAAGAACAAAGTGAGACACTATAGCCGAAGAGAACAAAGAAAGAAAACTTTAGAACAAGGGTTTGAAATTGTGATCAATAAATTTAATCATGTAAATTGTACCAAGTTAAAATAGAAATCCCCAAACATGATGATCAAATTTCCTTCAATAAGGCACTTCAAAAATGACAAAATTACATAATGAGCATTTCTGTGTAAGAAATACCATTCATCCTTCATATACCTTGATACATGTGATAATAGTGTGTTACATATACACTCAATGAACTTCACCTGTGTGACAAACATCACATCTGATAATGTACTTGTGGGCAGCATGCAGGGCCGGTGCTACCATTAGGCCAACTAGGTAGCTGCCTAGGGCGCAGGGCTAAAGGGGGCGCCAGAAACACCTTGAAAAAAAAAAATACAGCATTCTCAAGTGGGAAGGGGGGCGCTAAATATCTGATCTTGCCTAGGGCACCAAACTGCCTTGCACCGGTCCTGGCAGCATGCTGTTTTCTCTATGAATGTTCAACCTTGACCTTGATGAGAATTGTGGACTTCCTTAGTGAGCTTATTATTATTATTTTAGCATCATCAATTTTACAGAGTAACATAAGCAAAATGCAGGTCCCCGCACCAAAGAGTTTACAATAAACAGATACTGGATGGATCCAACAGAGGGATCCACGGGTTACGGGGAATGAACATGTTTAAATGTGCCAAGGGTTACAGGGAATGAACATGTTTAAATGTGAGTTATATATGGTTAGATTTCATTTTGTGCAGGAATAAAGGGTTAAAGCCAAAGCTCAGGGCTCTAAATGTACAATATATTAAAAGTTAGTGATTAAATGCATAAAATGCATTCAGTGTGTCTTGTTATTACTTTAAAAATAACATAAGAACATAAGAAGAACCATGCAGGATCAGACCAAGGGTCCATCTAGTCCAGCATTCTGTTCACACAGTGGCCAACCAGCTGCCCACTGGAACCCACAAGCAGCAGGACACGAGTGAAACAGCACCCTCCCACCCATGTTCCCCAGCAACTGGGGCACATAGGCATACTGCCTCTGATACTGGAGGTAGAATATAACCATCAGGACTGGGGTAAGCTTAGGACTCTGGCCAACAGGGAGGTTGAGTTAACCTTTTCCTCCTGCACTATGGTCCCAATGAAAATCTCTCTTCCTGAAACTGGCATTTCTTCTGAGAGAGATGACACCAATTGCAGCTTTCCTTTTGGGGAAAATAGCGGCGGGGGGGGGGTGTTTCATCAGGACTGTGGCAGAGGAAGAAAGGGTTAAACCTCCCTCCTTTCATGCCATAGTCCCAATCCTGAGTGTCCCCCCTCCTTAACTGTTATTTTTAAAGTAAAAACGAGACACAATTTTACAAGCATTTAATGTATCATCTAGTTTAGCCTGCATATGGCAGACAGTGCAGAGTATGTGAGCATCAGGAATGCAGGGTTTGTTGCTAACTAGCCTTTGGAGACCATCACTTGTTTTCTATCCTAGCCACTCCCTCAGAAAATAGCTTGTAACAATAGTCTTCTGGGCAGCATTCTGCTGCATAGGCCACCCATACCATTATTTCAGCCAGTGGAAACCATGGGGGAAAGGCTAGCCTTTCCTGACATTCAGACCTGTCAGCCCCAAGCTGTCATGTGCACAGTGCACCCACCAGCACACGCAGGGCTTAGCTTTGGGCTGGCTGCCACTGCTAACCCACACATCTGGAGTGCTTTGCAGTGGTGTATCAAAAGCCAGTTCTGAATGCATACCACCCAAAACTTCTTTGCTTTGGAATGGTGATGTTGGAAATCAGCATTGGATAGTCTTTCATGTTCTTGGTTGTAAGAGCACACTCCAAATTTGAGCTGGGCACTAAGAAGCCTGTTTATGCAGAATGTGGAATGTGGGGATACACATTTTTTAAAACTGGCAGTTAGGATTGCTTCAAAGCAAAGTGAGTGCCTCCAGCCACTGCCATCTTCAGACTTCACCTCTGCCTTGTACTCAGTCTTTTGGGCAGGTTAATTATCCTTCGTGTCTAGCCACACCTCCAATGGCAGCCATTTTGTAATATTGCCCACAACATTTTCTCAAATTGCTGAATGTGCCCATGGGCCCAAAAAGGTGGCCTACTCCTGTTTTATACAGAATATTTAGAATGCTATGGAAGGGAGAAAGAAATGACTTTGGACTGGAGTTCATCATTGCTGTATCTGGACATAATGAGGTGTATCCAATGTTAGTCTAACTTAAGTCTCATTCATTTCGATTGCTCTACTCTAACTAGGATTAATGTTGGATACAACCCAATAATATGTGCTCCAGTTGACTTGGGGTTTATCCCCTTCCTCTGAGGCATCAGCAATTGCCATGACAACATCCATCTGCTGGCATCATGGCATGGAGCTTTGCCTTGGGAATACTTGGAGGTCATAGGGGTGGGCATTTGCCCCCTGGCTCAGGGTTTGACCAACTACCATATTTGTGCTGATCGGTTTCCCCCAGATCAAACTGGCTAGGACAATGCCATCATCTTTAATGTGTGACTTTGCTCATGTGCTTGAGTGAGTTACCTTAAGCCATCATCAGCAGTGGCAGTTTCTGGTGCATTCACACTCCATCTGTGGTACATTGTGGTTTCAACTGCATCATCGTTGGCATCCTGCCTTCTAGATAGTGGGCTGGGTCAGATGACGTTTTGGTCCCTTCCAACTTTGCTTCAATGAGATGCAACTTACCTAGCCCTTTGCATATTTACTCAGAACTAAGGCAGCAATACTATCTATGCTTACCTGTGAGTAAAGCCCCATCAAACTCAGTGGGATTTACTTCTGAGCTGACATGCATAGGATTGCACTCTAGGTCTTCCTTTGTTCGTTGGGGCTTACCCCCCCAGAAAATATTCATTGGACTACTTTTTCCTTTAAATCCTGTCCCATCCCTTTCCCCAATATGCCCGTTTTTAAAGAGCAAAATGGGAAAATAATATTTCAGCCTTATACTCTTGCATAGGTTTCTAGCAGGAAAGTCTACCTCATATCATGAACTTAAAACAGTCTGGAGAGGGACTGACAGAAGTACAAGAGAAGTATTTCTACGGTCATTTTCCAGTCTTGGTTCACTTGAGGTAAATTCTGGTAACTTGGATAGATGTTTGTGGGCAATGGAATATCTGGGAAATCATTCTGGAAAACTGGACAGAGTTCTTCCTGGTTTAAACAGATCAATAATTTTGGTCAGCAGTTGTTAAAGTTATAACAACACACCACAGGAATAGTTTCAAAGTCACTGGGAAGAACATTAATATCTTTCAGCTTGCTAAATGCTGTAGAACAGGCTTAACACCCCACTATGCTTAAATGTGAATTAAAGTAGGACTCCTAAAACTCAGGGGTTCCTTTCTGAAGCTGGCGTAACTAGCTCAAAAAAAAGAGGTACTTTTCCGACAAATGTTATGAAAAAATGTTGGATAGCCCTGCAAAAGAACACTGCAGAGTTCCAGCTATATTCCCAAGAAGGATGTTAGTCTGCATGAAGAGCTGTGTAGTGATAGTCTGGGCAGAAATCCATCTTCAAAATTGTCTGCTTCACTCTACGGTTTGAAATTGAGGGGCCACCACACACAGCGGTAGCACATATGTTTGCACGCATACAGTTCCAGGTTCAGTCCTCAGCATTTCCAATCTCAGGTACCAGGGATGGGAAAGAGTAAACACCTTGAGACCCTGGAGAGCTACTGCCAATCAGAGTAGCAGATAGTACTGAGTTATATGGACTAAGCATAATGCAGCTGCATATGAACAAAACCAGAGAGGCATTCCTTTGATCTGATGTACAATATAAACATGAGCTGAAATGGCTGCCATGTATCTGCAAGGAAGAGGTGGTGGAACCAGTGGCTCTCCAGATGTTGCTGGACTCCAACTCCCATCAGCCCCAGACATCATGGCCAGTGATCAGGAATTATGGGAGTTGTAGTCCAACAACTCTCAGAACCAGTGTGGCATAGTGGAGACTGGGACTGGGACATAGTTGGACTGGGACTCGGGAGATCCAGGTTCTAGTCCCCGCTCTGCCACAAAACTCACTGAGTGACTTTGGGCCAGGCACTGACTCTCAGCCTAACCTACCTCACAGGGTTGTTGTGAGGATAAAATGGAGAGGAGGAGGAGGATTATGTAAGCCACCTTGGGTTCTTTGCAGGAAAAAAGGCAGGGTATAAATATAATAAATAAATAAATAAATAAATAAAACCAGGGCCTCTAGTTTTCCACCTCTGCTATAAGGGGTAAGAACTCATGTGAGAGATAGGAAAGTATTCTGTGAGAGTTAGGCATTTTTAGGGGTGGGAATGTTGCATTGGTGTTGGGAGGGTCAGACACTTAAATGTTTGTTATACTTGTATTACGATTTTGTTTTTTGTGCCGTAACTCACCCTGAACATTTGGGATAGGATGGGAGATTTTTTTTTAAAATGCAGCATAAATACATAGAGGTTATTAATTTAGTGTATGAGGCTCAGATTAAACAATCAGACAGTGACTCCCAGACCTGTTTGTTCTAAGCCTGCAATCCTATGCACACTTCTCTGGAAGTAGGTCCCACTGAATTTAGTGCAACTTATTTCTGAGTAACATGAAAAGGATTGGGCTGTAAATGTTACGTTCAAAGTTGCATGTTTCCTTGTTCGGTTCACAGCCTTTGTGTGTGCCTTGAAGACATCAAAGAAATACAAAGCAATTCTGCCTTAAGAAAAATAAGTTCACACATCTGCCTAACTTCTTAACATGGTTGTGCAAATAGGGGGGGGGAAACCTTGCTTGTTCTGAGATTTTGCCAGGTTCCAGTTTCAGGTTGAGACATGAAGTTTCAGCAGAAAAGAAACCCTCACTGAATTGCCCTCATGTTTGCCAAAATCTAACCCATTCTTACATATTTTTTTCTATCTCTTAGGAAAAGCCTCTTTCTTTGTCTCCCCATCAGCATCCAAGCATGTCCAAAAAGTTTTGATGTGCCAGAGAAGCTTCTTAAATATGAGCAGCCATATCTGAGAAGTGGAAGGAATTAGCTTGCTACAATACAACATTCAGACCAATTTTAAAAAATGGACAAAAGCTATTATTCTACATATGACACTTTAGAGTACAAAGTGGTGCCTTAGAGACTTTTAGTTGAAAGAGAGGCTACACATATAATGAATAATAAGTAAATTAATATAAGATCACTTATTTGGAGAAAAACAGCAACCCATCATTATTGAGGTCTGACCTGCTTAAGGCCACCCAGGGCTTGGAAATCCAGACAGAAACTTGGTGTTGGCTTAACAGATAAGAAGTTCAACAGCTGAAATTTCTCACATGCAGCTTTCATGAGATTTGGTGAGACATCCTATCAAGGAGGTTTTGAAATATTAATTCCAAAATATGCATTTACCTACTTTCAGGCTTTCAGCCCCCACAGCAACCTTTTCTCATTTAGATATGGCAGATAAAAGTACTTTATGCTTATGCATCTCATTAACTCCATCTTCTCCCCCCAAACATTGTGCAATCTATTCACACCGATAGGCCAGAATCCTGCACAGATGATATTGTGCAGGGTGGCCCCACCCCCACAGTGAGGCTGACACCCACCATGGGTTCGATTGTACACGTGCATGGTGGTCTACATGACTCGGCTCTAATTACACAGGGCTGGATCCAGGTTCTCCCTTCCACAAGGGAAAGGACACCACTCAATCTTCGGGGATTCCCCCTTATGCCCACACACAGGCACACCACAGCGCAGCCTATTCAGGAGAGTCTCCTGACCATTTTCAATGGGCTGAGGGGCTGCTGTGGGAATAAGCAGGTGGGAAAGTCAGTGTAAATCTGGATCCATCCCATGATCTTTCTACCACAAACCTTGGTGCATGGATCATATGATTCGTGTCTACACACATTCAGATCTGTGCGCCTTACCCACCATCTACACGTGCAATCCAGTTCATGGACACTGGTTGTGCCAAGTTGCTCTGGCCAGCTGACTATACTGAAATTCTCCACCATGCATATATAATGTTGCCTGCAGATCGCTGGTGCCACCCAAAGCCAATACAAATCGCTGGTATTGTTCCCATGTTGCATATGCACAGAAATGCCAGAGATGCTTTGGAAACATATGCTCCCATGGTGTTCATATCCATGGTGCTGAACTCCATCCCCAAAAGGTTCACCACCATGGTGCACCATGGATAGCTCCTATAAAGCTCCGAATAAAAGCTGAAATGGATAAGGACGGAGACCCACTGACATAGGAGTCACCAGCATCCCCTGGATACTCAGTGCTGATGGTAGTACATCCGTGCCATTCACCTATGTCCTTGCATGTAGCTACTCTTAGCATATTTTAAATTGGTTATTGGTCAATCCTGAGAATTTGGGCTAACTCCTAAAATGTATTCATTTCCCCATAGATATATGACGATAGTTCGCAAGAAACTAATCTTGTCTTATATCATCCTTCTTGGCATTTCTACATCATAGCACTGCAGGGTTTTTTTATAGCAGATTTGGTCATCTCATTCAGAGCCAAAGGAAGCCAAGTTCACTCCATGTGGGCGTCCTAATCACTTCCTGAGAGACATGGGATGGGGGAGAAATTTGTTCCATTCACATTTCCATGCAAGCTTACTTAATTTGAATGTGAATTTGCTTAATTTTAATGTGAACTCACCAAATTTCACACTTTCAAACCACTATGCAAACTGAAAGTCAGTTATCCTTTGAAAATCGCAATTCTCTGAATTTTCCAATGGAGTTCTCCAACCAAAAAATGCCTACAAAAATGCATATATTAGGGGACATAATGTTAAAAAGGCAGTATATTAGGAAAATTGCTTGTAAAAATGTGTACATTAGGCAAAAATGCATAGAAAACTGCATGCATTAGGAGAAAAGCTAAAATATACTGGTATTTTTGGTATTTTGGCCTTGTCCTTTCCCCCTTTGTCACCACCCCCTTTTACCTTCAGCCCCACCCACTACTTGAATGCAGTCCCCAAGAGCTTCTGAAACTGAATTTGGCTCTCAGGCTGAAGGTTCAATGTTCCTTCACTTGAGGGACTAACTGAAATTAAGCCACCATGGTAGAAGTCTCCACCACTCCATATTCTTCAGAGCAGGGAGGCCCTGTGCAGAATCGATACCCCCCTCAACTAATATATGGGCAGTGACATAACCCAAAGGGAGGGAATAAGGATGCACTGAGATTCCTGAACATAGCAATGGCCACCATTTTTTGCAGTGGCTGCCATTTCCCCCCGGAAGACATTTTCTTTTAATATGATTGCTTCTCATGCCTCAGGGCTGAGTCCGGACACTGCAAATAGGCTTTGGAGCACGTCTATGCCAAGCTTGGGCTCAGATTAATCTCCAGAGTCCTTCAGGGTATCTGGCACATTGCTGGCACATTGTTGTTGAATAATAAATAAGAAAAAGAACAACCAGTACTGGAACCCCATGTCCATCTACAAGTAGACTGTTGCAGTTTTGCCGTGCTTTTGGATTCAAATTGCCTGCCTGCCCATGAATGCAATGCAAGGGTCTGCTTTCCCAAGATTTGAAGAGCCTTTTGACAATCACAGACTGGAAGGGGGGGGAAGCTCAATGAATTAGGAAATCTCTGCTCTCACAAAGTCTTGGCTTAACTCATACTCCAAACAGCTTTGCTTTCTTTTCATGGTATAACTGTCCCATCCTAATTCAATTCCCATTGCCAAAGGAAAGGCTGACTCCAACTTTAAATGGTTTTTATTGGCGTAACAGAAGGCTGTTCAGCCAGTGCTTCAGCTAGATATAGTTTATGTTGACTTGACTCATGCGCAAACATGGTTTATGTTGACTTGACTCAAGCCCAAGCATACACATGTCTTCATTCCCTTTGCAATTTTCCATACCTTTTTAGTATCAAGTGACATATTCCTGCTTAGCAGCAGGATAAGCTCTTCTTCTTCTTCTTCTTCTTCTTCTTCTTCTTCTTCTTCTTCTGAGGAGTTGAAACTCTTTGTAAACCACAGCTGCTAATTCTTTGGTTTGAAGTCCTAACATTGACAACCAATCATTTTACGACCCGGGTAGCTGCCACACGTATTACAAAGACTCAGGGAGCACCTGCTTCGTTACTGTTCAGGTTGCATAATTCTGTATGATTTCTTTCTTTCTTTTAAAAGTTAATTTGCTTACTTTGTGTGAATCTGAGGACTGCCTGCTGTGCCTTTTTAAAAATGTTCACATGGTCTCTTATTTTGTACAACAGAAGGATTTAACAAATAGGTAGTTGCTTACATGCTAAATGTACAGGTGCTGGGAGACCATTCTTTGTTAGGCTCATGCCTAGAGAACGGACCAAGCACTATTTCTGGGCCATGTCAAGTTCACATGTGTTCATTCATAAGTCCGTTCCGTCCCGTTTCTGCATTAATCTGCAAATTTAAGAAAAAGAAATATGCATGAGAATTTGTATTTAAATGTGCATTTCAGTATTTATCTTTGAATGTGTTTTCTCACAAAATACACATTTATTCATGTATTTTCTCACAAAATACACATTTCCAAACATATTTAATCCTAAAATATGCATTTTAAATGCATTTTGGTATGTTTTCTGAACCAAGAACTACTGCACTGTAAAATTTGGAGAAGTGTAAAATCTGAAGGATAATTAGATTCCAATCTGCACATTACTCTGGGTTATGTGGATCAGGTCAGTTCACAGCAGAATTCACAAAGATCAAATTCCTTAAGCATCCCTACTCATGGATTGCTAATAGTCCAGGATGATGGGCTGATTCTTTTTCAATGGGAGCAAACTTCAAAAAACACTCTTTTTATTGTTTGGAATCTCTCCCCCCTGCTTTTGAGATGTAATACCCATCAGAGTTGGGAACTGACTCCCTTCAGTTGTGTGACAGAGCAGCCAACAGTTTGAAGCAGTTTCCAGTTAGGAATCTAGGCAGGGTGTGGTGGGGAGCAAAACTGTGAGTTGGCTGAAACTGAAGCATCCGTACAAAACCAATTAATAAAATGCAATAGAATAAAATAATTTATAAAACCAACAAATAAAACTTACAGTTACACTGCATAGTAAAAAAAACCCAGCAGCTTAAAACCAAGGTTAAAAGATGTTGGATACCACCAAAAGCACAAACAGGACAGATTTTCCCTAGTACATAAAAGACATCAGTGAAGCTCCTGGGCAAATATTCCTAGGGAGACATTTACAAAGTTTGGGAGCCACCACAGAAAAGGCTGTCTCACCGCTAACCAGCCACAAAATGTATATATACTTGATATTTGGGAATGCACACAAACAGGAGGAAAATGTATCTTGTAGACCAGCCTTAAAAGAAAGAAAGAAAGAAAGAAAGAAAGACGTAAACCAAGTTTACCTCTGTATTGCTGAGGCTATCTAGATATAAGAAAAATCTCACCATTCTTAAGGCTAATGTGAATCATAGCTTTGGAGATTATTTTCCATCTGAGCAAACCATCAAGACAATCTGGTGGATGTGGTGAAGCAATTGTATTGGCACTCTACCACGCACCCAAATGTAACACACTGGCACAAATGAGATGTTTGGGATGTCTGAAGTGGTGCAACAATAGTACATTTCCCGTTCACTTTGGGGAAATCACACACAATGTCCTTCAAAATGTGATTCACCCTTTTGTATTATTTGTAATGTATTGTGGCTACCCTTATATTTACTGTATTTTTAGTGTAGATCTGATTAACACATATCCTTCAGGAAAAACCCTTTTTAATTCAAGTGAAATGTTTCCCATTATTGCAGTGAAACAGTTCTCTTTATCTCAAGCACCAAAAGTTCTATCATCAGCAATGCCCAGAACTAACATTACAGGGGAACTAGTGGGGACCTGACCCCCCTTACCTTTTCTGATGACCCCTTTAGTGCCTATATTTAGAAGGTTATGTGGGCACAATGTGGCTAAAATTAGGGTGATTCAAGTGGTGGGGCTTGTGAATTTCATTAAGGACCCTCCATTCAAACACTGATAGTGTCTCTAGTTAAGCAAAACAGCACTCTTTACAATCCACATGGCTGTTATTTGGTGCTAATGTGTTTGGGATGAAAAGTATCTTACTTATAGGTAGGAACTGACACCAATTAGGATGCTTCAGGGACTTAAGCTTATGTTTCCGGATATTACTTCCTGCTGGATTGTGTTATATCCATACTGTTATGTGCATCTCATTTCTGTAAGCAGTGAAAAATTCCCGGGCCACAGCTCTTAGCCAGGCTTGGCTCCCTTTGGAAGGAGGTCACTGAAGGTTTTTGGTGATTTGTAACATTTGCATTTATTTACAATTATACAGGTTAAACACAGGTAGAGCCATTGCTTAAACACGCAAACAGATGGGTAGAGAACTTTGGTCCCACGTCAGATCCCTAGGGAGACAGACAGCCCAGCTCCTCTCAATGCTTTTAGCTTACACAGAGTCCAAAAACTCAGCTCTCTGTGCCTCTTTCCTCCTCTCAGTCTCAAACTGCAACCTTTTCACACAAAGACACTTTGGGCTGGTTCGCAGTTCGCACGACCCAGGCTGCGGCGGGCAGGGGAGGCACCAAGGGGCGATCTGCGGGGTCCGGCGGGACGCCACAGACGACCTGCGCCCCGCGTGCGTGGGCGGACCCCGGTGGAGCCGGCAGTCCCCACACTGCAGTGCGGGCCTCCTGCCACTAGGGGGTGGGGCCCCAAGATGCCCAGAGGGGTCGTTTGCCCCTTCAGGCTGGAGTGTCGGCAGCTCCGGCCGCTCTGGGCTGCCGCCTCTGTGCAGCCCCCGCGGGACAGCCGCCCGCTGTTCGCATGGCAGGGTGGCCACACGCGGTAGGGGACTTACCCCTCTACCGACCTTGGTCACTTTGCGTGCGTCCCACATGCAGCCATCCCGTGGGGGCACCCCCGGTTGGCGTTCGCACGACACAGGAACTGCGGGGGACTTCTGCTCCCCCACGGTTCCCGTGTCGTGCGAACACGCCCTTTGGGTTGTATCCAATATTACTCTAAGTTAAGTCCCATTCATTTCAATGGGTCTACTCTAAGTAGGACTAACATTGAATACAACCCCTTGCCCTGGCTTGAGGGAGGAAATCCAGAGAGCCTTCTTGGCCATCATAGCTCCTCTGGAGAATATTATGGTATCAATACTTTTTTGTAATTGGTGGCCATGGCAACCCACCCTGAAAGCCCTACTCTCAGAAATCTGATAGGAAACCCATATTTATGAACTTCTTCGCACATCATGGTGGACCATGCACATGGAAAAGTGTTGTGCCTTGATTCTGTATTCCAGCAGAGTATATTTGTTTGGGAATAGCAGAACAAATAACACATGCTGCTGTTAAAATTCATTTTCAAACTTATCTATATGCATGAACTTTCTCTCCCTCGAAAAGTTAGAAGGATAGAACCAAGCATTAGCAGTAAATAAAAAGCTGGTCATCTTACAACCATGTCAAGTGAATTCCTATTTATAGAAACACTGAAATCAGATACTGTGCGAGTTCTCTGAGGTTTGCAACATTTGACAAATTGTAATTTTGTTCTTCACAAACTCCTGAACACTTCCTGCTAAGTGACAACAAACCTCAGCAAGTTTCCACAAACCTTCTGCAGCTTCTTCATTTTAGTATAAAGAACAGATGCCATTATGGTGCGGCTCTGAGCTTCTCCTCTCTCTCTGCACATGTAAAAGAAGGAGCTCACATCACTGAGAAATGTGATAGCTAAGGCCTTTCGGAAAGCTTCTATGCAGGAGTGCACAGGAGGTCAACAGCTGGCTCAACACTACAACCCTGTGTCAGTCTTTAAAAACATGCATGTATCAGACTTCTTAATGAAGAAGAAATGATATTTGCATTATTCAGAATTTTATATTCAAAATCCCAAAAAGCAAATTGGGCAACTATGCAAATTATGTGGAATGCATGTGTGTACACACACACACACACACACACACACACACACACACAAATACCAGCAGTTTAAATTCCATAAGGTCATTTTATTTGCCTGTTTTGCACAACTTGCACTGTTGCCTTCTCTTTTTTTCATTTTCAGAATCTGCAGTTTTATTCCGTTTTCTGGGGAGGGAGGTGTTGTGAAGGGAAATTAAGGTGCCCATGTGCTTTCTTTTAGAAAGAACTATCCTCTGTTTGATGTCATCCTCCATTTGAAAGGCTTTCCAGTCCAATTCCCTCACGCTGGCTCAGCTTGTCTGAGTGTGGAAAGCTAAGCAGGGTCAGGCCTGGTTATTACTTGGATGGGAGACCCCTCCTCTAGTTTCCTGCATTGAGCAGGGGTTTGGACTTGATAGCCTTGTAGTCCCCTTCCAACTCTATGATCTATGAATCTATGAAAACTCTTGCCCATCCACAGTTACCACCTGGACAGCAGACCAGGTGTCCAGGTGTCCATTTATTTCCTCTGTCTTTTACTATTTATTTATTTATTATATTTATACCCTGCCTTTTTTCTTGCAAGGAACCCAAGGCGGCTTATATAATCCTCCTCCTCCTCTCCATTTTATCCTCACAACAACCCTGTGAGGTAGGTTAGGCTGAGAGTCAGTGACTGGCCCAAAGTCACCCAGTGAGTTTCATGGCCGAGGGGGGACTAGAACCCAGATCTCTCGAGTCCCAGTCCAACACTTTCACCACTATGCCACACTATGCACGTATCTGAAGAAAGCTTTTTTGTTGTTTTTAGCATCCCTCGCTAGCCTCAGCTCATTCTCAGCTTTAGACTTCCTGACACCATCCCTGCAATTCTGTGCTACCTGCCTGTACTCTTCCTTTTTAGCCTGGCCTTCCTTCCACTTCCTATATGTGTCCTTTTTTTGTTTTCAGGTCATCTCTAAGCTTTTTGTGAAGCCACATTGGCTTCTTCTGTTGTCCTCTACCTTTTTTCCTTGTTGGAATTGTTTGTAATTGCGCCTTTAGAATTTCCTTTTTTAAAAACTCCCACCCATCTTAGACTCCTTTTCTCATTAGAGTCACTTGCCAAGGGGCCTTACTTATCATTGTTCTGAGTTTATTAAAATGGGCTTTCCTAAAATCCAGGGTACGCCTTTGGCTACACTCAGCTTTTACTTCCTTTAGAATCAAGAACTCAAGTATAACATGGTCACTTTCGCCCAGAGTTCCCGTAACTGCCACTTTATCCACTAAGTCATCTCTGTTGGTTAGAATCAAATCAAGGATAGCCGATCCTCTAGTTCCTTCCTCCACTTTCTGTAGGAGGAAGTTATCAGCAACACAAGTCAGGAATTTCTTGGAGGGGCCATGTTTGGCAGAATTTGTCTCCCAACAGATATCGAAGAAATGGAAGTCCCTCATTACTACTACATCATGCCTCCTTGAAACGTTGGCAATTTGCTTTTCAAAAGTTTCATCCTCATCTTCTCCATGATTAGGTGGTTGATAGTAGACTCTGACCACCATGTTCCTTTTATTCTTTGCCCCATTTATTTTAATCCAGATGCTCTCGATGGATCTACCAAGCTCATTCTCCTGTATTTCTGTGCAGAGATATGTATTTTTAACATATAGTGTGACTCCACTTCCCTTTCTGTTCTAGTATCAGAGGCAGTATGCCTATGTACACCAGTTGCTGGGGAACATCGGTGGGAAGGTGTTGTTGCTCTCATGTCCTGCTTGTGCATTTCCTGTGGGCAGCTGGTCGACCACTGTGGGGAACAGAATGCTGGACTAGATGGACCATTGGTCTGATCCAGCATAGCTCTTCTTAGGTAGACTCAAAATTCTTTAATTCTAATTGTGGGTCTTCTACAGCAGGCTCCAGTTGGTGGATCTCAGGGTTCTAATAAAAAAATCCCTGTCCTCCCACAAGCCTGAAGTTTGCCCACCCCTGGTGTAGAGAACATTGGGCTAGGTGAGCCAAAAGTCTGACTCGATATAAGGCAGCTTCCTATGTTCCTACCATAGATGTGTCCAGTGGCTTCCTGCCCATAGAGTAAAGAATCTGTCATTTTCCATTGGAGCAGCTGACCCACAGGCAGTATCGCAAACTGCTTTTGAAACTCCCACAAAGCAGAATATCTAGTTTTCAATCACCCAGAATATGCAAACATTTTGTTCAGTTTTCATTATGAGAGCCACCCTTTTGACATAATGGGAGTTTTGCATAGGTAAAGCCTGCTGGATATTGCCAAAGCATCACCTCAACAGCAAACAAGTCATTATTTTTGGCTTATTATCTCTGAGGGATGTCATCATTCTTACCCCCTCCCCCATTTTGAATGGTATCATATGACTAATTTTCAGTTCTGTTGCCAAGCAGCACAGATGAAATGATGAGAATTGGTCTGCTTTTAAGATACTTGAAGTCCACAAACAGAGATCAGAAAGAATCTTGTCGGAAACCAGCAAGTATCCTGTCATGCTTCTCTTGTTAAGCATTTTTAAACTTTGTTTTAATTAGGAAGGTATAAAAACAAAAAAGGCCATTTGAAAAATTAAAATAGAGAAATAACAATGTTATTCTGCAGTGCAATGGTTTGAAAGAGTCTGGTTTATGTAAAAAACATGACAGCAGAACTTCACTGGATCCTTATTACTAGTAAATGTAATCTTCTTTGACTAGGTCATCTCCATAATAAAGGTTTTGTGCCTTTTCCAGCTGCTTTCAAAAGGACATGCCAATGAGGCATTCATACTGTTTTTGCACTGGGCTTCCAAATCTCCCTTTCAAAATGTGTGAACCCTAACCAAATTAGAAACTATGACACTATTCTTTCCTACTGCTTTGTAAAAAAGAAAGAAAGAAAGAAAAAGAAAATTGACCTGTGTCTGTGTGTCATTTATCTATTTTTTTTTGGTAGTTGTTAAGATGAAATACTGACCATTCTCACTGTTTATAAAGAAAATGGTGTTTACATCAGGAATGTGATCTATGAAACCAGTTTGTTTGTTTTTAATTCCCTGGAACGAAAGTTGCATTTTTCACTTGAGCTGCCACATTTAAAAGGAGCTCATCTCTTTGCAGGGGATGGGGGTTGACAAAGAACACAAATGAGTTCCCGAGCCTCATCTCTCACTTTGCTCATTCTTGAAATTAAATATTTATTTATATATTTATTTATTTGATTTACACCCCACCTTTCTACAAAAAAATGGCATTCAAGGCAGCCTTGAGTTCAACCTTGTTGTTAACAATACATGCGTTCATCACCAGACTACATATGTTTGCTCTCTGCGTAGATGAGAGGTTTTTGTTTACTATCACAAGAACTTTCTCTGTGGGTGAAAGACAGATACAACAATCAGTAATGTTTACTCCCTTAAAACTGTGTTTCTTTGATTCCCACGAACAGAATGTTCATTCTAGCCAACATAGCTTTTTCATTCCGTGCAATTACAAACACAGAAAATGCAGAAAGTACATCATGTATAAAAACAACCTGTTAAAATTCTCTTTATGAAACATCATCATTAGTTCATGATCATATCTACGCAAGTCATGTAAGTAATAGGTTGTGCAGGGATAATATATTAACCACGGTGCTCACGTATTTTAAAAACGCAGTTATTTCTTGCCAGTGGATGCCTCCAACCACAAATTATTCCATTTAATTTAACCCCTAGCTTTATCGAGTAACATATGAAAGTAACAAAGGAATGATGTGTTTGGAAACATCCATGGTTACCTCTGCCACAAATGTAGAACCATCGGCAAGATTCAGGATTTTCTCCAAGTAATGCCAGGGAAAAAATCATTTACAAAGAAGCGGAGCTTGCAAAATATGAATGGGATGGGCCTGATGTATGAGAATTTTGTTTCTGTTCTAAATCATATGAGCATGTCCCGTTTGCAATCCTGAACACAAACATGAGCAGGAGTGCTTTTTTTCAAGAAATGTTTGCAAATTCCTGAATTGGCAATTATGTTTGAAAAATGCTTACTTTTTTTGTTGTTAAAGAAATGCACTCTTTGAAATGCATATCCCCCCCCCAAATATGCATTTTCACATTTTAGACAATGGGGGGAAGTGCACACTTTTCCAAACTATGCACAGAAATGCACACTTTTCCCATTCAAATGAGCCAAAAAAACAGGTTAAAAATGAAAATGGGAGCTGAGCAAGCCAAATGAATTTAGGAGAATTTAGGTGAGCTCTAAAATCACTGGTTCTATGACTATTAGGATCTAAAAAAGATAATGGTCCATACAGATGGTGGTTTTAAGAATATAAGAAGAGCCCTGCTAGATTGGATCTGTTCCCACAGTGGCCAACCAGATGCCTATGGGAAGTCCACAAGCAGGATATGACGGTGGCAATAGCACCCTCACAATCATGTTTTCCAGCACTTGGTATTCAGAGTCATGCTGCCTTTGAACTTCGGGGTAACATATAACCATCCTCGTTAGCAGCCACTGATAGCCTTATCTTCCATGAATTTCAACAGTTCCCTTTGAAAGGCATCCAACTAACCCTTTTAGCTAGAATAAATATGGAGGTGATTCAGATGCATGGTTGTTTACAGTGCTACTGTCCCATATGAGAACTCTTTCTAGAGCTTTTGTGTCCGGTTGAGTATCACAGTGCTCCTTTCAATTTCCAATACATATTCATCTCTAGTGTTTATTTTATTTATTTATTTCCTGTGCAATTTGTTTCTCTGCCTTTCATTTTCATCCTGCAGGCCACTTATACCTTCTGGCTTTTATTTTTGTGAACTGGATGTCTCGGGTCATTAAGAGGGATGACCGTTTAGCTGGGAGTAGGAGATATGACACCCTCCAGGAGGTTCCAAATTTGTAACATCATTCCCTTTACAAAGTATATTGCCATTTCAGAAACAAACTACAATGTTTAGTAGTTAGACCACAGGGATACTGACGCTATGCCATATGTATTGATGGTATGCCTTGAGTATTCTCCAGAGGATGCATGTATCTATGTGCATGGAAGGCTGGGGATCAATTACATCTTCTTGAATGAATCACACCTCTGTCATCCAGATATGTTCTTTAAAACATCTTTTTGTTGCTTTTATCCAATATCCTTTTTGTCTCACAAATGTGAAACCTGGGTTTTTGTTTTTACATTATTCCAACTATTACAATAGCCTTCCCCAACCTGGTGTTCTCCAGAATGTCCTGCAACTCCCATCATGCCCAGACAGCATAACCATTTGGCCATGCCGGCCAGATGGGTGATTAACAAATGTAATAAATAAATAAATGTTGGGAGTTGCCATCCAATACACCAGGCTGGGGAAGGCTGAATTTTAAGATTTTAATTAAGACTGGGCCAAATTTGGGAGGCTTTTCTAACATTATACTTCTGTGTTATTCATTAATAGTCAGTAAGCTTCCAGTTTTTTTCCAGTCATATTTCCATGTTTGATATCATCCTTCTCACCTCCTTGCACTGACCATGGCAAGAAACGTCGAGAGGTGGAAGCCAGCAAAGGATATCGACTGATGTGTTGTTAAGACTGCAATCCTATGCACACATATCTGGGAGGAAGCCTTCTTGAGTACAATGGAACTTACTTGCAACAAGTCAATATGCAGAGAATTGCCCTGTAAGTGAACTAATAGAATGTCAACACTTCAATGATATAGTCTTATGAGAGAGAAAGTAAATAGAGTTTAATAGTATTGTTTTATTAGTGCTTGTGTTTTGTATTGTTATTTTTATTTGTAAACTGCTTTGAGGATTATTATGAAGAGCAGTATTGTATTAATGTATTAATAATTATTAAATGTAGTAAATGTATTAGTAAATGTATGTATAAATAAATAAATAAATAAATAAATAAATAAAATACAGAGCAGTATCCAACGGTGTCCCAGTGCTAGCACTAATGATGTGCTAACGCAGAGCAATGCTTCCACAATGTAACTAGTGTTTGCTAGTGCAACAGAAAATGTGGTGATTGGCTCCATGGTAGCAAAAAGGGGGCAAATTTGGGCTGCTGCACTGCTGCACCACTGTGCTCGGGAGCAAATTGCTGTTTTTCTCCATCATGCTAGCAAGCGCTAGTTACATTAGCAAACATTGGTTTATGCTAGCACAACGTTATTAGTGCTAGTGCTGACTGGAACACCACTGGATACTACCCCCAAATACTAATGTGAATTTAATGAATATGCCCAAGTTAAAATCAAACACTGGCAAACCTAGCCTGCACATGAACAGCATGTCACAGCTAGTAAAAATATGGTGCTCCTGGTAGGTGCTCCCGGTTCCTGGTAGATCCATTTGGGTATCATTTTTCTCATTTGGTCCCTTGTTCCAACAATAACACTGGAGTGTAGATTCAGAGAATTCTGTCGATGAAGTGGAATGTTAAATCCTGCTCCAGAGTCATTGGTATATATTAAAGGGGGAGGGGAGAAGCTCCAAGACCACATGCATGACAAAAATCCGAGCTTCAACTTCTCACTAAGAAATGCTGTCACAGCAGCATTGACTTGTTTAAACATTTATTAAATCACTTCACAACAAATAGTAACACATCAAGTGCTATCCTCACATTTCACAGCAATCTCACTTCTAAGGAGGAGAGCGCTAGCCAAACTGGGTGATGATTGTTGTGGGGATTTTGGAAGAAAAAAACAACAACTCAGAAACAAAACCCTATTGAGATATTGTTTAAATAATATTTAAGAGTGGAATTGCTAAAGTGTCTTATTTACAAATACTGGTTGAATATCAGCTAATATGGCAACTGGATACAAATGAACAAAGAAACAACTGGGACATTATGATCGTTAGAAATTTCAACTTGCAAAAAAACCAGAAAACAAAAAACAAGATACTTGCAATGAACTTTAGTCGCTATCTTTGCATCAATATTTATGGGAAGTTAGAAAAGCTGAGGCACAAAGGATGAAGAGCACATTGTGCACAGGAAGAAAGGCTTCATTTTATCATATCGGTACCACGAAGGGCCCTCTGATACATGAAGCCAGGGTCAGCCCTATCATTAGGCAAACTGAGGCTTTTGCTTCAGGTGGCAAATGCTGGGGGGTGACAGCAAGGTGTTGGAGGAGAGAGCTGTGTGTGTCATATGGCCTGCTCTGTAACCTCTAAGCTAGTCTGCTGCCTTCAGGAAAAACCCTAAGGAAATTTGTGCAAATTGCGCAAATAGCAGTATTTTGCATGCATTGTGTAAATTGGCACCTGAAAAGCACATGCATCTAATGTGCTTTGTCTAAAATCACCCAATTTGCACAAATTGCACAAGGACAACTTTTCAGGTGCGAACTTGCAGAAACCGGCTGATTTTACGCCTAAGTGGTTTTTTCTTCTTCTTCCCTTTCCTTTTTTTAATGCACAAATCGTGGCCCATCTTAGAGAAGGAAGTCCATGAGCTGACTCAACTCACACCATAGTGAGTTGGTGCCAGAATCGGGTGGGGGGGAGGGAATTGTGAAAATCCATTGGATTTTCACACACCCCATCAGATTCCTCACACATCCCTATTGAGGCAGCAAAATGTATTGGGTTGCCCCCGCATGAAGTCCATTGTCTCTGTTGCCCTGGTTCATTCATAGCAATCCCCAACCTTCATTCCCATGTCTAGTCTACTATATGCGATTATAGCTCTGTTCAGGCATTGGCCTGAGCACGTCGTCAGGGCCTAAAGGGGATAGAGAGCCAGGCAGGGCCATGCATGCTGATGAGGCAGGGTCCATGGCTGTGCTGAGAGTTATACTCACATTCAAGTGAACACAAGCAGAGCTCCCTTTCAGACCTTGCCAATTCAAATGGCAAAGTCAGAACTGAAGAGGGTGGGGCCAGTGTGCACGACTCCATGTCTCTACCACCTTTAAACCCTCACATGTTCAGGCTGAACAGGGCTATTCAGAGATGTGCATGTGGTAAGACTGTCTTGGATTTTAGAGCTAAAAAGCCTGCTATTAGGAGGGAAGCAGCCATTTCCTAAGTAATAGACTTGATAGTCTGCCCCACCCATGATGAAGAGATAGTATCTTGCCAGACATCTTACATGGTTAATATACACTTCTACATGCAGTGGTGCAGATAGATAATTTCATACCCCAGACTTAATAATCTTATGGGGGTGGGGCTTCAGATATCCATGTGTCTTGAATACGCAAGTAACATTCCTCTTCTCATCCACCCACCCTTTGCCATTCCATGCTTTAAAACTGCTTCTACATTCCTGATATGTTAGAGCAGGGGTGTGCAACCCTGGGGACTTTGTGGTCTATTTTAACTGCCCAGAACCCCCTGGGGCTGCATCTCCACTGCCGCATGCAGACTTCATTGATGCCAATGAAGTCTGTCTGTCCGCCTTTCTTTCTTTCTTTCTTTCTTGTTTTAACTTCACCACACACTCACCTCCTGTGGGGTGAGGGAATTTCAGGAAAAAAATTGGTGGGGGAGGATGAAACCCTTCCCTCCTGGAGCATGGTAGTTATGGTCCAAATTGGGGCCATGCAGGCTTACACTAGAGCTTAAAAGAAAAAGAAAAAGCCTCAGCTACACATTACATGATTAGCGTAACGTGCAGTTTGGCTCTCATAAAGACAGTTTTAAAGGTTCTACATTTACCAACAACTGTTTAGACATTCATATGAATATTCTGGTGAGCAAAGACAGAGGGCTGGGGTTGGCAATGCAATACCCGTGCACACTTCCCTTCATGCCAAACCCCTCCTGATTTTTTGTAAAGTTGTTTCTTTGGCTTGCCTTTCTGTGAAATGGAAGTTTCGTTGGAGCAAAAAATTGTGGGTCCAAAGGAGCGTGCTTGTTTTTTATTGTTTGGCCTCGCCAATTTGCCTTCCTGTGAAATGGGTATTTTGTTGCAGTAGTCAATCTTATGACTTCCCCTGATTGCAGCCATTTTCTGTTGAGGTCCACAACAATCTGTCGGGGATGCTTTGACGGGTTCCTGCACTGAGTGGGGGTTTGGACTCGATGGTCTTATAGGCCCCTTCCAACTCTACTATTCTATGATTCTATGACTTTTTAAAAAAAATCCAAAGGTGCCCAAAAGATTGGAGACACCTTCCTGCCCATGCATGGAAGTGGCTGCCAGTGTGCTGACCTTGCATCCACTGACCCAGCCAGCATACCTACATGGGGACTGGAAGTCTGAATATGGCTTATTTATTTATTAGGTTATTTCTATTCCACCCTTCAATGTCAGTTTTCAGGGTAGATAACAACATATAAAACATAACTCAAAAACACAATCAAAACACTGAAAAAAGCAATTACAAACAGCATAAAATATCAGGTCATCGGGTATAGTGGGTTTCCCCTCCTAAGGCCATAGACACAGCTACGACCTCAGGAGGGGAAATCTGAGTGGGTTTTTCCCCATCCCTCCCAGCCACTGTGGGAAGCACCACAGTGACTTCTCTTCTGAGGATGCAACAGCACCCTTGGAAGAGGTCAGAAGGGTTAAAATGCAGCATGCCAGTGGGCAGGGAGGGGAGGGAATAGAGACCACATGCATATGCCACGTCCAGAAGCCTCTCCAACTTCACCCACGAGTGAGTGGGAGAGGTTTGGAGTAACACCTAGCTCTAAACATAAAAACAAGGGAATTGGGAAGGTAGAAAATCCTATGTCACTCCTGCTAGGGGTAGGGATGTGCTGATGCTGGGAAGTTCAGCTCATTTGAGCTTGACGGACTTCCTGTCTGCTTCCCCTCTGATGACTGGAAGTGGGCCAAGCTGGAGGATTTTCCGCAGACTTCCGTCTTTAAGACCAGCTGCTATTTGCTCATTTTCTAAGGAAATTTGCACAAGCAGTACAATTTGTGCAAATTGGGAGCCAGAAACTACATGGTTCTAGTGCAATTTGCACAAATCATGCTCAAACTGCATAGTTTTCAGCTTCCAATTTGCACAAATAATGTGATTTGTGCAAATTTCCTTAGTGTTTTTTTTTAAAATGTGCAAACCGGGGCCCGTCTTAGAGACGTAAGTCCACAAGCTGGCTCAACTCGCATGACAGTGAGTCAGCGCCAGTGCAGCGCTAACAAAACGGAATCCAGGGTAGGGGCTGAATTGTGAAAATCCATTGGATTCTTCACACATCCCTACAGTCCTCTCACTCTGTCTGGCTCTGACTGGCAAGATTAGAGCCCTCTGTCTATAGAGCATCAGTCCCTTAGGATTGCACTCTAAGAGTTGCAAGAGAGTGGTCAAGGAAGACAAGGTAATACTTTAGGTCTTTGATGTGCTGACCACAGTTTCAGTACAAGATGCATGTTCAGCAGACCAAAAGTGGATGCCAGAATCAATCTGGATGCCAGAATCAAGGCAGGAGAAGTAGCCTCTAGCAGGGATGGGGACTCGGACTCCAGGACTCGACTCGTGAGTCGGACTGAGTCCCCCCTCTGACTCGAGTCAGACTTGAGTCCCAATATTTTTAATGAGACTCGAGATTCGACTCGGGACTCGGGACCAAGGACTCGTGTTCCAAAATCGTGTTCCTCAAATGCAACATGGATAGGTTTAGGAAGTACAGCAAATTTATTTTTTAAAATCATTTTCCTAAAATGCAACCTTTCAGACATTTTGGGTTTGGCTGCCTCTGCCTGCCTGTTTGGGGTTCCCTGCCTCCTCTGCCTGCCTGGTCTCTTCTTAACCAGTTCCACAGTTTGAATTGTCCAAGACAAACGCCTCTGCCTGCCTGCTTTGGGGTTCCCTGCCTCCTCTGCCTGCCTGCCTCCTCTGCCATGATATCTGGTTCTGCCTGGTCTGTTCTTGTCAAAATCAGTGGCAGAGTTTTGAAATAAGAAGGCACACTTGTTGTGCCTAGAATTTGTTTAAGCCACACATCTGAAGTAGCCTTATTTTGTTGGGGAAAAAACCCATTGGTTTTAATAGGGACTCGTGGAGTCAGCTTTGGGAGTGACTCGTGACTCGTGAGTCACCATTTTGGACCAAGGACTCGGACTCGAGATTCGGGTCCAAAGACTCGAGACTCGACTCATGACTCGAAACCAAGGACTCTTCAACATCCCTGGCCTAGGGATGGATGAGAATTCTGTTTCAGTTTGGTTTTGATAAGATATGTATCCCTGTGTATCCAACCATGTTAGCGCTTAATGTGGGTTTCTACCTCTTTTTTCCCCCAACAGGCTTCTTATCTTTAACAGATACTATATGGCAAGCAGGTAGAACAACTTCCTCTCCATGCCAGGAATAGCTGTACTTATTGAATTTGCCTGGTCTAGGTAAGAACTTCATTTCTGCTCATTTTTTATAACAATGTATCAAAAATGGCAAAGTTCTTCTGATTTAGGAGAGAAAGAACTTACGATTTAAAAAAAGTTGAATGTGGGAGAAAGCAAAACTGAGAGATTTGCCCATCCCTATCAGAGACAATGAATGTTCCAAGAGTGTTTAGGGAAGAAATGGAGGGGAATAGAGCAATACTATTCACTGCTGTTACCATTTAAGTTAGAAGGAGGTCAATAAACAGTTTCTGATGATGAAAGAAAAGTTTCAGAGAATACCAGACTCTGTTCCTGTTTATTATTTGTCTTACATCTAACCAGAAAGTTTTAAAATACAAAACCCACTTACAGGTAGCCACCATCTTTGGAATCCGATGTTCCCATGTTATAGAAGCTGACTTCTGGGGTGTAATAGAAAGTCTTTCTAATAAGTAAAATAAATTTGACTGTTTTAAGATTAGCATTAATATTAGACTGTAATGAGCTTCAATCAGTGCCATGCCATCTAAAGTAATCCAATTTTCGTATATATTAGACATCTTCTTGATGAGCAGGATAGGAAAGGGATGATTGATTCATGACATTTCTGAGGCTCTGTAGGGAAGGATTGTTTGAATGACTGCTTGGCATTTTATGTCTGTCATTCAAGACCAACCTTATAAAAGAGAGTTTTTAAAGGTATTTTGCTTAAAACTCAAACAGCACCATGTAAATTCATGGTGCTATATAAAGAATTAAGACATTGTTGCTTGTACTGAAGCTATGCAGAGATATTAATTTTTTTAAAGACTTACATGCAAACTAAACACTTTGCTTACTTGTCTGGTTAAAACTTTAATTAAACACATTTCTATAGCTATCTATTCCCTTTACGGTTAGACTGCCTAACTTCTATAGAATATGTAGTTGTTTCCACACTGGTGTTGAAATAAATTTATCACACCTTTTTTAAGTAATGTAGCTGCAAGTCATAGGCAGTTGCTTAAAGAACTTGGAAGACTCAAATCTGGTGACAACACAGTTTGATCCACAGACAGTTCTCAGAAATAAGAACCCTCCCACTCAGACACTGCAGTGTGGTTGCTTTGACACTTAACTAAGGATTAATAATCTAATTAGAGCAGAGTTGTTATAAGTGAATTTGAAACAATGAGACAGAGTAGCAAGAAAGAGAAAGGAGACACAGAGGACAGATAAGGCTAGATCCAAGGCCCGTAGCGAGACATTTCTATTGATTTCTCTAGGCACTGTAGGAAGCATTCAAACAAGTTAATATGACCAGTCCCTGATGGCTACAAATATTGATTTTAAAGATTATATAAAAGTCACAGGGTCGGTAAAGCAATGTCTTTGTTCCAACCCACCGATGCCCATAAAGCACTATGCCAGATTTTGAGTTGCACAGAAATCTTCCCCGGGGCTGGTTTTTTTTTTTTTTTTTTTTTGAAATAAATAAATAAATAAATAAATAAATGCATTGTCTTAAATGTTTCTGCATGAGGGTATGATATTGAACTCTTGTTGTTAAATTGACTCTGGCTTGCTTGCTCATAATGGCTGATTTGTTTTGTACAGTAAGTCATAAGTGTTGGCTCAGGTCCTAAACTAGGATAAGGTAACATTACATCAGGAGTCAGTGCTATGTATGCATTATTGATGGTACTGAAGGCCTTTTATACAAGGTACTCTAATTTCTAAATTTGATACTTCTTCTAAATCAAAATTATGTATCATCTTATGTTCTCTCTCTTGATTATAATCCATGGCGGAGGGGGGGCAGTGAATGGAGTGGGAGCACCCAATGCTGAAGTATTAGCTGAAGCTGAGTAGGTACGAATCCAGTCAGAAACCAGGATATGAGATCACTACAAGCCCCATGTAAGGGTGTGTGTGTGTGTGTGTGTGTGCACATCATTGCCTCCTTGGAAAGCTTTCAGAGATCTCAGGTTCTCAGTCTTGGCCTTTTATCTTTTAGGGAGGGACTGTGGCTCAGTGGTAGAGCACCTGCTTTGCATCCCTGGCATCTCCAGGTAGGGTTAGAAAAGCATCATGCCTGAAACCCTGGAGAGCTGCTGCCAGTCAATGTTGACAGTTCTGGACTAGATGGGCCAGTAATCTGATTCAGTATAAGGCAGCTTCCTATGTACCTATCTTACACCAGCGATAGGCAACTAGTGGCCTTCTAGATGTTTTGGCCTACAACTCTTATCATCCCTCTCCATTGGGTATGTTGGCTAGGGCTGATGAGAGTTGTGGGCCAAAACATCTGGAGAGCCACAAGTTGCTCACCCTTGTCTTACACAAACAAGGATCATGCCTCAAGCGCCTCAGGCAGACTTCCTCCGGCACCCTTGGTCTCTTTCCTCACTCCAGAACCACCACGCACATTAGTAGTAGTAAGATAACTTCCAATTGGGCCTTTATATAAACATAGAAACTCTTCTTTCTTCAAACAGTCAAGGAATAGGTAGTTAGATTACTCTCAGCTTTTCAGGCATACATACCACCAGTACCATCTGTTTTCTGGCCCATCTGGCTGTGTTTCTGGGTTTAGTCAATTCAGTTATCTTCTCCCAGAGATCAACAGAGGAAATTGGACCCCTTTGAATCCAGCAGCTATTTCAGTGGCCTTTGATACTGCTGATTATAAGGTCATAATTTCTGCTCCTAGTAGGAATTTGCAGGACTGCCTAAGAGTGATCCAAGCAAATCAGGAGAACTCAGGGGATGCTGATCGCTAGCTGCTCATCATTCCCTGGAAATTTTGCTGCAAAATTTGGTGTGTCTGTCTTTCATGTCTAGCATGTATATGAGCCATGTGTGAAGATTGAGGGTTGTTTCCAGTGCTGGTCTAACTTAAGTTCCATTAATTTCCATGGGTCTACTCTAAGTAGGACTAAATTGGATACAACCAAGTACGTTAGATGCTTCCAGTGTATTGATGCTATCCAGCTTTTGCGAGTGTATGGGTGAGATAAAGAAGAGTCAGACACAGAGTATATGGTTTCAAATCAGGGCCACATTTATTGAATTGAAGATCTGTGAAGGGCGAAGGGCGGTACTAACCTAGCCCGGCCATTGGCCGGGGAAAAAACCAATATTTTAAATATTTTGGCGAATACATCTTAACCGCACCGGAGGCGGGTTGGTCCGCCCCCGGCCAGTTGCCCTCCATGTGGAGCTGGAGGGCCTTACCCTCATCTTTATAACTAAAAAACTCATGTGAGGGACCTTATGTGGATGAGCCAACAAAGTCTTCATGAGATAAGTTCTGCTGACCTGGCACCCTTGTGACCTTGGAGAGATTCCATCACTGATGGGGCCAGCACCCCCCATTGCACTCATTGCAGGTTTGTGGCACTTCTACATTGCACAGATTTAATCTTTGTTGTGAAATACGCTCCTAACCACTACCCACTTGTTCTATCTGGAGAGAAGATTATGACCTTTTCTTCCAGATTCAGACATGTGCCAGTCACTGATACTTATTAGCATTAGGGGAAGCTACATAAACTTATTGAATATGATGCTGCTCTTGAAAGTTTCTTGGAGGCTGCAGACAGTACCAGAACATAGCAATCCACCTCCATATTATTTCACTGATCCATATTATTTCATTGGTAGAGGGTCTGCTCTGACTTCTTAAAACTTTCCAAAGTCGGATTATTGATTTTGGAACTATGAAGCAATGAATAGCTTGGATCCTGAATATTACAGGATCCACTCCCGCCCCTATCTTTTCATATTATTCCTAAGAGGAAATAAAAGGATGCAAACGTAAGCATCCTCTGTGCACAAATCACAAAAACAAAGGCATGTGGGAAATGATTTAGATGGCTGCTCCATAGCTGTGGAATTGTCTGCCCTTTGAAGATGTGCTAAAGCAGGGATAGGGGACGTCTGACGGCCCTCCAGATATTGTTGGACTGTAACTTCCATCATACCTCACCATCGGCTATGCTGGCTAGAGCTGATGGGACTTGCAGTACACCACATGTTCCCCACCGTTGTACTAAAGCCTCAACATCCCCCAGTTGAAGGCTCCTCCATACTCACACATGCACCTTCACATTGAAAAGTTGATGTGTGTGAGATGGATTCTATCCCTGACAGTTTTCTCTATATTGAGGAATTCACTTTTTTGTGTTTGACCATGTCAGCCCCACCTGCAGCGTGAAGAGATGTAGTGCCCAGGAACAGGTTGAGCACCTTATCTTCTGTTTCTGAGAACCAGCCCTACCACATCAGGTGCTGACCTGCATGTGTGAAAAACCATCAAAAATCAAACTGAGCTTTCATCATGTTATTTCAGATCACCTCAAGCACAACACTTTTCAGTGAGGTACATACATGTGTGAATTAGCCCCCAATCTTTCCTCTTTTGGCTGGCTTTTAGTGTCAGTTATCAGGCTGCTACATAGAAGGAACAGGAGAGGGGGGTTAATTTGCAATTTTAATCTGGCTGCATTCTTATTCTGACAGTTTATATATTTTATTTTTAACAGCTTGTTTTATAATTTGATTTTATAGAAGTTGTAATCCTTCCTGGACCCTTAGAGAAGGAAAGGGTAAAAAAATATATCCAACATAAATAACATATCCATCTTGTGTCTGTCCTGGCTACATGACATGATTATCAGTGTCTTCACATGATAGGCTACCAATGAGAAAGACCCTTTCCTAATCACATATGGTCAAGCAGAACCCATTCAACACTCAGAAATGCACATACTGATGGTACCTCATATGTCCAAAAATTCAATACATATATATATACCAGTAAAAAGATGATGGGAGATGTGGGCTTTCCTCAGTATATCTAGTGGATGATGATGATGATGATGATGATGATGATGATGATGATGATGATGCCACCGCCTTTGGGCATTATGCATTGAAATGAAAAACTCCTCTTCATTTCTGTAGAACTTGAGAATTTCCCGGTGAAAGTGTCTTTTTGTATTATTTCCAGACATTGACAGGGCTAAAGTAGGGGGTGCTGCTGCTATGCCATTCAGTCAGTAGGGGATCACTCGTGACTGAGTAAGATTGTCTTCCAGGATAAAATTACAAAAAGAAAATTATATAAAGAGGAAATTGTAAAAAATTCTGTAGACTCTAGCAATGTCACAGTAAGTGACTGTGGAGGCCAATTCTAGATCCACACAGCTTCCCACAGTGAGGACACAGCCACGCAGGTTACCAGATGGAAAATGGCCCTGTAAAGGATTTGTTTGACGTGCTTTTCGTTTAGCACGTTTCTCCCTTTCACCTTGCACTCGGGCTTCTTCAAAGTCCATAGAACCTTTGTGAAAGGCCAACCTCCAGTTAGAGCAGGGGTCCTCAAACTTTTTAAACAGGGGGCCAGTTCATTGTCCCTCAGGCTGTTGCGGGGGGGGGGGGTGGACTATAGTTTGAAAAAAATATGAATGAATGGATCAAGTAAAAAAAAAGGACCCGGGTCCTTTTTTTTTACTTGATTAAATGGAAAGTGGGTGACTTTGGGCCAGTCACTGACTCTCAGTTTAACCTACCTCACAGGGTTATTGTGAGGATAAAATGGAGAGGAGGAAGATTATGTAAGCCACCTTGGGTTCCTTGCAGGAAAAAAGGCGGGGCATAAATATAATAAATAAATAAACCAACCAAATTGGCATACTCATAGAAGCTAGAAATTCTGGTTATATAATTAAAAAGACGCATCACACTTCTCCCCGATTTTGTGAGGTATACTGCCTCAGCAGATGGAGGCTTCATTCCTAACTCTCAAAGCCAGGAGCTGCCTCACTGAAACACAGCAAAAGTTCTCACAGGACAGCGTCCTGCTTCCAAGGAGACAACAAGTTTTGTGCCCCACGGAAACTGGCATTCACCCACTGCTTGTGCTCTGCTGAGATTTGCTTTTTTCCTCTTCAGGATTCTTCTTGACACCACTTTTTAGTTCTCTTTTATTTCCCCCTCCCTTCCCGATTCATATGTTTATTATCAGTCTTCCCCTCCTTCTCCAAAGGACTCCTCTCCAGCTGCCTCTCTCTGCAGGCCTGCATCACAGGGGTGGCTCAAGATCTTTGGCTGCCTTTAGCAACCATTTCTCACAAGTGCCTCTTCACTTTAAACCCCTAGTTTAAACATACCAAGGAGTCGATCGGGATGGGGGTGCAATTGGTGCAAATAGGAGGGAGTGGAGAAAAGTGCGGTAGGGGAAGACTTGGAACCTGAGAAAGTACATCTTTAACTGAAGGGGGAACAAAGACAGATATTATTAGGGTGGTATTAGGACCTAATACCACCCTAATAATTGTTACCCCTTCAGTTATAGATGCTTAGGATGATGAGGTCTCACTCTCGCTTCACTCACCACACACACACACACACACACCTTTCCCCTCCCCGTGGCAGGCAGGGTCTCTGCCTCGGGCTCCAGGCATCCAAGCGCCAGGGCGACAGAGGCAGCAGCAACATGGCAGGGGAGGAAGGGATGGGAGGGAGGAGGAGGAGGGGGACGAGAAGGGGTCGCTGCTAGAGATGTGCTAAAAAAATCGCGAGTTTTTTTCTTCTTCGAGTAAGCTCTGCTCGCTTATCACTCAGCATAATTAACAATTCTTGTGATGTTAACAGCAGTTCGTCCCCCATTAACAGAGATATCTGCGAGCTCTGCGAGCCAGAGCTGTTAAACAGGTTTTACCTTTGAGATTAAAAAAACAGCAGTCTGGCTATGCATATTGAGATGCAACGTGCTATGCATATGCAAAAAACACCAGCAGTCTGGCTGGAGCCTTGAAGGAAGAACCATTAGCATATGAGTCTGACTGAGCAGGCTTTCCTCTCAGTCAGTCAGAGTTAGAAGAAAGGTTACCTTAAAATCAATTGGCACATGTCTATAAAACAAAATACTTTTTCTAAGTAGGAATGTAAGGACTATTGCCAGCGAGATCATGTCTATAAAACAAAATACTTTTTCTAAGTAGGAATGTAAGGACTATTGCCAGCCGGAACATGTCTATAAAACAAAATACTTTTTCTAAGTAGGAATGTAAGGACCATTGCCAGCCAGAGATTTTGTTGCTGTTCAAATCAGCATTACAATCATCCCTGGTGCTAGTAGGAATTTAGCAAGGAATTTAGCATATAAGTGTAGCGAGGGTTTTCCTCAGTCAGGTCAATTAAGACTTAAGTCAATTAAGAAACACAAACAAAAGCATTAGAAACACAAAGGATCTTGCTGTTCATGACTCAGCTGGGTTCGAATTTGCAGTGGAGGGGGGAGAAGAGACTCGACATGCCCGAAGTGATTCGTGAGCCAGCTGCTGCAAGGCCGACTAGCTCAAAGTAATTCGTGAGCCAGCTGCTGCAGGATCGCTCACGCCACTAGCCGCTGCGAGTCCCTCAGTCAGTTGCTCACTCGCTCTGTGTCCGCAGCGGCGCTTTGAATCCTTTCACTGAGGCGGCAGCGGCGGCAGCGGCGGCAGCGGCGGCAGCGGCAGCTCCTCGTTCCTCCTCCTCCCTCCTCCCAGTACTGAGCCGACTGTGGAGCACGGGCCGCCCGCCCTCGTGCCCTGCGTCTCCTGCAGGCTGACGCTGGCCACAGGACTGCCACCCGCCCTGCAGGGCTCCCCGCCTGCTGCCGGCTCAGCCGCCCCTCCTCCCCTTACCCCACAAGAAGGAGCCTCCAGATCAGATCGGCCGCCGGGCCGGATGAAAAGAAACGGCGGGACGGATGTGTCCCGCGGGCTGTAGTTTGAGGACCCCTCAACATTCATGGGCCAGAGCTTCCCAGTTCTCGATGTTTATATTACATTTTTTTAGATTAGCCTTAAGAACATCTTTAAACCTCTTATACTGACCACTGATATTCCGCTTTCCATCCTTGAGTTGGGAATAAAGTAACTGCTTTGGGAGACGGCAGTCAGGCATTCGAACAACATGACCAGTCCACTGAAGTTGGCATTGAAAGATCATTGTTTCAACGCTAGTAGTCTTTGCTTCTTCCAGTACACTGACATTTGTTCACCTATCTTCCCAAGTAATTTGCAGGATTTTCTGGAGGCAACATTGATGAAATCTTTCAGGGAGATGGTCATTACATATTAACTAAAGTTCTCCCCCCAACAATTGCAAAAAGATCAGCACAATGGAGTGCCAGCCTCATCTAAAGGTACTTCTGCCCTGAGCTGTCTTCAGGCTCAAGAGCCGCAAGCCATATGGCACTAGTGTATACCCAGACATGGTTTCCACCCAGCCTCATGGCAACCACAGGGAACCCTCGCATATTGTGCAGGAAGCAACGTTCACATGCAGGATTCCTGTGCAGATGTTCTCTGAGTACAGAGATGTATGCATGGGGGCAGGGATTGGGATTCTCAACATGTCCAGTCTCCACACAATTACCTGGTTCACACAACATGATAACCAACTAATGATAATAGTCAAGGGTTGGTTGTTGTGTCATGCAAGCCCTACCCAGGCTACCCATGGTGGGTTGTTGTTGTTTTTCAAACAACCCACAATGAGAACCCATGGGCCTGTCAAACTCAGGATCCCTTTAAAATGGGGGATTTGAGCAGAAATTGGGTGGATTTGTACAGGGCCGCCCGCCCTCGTGCCCTGCGTCTCCTGCAGGCTGACGCTGGCCACAGGACTGCCACCCGCCCTGCAGTACCTCTGAGTAAGTCCCAATCCCCAAGATCCCCCTCAAAAACCCCATTTTAAAAGGACCTCAAGTTGACAGGAAACTGTCAAGCTCAGTTTCCCTTTAAAAAGTGGAGGGGGGGACTCAGCCTTTCCCATGCTCCTAGAGGGGCAGAGAAAAGTGCAAAAGTGGCTTCCCCCATAGGGACTAAAGATGAGGATCTTGATGAGAAGGGGGATAGATCTCCAAAAACCCCAATTTTCCCATAGAATGATCACTCAATCACTCCATCCTCACAACAATCCTGTGAGGTAGGTTAGGGTTTCTTCTGGAGTCTCACAAAGTTTATCTCATAAGTAGAAACTGAACTCTTCTTTGAATGATACAGATATCATTCAAGTTAGTGAGCCCTATCAGGAGAAACTAACTGCTTTACCCTGGTTTCTTGAACCACAGGTTACTGTCAAAATCTAAGGTGCTGTAGCATACTTTATTCTTTTGCTGGGGGGGGGGGAGGGGACTGTGGCCTACAAACAGGAATCCTGGAAACAAACAAACAAACAAAAAACCACTCAAATTTCTCAGCAAATAAAATCATGTTGACAGTGAGTTCAGTTCAGTACACAGACCTGATGATTGATGCAAAACACATGCCCCCATTATTTTCACATGTTTCAATGGGCATAAGCCAGCCAAAGTTAAACACACTTAACAGTGCAATCCTATAGGGTAACCGTGCCATTGGATCATTGCTGTACTCTGTCAAGTTTGTGTGGTGATTCATTGTGCACCGATCTCCCCACATAAAACAGTTTCACGCACAGGCGTCTTCCAACCCAACCAACCCAACCCAACCCAACCCAAACAAACAAACAAAAAAAACGTCCCATGGAGACTGGCGAATGGTGACGGGGGCAGGACTGTGAATCTGGAAGCCCCTAGTCATGGACCAGCACATGGGCGGTGGATGCAGACTCAGTCGCCCTGTTCAAGGAACGAGGTAGTCGAGCAGCTCGGCAGCTGTATCCATGACTGAGCAGCCCTATTTAGGATCCACTCTGCTCACCCCGTATGGGGAGGGGGCTAGAAAAGGTGCCCTAAACATAGTCTACCTCTTTCTCCCCTGACTGGATTACCGCGTCCAGTGGGGTCACCATTTTAGCGGTCGAAAAAGACATTTGAATTTTGGAACATGGAATATACGGACATTGCTGGATAACATAGATAGTGAACGCCCTGAGCGTAGGACTGCTATTATTGCAAGGGAGCTGAAATGGTTTAAAATTGACATAGCAGCACTTCAAGAAACTCGAAGGGCAGGAGAGGGACAGTTGAAGGAAGAAAAAGGAGGTTATACCTTCTTCTGGAAAGGACTACCTGAGCAGGACCGACGAATACATGGAGTAGGCTTTGCCATCAAAAATGAGCTAGTGAACTCTTTGTCAGAAGTTCCTACTGGCATTAACGAACGCCTGATAACTCTTCGATTAAAGCTCGCTAATAACCAGCAGGTAACTATTTTGAGCGCTTATGTGCCAACATTAGATGCTGATGAAGACATCAAGGAAAACTTTTATACCCAGTTGGACACTCTCCTGTCAGAGATACCTAAGGAGGATAAAATTATCCACCTGGGCGATTTTAATGCAAGAGTCGGGCGTGACTTTGATTTATGGCCAGAAACCATTGGAAAAGACGGAGTTGGTAATAGCAACCCGAACGGAATCTTACTTTTGTCTATATGTGCAGAGCATAATCTCACTATTACAAACACACTCTTTCGACAAAAGAATAAGTTTAAAACATCATGGCAGCACCCACGGTCAAAGCACTGGCATCTTCTGGATTATGTAATTGTCCGTGTTAGAGATCGCCGCGATGTACTTCTTACTAGGGCCATGGTGAGTGCCGACGACTGCTGGACAGACCACCGACTAATCCGGTCCACTATGGTTATCAACATTGCTCCCCAACGTAGGATTCAAGGAAGGAAACCAAGGCGGAAAATGAACATCCACGCCCTTCAAGATCCTATTAAGCAAACTCGTCTTCAATCACTTCTTAAGGAACATCTACCTACGGAACCTCCTGACAACATTGAGGACCATTGGTCTAAGCTGAAAACCTCCATTACTGCAGCTTGTGAACAAACGATTGAATATGAAACTAAGAAACATCAGGATTGGTTTGATGAAAATGATAATGAGATTAAATATATAATTGACCAAAAAAGGAAAGCCTTCCAAATATGGCAAAATGATATTAACTGCACTGCCAAGAAAAAAATCTACGCTAGCGCAAAGGCTGAGGTCCAAAGAAGAACAAGAGAACTTAAGAACGCTTGGTGGAAAAAGAAAGCTGAAGAAATTCAACAACTTGCAGAATCTCATGATGCACGGGGCTTTTTTTAAGGCTATAAGGGCCATTTATGGACCAAAAACCTATGGTACAAACCCTTTACAATCAAAAGATGGCACCAAACTCTTAAAAGGCAAAGAGTCTATTGCACTGCATTGGAAAGAACATTATTATGACCTTTTAAATCGTAAATCTAAGGTGGATAATGAGATTTTTTCGCAAATCCCGCAAAAACAAATTAGAGAGGAACTTGCAATACTCCCCACTTTGGATGAAGTGAAAAAAGGCATTAATCAAATGAAGAACAACAAAGCTAGTGAACCAGATGGGATTCCTGCTGAAATCTTTAAAGAAGGGGGTCTTGAACTTGTACAACATCTTCATAAACTCATCGAAAAATCTGGATAAGAGAAGAGATCCCAGAAGACTTCAGGAATGCCATAATTATCACCCTCTTTAAGAAGGGTGATAGAACAGACTGTGGAAACTATCGGGGCATTTCTCTCTTAGCTACCGCAGGTAAAATATTTGCCAGGATTCTCGCAAACCATCTTCTATCTATTTCAGAAGAGATCCTCCCTGAAACTCAATATGGTTTCCACCCCTCTAGAGGGACAGTAGACATGATTTTTACTGCACGTCAGCTCCAAGAAAAATGCCGGGAGCAAAATCAACCCCTTTATATGGCATTTATTGATTTGGCTAAGGCCTTTGATACTGTAGACCATACAGCTCTCTGGACTATCCTTATGAAAATTGGATGCCCCAATAAATTTGTGAATATCTTGCGACTTCTCCATGACAACATGATGGCAACGGTTTTGGACAACAACGGCTCTCATGGTGCTACATTTAAAGTGGGATCAGGTGTTAAACAGGGATGTGTTATCGCCCCAACATTATTTGCTATTTTCATCGCCATGATTTTACATGTCGAGGGGAAACTTCCCACTGGTGTGAGAATTATATATCGAACAGATGGAAAGCTTTTTAATCTCAGCAGGCTGAAAACAAAAAGTAAGGTAATTACAATCTCCGTTGTGGAACTTCAGTATGCTGATGATAATGTGGTCTCCGCACATTCAGAGGATGACCTCCAAAGTATCCTAAATGCTTTTGCAGAAGCATACGGAAAACGTGGTCTCTCACTTAACATCAAAAAAACCAAAGTGCTTCATCAGCAAGTGCAAGCTAACCCTTTGGTGATGCCATCTATCCAGCTTGGCAGGACAATACTGGAAAATGTCGATCATTTTCTCTATCTTGGCAGCTATCTTTCTGTTACAGCTAACATCAACAGTGAAATCCAGCATCGTTTGAGCTCCGCAAGTTCCGCATTTTCTCGAATTAAACATAGAGTGTTCGAGGATCGGGATATTTGTAAGAAGACCAAAACACTGGTTTATGAAGCCATTGTATTACCAACTTTATTGTATGCCTGCGAAACATGGACTATCTATAAACGTCACCTCCAACTCCTTGAAAGATTTCATCAACGTTGCCTCCGGAAAATCCTGCGAATTACTTGGGAAGATAGGCGAACAAATGTCAGTGTACTGGAAGAAGCAAAGACTACTAGCGTTGAAAAAATGATCCTTCAACGCCAACTTCAGTGGACCGGTCATGTTGTTCGAATGCCTGACTGCCATCTCCCAAAGCAGTTACTTTATTCCCAACTCAAGGATGGAAAGCAGAATATCGGTGGTCAATATAAGAGGTTTAAAGATGTTCATAAGGCTAATCTAAAAAAATGCAATATAAACATCGAAAACTGGGAAGCTCTGGCCCATGAACGATCTAACTGGAGGTTGGCCTTTCACAAAGGTTCTATGGACTTTGAAGAAGCCTGAGTGCAAGGTGAAAGGGAGAAACGTGCTAAGCAAAAAGCATGTCAAACGAATCCTTTACAGGACCATCTTCCATCTGGTAACCTGTGTCCTCACTGTGGGAAGCTGTGTGGATCTAGAATTGGCTCCACAGTCACTTACGGACCCATCGCTAGAGTCTACACAATCTTCTTTAGAATTTCCTCCTTTTATCCTGGAAGACAATCTTATTCGGTCACAAGTGATCGCCTGATGATGATATGCTGCTAGACAGTATCTAGATGACCATAGGATTTTTCAGAGACCCAGCTATGAAGTTGGAAAATCGCTTCGACCTCATAGCTGGGTCTCCGAGCTCAGAGTGCCCTCCCCGCACTTTCACAGCCGGTGCAGAAAGAACCGCAACTGCTGTTTCTCTGAGGTTGCAAACATGACCTCGGAGAAGGGGTTTTGTGGACAGGTAGGGGGGAGAGGAGGGGGGGAGACAGACACTGCCACAATACAAGGTGTCCTGGCACCTGGTGGCACCTCGGCCTCCTTCCCTCCTGCTCCAAAGTGTGGCCATCTAAGTGCTTTGCAGGGCAGGTGGATTCCGGAGGTGACCTTCACCTCTGCGCTCCTCCCGCCCTGCATAGGACACCTGTAATCCTCCGAGTTCAGAGGGCTATGGGCATCTCAGTTGGATTGCACCCTAAGTCCCACTAATTCCAATGGGAGAAAGTTAAACATGTTCTTAACTCTGCCCTTAAAAACAGTTAGATGTAACTATGTATACATTCAACTGGATTATACCCTTTTTAGCAAGGATTCAGAAAACATTCTCTTTTGTCTACAATGCCCACTTAAGGCCCAATCAGGATGCCCGATCTGGATTGGAACACTAGCGGGGGTGGTGGGGGTGGTAGGGCAGCTTTTAAGATCTGGGTTGGGACCTCTGTACCTACTCTAGAGTAAAAATGAAAAATGAAATAGCTGCTTGACACAGATTTACAGTAATGTCTGTTTTGGCCCTTTGGCTGCAGTCCTATACACACTGACCTAGGAATAAGTCTCATTGAACTCAGTGGGGATTACTTCTGAGTAGACTTCTATAGGGTTGCACTGTTAATATTCAAATCAGCCCTGACACTGCTACTCTTCTAGAATGAGACATTTTACATATGAGAAGATAATATACCACACTGATTCAAAATGGCGCCGGTGCTCAACGTTCTGCACAAGCTAATAGTGCTTTGGGTCAGCACCTAAAACAGAACATAACAAATTAAAGTAAGCATAGTTTTAATTATGTCCATATTTCTTCTTCCACTGTTGCTTTTCTGTTTATTCTAGCAAAGTAGCATTTTTTGTCTGAAAGTCAATGAATTGCACTCTGCTGAATATGTATTTCAGAGATAACAAGTGGATGTCTTTCTACAGGATTCACTGCCCATAAAAGGCCTATTATTGAGTGAAATGGTTTCTAGAAAAATTGATCTATTTTGAGTATTTTCCCATTTGAAATTGAATAATGTATAGAAGAACAGGCACTTGTGCATGCATAAACAACCCAGAAAAAACATGCATAAAAGAAGAGGAGATCGTCCTTTAACATGAGAAATCAGTTGGTCCTAGCTGAAGAGGTCAATGAGAGCTTTCAATTCCCCTGTCATTTCTTGATCTTGGTTTGCAAAAAAAAAGTGGGATGGTTTTGGACATTCCAGGACTAGATAACTAGCAAAGGTTCTGCCCATGGCATCTTTCCCCACAGGCATTGTACCCTAAAGCACCATGCCTGGAACCAAACACAATCCAAAGGAGCATCTCCTAAAGGATTTTGTTCCCTAGTGAACTGATAACATTTTGATGAATTTCAAATGCATATTCTATTTTTATATGATTTATGACAACATTGTATGTGAAATCAACAACAACTACAGAAAAACATCAGGGCCCTCCAATCCTTAAGACCAACATATCCTTTGTTGAAGCAGGAAAAAACATCCTTTGAATTGTTTTAACCATTTTGTCTTTCAAAAAGGCTGCATGATGCCAGGTTAGCGCTTTTAAACCGGTGCTTCTAAAATTATCAGTCCTGTCCCTGATTAGACATGAAACGAAGGCTGCAATACATTTTAGGGATGCCAGCGCCTGATCTGGAGCAAGCACCAGCTACTTTAATGGCTTTAGATTAGCACAATGTTCTCCAACCTTGGGTTCCCAGATGTTTTTGGCCTACAACACCCAGCATGCTGGAAGTTGTAGGCCAAAAACAGACCCAAGGTTGGAGAACACTGGGTTAGCAAGACTCCATCAGATGGCAAAGGGGAGTAGTGGATGGAAAATGGATAGCTGTAGCACTGAGGTAGGAGTCACCTCGAATAATGCATCACAAGGACTGTTAAGTAACACAGTAACTGTAGCTCAGAAACTGGCAATCCTAGCTAGAGCTGAGCCCATTTGGGTCCCTTTTGTGTATGCCTCTCCATTGGTTTTGCTTTATTTTGGAATTATACATGGAACATTATAGCTTATGAACATAACAGGAGCCCTGTTGGATCCAACCAATGGCCCATCCAATCCAACATCCTTTTTGCTATAGTGGCCAACTGGCCATTCATTCAGAAGCCTCTAGGAAGACCACAAGCCAGACAGGAAGGCAATAGACCCCTTCCTGTTGTTCCCCAGAGGGAGGGAAACAAGTTTATGCACTTTTATTCTTCCCCCATTTTAATGTCCCCACATCTCCATTCATGTCTCTGGAAAAAATATATTATGATGCTTCATCCCCAGTGAGGTCTGCCTGGTACCAACATTGTCATCTTTTCAGTGCCAGGTCAAGACTGCCCTCTATTCCCAAACATTTGGAGGTATACGGTGGGTTTTTATGCATTGGTTGTTTTGATTATGGTCCATACTAATGTTTTAGTTTATTTATTTATTATATTTATACCCCGCCTTTTTCCCTGCAAGGAGCCCACGGCGGCTTTCAAGTTGTTTTATTATGTTTGGTATTTTTAATGGAAATTGTTTTAGCTATTTTATATTATGTATGTTTTAATAATTTTATTGTAAGTTGCCTTGGGTCTTTTATAAGAAAAGGCAACTAAGGGTGCAATCCTATGGCCACTAGACAGAACCTAGACAGCTATAGGATAACTCGGAGTCCCAGCTCCGACCGACCTCAAAAACTCATTCTGAGGTTCGAGCTGGGACTCCAAACTCGGAGGGCCCTCCCTCTGCCCTCATAGCTGGCAGGGAAAGAACTGTGCTGGCTGTGGATCCAAGGTCACAAGAGCAACCTCGGAGGTGGAGTTTTGTGGGTGGCGAGGGGGCGGGCAGGGGAGGAGACAGGCTCTGCCAGCATGCGCACTGCGCAGTATCCTGGCAGCGCCTCAGCCTCCTCTCCATGTGCGCCAGGGCAAAACACTTAAGACGGCCAAAATCGGCTGTTTTGCAGGGTGGAAGAAGCATGGAGATGACGACCTTCACCTCTGCACTCCTCCTGCCACCCCCCAGGATGCCTGCAATCCTCCAAGTTCGGAGGCTTACAGGCAGCCTCACTGGATTGCACTGTAAGAAATCCAAATTGTTGTTGTTGTTGCCTTTAGCCTAGCAAAAATGGATCCCACCATCTCTCAGATACCTAGCACTCATGTATCTGTGTTAGTTGCAACAGTAGACTCCTACTATATAAGACAATGAAGTCTTCAAAGTAAGGTTGTACCCCTTTTCCTGGCTGGGCTCCTATGCCTTTCACAACTGCATGGCAACCATACATTCAACAAGTACAGCCTTTCCCAACATAGCAATGCAGTGTTGAGAAAATATCAGCTGTTTTACTTGTGCCAATCATTCAACTGTTAAAGGCACAGAAGCCTTGCTCATAAAACCAGGGTAACAACCTTCAAACCACTGTAACTTTCAACTTTTCTTTTGTTTCTTGATTATCAAGTCACAAAGATTAACTACAATGGCACTAGAACATGGCGTGCAGGCCATGGCTTTATTTCGTTAGATTCCAAAACCATTTTAAGTTCAGATCAGATGATAGCAAAACAGAAATCTTACACTTTTTTTAAAAAAAAAAAAGCAAGATAGAATAGGCAACTAAAATAACTCTCCAAAAGGGGAAGTTTGAAATATCTGTTTAGCCCTCCTTCCTGAGAAGATATTGTCTGTGCAGCTTCAATTTGTCTGATGTTACACTTGGCAGTTGATATTATAAACTGACTGGGGGTTGTGTTTCAAGGTTACAAATTCAAGGTACATACAGCTGACAAGAACACGTGGCAAAAAAAAATAGAGAGGCAGGTTGATGGAGAAGGTTACCTTTATAATTCCAGATGTTTAGAAACCGTGCATTGGACGGTTCAAGCTGTCAGCTACTTAGAGCAAATAAACACATTTTTTCTGATCATTCAAGTCTTATTGACCTACAGAAGGCTCTTGGTTTCATCGGAATGAGTAGCAGAACACAGTCATTAATTGCAAGTTTAAAGAGAGGCAAACACGTAAACTGTATCAGTTCTGCAAAACATTTCTCTTATTTTATCGCTCAAAAACACAACCTGGTGTAATTTGTCTACTTAAATATGTATCAGCTGGGCTTGTTTAGACTCAACAGCAATGGCAATCCAATCACTGTGTTGGTCAAGTATTGATAGGGAATGATACTACAAGAGGCAACAGAAACCATGTTCACGCAGAGTAGAAGCAAATGGGACTGGAATATGTAATGGCCGCCTGACAGAGTAAAAACACTACGGCTGGAATTCAATTAATACCCTGCTGAAGGAATGGCTTCTGTCAGTGAAATGAGGAGGGGAAATTCCCCCTTCCCCTCTGTGGCCCCCATACAGCCTTAGAATATGCTCTGGAGGGTTGGTGGACCCTCTGAGGCAGTTTTTGAGAGGGCACAGGGGCTGCAGGGGGAGGAGGGGAAAGGAGGAGAAAGTCTCAATGCATGAGTGGAAGTCTGCTCACACAGCATTGGATTCTGCCCTAAAATTCCAAATTGCGTTCTTCACAATATTCTTAAAATTGGATGGATGCTGTGTCTTAACCTGCATAAGAAATGCACATTAATACTAGTCTGTAATCCTTCCACAAAGAAAGGATCAGATATTCAAAAATGTTTACTCTACACTTTTTCAAAGCAGAGCTTTGATCCCTGTCACAAGACATAATCGGCATATTGAGGACTGAGTCCATCTGTGCAGACTTTGATGCAAGTTGTGGTCATGTGACTGCTTCAGCACATGCCCATCTCTCAGTTCAACACATGATTATGCAAGAAGAAGGGCAGAACTACACGCTACAAGAACCAGGGGGCTACCACTCTTTTTCTCATAATGTGTGATTTCACCTGAAAGCTGCTGTAAGTGGCTGATGTTGTAATGTGGCATATGCAAGTTGAGCTGCAAAATGAGCGTGACAGTGTTTGTCATTCTACTCAGCCCACATGCTTCTCAATGTGCCAGTGCAGTTTCTTGAAACAGTTTCTTAAGCCCTGATCCAAAGAAAATTAGCTGTTCCAAAGTCCTGTTCAAATTAATAGGATGGGCAGCACCATCCAATGTGGCTGCCCATAACCACCCGAACTCGGAGGGTTACGGGCATATAATCACATGCAGGAGGAGCGCAGAGATAAGGGTGGCCTCCATGCTTCCCCTGCCTGGCAAAAGACAGATGGCCAGTTTCGGCCGTCTATGTCTTTTGCCCCTGCTCACAAGGAGCAGGGGCTGAGGTCCCACCAGGATACATTGTACCCTCCCCGCCCCCTGGAACGCCCCCCAGAGCCTTCTCCGAAGTTGTACATGTGACCTCAGAGCCACAGCCACTGCAGAAAGAACTGCGCCAGCTGCAAGGCCAGAGGGAGGCGCTCCATGGCGGGGGTCGGAGCTGGGACTCTGACCAATCCTATGGCTCTCTAGAAACTTTTAGAAAGCTTCTAGTGGCCATATAGCATTATGCCCTCAGTCACATCTACTGTAGCTCAAACCACTCGTTTTTAACAGAATTTGGTAATGACTAACATTAGGTCCAAACTAGATGTTTTTACTTTTCTTAAAAACAGCCAGGTAAAGCTTGAATTAGATTGAGACCATGGTGCTGGAGGAAGGTGAGTTAAGCCAGAAAACCTGTTCTGAGGTGCTTTTTGAATTTCAGGAAAGTCAAAATGGCTGCCACCAAAAAAAGAAAAAAAGAAAAAAGTGTTGCCTCCTTTACCATTCCCTAGAGGACAGCAGTTGAATATCTACAGAACACACTTGGACAGAGTGGGTGGGTTGTTCCTCTAACAGGTCATTATATTCTAAATGTACATTATTAAATATCCCTGCAAAGAGAGGGCAATGATTGAAGCAGGCTTGTTCAACATATGAAGTCACAGTGTGCCATTCCATACAATACTATTTTTAAACCTGGACTATGAGGGAAAATGATGTTTACATTCGGATTTCTTTCTTTTTATATATAAGAATGTCTTGCAAACAAAACAAAAAATGAAGATGTTTTATTCAAAAACAGATCCAAATGTTTAAAAGACATTCCATACCTTTGGGGGGAGGTGAGTGGGGAATCTGAGATTAATGGTGCAATCCTATGCATGTCTAATCAGAAGTAAGCCCCGCTGTGTTTCATGGGATTTACTCCGAAGTAAATGTGCTGAAGAATCAACTGACTGATTTGAAGAAACAAAGTTGGGGGACGAGCCATTTTGTGAAAGCATCTCTCCTCAAAATACTGGATCCGGTTCATGTTTTTTGGATTGAATCACTGTTTCTCCCCAGTGTTATGCCATTGCACCAATCCAATCCCAACCACCCCCAAAGCCTACTTTTGGGTGATCAAAGAAAGAGACATCAGAAGATCTGATGGGGGCTCTCCCACATCACATCCAGTTTGGCCCTCAGTTTTGATTGATTCCCATCAGTCACATTGCGTTCCTTCTACTTCATGATCAAATGCATTTGATTCTAATCAGGCTTCAAGTGTGAGCACTCACAGATGGTGACTCTCAAATCTATGTTCTGACAATAATGACACATGCGAGCTTAACATTCGCTTTCCTAAACAAGTTGGAATAGTAAAACCCTGTTTCATAAATGTGATGGCAGTTGCTAAAGGAGTGCTTCTGTGTCTGAAGGACAACCATTTTAGCATGGAAATGAATAGCTGAGAGGGAGAGTATCTGTTCCCCCCTCCCCACTAATTTTTTTATCCCTATTTCATGCACAACCCTAAATTGCTTTAGAGACGGATATGAGAGTACAGTAACCTGGAATCATCCACATTAGTGGTTCTTCTCCTACACCTTCTGTTAGAGTGGAGGAGATTTAATCCAGGAGATTTAATTTAATCTCATTGGGAACAGACAATGAGATGGCAGGAGTGCAGAAATGCACAGCCCTGCAGTGCAGTGCTCCGAGAGATCCTGCGACAGCAGCACAACCTGGCTAAATTGCTAAGGTTAGGGGCATGAGGTTAGCTATCTGGAGGCAGTGACACAGCAGTTTGGGGAGCAGAGGTTTGGATCAATAGGGTAGAGCGCCACTGGGGCACAGCTTTATAGGGAGAACACTGTGCTCCTCTTTAGCATGTCTTTTACATTTTTCACCACGGTTTTGCATTACGGCAAGCAAGGCTGTCCAGTCGGCAGGTGGGATGGGGTGGGGTTGATACAGGGCGCTAGTCTAATAGAAATAGAAATAGGTTCTATGGACTTTGAAGAAGCCCGAGTGCAAGGTGAAAGGGAGAAACATGCTAAGTGAAAAGCACGTCAAATGAATCCTTTACAGGACCATCTTCCATCTGGTAACCTGTGTCCTCACTGTGGGAAGCTGTGTGGATCTAGAATTGGCCTCCACAGTCACTTACGGACCCATCGCTAGAGTTCTACACAATTTTCTTTAGAATTTCATCCTTCTAAAATCTCCTTTTTGTACATTTTTATCCTGGAAGACAATCTTACTCAGTCACGAGTGATCGCATGATGATGATGATGATGATGATGATGATTCTAATCTAGCCTCCTCTTCTGGTGGGCAGCAGCATACATCATATAAATCATCATTATAATTTTAGAGAGCAAATGGGAAATCTAAACCAACACAATTCAGGACAACAGAACATGGAAGAAGAAAAACACACACCTCAGGCAGCCAAGCCAAGCCAAGCACTTGGGGGAATGGCAGAATTTTCAAATTGTGCCTAAAGATCATCAAAGAGGAAGCTCAACAAATCACTCAGGACATAATATTCCACCTAGGGTGTCCAGATGAAAAAGAGTACAGGGCTCCTGTATTTTTTTTAATAGTGGTGTAGAAAAGAGAATTTCAGCAGGTGTGGCTTGCTCTCTCCTCTTCGTCACCTGGCCATCCTAGTTCCATGTCTTGGGCACTGCTACAGAGAATGCCACCCTACATGTCCAAATCAGCCTCACCTCAGAAGACAGAGGGAAGAAAAGAAGATTGCCCCTAGCCCTGGAGGAATCCTCTTTGGAGGATGAACTAGAGCCTCCTGAGCTGGATGTCTCCAGGGAACAAGTGACTTCAGGAGGCCTGGGGCTGACCAAGTAGGTCCTGGGTCACTGGGAGAGATGCTTCAGACCCTCCCCCTAGAGAGGTGGAAAGCTCTGCTTCTGAGTCAGAGAGGGATGCTGAGCCACCACCCAGCCCCCAAGAACAGGCTAGGACCATGGCCAGGTGAAGGAGTGCCCTGCCCACTTACAGAAAAAGACTTCTCAAGGGTAACGGCCTCCTTGTGAGCAAGGCCCTCCTCATGAGTAGAACTTCTGCCACAGGGCCTGTGATCTGTAGCTAACCCTTGAGTGGGGCTATTGGAGCTCAGGCTGCATAAGGTTCCAGTTCCAGTCTAGCCACTGCTGGAACAACACAACTGCCTTCCTCTGGTCACTGATGATCTGAGCAGATGGGCAGTTTCATGTGGCAGGGGTGTTCAACACAGGGGTGTTCAACCTTTCCTAGCCCAAGAGCCAAATTCCATTTTGGAGAAGCTCTCAGGGGCTGCATTCCAGTGGTCTGTAGGGCTGAAGGCAAAACAGGGCAGGGCCAAAGACAAAAGGCGGTAGGGCCAAAATACCAAACATGTCAGCATCTCTTAGCTTAAAGCTCTTACTGCCAATAATTAAGCCTTAGGAGAGGCATTTCGGCCTTTTAGAATGGGGGGGGGGCGCATACAAAAACTGGGAAATCATCAAACAATTGGCAGTCAGATGAAAGGGGGTATGGCTTGAGGAGAAGGGGGTGAAACCATATGGGGAACCCCCAAGAGCCAGATTGGGACCTCAAGTTTGCCAGATGTGACTCACAGGCCTATGGTTCTGCACCCCTGAGTTATGGGCTCATGATGAACTCCCCAAGGCATCTTACAACTTATTGGGTTGAGGGTACTTACTTGGTCAGTACAGAAATCTCCTTGGAGCTTACTTGATGCAAAACCCCAGGGTTTATCAGCTCAAAGCAGGGTTGCTATCAGCAGATTCTCATTGGCACTCTATTAAGTGATAAGGCTTTAAGGGCACTCCATTCAGGGTTGTGATTAGGCAATAGCAATAAGAATGACTGCATGAGGCTCATTGATAGGATGGCATTGCCCAAACAAGGAAACCTAGCAGAAGACAGAGGTGTTAGGCAAATTGGGGAAGAGGTAGAGTAAGAAAATAGGGCTTTTGTTGCAGATCCCAATTAATGAAGTTATGGCCTTATTTAACCCAATCTATGCCTCAAGTGTCTTCATTCCCAGGCCTGGGGGCAAATCCCCCACCCCTCATTTTTCCTTTTAATGAAACTGGCAACTTCTATGTAAGCAAAAGTAATGGTCCTACAGTTTAGCCTTACATTTCTGCAGTATATCTTATGGGATTTGTCATCACTTCTTCCAGGCAGAATACCAGGATATGAAGAATAACAGAGAAAGGGTTCCCAATTGGACACAAACATCCCTCACTACACTCCATGATGTGGTGCCAGCAGAAGATGTCCTTAATGTTGAAATCCTGCTAACCCAGATACCCCCTGGCTTGGGTCACAACCTAACTTAGGCTGCAGTCTTATACCCACTTACCTCAGAATAAGTCTCGGTGAACGTAATGGGACTTACTTCTCAGTACACACACACACACACACACACACACACACAGACAGACAGATAGATAGATAGATAGAATTGCACTGTTAGTCTGCAGTCCTGTACACACTTAGCTAGGAGTAAGTCCAACTGAATTTAATAATGTCATTTACTTCTGAATAGATATGTATAAAATTGTGCTGTTACTGTTAGAGTCAATCTTAGGCATATCTATGCAGAAGGAAGTCCCACTGAGTTCCATTCACACTTACCTAGGAGTAAGTCCCATTGAATTCAGTGGGACTTAGATCTCAGATGTGCATAAAACTGTGCAATGGGGACCATGGGCTAACTGACATTTGATCTAGAAATAGCTCATCCACCACCAGTACAACACCCTGGGACAAGTTATGATCGGGGACGGGGATAGCTAGTCCCTGGTCATATGGTTTATCTTTAGGCCATAATGATTACACTGGATAAAAATAGTTCATTTTATTTATTTAAAATGTTTTACAGAAAAACTGGCATGTGCTGAACCTGGGATATAAGTCTAGTATGTGGACTTAATGGCTCCTCCGCTCTCTACAGCTGCACTTTCCAGCCACATCTGTGTTGCAGCTGGGGGAGGGGGTTATTTATTTTCTAACATGAAACCAGGCTCCCTTTTTAGGGATGGGGAACCTCTTTCAGCCTGAGGGCCAAATTCTCTTTCAGAGAATCTCTTGGCGGCTCCATTCCACATTCCAGAAAAGTGCACATTTCTGGGCATATTTTTGAAAAGTGCACACCTAGACCAAAGTGTGAAATGCATTTTTTTTTACTGTGCATTTCAAATTGTGCATTTTTTAAAAAGGCATTTTTCAAATGTGACCTCAAATTTGGAATTTGTGAACATTTCTCAAAACAAAACAAAACAAAAACCCCTCTCCAGCACACATTTGGGCTTGTGAATGGATCAGGTTTGCATGGTTTGCAAACAAACAAAATCCTCATACAGCCCTAGACTGACAACAGCAGCAACTGTGTTGACAGCCTGGCTACTATTTTTCATCCTCCACAGGGCCTGTGACCTAACATCATCCTGGGGCATTGTGGGTGGCATGGGAGAAACGGAGGCCACCACAGACTAATAGTGGAGAGTATCTGGAGAAAATTCTGCAAAGTAGCCTTTTTCTAGGGGAGTGAGAAAAAGAAAAAGGTGAGAAATGTTCTCAGAAAATTGTCTTCTAAAAAAGATTGGCTCAGCTTTATTATTTTTCCCCCTATGAGTAAGTTCCACTGAAAAATAAAGTTGTTCTTGATGTGAGAAATGCCAGGTTTCACCATGTCAAGGCCCAGTCAGAGGAAATGTCAACTCCATCAAAACAACGTTGTCTTGAGAATGCAGCCTTCTCTTATTAATTTTGATTCTGGCCTTCTCTTTACCAGTGCAGTGTTGTTTCTATATATCATTGTCTACTGTTTTGCTCAGTTTAATACAATCAAGATGGCTAATTAAGATTACTAATTAGAGAAGCCTGACAGGATGCTGTTTTCAAAGTAAAGGGCCCAATTCTCCTCCCACTCACACCAGTGTAACTTAAGAGTTGATCCAGTGAAGTCAGTGTAAATAGCCGGCCGCAAACATTAGAGATAGCTTCCAGCATGACAAATATATACAGTGATTATTAGCCATTGTTTGTCTGTCACCCTAAAGAGGCGAGTAATTTCTTTTCACTTTGAGATGACATTCTCCAAGAGCTGAAAGTCCACAATTCACAAGGAGGGGGAGGGAAACAACATCCTCCCGGACAATATTACTCTGTGTTGCTTGTCACTGACACAACTTTATAGGATTCTGAATGCCAAAGCCTGTCATTGTTGCTCACATTTTCTGCCTTAGTCTCATTTATGTAGTAGTTCACTACTTTTTAAAAACCATTCTCCATTATTGTTTTGCTGAACAGATGCACTGCCATTTCGCAGCAGTAACTTCTGTGAGCCATAATTGGGTGTCAATATGCTTTTGTATAGTGCCATTGTGAATTCAATACATTTTGAATTTCTTGGACATTAATTAGGAGCGTATGCTGGATTATAACATCTTTTTCAACCCAGTTTTGGGGAAATATTTTTAGTTTACTTCCACATTTTTTTAAAAAAGCTTACATTTATGCTAATGGTTGCTCTTCTGAAAGATTTATTTCCTAGAAGAATATATTACTACTACCATTTATGAAGTGGTTGATATAGGGGGAGAGGTGTGTCTGTGGGTGGGCTTAATTAAATCCACAAGCTCTTGACTTGCACCAAATTTTGTCAAGTCATGCCCGTTATGATTGACAGTAGAGGCCAAAATGGAATAATGGGTGGAGTGTGTCAGTTGGAAAGTGAGTGAGTAGACTCAGAGACAGGAGCCCTATTCAGGCATTCCTAAGGCATGGTGATTAAACATGGGAGGAGGGGCCGCACACTAGCCCCACCCCCTCTGTCATTGCTCTGGTTGCCCTCTACATGTGGTGGAGGGTGACGTGACTGTGAAGAGGTGAGCCTTCTCCATCCATGGGGACTTTCCACACAGTCCTCTTCACAAAGCTGTCACCTGCATGTAGAGGGTGATGAGAGTGATGATGGAAGGGGTGGGGCTGTGTGCTCCCCCTCCTCACATGTGTCATCACCATGCTTTGGGAATGCCTGAATAGGGCTAGGGTGTGGTTAAGGGGAGAGAGAGAGACCTTCTTGAAAGCAGAGATGTGGTGTTAGGCTTTCAGAACCATTATTTATTACTATTTATCAGATGGCTGTTTATTCTGAATGTTGGCTTTGTTACATAAAAAAAGATATGTTTATTCTTTAATTTATTATTTATTATTTATGTTTTTTATTATTATATTTATATATCTTGCCTTTTTTCCTGCAAGGAGCCCAAGGCAGCTTACATAATCCTCCTCCTCCTCACAACAACCCTGTGAGGTAGGTTAGGCTGAAAGTCTGTGACTGGCCCAAAGTCACCCAGTGAGCTTCATGGATGAGTGGGGACTAGAACCTAGATCTCCCAAGTCCCAGTCCAACACTCTCACCACTACACCACACTGGCTCTCTTTTAAATACATATATTCTGGTCTGAGTGGATTTGAAGGTTGGCATATCTCACCTCACGTGCTGGCTTTCAGGTACACAGCTAACAATACAAAGAAGAGAATCCTACTGCTCTTTACAGATCAGTAGGCTGGGCAGCTGGTGCTCTGGGGAGTCCTAGGGAAAGCCTGGACCCAGTGACCTCTAGGGTCCAGGGCCTTATACAGAACCCCATATTTATTTATTATTTATTCAATCAATTTATAGACCACTTGACTATATCTAAAAAGACATCTCAAAGTGGTTTACAACATAAATTTTAAAATACAAAACAACCACAGTTAAAACAGTTAAAAACAGAAAATAGAAAATGTCTCAGTTAAAAACATTTTAAATCAAAAAATAAACACCTTCAATTAAAACATTAAAATCTGAGAGCTGGGCAGCACAATCAGCCAGGGAAGGCCTGGGTAAAAAGGTAAGTCTATAACTGGCATCTAAAAGAGGCCCCAGTGATGCCTCCTGGATACCAAGGAGAAGGGTATTCCACAAAGTGGGTGCCACCACAGAGAAAGCCCACTTCTGGGTTGCCACCAGATGGCAATTGGCAAGTTGTGGTACAACTAGCAAGGCCTCCTCTGAGCATCTTGATGACTGAATGGGTCCCTAGATACACAATTTGGCAGTAGCAACAGAATTTGAATTTTTGAGATCAGAATTTGTGGGATTTTATTTCTATTGTATTTTTTGGACAAAGTAACTTCAATCACCCAGAATTTTGATGACCAGAACTTTAAGGGAAAAGGTTCACAGAACAATTACAGTCAAGTTTTATGTTGGTTTGGTTTGGTTTGGTAAGGGGTGTATTAGATTAGGGAATGCCTCCCAAAGAAAGCATCCAAGTCAAAGGGAGCTGACAAAGATCCAGAAATGAATTCTGACTCCACAGAGCTGTGAAGCATGCAGCTCAAGCTTGAGGTGGCCCAAGTGGAAGCAGAGAGGAGGGAGAAAGGTGTTCACAGGCAGCATAAACTTCAGCTAAGGGAGAAGGTTCTAGAGCCAGAACAGATAATAATTGATGAGCAGAAGTCCAACCTGCTGTGTATGGATCATTAAACCCCTTCTCCCATATTGGTATGAGAATGTTTCCCTCATACCACACAGGGGATGACATATAGAAGTTTTCTTCATTAGCCTTGAGACAGCATGCAGTGATTTTCACATATCTGACAATAAACACATGATATATCTACATCCTCAAATTTGTGGAGATTTAAGTGAGCTTTATGGACAGTTGTGGCTGGAAAAGGCTAAAGAGACTATGATTTATCTAAGACATGGGTGAAGAAATGGTTGGGCTTAACTCCTGAACACAGCCAAAGTGATTTTAGGGTTCTGAGGAAGAAGCCAAATTTTATACCCTGCCTTTTTTCCTGCAAGGAACCCAAGGCAGCTTACATAATCCTCCTCCTCCTCTCCATTTTATCCTCACAACAACCCTGTGAGGTAGGTTTAGGCTGAGAGTCAGTGACTTGCCCAATGTCACCCAGTGAGTTTCATGGCTGAGCATGAATGAGACATCTAGTCAAATTGAGTGCCGTTTGGACTGTTTGCTGAACCAACAATTGGAGAGGTCCAAAGCCACAATACAGGATGATGTTGTTCAATTTATTAGACTTGAGTAATCCTACAGCTCTTTGCCAGAAGAGTACAGAGCACCTATGCAAGAAAAAGATCCCTCAGCAGCAGCCAAAGCAGCACAAATAACTGATATCCTTGCATTGCATTGGAGGGGTAGTGGAAAGGAACCTATTTTCACAATCACACCTAGTTTCAGCCAAGAAGTACTCGAAACCAAGAATCCTGATAACTCATTTCCCAAAGGTGATTGGCCTAGAAGCAGGAAGAGACAAAGAGGAAATACTTTAATTGTGGGGAGGCAGGACATTTGAAATTCCAGTGGACAAAACCCATAGAAACTCATCCAGTTAGTTAAAAAAAACCCACAATGTTTTTGGATGTGAAGGCTAAATCTGAGCCTCTTCTTGTTAAACCCACAACTGTTGTTGTGGCATTGTTAATCCCGGGTGATTTGGCTGTGGAATTTCTCTCTTAGCTACCGCAGGTAAAATATTTGCCAGGATTCTCGCAAACCGTCTTCTATCTATTTCAGAAGAGATCCTCCCTGAAACTCAATATGGTTTCCGCCCCTCTAGAGGGACAGTAGACATGATTTTTACTGCACGTCAGCTCCAAGAAAAATGCAGGGAGCAAAATCAACCCCTTTATATGGCATTCATTGATCTTGCTAAGGCCTTTGATACTGTAGACCAAACAGCTCTCTGGACTATCCTTATGAAAATTGGATGCCCCAATAAATTTGTGAATATCTTGCGACTTCTCCATGACAACATGACGGCTACGGTCTTGGACAACAACGGCTCTCATGGTGCTCCATTTAAAGTGGGATCAGGTGTTAAACAGGGATGTGTTATTGCCCCAACATTATTTGCTATTTTCATCGCCATGATTTTACATCTTGTCGAGGGGAAACTTCCCACTGGTGTGGGAATTATATATCGAACAGATGGAAAGCTTTTTAATCTCAGCAGGCTGAAAGCAAAAGGTAAGGTAATTACAACCTCCGTTGTGGAACTTCAGTATGCTGATGATAATGTGGTCTCCGCACATTCAGAGGATGATCTCCAAACTATCCTAAATGCTTTTGCAGAAGCATACGGAAAACTTGGTCTCTCACTTAACATCAAAAAAACCAAAGTGCTTCATCAGCAAGTGCAAGCTAACCCTTTGGTGATGCCATCTATCCAGCTTGGCGGGACAATACTGGAAAATGTCGATCATTTCCTCTATCTTGGCAGCTATCTTTCTGTTACAGCTAACATCAACAGTGAAATCCAGCATCGTCTGAGCTCCGCAAGTGCCGCGTTTTCTCGAATGGAACATAGAGTGTTCGAGGATCGGGATATTTGTAGGAAGACCAAAACACTGGTTTATGAAGCCATTGTATTACCAACTTTATTGTATGCCTGCGAAACATGGGCTATCTATAAACGTCACCTCCAACTCCTTGAAAGATTTCATCAACGTTGCCTCCGGAAAATCCTGCGAATTACTTGGGAAGATAGGCGAACAAATGTCAGTGTACTGGAAGAAGCAAAGACTACTAGCATTGAAAAAATGATCCTTCAACGCCAACTTCAGTGGACCGGTCATGTTGTTCGAATGCCTGACTGCCGTCTCCCAAAGCAGTTACTTTATTCCCAACTCAAGGATGGAAAGCGGAATATCGGTGGTCAATATAAGAGGTTTAAAGATGTTCTTAAGGCTAATCTAAAAAAATGCAATATAAACATCAAAAACTGGGAAGCTCTGGCTCATGAACGATCTAACTGGAGGTTGGTCTTTCACAAACAAAGGTTCTATGGACTTTGAAGAAGCTCGAGTGCAAGGTGAAAGGGAGAAACGTGCTAAGCGAAAAGCATGTCAAATGAATCCTTTACAAGACCATCTTCCATCTGGTAACCTGTGTCCTCACTGTGGGAAGCTGTGTGGATCTAGAATTGGCCTCCACAGTCACTTACGGACCCATCGCTAGAGTCTACACAATTTTCTTTAGAATTTTCTCCTTTTAAAATCTCCTTTTTGTAAATTTTCTTTTTTATCCTGGAAGACAATCTTACTCGGTCACGAGTGATCGCCTGACTGACTGACTGTGGAATTTCATGAGGTGGTGGGAACTGAGGGCCAAGATATTTTGAGGTGGAGGGATTCTGTTACTGAAATTACCCTAGTAAAACATAACTTGGTAGGTTCTACCCAGATGCTCCTTGAGCTGCCAGTAGCTGCAGGGTGGTTTTTATAGCTGTTTCACACAAGCAGTTCACTACTCGATGGGACAGTCACCAAGTAAGTGATTAACATGCACGAGTGAACTCATCCTTACTTCCAGCTAAATGACCCTGGTGCCCCAAACCTCCACTTATTTATGGAAGGGTCAGAACAAATGTTTGAAGAAGTTACAAGAAGCCCATTTGCAATTTGTGTCCACAGACTTTGGATAAGATTGTTGTCATTCCCCATATAATGGTCCCCTCAAACTTGGGAGAATATTGGTGCATCACAAAATCAGGATCTTTTTTTTAAAGGGAGATATCTTACTAAATGCAGCAACAATCTTTGTAAGACTGTGTGATGAAGTTACTGTAACAGTACCTGACTGTAGCTAATGCTGGTGATCTGATATTTGCAGTAAAGCATGTACTCAGTGTAAAAGATGGTGCATTCGAGTGAAATGGTTGGATATTATCAAGATCAAAGTATGCCCATAAAATAAATATGTCTTGCGCAAAGAAAACATTTATCAGTGAATATAAATGTCAGGCATTTCTCATTGAAGTCTCATTCTCTACAGACTTACATAATAATTTTATACAAAAAAGTTAATTCCCTACTAGCAGCTATTTACTGTTTGCAAGTATCACATAAGCAAATAGCTGCAAGAGCCACGAGTGTAATTTTAAAAAGAAATCTATAGATCAAGGATATTTTTTTCCAGAATACATCAAAAGTCTTCTAGCATCTCCCAAGGTTCTGCTGATTAACCCAGTAGGATATTAATTAACAACACATCTGCCATCCATACCCAGACTTCCCTTCTACCAATTAGAAGAGATCTGGGAAACTCAGACTTCTGAAGCACATAAGAAATTATTTTTGTAGGCTGAGGTCTGCAGAACCTCTCTGATTGAGAGACATGCTATAAAACATACTCCATAAACCTTTTAGTTGCAGAACCCCAACTACAAAAAGGGATAATAATTCAAGATGGATTATGCAGCACAGTTTTTTTTATGTCTCATAGCTGATTCTCATAAGTATTTCCCCTACTGCTGAGCTGAAATCTCCCCCTCCCCTTATTTTATCACCTTTGTCAAAGGCTGTGAAGTTGGGGGTATTTCATTGATTTTCAAGGGGTGCAGACAGAGGTAAAATATGGGGCCACGTTACCAGCAATCATGCTGTAGATCAGTAATCATGCTGTGGGAACTATTTTATTTTTACCTACAAGACTCCAGATTAAAGGCATGAATCATTGCTCTCACTCTGATTTGGCTTTGTGCCAACATGTGATGACAGCTGAAGCCAATTCAGACTGGCAGCAGTGCTTCCTGCTCTTACTCTGGAGTCATAGGGATAGAATAATGATGGCCATGAGCAAGTGGGAGCAGGATTGTCATCACTGATGGGGACATGAAATGGTAGCCATGTGCCCCCCCCCTTTTTTTTTTACAGAGGATGGCCCTCTATTTCATGGGCTAGCAAATTGAACAGACAGGCACACACAGGTCACCTGCTAGTGCTCACCGTCTTCCACAAATTATAATAATTATTTCTAAATTTGCATCTATACATATCAATTAGTACATGCAAATTTCATGCAAGTTGCTGTCCTCCTTCGTGGTTTTTTTTGGGGGGTGGTGATGCATGTCCTCTTTTTTTGACAGTTCATAAGTAGCAACCGTAGGCATGAAGCAGGCAGTGGCAAAAGGGGAGTGAGGTGTTGATACTGTGAAAACTTATACACACACCCCAAGACCCCACTTTCAAGCCAAAAATTTCTAAGAAGAACTCTCAGCTCAGCTCCATTTTTGCTCATGAAGGTGCTCATTTTTTTGGCTCAGGTTACTTTTTTCCAGTATTTGTCAGTGGAAGAGGATTGTGTGAGGATCATGATCCTTAAAACAATTTCATTACTCGGAGATATTTCCATGACTGATTGATATTCCTGTTATCCATCACTCTAATATACTTGAGGGGCAATCCTATGTAAGTTTAGACAGAAAAAACGGCCCACAACTCCCAGCATGCCCCAGCCAGCTATGCATAGGATTGCGCCCTTAAGGATATATTATTTATTACAATTATATCCCAACTTTTCCCCCAAAGGACTTAAGGTGGTATAGATACTGAACCCCACCCCTTTTTATCCTCACGCTAATGCTGTAAGATAAGTTAGGTTGAGAGGTAGTGACTGGCCCAAGTGAGCTTTATGGCTGAATGTGGATTTGAACCTGGGCCTCCCCAGTTGTACACACCAGTAATCACTACTTTGTACTGGCTCTAAAGTAATTAATTGACTGATTGATTAAGTTATGAACCTGGGAAAGTGGAACCTGACAGAAGGTTTTTTTCCCCCCTCTTCCCTCTCAATCTCTCTTCCTTTTGTGTCATGGTGTTTAGATTATAAACCCGAGAGCAGGTACTGTTTTTTTTTTTTTTACTTTCAACTTTTATTTTTTATTCATAATAAAACAAACAAACAAACACAAACACAATAATGGACTTCCAATCTTCTCCACAGCTTAATCAACCACAGTTAATCTTAAAATCTTTTCTGTTAACAAAAAATCACTTCCAGTTCTGGCAAAAAAGAACCCTAAAAGGAACAAACACCAGAGGTCTCCACTCTCCCCCAATAAACATCAACTATTTAATCTATTAAATTCAACATTTATGGATACTCCAAAAAAGAAAACCTATAGTTTCATTAAATATTGTTTTCAATTCCAAAATACAGTATATTAAGAATCCCAAAAGTAAAAAGTAACTATAAACTAATTAGCAAATGACCACATACCAAAAGCATTTTGTATTTCCACCGCTCCCGCACTCTCTAGTACCTAACCATCGAATCAACACATTTGTATTATTACAATTACTCATTATTCCTTTCTATCTAAACAGAAATTCCTTCACTTTTAATCTCCAAGATATATTTTTTTAAAGGAAAGAAAAGAAAGATAAGTCTAAAAAATTAAGAAATAAGTGACGTCTGACAGAACAGCAGAAGCACATAAGCCATCATGCTACTTATAGAACAAAAAAAACAAAAGACCTTCCCCTTTAATACTTCAAAGCCTCCACAAAACAACACCCCCAACAACAACAACAAATTATTATTATTATTTTTTAAATAAATGTTTCCAAACAAACCAAATATAATTATACCTTACTTATAATAATTTCTCTTACATCACCATTAATATTTAAAATTCAAATAAGTCATATAAGCAATCCCTTTACCTTTGCCATTAATATTTAAAATCAAAAAATTATTTATATTCCAACTAGACATATAGTTCAGTATACATCAACCCTTTATCTTTTGCCAATAAAAGACCGTGAAGATAGTCCCTTTCATTGCTTTCCTCTGTCAAAGGGATATTCATTAAGTTCCAGGTTTTGAACCAAGAATGAAATCAGCTTGTTCTGTTGTTTTGTGGTCTCCTGCATACCGATCTCCGGCTCCGCCATCTTAGATTTTAAAAAGTGCGTCACATCTTCCTGAACTGTCTTCTCATGCCACTTCGACCCAATTAAAACTTCAAAGTCTCTGTGAATTTCTGGTAAGTTTCCCAAGTCCTTATTTACTTCTTCTGTCTTCTCCTCTGCCGGTCCTGTAAAGAAATCCGTCTTACGTTGTTCTTCTGATTGATCCACTTTCAAATTTACGTTCCAAGCCTGGATCCTTACTTCCAATCTGTTTAGAATTTCTCTCTCCATTTCGTTCCACAGGTTTAAAAATGCTGCAACTGCAAACATCTTGCCTTGCGTATAGATATTTCCAAGACGCTTCCAAACATATAAGATTTATAGACCTCCTTTCAGGTTTCCTCTCTTATCTTTTTCGCCTCCCAGATAAACATAGTCTACTTACAGTTAATTATAAATCCCACTCTGCTGCCGAAAGATTCCAATTAGCCACTCCAGATGTACTCCTTTATTTTGGAAGCGAACATGCAAACTTCTGATGATCGGTAAAACCGGTCTCTGGAAAACAGCGCCGTTTTCCCCCACCTCAGATCACCACCACATTTATCTGTCATACGACACACAAATAGCGATTTATGACCCTATGAGATAATTTGGGGGTAACCTCAGATCTTCGCTTCTCTAATGAGAAGTAGATCCCCCAGCCTGAGACATTCTCTGGCCAGGAAACACTGTGCCAGCTCCCCACAGAATTTCTGTGCGGCTTTCAAAGCTCCATGTTCACCCGGAAGCCCAGCAGGTACTGTTTTAACAATAATTTTTGTGAGCTGCTCCAGGAGCCTTTCTCTCCCTGAAGAGCGGGGGTGGGGAGGGGGGAAATGCTGTACATAAATAATAAATAAATCAGGGAATGCTTTAAAAAATATGGAATGAATGGATTTAGATGCAAAATAGCAAACTGGAGGCAAGTTGCAAAACTATAAACAGAACATGGAATTATGGGTATGTCTCTCTAGAGGGAATTTTGGAGACATGATTGAATAAAAAGGGGGCAGGTAGGAGAAGCCGTGCAGCTGTCTCATCTCCAAATTCAGTGAAGAATTTAAATGTAAAGTTCAATTATATTGCACTACAAGCTGGCGTAGATTGTGAGACTACAGGCAGGGGCCTGTTCATTTTATTTTTGAACAGAGCCTAGTACATTTTAGGCAGTTTTGAAATAAATGATGGTGCCTAAGGTTCAAACTACAGTAATACCTTGGATTGCAAACATAATTCATTCCAGAACCGTGCTTATAATCCAAAGCACTCTTATATCAAAGCGAGTCTCTGGCGGGCGTGAGCGGGGCCAGTTTCGGCCCGCTACACCCGCTCGAGGCAAGCGGTTACATCCCTACAACTTGTCTTGCAAGACGTCGCTTGTTTATCAAGTCAAAAAAATTTTTTGCTTGTCTTGCAAAACGCTTTCAGACCAAGTTACTTGCAATCCAAGGTATTACTGTACATGATACATGGTGTGTGATTCTTTTTTCCTTAGTACAAATGTTTCTGTACATTTTTTAACTCAAACTAGCCTGATGCAGGGTGCAGCTGAAGAAAAGGCCAGAACCCCAAACATGCATTTTAGACACAATTTTGCCTAACATACACATTTTTTGCAAGCAGTTTCCTAATTGCAAGCAATTTTAAATATTATTTTTGTACTAATATACACATTGTTGTGTGCACATTTCCATAATATAAATGTTTTTGTTCACATTTTTTTAGTCGAGAACTCAGCTGCAAAATTCAGAGAAGTGCGAGTTTAGAATGCTGAGTTTTCTTTCATTTATTGGTTTGAAAGTGAGAAATTAGGTAAGTTGCCATTAAAATGAGAGCTGAATGAGTTTCTCCCCCATTCCTACATAGGAAAGAATCAAAGAAGCCCACGTAACATGTAGTCTGAGCCTGAGCGACAAATGGAATATGAATGACCAAGTGACTTGTCCTTAATTATGACGCAAAGAATGTGTGATGGGTTTACAGGGTCATGCCACCTAGCCCTGCTCCCCAAGGACAAAGTGCACATCAGCCACACACCCTACTTTCATGTGCACGTATGCACATAAGGCCCCTTCCCAAGAGCAGGAATCCTGGGCCAATGAGGATTCCTGCTCACATGCAGGAGCTCTACACAAGTACATGTACATGGTCCTTTCACTTGGCCACCTCATGCACCGCCACCATGGCGTGTGGCTTGCACATGCATCATTGGTGTAGGGCAGGACTAACCAATGTGACTCCACAACCCCCTCACACATGCTTTCAACATATGAGGGAGTTAGTGTGTGTGTCTGGGCAGGGACCCCATTAGCACTGCTTTAGGAAAAGATGTAGGATGTGAACAAAGCATCACCCCCATATGTATTTTTCACACATACCCCCCGAATCATTCAGAAAAGCTATAACTGACATGTTTAGATAATGTTGTGATGATCTCCTGCAGTCATTTCACCTGGCTATAAATTGTGTATGATGCCTAACAGCGATGGTTGTTGGAAGCATCCACATTCATTATCAGGAAGCACATTTTTCAGTGTATTGTTGCCATGAAATAACACCATGTAGTTGAAAGGCAATACTTGAACCATTTGGTTTGATTCACGGGTATGCCATTTGTTCATTCAAGGAATATAATTGATTGCTGCAAATTCTGCCTTTGCTGTGAACTTGTTCCCCCTTCTGTCAGAACACTGAATCCCCACAGCAGTGGATGATGTATTAGGTTTTGTTGCTTAATTCTTAATTACTGCTGCGGAGCAATATGTGTGGCGCTGTGAATAGTGTTCCAAAGAGAGTGAAAGTGTACAAGACAGGGGAAATAATACTGATCATAACCTGGAGTGGGAAAGACCTTGTACAGTTTTGTTTTGTTTTTCCTTTCCCCCTTAAGGAGCCCTGATGTTGCTACTTTTATGCCCTCTTGAAAGATGTTGCGAGTGTATGGGTGAGATAAAGAAGAGTCAGACACAGAGTATATGGTTTCAAATCAGGGTCCACATTTATTGAATTGAAGATCTGTGAAGGGCGAAGTGCGGTACTAACCTAGCCCGGCCATTGGCCGGGAAAAAACCCATATTTGGGCGAATACATCCTAACCGCACCGGAGGCGGGTTGGTCCGCCCCCTAGCCAGTTGCCCTCCATGTGGAGCTGGAGGGCTTTACCATCGTCGCCTTACTTTGACGCCTCCAGGCACCCAATGTAGGCGAGAAAGGCAAAACCCCAAAGACGTCCCAATCTCCCTCCTGGCAAGCCTCAGGGCATTAGCGAGGGCAGCCTTGGGTAAACGTCAGTCACCTTGAAAGGTGCCACTGGATGATCACCATAAGCTTAAGCCATACTGCCTAATCCCGCACTTCTCGCAAATGCGACCAATTTAGCTATGATCCCCCTGGTGGGATCAAGATCGAATTCAAAAATTTCCCTACCCTGATTCACAGTGTAGAGTAGGTGAAACCCGCCCATTGCACCAGCCAATTGAGACAATGAGCCAAAATTCTTACTCGGCTTCCGTTAATGGGCGACCAGAGGAGCCTACACTGCTAACAGGGCAGGATGGGAGGGAGCCGGAAAACAGCAGCAAAAGAGGCCGTGGGCGGGAACCCAGGTGCCTAAATAAGCCCTTTCCTGTGTCCCCGCCCTAGTTGAGCCATTGGCTCAGTACCTGTGACCAACCTGACCTGTTACCTAACTCCTCTCTCCTCCCCCACTCGCAAATCTTCTCCCCGGCCCCAGATGAGGGGCCAGTGGAAGTCTGTTGCGAGTGTATGGGTGAGATAAAGAAGAGTCAGACACAGAGTATATGGTTTCAAATCAGGGCCACATTTATTGAATTGAAGATCTGTGAAGGGCGAAGGGCGGTACTAACCTAGCCCGGCCATTGGCCGGGAAAAAACCAATATTTGGGCAAATACATCCTAACCGCACCGGAGGTGGGTTGGTCCGCCCCCAGCCAGTTGCCCTCCATGTGGAGCTGGAGGGCTTTACCATCGTCGCCTTACTTTGACGCCTCCAGGCACCCAATGTAGGCGAGAAAGGCAAAACCCCAAAGACGTCCCAATCTCCCTCCTGGCAAGCCTCAGGGCATTAGCGAGGGCAGCCTTGGGTAAACGTCAGTCACCTTGAAAGGTGCCACTGGATGATCACCATAAGCTTAAGCCATACTGCCTAATCCCGCACTTCCCGCCACAGAGAGAGACAAGCTATCGCTTAGTCGAATCTCCCCCACCTGCCCGATAAACAAGCGAGCAGGGTCCTTCGCAGATCTCCAATATTATTCTCATTATCTACACCGGATAGGTGAACCCCATCAAGGCGAACCCCATCTGGGCGATATAGCTCCCTCCGGGCCAAGGATATTGTGGGATGGGGAATACAAAACCCAATCCCTCCTACGGCCCTACAAATCTCGCCGTTCACTTTTCTAACCGCTCTGTTCAAGGCCTTGGGCCAACTGAAACACTGGTATCATGAACGACCAAGGATCAGGTCAGCAAAAGAGGCCATGGGCGGGAACCCAGGTGCCTAAATAAGCCCTTTCCTGTGTCCCCGCCCTAGTTGAGCCATTGGCTCAGTACCTGTGACCAACCTGACCTGTTACCTAACTCCTCTCTCCTCCCCCACTCGCAAATCTTCTCCCCGGCCCCAGATGAGGGGCCAGTGGAAGTCTGATATCTACGATCTGGGGTTGCCTTGCCACTTCTCTCTGAGGAAAAAAAAATTGGCAGTTGCTCATTGGCCAATATGAAGCCATTTTATGCTTGTCCTCTCCATCCCACGTTTGATCTGAAAAAAAAATTTTCCCACATGACATTTGATCTGAAATTGTTACAGGTAGAGCTCAGCAATACCTTTAATTTACATCTCACTTAAATAATTGCCTCTCATAAATTATCAGCCTCTACTGCTTTTAATCTCTTTGAATACATAACCAAGGGTTTGAATTGCTGTCTATTCAAAACAATCCTATCTAAATATTAAGATTAAATCATACAAAATTATTACTGTTGGTGTATTCTACATAACTTTATTCAGACTGCCAGTGATGTGTGACGTTGTGTTTTTTAGACGTATGGTACATAAGAGACCTTTATATACACAGACTTTTAAAATAAACATGAATCTTATATGGTGGTTTCTTACAGACCAAATTTAGTTGTGCATAGTATGCAATTAACTTCAAGGTCTTCAATTTACTTGGAGGTAAGCATCTGTTAGTTGCTGTTCTACAAAATTTAGTCTATATACTAGCTTTTTTTTGTAGGATCAAAGAACAATACTCAAAAATCCAGGGCGGCCACAGAGATCATCAAGTCCAACCTTCTGTACTGTTTGTCATGATTACAATACAGTAATACCTTGGATTGCAAGCATAATTCATTCCGGAACCGTGCTTGTAATCCAGAACACTCTTATATCAAAGCAAGTCTCTGGCGGGTGTGAGCGGGGCCGATTTCGGCCTGCTACGCCCACTCAAGGTGAGCGGTTACATCCCTACGACTACTTGTATTGCAAGACGTCGCTTGTTTATCAAGTCGAAATTTATTTAAAAAATTTGCTTGTCTTGCAAAATGCTCTCAGACCAAGTTACTTGCAATCCAAGGTATTACTGTATTTAAGTCATCAGTGGGAAATTATGACACTCAAAGCACTTTGGCGTCTTGCAGGCAGTATTACATTGCTGCCTTCAAAAATCTGAGGACTGCTGTCATGCAGAAGATGGAGCAGGCTTACTGTCTATTGCTCCAGAGGGCAGGAGTAGAACTAATGGGTGGAAATAGCAAGGAAGCAGATTTTTGTTAAAAACATTAGTAGAAACTTTCCACTAGTGGAAAGAACTGTTCAACAGGAGGTATTTAAGCAAGGGCGAGACTGTAAGGGGTGCTGTACTTGAATGATTCCTGCATTGAGGAGCAGGGGGGTTGGACTAGATAGTCTCCAAGGTCAATTCTGAAATTCTATTATTCTCTATTTCTAAAATGTAAAAAGCCATGGCTCAATGTGTGAAAGGAGCTATCTGATATAGCATCTCTGCTTTTAATTGCTGTTGTGTGAAGATATTTATTTGTCTGTCTGTCTGTCTGTTTATTTAAATTGATTTATATATCCTATCCTTCAATGTAAAAACATTTCCAGGGTATCTTACACAAATCACAACCATAAAATCAACAAATAAAAATAACAATACACATCTGAGATTGGATCCAGATTTAAGCTAGATTAACAGTGATGGCGGAAATGGGCCTGCCCTGCCCCCTCTTTCCTATTGCAGCCCTTGGACCTTCCTCATACAAAGCATGGACTCCACTACTGAGCTGTGGCACCACTGATGGACCATGTTCATTAAGCAGAGTAAGGGCTGGTTTCATCTACATGTGAACACCTGCAGCCCATCCCCAGAAAAGAGTTTACAGAGGAAGATGAAGTAATGTCCATCAGATTGGATGGCTTTAAAAGGGGATCGGACACATTCATGGAGGAGAAGGCTATCAATGGCTACTAGTCCAGGGCTATATGCTGCCTGGGCAATATCCTAGGGGGTACCTGCTGTCAAAGTGCAGCAAATACCCCTGATGATGGGCATTGGCCCAGAAAGGCTGCGAAGAGCTGTCAAAAGGCAAGCTGTCAAAACTGTGAGTGATCTTCGCTCACGAAAAGTGGGTGGCCAGTAGATCACTCCCTTTGCAGAAAGATTCTCAAGGGGTTTTTTGGGACCTGACTCTTCTCAGCTTCCACTTTCCCCCCTTTTTCCAAGACTCTAGGTGCTCGGGAAGGCAGAAAAGTGAAAGCCACCCCCTTTTAAGGGAGCACAGAGATTTGAGAGCTAGCTGTCAAAACTCTGGTTCCTTTTTAAAGGGCTTTTTAAAAAAAACACACCAGAGCTATTCAGGGCTTTTTGACAGGGACATATGCAGGCATGAATGCATATGCCCTTGTCAAAAAAAAACCATGGGTTTTGAAGGGGCTGTCACTAGCAGCTAGCTGTCAAATCAGAGATTGCAAAAAGCGATCTCCCCAAAATAGGAAAAAGAAGGGGGAAAGGGGGCAGAAAGCCGCAGTGAGCACAAAACGGCTCGCTATCATGGTGGAGAGTGCCGAGACAGTCCTGGTTGCTCCACCGTGCCACTTGGGCATCAGTGGGACAGCTGACACTGGCAGCGGCCTGGGCTAGCTCAGCAAGAACAGCAAGGGATTTTTGTCACTCTTGCCGAATGCCTCGATGTTGTTACTTGCTTCCCACAACCCATGATGGGGTCGGTTGCCCAGATTCGGATAACACGGTAACCCATCCTGGCCAACAACCGCAACAACAAGCCATTGTTGTTGGGGCAGCTTGTTGCCCGCAAACAAGCTACCCTGTGGGAATTGGTCCAGGTTCATATGACATGTCAACCCACCGTGGCTTGTCACCTGAGATTGGTTGTCGTGTTGTGTGAATCGAGTCAATATAAGGGAGCTTTATATGTTTGTCTGAATACACAGGGTTTTTAAGCCTTGAGTTGATAGTTGATGTATCAATTTTTGTTTTGTTTTGTTTAAAAATGGGGGGGGGGTTGTAGTCTTCCAGCAATCCTTCCACTCATTTTATCAGCCAAACAAATTGGATGTAGATACCATGTTAAAAATTGAAGATCTCTTTATAGGGAGTTGTGGGAGAACCTGTTAGTTTCAGTAAAGTTTTGTCTGCCAAAAATCTTTAAGTGACATCTGCATATCTAATATTAGAGAAGACAATTGAACTGCTCGCTGCTGTTTCACGAAGTGCTCTTTGAGGGGAACGGTTCCTTCTCCCCAGGATACGACATGGCAGCTTCTACCACTCATTAGGATACCAACATGTCTTCCAGAGCTGAGGCCAAAGGCTAGATGCTTTAGCCATCCAAGTATTGATATCATCTCAGCTGCACACCCTAAAATATCTTACTGTGGCATTAAAATCTGCCCCCTAACATGGAGCAAAAAAGCACACCCAAAAAACCCCCCTGCAGACTCGGAGTTGTGGGCAAGGGATATGAAAACAGTTCCAAATGAAAAGCAAAGGAGCTGGCACTAAGAGGTAGAACTGAGAAAAGAAAAGAAAAAATAATCTTTAGTTTAATTACCACAGCATCAACATTATTCTCTACTTCCCTAGCTTTAAGTTTTAATGGCACACAACTCCCCCCCTGCTTTTCCCCACTCCGAACTCTCACCGCCTCCTCCTCCAATCTGGCTTCTCTGCCTCCTTGACAGGCTTTTTAGCCTCAAGTTGATAGTTGCTAAATCAAAAGTAAAATGAAACCAAAGTTTCTTTTCAACTCAAGATGGAGCAGATGCCTGTCGCAAAGCAACCGGGATGCCTGAGCCCAGCCACTGCTTCAGCTGCTGCAGCAGAAGGCCAGGCTCGTGCCGCACGCAACACCTAAAGAGAAGAGGCATCCAATGCAAGGCCGTGTAGGGCAAGTTGGCCAGAGCCATGCAGTTCTCCTGCTTCACTGTCCCCTTTTAAAAGCCCAAGTGTTGTCTCAAGACATTTTGCTGCCGGAAGCAAAGTCCAAATGGCACCCCACTAGGGCTAACACTTTGTAAAGTCTTGCCACACCATTCAGACACTAATTCCTGCCTTCATTTCTCCCTCCTAGGAGTGTAACTTGAAGCGGGTCACTTTTACCCTGAAAAGCTCCAAATCAGCAAGGGATTTCATTAATGCCAGGCTGGTAGAGTTGCACACCTCAGCTCTTAGGGGGCAGTTCTGCCTGCCGGGCTTCGTTAAGAACCAAGAAGAGTCATACTGAATCAGAACAAAGGCCTATCTAGTCCAATACTCTGTTCACACAGTGACCAACCAGATGCCTGTGGGAAGCCCACAACTAGGACATGAGTGCAATGGTACACCCTCCCCATGCTCATGTTCCCCAGCAAATGGTATACAGAGGCATTCTGCTTCTGATACTGGAGGTAATATATAGACATCATCACTGGTAGCCACTGATAGCCTTATCCTCCATGAATTTGTATAATCCTCTTTTAAAGCCATCCAACTTTGGTGGCCATCACTGCATCCTGTGGTAGCTAATTCTGTAGTTTGACTATGGTGCGGTGTGACGATGCACTTCCTTTTATCTGTCCTGAATCTCTCACCACTCATCTTCATGGGATGACCCCAGGTTCCAGTATTATGGAGAAAAATGTCTCCGTATCCACTTTCTCCACACCATGAATAGCTTTGTACACCTCTACCGTGTCTCCCCATACTCACCTTTTTTCGAATCTAAACAGTCCCAGATGGCAGACAGATCATAGAGTTGGAAGGGGCCTACAAGGCCATCGAGTCCAGCCCCTGCTCAATTCAGGAAACTAGAGGAGGGGTCTCCCATCCAAGTAATAACCAGGCCTGACCCGGCTTAGCTTTCCACACTCAGACAAGCTGAGCCAGCGTGAGCCACAGGCCTGTTGTAACCTTTCCTCATGGAGGAGTTTCTCCCAGCCCCTTGATCATTTTAGCTGCCCTTTTCTGCCCCCTTTTCCATCTCCTTCCTTCCTTCTTTCCCTTTCCGATGGTGCCGTGCATGCTCTTTAGCTAATTCTGGAATAGCAGTTCATTTGGATTGCATTTTAACCCAGTTGCTTTATGGAAGGAAGGCATTTGCCTTGCTAATGCAATGAAGCCCAGTGCTATGCTATAACGCTATGGTCAGGCCTCAGCTGGAATATCATATTCAGTGTTGGCTACCATTGTTTTAGGGATTCTTCTCACCTGAGTGCTGTGGGATATTTCAATGCAATTCCATGTTGTTATTGTTTTCATGTTCTATGTGTATCTGATTGGGCATGTGCCCAAACAAATAACTACCAGGCAGGCAGCATTTTTACTTTCAGTTAAGAGAAGCAGCAAACGTTAGGACGCATGATATACCGAAAAAAGGAATTAATGTAATGAAGAAAGGCAGTTTGAATTTTAATGGAAGTAGGTATGTTTCACTTTTAAAAAGAAAAGAAAAAAGATCAGGACATGAAGAAGCAAACTTAAATGGCCTGTTATGGATGGGAGCACATCCCTCAAGTAGGATATCCTGAGTGTACTATTGTGGATACACAATTGGCATTTGTGGCCAGCAGTGCTTTTGATCAGCACCCTTTTATCTGCACCCAGCTGCACTCTTTTCCTAGAGGGCATAGATGTTGTGACTGTCATTCATGATCAATTCATGGTTCACTTACTGTAATGTGATCTATGGCCTGGTTTCCACTTCACTTCACTTCCTCTTTCTTTTTTAATTCAGGGTTATTGTGAATGCAGCAACATACTGGTGCACACTGCCCAATCGCTCCCTCTGCAAGTGGGAGTAGCTAAACAACCCAGAGATCCTCCATTGAACCCTGAATTCTAACTCTGGCTTGTTGGAGGAGAGACAAGTGAGAGTTCCTGGTTCATATACATCATGGTAAACAGTCCAGGGATAGAGTGTCCCTGAGTTGTTTAACTGCTCTTGCTTGCAGCAGGAGCAATTTGACTGAGTGCACCACCGGCATGCTGCCGCATTCACAATAACTAACTCAGAATTTTTTTTAAAAGATCTGGGTTCTTGTGACATGCGAACTGGCCCCCTGTGAGTCTTGAGAACTCTTCAGAAACTGCAGCAAGAGAACACATAAGCCCAGGCCTACACAGTTGTGACTCACCAAGCTGAACACAGCCCACAGCCGTGTTCAGATGTCCACAGAGTACAATAAGCCTCTATTTTTTTGCTGCCTGCTCAGGAATGACAAAAAAAAACCCCAGAGGAGTGGCCAAGCATCTGTCAGGCCACAATGACTGACGGGGGGAGAGGTGTTCAGCTTGATGAATCACAATAAGTTGCCAAGTACTTTCGAAGCAGCACTGGCTGCTTGTTAGCTTCTAGGTAGAATTCAAGTTGGTTTGCTCCACAACCAACCTCTTCAAATAAGGCCAATCTCAATAGCTAAATCAACACCACCAAGGAGTTACAGTGTCACACTTGTGCAGTCTGATTTTTGGACTGCAGTTAGCTGTCCTTGTCTTACAGAATGCCATATGTGTGTCCCATATGACACACACACACACACACACACACACACACACACACACACACACACACGTTGATCTAACAATTGACCAAGTCTGAATCACAACAACAGTGTAACTGAAGACAGCAGTAATAGAAAGTTCCCTGGGCCCTTTTACAGAGGTCCATAATCATAGACCAGACCACCATTTCTAATTTAAAAAGTGGCTAGGAATGATTACACAGGCATCACAGGGAGAAGAAAGAAATACTGCATACATTTCCAAAAGGTGTAGGATAAATGAGTTATGAGAGTTGGTTAGCTTTTGGGATAGAGACATTTAAACATTTTGAATGTAATGAATTAAAAACTTTTTTTTTAAGTTGTCCCAGCATGAGCAAGCAATGTTCCTCAGCAATGCCTCATTTTCTGTACTGATGCACTATTTTCCACATTTATTTTGGAAAAACGGGGAAATAATCAATTCAGTGTTAAAGAGAAAGGGGGGGGAGAGAAAATGCCAAAACATGTTGCAGCTATCTAACGAACCTATCAACAAGAAAAGTCAAGACAAGAAAACCAGCACCAGATACATCTTTGCAAAGCATATCACTATGAAAGAAGTAATTTACTTTTATTAAAATGTGATACAAAATTCCACCAGATACTGCTAAGTTTCCCAGCTGGCCCTTTTGATTATATAATTACCAGTGATTCAAAACGTAATATGAAAGAAGGGTTTGATAGGGGCCTCATATGCATGGATTAAATTTGGAATATTTGATTTGAACATTTAACAAATCGAAGTACATTACCATAGTCTCCAACTGCCCCCAAAATGCTGGGACAGCCCCGGAAACCCTTAAGCCATCACGGCTTCTCACTTAGTTATGCAGAGTCCCAAATTCTCCCCTGCCTCCTGCAAGCTGCTTTAAAACACTATCAAAGGGGCCATGGGCAAAATTGCAGCTAAGCTAAAACTTTTAGCTTAACTGCAATTTTGCCAATGGCCCCTTTAAGAAACAGTAAGCAGGGAGGGAACAGACACTAGGGTGTGTGTGTGTGTGTGTGTGAAAAGAAAAGGAGGTGGAGGCAGCACCAGCTGGCCTGGACCTACAGAGAGTTGAATGAGGGAATGTATCATATGATTCCTATCTTTATATTGCCACAGATTTTATTTCCTAACAGAGAACTCTTTGCCTCTAACAGGTGAGTTTACAGTGTCAGAAGGAAATGCAAGAAACTTCTCTCTGAAGCTCCATGTCTGGGTGGCTGGGTGGCTGGGTGGGTAAGCTTCACCTGTTGAATTTGTGCCAATCCTGACAATTTTAAAACAAAAAGCAAGGGATTGCCCTGCAAGCACTGACCACCACCCCTATGAAAAACATCAGATATCAATAATTAAGGGTTTAAGTAAGGTGAATATATATATTACAAAAGCCACCTATAAAATATTATAAGATAATATATAATATAATAATGTAATAATTATAATATATAAGATATTATATAATAATATAATTCTGGAAAAGTCATCCTAGCACTGGCGCTGCTGCTGCCACCTCTTCTTCTAGCAATTAGCAGCATTTCACAATCAATGCCGGCGCTACCGCTAGGCCAACTAGGCTGTTGCCTAGGGCGCGTAGCGTAAGAGGGCGCAGAACGCTGCGCTCCTCTTCGCTGCCGGCGCGCTCCTGCCCTGCCGTCCCGCCCGCCCGCCTGCCTCTCCGAGAAAGCCAGGTCAGTGCGCCCGGAGTAGTGGTGGGGCGCTGGGACGAGCAGCGTTTAATACAGCGGCCGCCTTTTAGCTGTTGGCGGCCGCTCGTCTTTTTTGCCGGGGCTTGCTGCGGCTGCGACGAGCAGCTGATCCTCGCACAGATTGCCAGGGATTGGTTGCCGTGACGCCGAGCTGGAGCCTGGGCGCCTCCCCCCCACCTTGCCTCGCTCTGCGCCGCCTCCCCCCCCTCGCCTCGCCTCGCTTCGCCTCCCTCGCCTCGCCTCGCCTCGCCTCGCCTCCCCCCTCGCTTCGCCTCGCCTCGCCTCCCCCCCTCGCTTCACCTCGCCTCGCCTCCCCCCCTCCTTCGCTTCGCCTTGCCTCGCCTCCCCCCCTCGCTTCACCTCGCCTCGCCTCCCCCCCTCGCTTCGCTTCGCCTTGCCTCGCCTCCCCCCCTCGCTTCACCTCGCCTCGCCTCCCCCCCTCGCTTCGCCTCGCCTCGCCTCCCCCCCTCGCTTCGCCTCGCCTCGCCTCGCCTCGCCTCCCCCCCTCGCTTCGCCTCCCCCCTCGCTTCGCCTCCCCCCCTCGCTTCGCCTCTACTCCGCGCTGCCTCCCCCCCCCGACACCTACCTTCTCCGTGCTGTTTCCGGAGCCCCGTCCGTGCTCTGTTTTGGCGGGAAGAACCAGGGCAACAGGGCTTAAACAGCCCTGTTGCTCTGGTTTCCCCCGGCCAAAAGCAGAGCGCGGGGGTCCCTTTTCGGAGGAGGCGTGGGAAGGTAGGTGGGGAGCGGCAGCGGCAGCGTGCGGGGGGGGCGGGAGGTTGCAGAGCAGGGCTGCTTTCCGGAGCCCCCCCCCACGGCACGAGAGGGGGGGCGCTAAATATAGTTTAGCCTAGGGCGCCAAACTGCCCTGCACCGGTCCTGTTCACAATTATCCCTCAATTACACCATCCTTCTTCACACAATGCATAATCGATTTGCTGCCACAAGATGTGATGGTCAGTGTTGTAAATTGCTTTAAAATATACACACTTTCCTGTGAGTAAGTCCCATTGAATGTAATAGGACTTACTTCTGAGTACACATGCATAGAATTGCACTGTTACTCTGTTTTCAGAGCAGTGGTAAATTTTACTTGGCTCTACCTGTGTACCCCATGTGAAAGTCTGTTTCTAACGCATGCTGAAGTGCCATGGAGAAAGCTCTCTACAGTAATGATTAGGATTATTCTGCAGGGATCTTGGATTTTTTTAAAAAAATGCATGAGAGCCAGTGTGGCGTAGTGGTGAGAGTGTTGGACTGGGACTTGGGAGATCCGAGTTCTAGTCCCTGCTCAGCCATGAAGCTCACTGGGTGACTTTGGGCCAGTCACTGACTCTCAGCCTAACCTACCTCACAGGGTTGTTGTGAGGATAAAATGGAGAGGAGGATTATGTAAGCCGCCTTGGGTTCCTTGCTGGAAAAAGGTGGGATATAAATATAATAAATAAATAAGAAGAGAGTTAGCAGAAAACACACACCACTCAAGAGAAAGAAAGAAAAAATCCCAACTACCTCAAAAAGCAACAAACATCATCATTCCATGTTCAATCCATGCATTATTGTTCAATCACAGTGTTGTTGTTCTTGTTTTTTAATAAAGTACAATAGAGCCCACTATGTTGTTTTTTTCTGAGTGGAGAAAATAGGAGCTTGCAGGGTGGGCCTGTGAACCACTTTGCACACTCAGAGACATCTAAATGTTAAATATTATTATAAATTCAAAGATCTCTGTGCTTAAAATACTGCAGTTTTGTGTTTTTCCTCTAATAACATTTGTACTTGACCATGCCATTTGGTTGCCTGGCCATACCCTTGGCCACACCCTCATGTTCCCTTGCCACACCTTCTTGATCACAACTTCATGTTGCTTAACCATACCTCTTACAAATTCACATCACATGTGCGTCCCTATTTTCATCTGTGAAATGTTGGAGGGTATGTATTACATGTGTTTGTCATGGAAATATCCCTTTCACGGGAGGGCCACTTCCATCCATTGTTAAAATCAATCCCTTGCTGTGCTCGGTCTCATTCAGATTATAGAGCACCTTAAAATACAGACAAGGCCACTATTATTTGTCTGTAAAATTCTTTGCCCATCTCTTGTGCTGTATAATGAATTGATGACAATAATTAATTGTAATTATCCCATTCCAAAAAGGCCCTGCCTTGTTATCAACAAACTTGTAATTAAACCACATGTCCAAGGAGATATTAAGCATTCCTTGTCCTTTATCTGCTTGTACCAAAATCAAATACAGTCATGCCTTGGATTGAGAGCATAATTCGTTCCGGAAACGTGCTTGTAATCCAAAACACTCTTTTTTTCCCTTTTTTAAAAAATATGTTTTATTAATTTTTTTCAAACCTTACAGCTACTAATGAATACAACAAAAATACAACATAAACATTGTGCACCCCCCCACACACACCTCTTGGGACCAAGTTATATTTCTCCCCCAAAATATTTATATATATATATATATATATATATATATGATATTCTATATTCCAAAAATATAACAAATCTTGACAAGGTTCATTCCCCTTCCCCTTCACCAACACATAATCCAAAAATTTACCCCAAATGTTCACAAAAGTGTATTTCTCCAATTGTCCTTTTTGACACTTATTACATTAATTTAAAGTTAATTTATCATTTAGCGCAATATCCCATACCTCTTTATACCATTCAGTAATTGAAAAGACATGTTGAACCTTCCATTTCCTAGCTATCATTAATTTAGCTGCTGTTAACAAATTCACAATCAATTATTTTGTATTTTTTAAACAAACTAACTTTTCTATAATTGTTAACTATGCTAATTTTGGGCAGACTTCTAATTCCATTCCAATTATTTCTGATATTTCTGCAAACACTTTCTGCCAAAATTCCAGAACATTTTTACAGCTCCACCACATGTGGGCATATGTACCTTTTACATTACATCCTCTCCAACACAATGCGGAGCAATTGTTATCTATCCGATTTAATCTTACTGGAGTTAAATACCATCTCCATACCACTTTATAAAAGTTCTCTTTTATCCTAGTTGACATAACTCTTACAATACGTCTATCCCAAATATTTTTCCAACTTTGTTTCGATATTTCCTCATCAAATTCATTATCCCATAACAATTTAAGAGAATCTTTATGCTCTTCTTCTTTTTGTAACATCGTATATAAAAACTTTGTTGTAGCTCTTGTTGAAACATTACCTTCTATAGCTTCTCTAGTCAAAACTGTCTTTTTAAAATTGGTTAGTTCTCTTTCGCTGTCCATTCTTGTCCTCCACTTCTTTAACCACAGTTCCAATTGCATTGAATTTAACCATGAAATTCTCCCTCTTCCTACTATTTCTCTTATATCCAAAACACTCTTATATCAAAACAAAATTCCCCCAAAAAAATTTGTACACAGATTTTTAATTTAAGCCGTACTACAGTACTTGTATTGCAAAACATTGCTTGTATATCAAAATCAAGTCAATTTTTTTAAAATAAATATTTAAAAAATTGCTTGTCTTGCAAAATGCTCTCAAACCAAGTTACTTGCAATCCAAGGTATTACTGTAGTGGGAAACCAAGCAACAATGTAAGAAGGTTTGTTGATGTAAGAAGGTTTTCCAACTTGGGGGGACGACGACGACAGGAATAGAACTTTTGTAATGGGCCTCTCCAAACAGCCCTGGGAGCAAAGAAACTCATCAGATTTAGAACCAAATTAGATGCGTTAATGAAGGACTTTAATATTGTGCTACAGTGAGGGCTTTTTGTGGTTAGCAAATATTTCCTCCATAAGATTTGGGCAGGAGATTTGTGTGACAGAGTGACAGCTCTGGTTGGGCCTCAGTGGACTTCTGTTTTTGAAAAAAAAATCCTACACACACCCCTTTGGGGAAAGTGATTGAATTGATCGTGGCTAATTTATGGAATCATATTAATTAATTAATTAATTAATTAAATTTATACCCCGCCTTTTTTCCTGCAAGGAACCCAAGGCGGCTTACATTATCCTCCTCCTCCTCTCCATTTTATCCTCACAACAACCCTGTGAGGTAGGTTAGGCTGAGAGGCAGTGACTGGCCCAAAGTCACCCAGTGAGTTTCATGGCAGAGCGGGGACTAGAACCCGGATCTCCCGAGTCCGGTTAGAAAATGAATTTTCACTCCATAAGACTGTCAGTTAATTCTAACAAGACAGTTCTAAGCACATTTACTCAGAAGTAAATCCCAGTAAGTTCGATGGGGCTTACTCACGGTTAATTGTACTTAGGACTGCAGCCTTACTTTCCCCAGTTGCATGAGCTTTAGATATCTTTCTTAATTCATCTGCATTCCCTTTTAGTAAAATTGGGGTGCAATCCTATGTGTGCTTTGACAGAAAAAAGCCCTACAACTCCCGGCATTCTGCAGCCAGTGTGGCTGGCTGGGGAATACGGGGGGGGAGGGGGGAGAGTTGTAGGACTTCTTTCTGTCTAAACATGCATAGGACTGTGCCCCTATTCTTTTAGAAGCAACAGTGCAGAGAACAGAGTGCTGTGTCTAGATATGGGCGATGAAGGTTTCAGTCCTTCCTCAGCCATGGAGCTCTTTCATTAGGTGGTGACGGCAGGCCAGCTGAAAAAAATGGGAAGGGCTCCTGCACCTTTAATAGCTAGAAGAGTCTACACTCTTAATAGTCTAAACAACTATTAAAAGTGTGGGAGCTCTGCCCTCTTTTTCACCTGGCCACCCTACCATACACAAAGAGCAGTATTTGGATGCAGGGGAATCTCAGTCTGAATAAGGGATCTGTGTTATTCAAAGATTTTCTTCCACCTTTTAAAAAAATGAGTTGAACTGAGAAAGGGATCTAAGGGCGGAATCCTATGCACGTTAAGACAGAAAAAGGTCCTACAACTCCCAGCGTTCACCAGCCAGCCACGTGGGACTTTTTTTTTCTTTCTAAACATGCTTAGGATTGCACCCCAAATTGCTTTGCATTTCTGTTCTGTGACACCTACCAAAGCTGCCATGCTAAGTGCCATTATTTTATATTTAGCTCAGAAAACAATTTTTCATATAACAATGATCAACATACACATCCAGATATATTAGTTACTCAACCAAACCAGCCCTTGCTCAACACCACATATATACATCTTCCATTAAATTAAATAGATTAAATAGCACAAGACATCAAATTTTACATATCTTCGCACCAGTAATTTAAAAAGTAACAAAACAAGAATATATATTAATTTCTACAGTGTAATTATTTTTCCAATACTCAGTAAAAGGTTTCCATTCCTCCATAAATATAGGATTCTTTTGCCTGCCGTCTCTCACTCAATCTAACTACCGCACTGATTTTCGATTATTGTGCAATTTAATAAACCATTCTTTACATGTGATTGGTTTGTATTTTTCCAGTTTGGGGCAATAATAATTTTTGCTGCAATTAACAAAATGGATACCATTGGCTAATGGAATTTGGGGGATCTTGGAACATCTCTAATGACATTGTTTTGGAACTAAAAAACAAGCTGTATCCAGTTATCCTGGTGACATCCCTTTTAACTTGTTTCCAAAAATCTTGAACTTTTGGACACGTCCTAAGTTCCATTATTTGAGAATAAATCCCATTGAACTCAGTGGAGCTTACTTATGTAATATGTATCTATTTATTTACAGCATTTGTGTAACACTCCATGTCTAAACAGATTTTGGAGTGGTGAACAATAAAAAGATAAAACAGATAAAAGAATAAAAACAATACCTTAAAAACAGGATAACATTAAAACCATGGCTGGTCAGGAAGGAAGGTTTCCCAGAACAAAGACACCTTCAGCAGGCACCAAAAACAACACAGTATTGGAGCCTGTTCTGCCAAATGTTTTCCCAAAGGGCTTGGCAGGGGTTCTTTAATGAATTCTCATGCCATAATAAATCCAGGAGGATCAAGCCAAACATTTTTTATTGCAAGTTAAGATCCTTATTATCCAGAGTACAACAATCCCAAGTCCCCTAATAAGAGCCCCACCCTTTGGACAGGCAGTGACCACAATATCACCAACCAACCAGTCAAGAAGCTCTGCCTCCAGTATCAGTTGGGTCCTTGCTGTAGTCACTCAGCCTTGAGGTCTCTCTCCCCCTCTGTCCGTGTCAGGGCTCCTGCTGGTTCTTTGTCCTTCTTCAGGCTGGCAGCCAAACAGCTTCTGGATCTCTCTCTTCCTCCTCAGCACACTTCAACCACACCACCACATACACAACCCACCACTACCAACCACCACACTTCAGTCTGCATTTGCTATTCTTAAATACGATTCTAGCACCAAGCCTCATGGGCTGCAGATCTAGTGCTTAATTGATAGCACCTGTGCTGTTGTGCAGTGTCATTCTTCTGGCCAGCAGCCAGGTCACACGTTACTGGAGATTGCATCAGCCTGGCTAGCAACCAACTCACATGCTAGCAATTCAAGCAAGGTCATGCCTTGCTATTACAGAGCAAAATACAGCATACAGAGCATAATACAGAGTATAGTATCATACAGAGCATAATACAGAGCATCGAGGCAGGACTGTTGTGCAACACTGCACTCCTCACCATCTTCTGCAACTTCCATTACAGAGCCTGCCTGACCTCTAAAGGCAGGGAGTTCCAAAGAGATGGAGCTCCCACACTGAAGGCTCTTCTCCTGTTGGACTCCAGTCAGGCCATATGTCCATGTGGAACCACCAGGAGAATGATGTCCCTCAGTGACAAGGCAGGTTGGTAAGGGAGAAGGCACTCTCTCAGGGGATGTTGCTCAAGTTCACTTCTGATTTTCCAGGAAGTAAGTACTGCTGGTTTTTATGGATTTTACTTCTGAGTTGTTTTTTAATGGGTGCTTGTTACTTCTCATTTGGGAGAGAAAGAACTTGAGATTTTAAAAATTCAAATGTGGGAGAAAGTGAAACTGGCAGATTTACCTATAACTATGAGATGAGAAATGTTTGAATGGGAGACAACAACCCCATAAAACATATGCAAGAATCCGTTGAGAGAATTGATTCAAATTGAAAAGATACCCACCAAACAGATGGCTGTTTGGTTGGGTGCTCTGGTCACATTAGTTCACAGCAATAAAGGAACTCTCATTAAGAAACTTCTGTACATGCACCTTACCCAACAGCTGGGTTTGTAGTTCATGTAGTATCACAGCAAGTAACAAGAGTTTCTGGAGAGGAAGGACACTGAAGAATGTTTGTGCAAACTCCTACAAAGTGGTTGATTTTGGGAACCCAGCCTGTTGAATGCTGACTGTGCATGCACAAAATCTTGTGTTATATTCTGAGCTAGGGAACAACTTCCTGGAGGCAAGCTGTTCAATTCATAACACCACTGAGCACTACAAGGTGGGATGAATTTGTATTCCAAGCCTGGTAACTGTGAATTTGGGCAACATCCCCACCGGTCCCATTTTGTGTACCCACCACTAAAAAGTACACTGTTGGAATTGTATGCCTGCTTTTTAACCACTAATGTGTAACACTGGTTAAAGAAGTTCACTAAAATGATAATATATGTGAAAAGATCCTATGGATACTTGGGAGAAGGAGCAATGCCTTGAGCTTGTACATCCAATATAATATAAGACTTTGCCCAACTTTTATTGATTGCCAGCTGAATTTATTAATTCTAAAACCCACAGTTGGGGAATCCCTTTATTAGGACCAGTCAAAATGTCATAAAATAGTGAGCAAGCTTTTGAGTTTTTCAGAATACTTCATCATACTGGATATGGGTGCAGGTGGGGTGGAGGGAGCTGGCTTGCTGTTGAAGCCACAAAGTCATCATTTAGTTACTGTCTGAAACTCAAAGGCTTGCTCACAACTGTTATCATACCGTACTTGCCTGGGACACATGTCTCAGTCTAAACGCACCTGTGCAGACTAATTCTCTATGTTCAAGGAATAAGTCCTTCTGGAACACAACTGACTTGGGGAATTTAGCTCAAATGTGTGCAGGGGGAACTGTGTTTCCCTGTGCAGCCCTGGTTTTATTATGCCAGAGGACAGGCTGATGTCTGTCTGGTAAAGCTAATTGAAGCAAGTGCCTTTTCACCAACACACAGAGAGCCAAGTGTGCAATGTGCATCACTGGGATCCCTTAGTTTGGGAACCAGAGTGCCCTTGTAGGGTGCCCACAGGGAGGAGATGGAGACAAGGCTGAAAAAAATGAAATTTGTTGATAAAATATAGCAATGTAGGAATTCAATGTTTGACTCTGAGTGGCTTCCCAGGAAGAGAGAGGGAGAGATTTCGGTGAGTGATGCCACTGCACAGAAGGCTTTCACCTTCTGAGGAGAAAGGGGAAGAGGGAAGGGCAGAGAAAACAGGAGAAGAGAATAAAAGAAGGGAGAGCAAGAGATGTCACCAGCCCTTTTTTTTATTGCTCTGTCTGAAGACCAGAGAAGAGGATGATGATTCAAGGGTGTGTGGCAGACGCCCAGCTGGAAACTCACATATTTAAGGGAAGGAGGAACTGCTCAGTCAGAAGAAGGAGATACAAAAGAGAAGAACAAACTGGAACCCAGGGGTTCCTGACTCATTACAGGTTTGGGTGACAAAAGACTTGGAAGGGAATGGAGTGCTCTTGGAAGAGTGATTCTCAGGCACACAAAAGGAAGTGCTTTTTAAACAAAAGAATATAATTTCTCCTTAGGGCTCTCAGTTGTCTGTTCAATAGATAATACAGTGAGGCTTCAATTAGACTGGGCCTGGAGGGTGGTTGGGTGTTTATGATCTCAGGCAGTGGTGCAGCTAAGCCTGGACCTTGGGGCCCAAATCCAGGGTCCTGCAGCCCGGGGGGAGGGGGATTATCAGCCAAGAGGTAGCAAGTGCAGAAGCAAATTCCATTTTATTCCTGTAGTCATGATGGTGCTCTGATTTGAGTCTAAAATGCAAAACTGAGCATGCTCAGAGCATTTTGGGTTTGTTTGTTTTTAAATCAGGGTTGGTGAACAGTTTTGTTGTCCTTCTAATATTTCAGGAATGTAGAAGCAGTTGTAAAGCATGGGATGTGGTATGGGGGAGAGAAGGGAAATGTGTTCTTCACAACTAAAGTAATATAAGGGGACATCTAAAGCCCCCCCCCCCGAGACCATTAAGTCCTGGGGCTAAAATTAAATAGCTGCACCACTGATGACAGGAGATAACACATTAGCTGAATAGCAGGTGGGGGCCATTGCTTTGGCCATGTCAACAGAAGGTTTTCTGCAGGAAACGTCAAGTAGCCCTTGTTATGCCCTGTGCGGCCAAGCCTTGGCTTACGGTAGCTTACTTTTCTAAGGCAAAATGGAACTTTTTAGCAGCCAAATTGCTAAGGCACAGATAAAATGGTGGCAGAATTTTACTCTCCTGACAACACTATTTTGTGACATTTTGTCTGGTCTTAATAAAAGTATTGCCTCACTGCTGATTTTTGGATTTTTTATTATGGACCAACACAGCTTCCTGTGCTTTTTGAACATACAAAACTATGTTTTCCACTCACCAGCTTTGCTCAAGCAGCACACAGATGGGGTTTGCATGACACAACAACCCATCGTGTTTCCCCAGGGTTGCTTGTATGTGGACAACAGGTCACCCCAAGAACCATGGCTTGTTGTAGGAGTTGTGCTTCCCATGATGGGTTGTCATGTCGTCCAAGCCCAGATGATACCCTTGCCAAGATACCCTTGCTGGTCTTGCCATGGGACTCCCAGGTGATCGCCAGTGCCAATCACCCTCAAAGTGCCCAAGTGGCACTTGGGGGCAGCTGGCACTGGCTTCCCCACCTCCCCACCATAACTGCGAGCCATTTCAGGCTCACCATTGTTTTTTTTCTTTTTAGCCCCCCCCCCTGAGATCGGGACAGCAGTCCCTTCAAAGTGCCCCAGCAGCACCTTGGAGGAGCTGCCAGTGGTTGTCCAGCCTTATTTGTGCATTAAAAAATTAATTTTCATTTTTGTTAAAAAAAAAATCTAGCCACAGTTGCACAACTGTGAATGATTGCAACTACGTGACTGTGGGGGTTTGAAGCCTCAGCTGGGGCAATGACCAGGGGGTGCCTGCTACCAAGGGGCAGCACATACCAGCCCTGGAGCCCAGAAGAGGCTCCAAATACATTTCCCCCCCTTTGGTCTTTCTTGACAGCTGTCAGAAGGCAAGCTGTCAAAAACCAAAGTCTCAAGTGAGCTTTAGCTGTGAAAAGGGTTTGGGATTTAAACCCCCTTTGTAGCAAGATCCTCAAATCTCCCCCCTCCCTTTAGCTCCCACCAAGGTGCACATTTTACACTTTGTCCCGAGCCTCTAGGTGCTCGGGAATTGCAAATGTGCGTTCCCTCCCCCTTTTCTTTTTCAAGGGAAAAGGAGTTGGTCCCTTTAAAAAGAGGCTCTTGAGTGGGAACTGGGTGGTTTTGGACTGGGACATACTCAGACATATGTTCAGTTTTGTTTTTAAATGTCTTATTGTGTCTTTAGATAGTTACACTGCTGCTGACTTTTACTCTGGTTTTTACTTTGGTTTTATTCTGTTTTAATCTTTTCAAGTTTTCTATTATGTTTTGTTATGTTGTATTTTAGGGTTTTAATTTTTGTGAACCACCCAGAGAGCTTTGGCTATTAGGCCGTATAGAAATGTAATAAATAAATAAACTCTGCTCCACAGTTCTTTTATCACAGTAAAGAAGAATGTGAAGAAAGGCTTCCTCCATGATTTCAGTGAGGTGCATAAGTAGAAGGTGTTTCCGAGGGTATGTAGCACAAGTCCTTTAAGGTTTAGAAGGGTTAGACTTGAGAACTGCTGCTGAGTATCCAATACTGCCACTGAGCCTCTGCTCTTACTCATGCACCCATAGGTTACACTGTGAGTCCAAAAGGGAACTAGCGCTTCCTAAAATAACCCTGGAAATGAGCTGAAACACTCTTTTCAAGAACAGGACAAGTCAGTGGAGCTCCATTCTGGGAGCTCTGCTGACCACCACCCCCATTCCAGAAATGAACATTTTGGCTCATTTCTGATTGCTTTTTTAATTGCTAGCGTCCCATTGTGCTAGCAATGGGTCCTGCTAACACACAGGCACTGTTGGATACTGTCACTTATTCTTTTCAAATATCTTCTTTCTATTTTGGGATCAAGAAACCTTTCATTTAAGGGAAGAGTTAAGGCTCCTACAACTTCAGTGGTGCTCCATATTACTAGTAGTGTATGACTGCAAAACCCAAGAAATGTTACAGAAAACTAAGGATGTTGGAGAAATCAACAATGAATTTGAATGAGTTTAGATTTCTCTGAATCTGACCTGTGGATTCCACAGCAGAGCAGCTTTTTCTGAGTCACGCAGATTCTGCGGACCAGTTTTTTACTTCCTGGAATTGTATGCAAAAAAAAAATAACTCTACCCTGCACCTTTGTGTAGAAGCAAGAATTTCTGCAGGTGTCGCTTGAATCTGGTGCAGGATTAGTAGTTGTGTTGTGAGTCTGCTCCCAAAGTGCTCCGCTTATAAAGACACTATAAAGTCTCCAGTGCTCTCCCATACACAGAAAACAAAGGCTTCAGTCCTATACCTGTACCCAGTGGAGCCTGGAGCCACCGATGTCAGTGGGGCTCCTCGTCCATTGCAGGTTTTATTCTGAGCTTTATAGGAGCTATCCATGGTGCTGTACTCCATCCCCAAACAGGTTCACCACCTTGGAGCACCATGGATTGCTCCTATAAAGCTGAGAATAAAAGCTGCAATAGATAAGGAGCCCCACTGACATAGGAGTCACTGGCCTCCGATACCCATTATGTGGAAGTAAGCCCCGTTGAATTCAATGGGACTTTCTTCTGAGTAGACATGTGTAGGATTGCACTGTGACCCCTGCAGCATTTCCTCTAGACTTCCCAGCACAGAGGGACATGGAGAGCATCTCTCTCTCTCTCTCTCTCTCTCTCTCTCTTTCTCTCTCACACACACACACCCTTAAATTGTTTTGTTGAGAATGCTTACAGTGATTTCTTTGAGATTTGTTTTCTTTCTGACAAGATTTCTGCGTTGGTGTTAGGCAGATTTTCCAGTCTTCAACAAACCAGATGGCCATCCAAAAATGTGATATGACAATTTTTTCTAGGAGATTTAAGAACTGAATCCGTCAAAGGAATAACAAGCAGAGGGTTTTTTCCCAGAGATTCTGAACTATTAAAAATAAATATTTTTACTGTCTGCTTTTGAACTATAATAAATAGCTGTATGGATATCTACCTAACTTCTATCTTTAGAGGAATCAGAATCTGTATGCAATTTTAAAAAATAGCTCATTGAGATATTAATGAAATGCAAGTCTTCTCTAATGGTAGGCGTCCAGTATTTATCACCAGAATTGAAATGTCTAAAGCTTCTGGTAATATTTTAATACATATATTGATTATTTTAACAAAATACTTTCATCTTGATGCACTCTTTTCTAAAGTAGATTCAAATTATGATTACCAGAAATGTGGCTTCAGAGTTCATCTTATGGACTTTGGTTAGGATCACAGCAAGCATTATTTTAAAGATGTAGCTAGCTAGCAATGACATCTTTTTTTCCTTCTTTTTTTCATTTTTACTCTAAAATAGATTCAGGGCCCAAGATCTGGATTGGGGCCCTAGCCTGGGGGAAAGGGGACTTTAACCTTTTTCTCCCCTGCTATGGGCCCAATACGGATCGGGGGCCTGTACCTGCAATTTTTATTGCAAAATAGTGATCCATAAAGCAAATGGATCACTATTTTGCAATAGAAATTGTAGTCATGCCCCCCCATCTGGATCAGGGGCCCTATCTCCCCACCAGGAGTCCTGCATCTACTCTAGACTAAAAATGAAAAAAAAAAAGGAAGGGGAAAAAGGTATAGATCTTTAAAGCAATATCTGCTTTGGCCCTTAGTTCAAGCACCTTGAAAAAAAATATGAACCCCAGGAAGCAAATATCGAAAGCAAGCATGACTGGCTAAGCCAATGACACTCGATTTATGCAGAGATTGGGCCAACTCTTCCTGCAGAGGACAAGAAGATTAAGGCCTTTATTTGGGACAAGATTAAGGCCTTTATTTGGACATTTTGGCAGTTTGTATGTGTAGTGATATACAGGCAGTCCCCAGGTTACGAATGAGTTCTGTTCTTAAGAATGTCTTTAAGTCGAATTTGTATGTAAATCGGAACAGCATAGCATTCTATACGTTGAAATCGGCATTTATGCAAATTGTGTAAATTACGTAAATTGCGTAGTATACTACACTATGTACTCTACGTAAACGACGTAGCGCCAGGGAACCCAGAAGTCTGTTCTTAAGTATGGGTTGTCTGTAAGTCGGACATTCTTAACTCAGGGACTGCCTGTAGTGCACTTGGCCTGGCTTAGAAGGTTAGAAGCTAGGGAAGTGTCACAAACCTTTTGGGGGGCTCGGTTCTCCGCTGGCTCGGCTCTCTGTGGCGGCGACCCCCCGTGCTCGATCTTCTGAGTGGCGCGGAGTGTTCTCCGCGGCGCTCGAGCTGCCGGCACCGGCCGAGCCATTCGGTCCCCCGTCGCGTTACTTCCGGTGCGGCCAGCGCGCTGGACCCCCGCGCTATGTTTTTGGCAGGGGGAACCAGGGCAACAGGGCTTAAGCAGCCCTGTTGCCCTGGTTTCCCCCGCCAAAAACATAGTGCGGGGGTCCAGCGTGCTGGAGCAGGGTCCCGTCGCGTCACTTCCGCCGCGCCAGAAGTGACGGGACGGGACCAGCACGGCTAGTGCAAGCTGGGCCGAGTTCAGTCCCACTTAGCCAGCGCAAGCAAAAGGTAACATCCCTATAAGCTGCTGCTGAGGATAGTTCAATTTTGTTAGTTTTATCTTTTGCTGCTAGTTTGATTTAGGTGAGTTATCTTATTTAGGAATGAGGAAAAATTCACTCAGTGCAAATCCAATTTTACACTTTTGAACCACAATGCAACCCAAAACTCAGTCTGTTATCCTTTGAAATTTGCACTTTTCTCAATTTTGCAATGGAGTTCTTCAATCAGAAAATGTGTTCAAAATGTGTATATTGGGGAATATAATGTTAAAAAAAAGAATTATATTAGGAAAATTGCTTGCAAAAAGTATGTATACTAGGCAAAAATGCATACAAATAAATATAAATATAAATAAGTATACATACAATTCATGTATTAGAAAATGTGCACAAAAATGCTTAAAATGTTCATGCAAACTTTAAGAAAATATCTCAAGTTCTAAATGAGTTGAACTTATGACTGGAGAAATTCTCAGAGTTTGAGATGGACTGAATTTAGACTGCAAAAATGAGAAACTGAGAGGAACTGAAATTGACAGATTCATACATCCCTAAGTTATGTCTGTTGATATGAACTGCTGAATGGATTGTTTAATGTGAGTGAAATCATAGAATCATAGAAAAGTAGAGTTGGAAGGGGCCTACAAGGCCATCGAGTCCAACCCCCCCTGCTCAATGCAGGAATCCAGGTCAAAGCATCCCTGACAGATGGCTGTCCAGCTGCACCTTGAATGCCTCCAGAGTGGGAGAGCCCACCACCTCCCTAGGTAGTTGGTTCCATTGTCTTATTGCTCTGACAGTCAGGAAATTTTTCCTGATGTTTAGGTGGAATCTAGGTTCCTGTAACTTGAGCCCATTATTCCGTGTCCTGCAAACTGGGATGATTGAGAAGAGATCCTGGCCCTCCTCTGTGTGACATCCCTTCAAGTACTGGAAGAGTGCGATCATATCTCCCCTCAGTCTCCTCTTCTGAAGGCTAAACATGCCCAGTAAATATTGACACTGGCATTGGATATCAGTAGCTGGTGTATTGGTATGTTTTAGGTGGCAATCCTCTGACTGGGAGTGCGCCCCATTGAACTTCTCAGTAGTTAACCGTAGGATTGTGCTGATGTTATGTTTTAAATGAGCTATTAATGGTTGAACTGTCGATGTTCTATTGTAGTGTATTTATGATTTTATTATGTATGCTGCTAACCGTGCTGTTAGTGAACTTTTTTTGTGTGTGAACCACTTTGAGCACAATGTATTTGTGGGAAATCTGGTATAAAAATAAACGGTGACTATTGATCTACCTAATACTGTAGTGTTTGCTGAAGTCAAACAGCAATGCCAACTCCAGCGGGGTTTTTTTGTGTGTGTTTTGTGGCCCTTTCACCACCATTGTCACCAGCCGCTGCTTTCCCTCATCATGGCTACCACCTGCTTGCTTGCCAGGCAGAGAGCCAATGAGCAAGCAGGCAGTGGCATCTACTGCTCCTCCTTCCTAGCCCCCACCATTGTCTTGGCCAGAGTGAGAGGCCGGTGAGCAAGCAATGGTGAAGAAGAGGGGCTCTTGTCAATGGGACCCCTGCTGGAGTGTTGGCTCAAAGTGAGCGCCCAGCCATGCTAACCCTTGATGCTGGCCCTGTCGGGCCGAGGTCATTCCCAGCCCAGGTACCTGAGAGTCCTGCGGGCTGCGGCGGGTGGGGGTTGTGTTTAATTTTATTCTTTAACTTTATGTAATCTGCCCAGAGAATGTTAATTATTGGGCAGATTAAAAAGTGTAAAAAATAAATAATAAAAGGAGATTGGGGGATTCAACATGGAGCACATGCTTTATCCCCATGCTATTGCATTCGTTACTATAGCTGCAAGTGCAAGTTCCCCAAAGTGACTGTTCAGGTTGATAATTAACAACTATCAACCGGACAACCCAAATGAACCCATTTGAAAGAGGCAATATCTGAGTGTTGATGCACAGAATTGTGCTCATCAGATAATATCTTTCCATGATCATTTGTTTCTATGAGGCCTCTAGCATGGATAAAGTTTTTTTTATCATGTGACCACAATTTTCAACAACATCCAAATAGGTGGACAGTGAACTATGAATGGGCCACCACAATATAACTTTCTAAGGAAACGTGGCTCATTGTGGTTGTTTTTCTCCCAATGCATACTCCTCTACCAGTTGGAATGTGTCTACACCACTATGTGGTTTGATCCGACCATGGCATTTCTTAACTATTTCTATGGCTCTTACACTAATGGTTGTATCCCACAATAGATAAAAGTATGGTTAGTAGGCTTACAGAAGGTGGAAGATACAGCAATACCTTGGATTGCAAGTAACTTGGTTTGAGAGCTTTTTGCAAGACAAGCAAATTTTTAAATATTTATTTGATTATTTTTTTTACTTGATATACAAGCAACGTCTTGCAATACAAGTACTGTAGTACGGCTTAAATTAAAAATCTCTGTACAAATTTTTTTGGGGGGATTTCGTTTTGATATAAGAGTGTTTTGGATTACAAGCACGTTTCCGGAACGAATTATGTTCTCAATCCAAGGCATGACTGTAATTGCAATTGTCACTATAACAGGAGGTCTGATTTATGCATAACTTTCTCTCACAATGCTACGTCTGTTCTGTCCCAGTTCTGCATTGGATTGTGATTTTTTTTTTAGTCTGCATGAAAAGACACACTAGATTTTAAAGACTGTATAATATGTTTTAGTCTTCTCTTGCTATTTCACAAGGTCCCCTCCAATTTTACTACTTTCTTTTAGAACAATTTTCATTAAAGCAATGTCAAAAATAGGTTCCACTTTTCTTTTTTGTCCAAGGCAAGCAGGGTTAACTTGGGCTTATGCTAGAGGAAAGGGCAGATGAGGTGAGTATTTCTTTCCTGTGGTCACACTGTAGTTTTGCCAGGGGTTGCAGTCAATTTTTTCCCCAAATCTCAATAAATACATCCCTGTAAAATTGTTGCTGTGAACATGTGTCCTGGCTCTATGCATGGGTGTAAAAAAGGGATGCAACTTGTCTTTGACCTTAATTGATTTTCTTTTGCTCTTGTCCCCTCCCCTGTGACCTAACCACAAAACCAACCAGGGCACTCTTAGGCCTTGTACTGTTTACCATATGAATTTAGCAAAGTACACACAGCTCTGCTCTTGTGCTGTAACCATGAACAAAAGCTGATTTATGTCCCCCAAATCCATTTTTAATGAATCCCGTCCCAAAATACCAACAGAATATTTTTATTTCCAAGGGTAGGTTAATGGGGGGGGGGGGAACCACCCCACACAACACCCTCCTTGGTTCTTGACTCAGGAACACTATAGGCAGTCATCATACCCTCTCATGCAACCATTATTTTGCAATCTGGATGGAATCAACAACGATTCCTTTGGGGAATAGAGTCTATGAGAAAGCTGCCCCACTTCCATTTAAATATTGAGTGCCAATATTGCAGAAGTGATGTGGGGGGGGAGGGATTGGAATGGCAAGATCAACCTGGTTAATAAGACAAGCTGTTGCTCTTGTACCACACAAATGGTATAAAAAATCTGCAATGCTAAGATTACATAATGCAATGTGTTTTCTGGCCCTATACCACAGAATATGCTAAGGATGGCCAACTTTGTCCTGCTCACTTTTGCTCAGGTTCTTATTTTTTCAATGCTACGTCTGTTCTGTCCCAGTTCTGCATTGGATTGTGATTTTTTTTTTTTACTCTGCATGAAAATGTATATGGATTTTTGTGTATTTATTTATTTATTACATTTTTGAATCGCCCATCTGGCCAGTCACCCGGCCACCCTGGGCGATGTACACTCCAACAATAAAACAGACATACACAATTAAAACAGTATAATTTTTTTAAAAAAATCCTAACCCACCCCATATTCCCGCCTGAAATACCACGTTTTTAATGCACGGCGGAAGCTCATCACGGAGGGGGCATGGTGAAGGTCACTAGGGAGGGAGCTCCATAACTTGGGGGCCTCCAAGCATTCTTTAAAAATCCACATTTTTGTATTCATTCTTTCCCCAAATGCATTCATTTTGTGCTCATTTTTGCAAATGAATACCATGTTCCCCATTAAATAAAGCATTTTTCTACAGTTTTTGAAAAGTATGCATTTTTGTGCACATTTTTTGAAATGTACACATTTTTTGTATGCAGCTTCCCCCCCCCCTTTTTCTTTTCTTTGCAAACTACATCACAAATTTCAGACATGTGTGGATTTCAGTGGCAAACTGTGTTCTGGTTCATGTTCAGGTTCATTTGGGTTGTCTGCAGATTCCTGTAACTTGGAACTGCCACTACGAAATGATTTACTTCTCAGTAGACATGTTTAGAATTGTGCTGTTAGGTGTCTCCTAAAGCACTAACTGGGTGACACAAAAGATCACAGCTGAAGAAAGCAAAACCATATTATTGGCACTTTTAATTACTTACACCTGAATAGAAACTGTTTCTAATAAAGTCATCAATATAACTATGAGAATGTGAAAGCTACAAAATATCATCATTAAATTTCTATCCCTGTTTTAACTCTAACATACGGTTCCAAATTGCAGGAAAGAAACTAAAGTTTACCTGGTATTTTTACTGTAAGCTAAAAACTACCTGTTGTATGTCACCTGCCTACTTGTGAGATGCCTCCTTTCATCAATTGGACAAGTTACTGTGAAGTCATGGTATGTTTATGAACATTCTAATTGCAGAGTGGGACACTGTCAACCATATTTTTTAAAATAATAATAATGCTGCTTTTGTTAGTGAAAAGTGAAAACCTGAGGTAGGGGCTAGTGAGGGCTGAAGGAACAAACAGGGAACTGAGTACCAGGAAGTTGAATAGGGAGAGAGAGAGAGAGAGAGAGAGAGAGAGACAGAGAGAGACTAAGGGACAGGGATCCTAGAAGTAGTTAAAGAGAGGGGACAAAGATATTAATCTATAGTATGAGGCTGAGGTCTACCCACCAATAATGTTAGGATGGTGGGGGGTGCCTTTTTCCTATAAATATACCTGCATGTTTACATCTGAAAGAAAAGAGACTATCCTGCACCAAGAATATATTATGGTTTTATTCATTCTACACACATGTTCTGTAAGGCTGCAATCCTATACACTTAGCTGCGAGTAAGCCCCATTAAGCATTCTGAGTACCAGGGATGTTGAAGAGTCCTTGGTCTCGAGTCACGAGTCGAGTCACGAGTCTTTGGACCCGAGTCTCGAGTCCGAGTCCTTGGTCCAAAACGGTGACTCACGAGTCACGAGTCACTCCCAAAGCTGACTCCACGAGTCCCTATTAAAATCAATGGGCGGTTTTCCCAACAAAATAAGGCTACTTCAGATGTGTGGCTTAAATACATTCTAGGCACAAGTGCACCTTTTTATTTCAAAACTCTGCAACTGATTTTGGTCCTTCTTCTGCCTCTCCCAAGTACGCAACACATCAATCAAAATAAATCTTGACACACTGTTGGGGCTGCACTCCTGGTAGCCGTCCATAGTGGCCGAGCAGCGGCACACCTCGCTTCCCTGCGCTCTTCGCCGGCAATCACACTTCTCTCCACTCCTTCTGGCACAGCCCAGGGATGTTGAAGAGTCCTTGGTCTCGAGTCCCGAGTCGAGTCTCGAGTCCCATTAAAAATATTGGGACTCGAGTCCGAGTCGAGTCAGAGGGGGGACTCAGTCCGACTCACGAGTCGAGTCCTCGAGTCCGAGTCCCCATCCCTGCTGAGTACACACACATTCATAGGATTGCACTGTAAGTGTTGAGAGAGATTACATGTAAGAACTTCACCATGTCAGTGAGAAATGGCAGCCAAAGGTATGTAGGGCCTGACAATAATGTACAACTGAGATATATCATTCCAAGGCCTAGCAATTTTGAAGGGGTATCTATCAGATACCATTATTCTTTCTCTACCTTCCTCTTGTAAATACACACACACACACGCGCGCGCGCGCGCGGAGTGCATTAATTGTAACATTTTATGGCCAATATCAATTCAATATCTTTCCTATTTCTTCTAAAGTGAGCTGTGTGCATGGCCACAGGCTCTCCCTTTACTGAGATAATAGCGAAATCAATCACCCAGAAGGTTATCTCGATGTCACAGTTAGATCCACAAAGCTCTCTGGAGTTACATAATTATCTCTGTCATAAGAAAACACTGCTCTTATTGAAGTACCATTTCTGCTCCCAGTTAACAGTAGCCCTGTTGGCTACTATTGATTACCATCAAAACTGTAAAGAAGATCACCAAGACTATCTCTTACTCAGCTACAGTATCCTGCAATGACAGTCTCCAAAATAGAGTCAAAATGGCAGTGATCACAAACACTAGAGTTGAGAGATGTTATGGATTGGTTTCCTACTGCTATATATTCTTGCTAATTAGTTTTTCTCTCTTCCTAACCTCCAATTTTGAGCAGAGAAAATAGTTCCTGACCTAAAGGACTTGCTTAGTAGAATATAAAAGCACTGATATTAATATACATTTTTAACAGCAACTGCATTCTATATGTGTGCACACAGGTATTTTCTTCAGTGTCTGTAATGTGCCATCATATTTACAGCCCACAGCCATTTGAGACTGGAAAATGTCACAACAGGGTGACAAATCTTTGCAATTCATCTGTCATTATTTGCTACTATAAATGCCCGACAGTGTGTGGTAGAATAGAGATATGACAATGTGAGATCCTATCACTGATTACATCAGTGCCTTATCCATCATTTGTTTCATACAGGAGCATATTTGTGCAAAGCATGATTTTTAAAGACTCACTTTAGGACTCACTGTGCTAAAACATAGGCTATCAACAGCTAAGCCAGAACAGTGCTTCCAAAGACTCTTTATCATGTTCTCTTTATCATGTTCATGGCCTCTGGATGGCGAATCCGACAGTGCTCTGATGTCACAGTAGTGCTTGACAGTCAAAACTGTTATGGCCCTTTAGGTTGTCATTGGCTAACTGCTTTGATATCAGAGAGGGTCTGGGGCAGACTAGAGCTATGCAGCTGGGTGGTTAGACAGATATTAGATCCCTAGAATTTGTATTCCTAGGTCAATAAGCAACTTTGGTTAAAGCACATAAGCATTGCCCAAATGCCATGGGCTTTCAAATAACATCTTGTGGGTGCTAAATGGTTGAGCATTTTTGCAGCCTCTTGATAGAAACAGGCAGACAGACAGACAGACAGACAGGCAATACTTGCTGCTTATGGTATGCAATTGATGATATAGTATGCCAGTGACATAAGCAGATACAGCAGCACAAATGTTTAGGATTATGTTACAATGTTTTTTAAGATAGATCTAAGCTGTTCACTCTACTAACTACACCTTGTTTATAATTTACCACTCTATCATTGCTCCAAGATGTAAATTGAACCTACATCTATTCAAGAAATCCACTTATGATGGAACCTGTTGATTATCTGTGGGCAATCTATCATCCTTGAGATTCAAGCTTGACACAAACTTTGGATTTGGTGTCAGCCTTCCAGGCTGCTCTACTGCAAACTTCAAGTTCATGGGAATGACCAATATTAATGGTCTCTGAACTGTTGCCCACAGCCAAAAGACAGCTGTTATTCTTTAGCCCCAGCTCTTCCCTGTAAGTTAATTCAGCAGTAAATTTATGACACTTTCTCTGAAGTGTCCCAGGGTGGCTTTGGATATTTACTACATGGACCAATCACTGAGGAAGAGCCATGACCATCACTTACAATAGCAGAAGAGACAGGTGGAAGTCTCAAGATAAAATAACAGCCAATGACTGAGAGAAAATATGAGTAATTTATTAATTTTGCATTATGCATCTCCATATAAAATTAGAATAACTATATTTGTAGTTGATATATTTGTTTTATGACAAGTGTAATTTCTGTTGGATCCTTGGTATGCAGAAAGTCTGACTAGAAACAAAATGAATTAAAGAACAGAATGTCAAAGATTATTGTATTTCTCATTTCAAGAAGAATGAATAGGAAGAGAGAGGATGAAGAAAAATGAATACTTTGGGTAGTATCCAATACTGCTGCTGCATAGTAGGAATGACTGCTAGCACAATGGAAAGCTAGCGTTGGCCAGAGCAATGGAAACTAGCTGAAAATATTGCTTCCAGAATGGGACAAGTCAGCAGAATCTGTGGAAAGGAGCTCCACTGACTTGTCCTGTTCTGGAAGCAGTAGTTTTGACTAGTTTCCTGGGTTGCAGTAGCAACCAGCTTTCTGTTGTGCTAGCAGTCATTGCTACTAGTGCAATGTGTTTAGCACTGGTGGATTGCCAGCATAGGACACTGCCCTTTGCTATAAAGGAGAGCGAGTTTCATCTTGCAGGCTGGGGGCAGTGATGGATTCTGAGACTCAAATGGTTGATTGCTACTGGTCTAGATCCTAACAAAGCTGCTGTTCCTTTAAGAGATATATAGCGGCGGCGGGGGGGGGGGGTTGTAAGTTTAGGCCTCTACTGTCACTGTAGCATAGTGTCCTGAGCCCTAAGAGGACAATAAGGGCCAAAAAGTTGGTGGTTAGGGGGAACTGAATTTCATACATGGATTGAATAAACCAGCCAATAACTTGAATACAGGCTGTATTTCCTCTGGGTACATAAATGACCTGAAAAGTTACTCAGGTGTGGGTGATGGAGAAGGTACATGCATCAAAGAGAGAGTCTTAAATGAGCACAAGTCACTGAACCCAACTAATGACAAGTAAGGGCTCCCATTGTTTTTAAACACACTTCCTGAGCCCTCCATCATTTGGGCTAAACACCCATAGGATTTCCCTCTTAGGCTGCAATCCTGTGTACACTTACCTGGGAGTAAACCCCATTGAACACAGTGGGTCTTACACTTGAGTAAATATGCCAAGCATTGTGCTATTAAATATAATTACAGTGTTCTGCATACTGAGTTTTAGAAAAATGTTACCTTCCTTGGCAAGAAATTCACAAAAGTATAGAATGTAAACCACAGCTTAGGAAATCCTCTAAGAAGAGTACAAAAGTGATTGACTTATTTATTTATTATATCCTGCCTTACAACCACAAGGTAGCTAAAAAAACATTACATTCTGCTGAAACTTTTGCATTCTCTAGTATCTCTACTAATGTCACTGGCATTTTGAGTTGCAAAAATAGCACCACTCTCTCTTGTCTGTAAAATGAAGATAATTGGTCCAGCAAAGAAGAAGTATGCTTGTGTGAAGAAGGAATTCAGTTTTGGGGAAGACATAGAATAACTAACTAATGGCATTGGTCTCACCAGGTGTACGCCTGCCAGTGCTAAGACTACAATTCCAGCATTGTAAGAAAATAAATTCATTGGGCACATCCAAAGTGAATCTTCCATGTCCTCAGCAAAACTGGGACAGAAATTTGGATCTGGAATTCATATAGTTTCCAACCTGTCTAGAAGTGTTGGATTTGTGGTTTAGGCTGAGCCAATCATAAGACCTAGACCTTAATGCCAGGTTTTTCTGAATTCATTTCCAGATTCAGAAATAGATTTCATGTCCGCTTCGTTCACAGAAAATGTAATCAGGAGATGAAGGAAAGAGGAATCCCATCTAAATCCAGTTCTACTTTTTAAAAAGGAGAGATTTACTTTTTTAATTTCCAAAATCATTTTCAAAAGTGACAGTAGGATGTGATGTGATGGGCTGGCAAAGTGCTGTTTGTTCTGCAGCCATGCCAGCAGAGTGGTACACCCTTGATCTTTCCATCTGAGCTGCTACTCAGAGAGCAGGTTTTGGAGCACGTTCCTCAGCACATAGACGTCAGGATGCAAAAATAATGCCTAAAACAGACAGACACATTCTCACTTCTGCAGCAGCCTCAGTAAATGGTAATGAAGGATTGGGCATGGGTGCAAGGAGGTTAGAAACACCTCCTCTTCTATTTTGAGTTTAAATGAGAAGTCAGAACACACGGAATTTACTTTATTATACACATTCCAGAAGGGTAGCCATGTCAGTTGGTTGCAGTAAACACATGCACGCACGCACACACACACGCACACACACACACACGCACATGCACACACACACACACACAGTCTAGTGGCACCTTAAAGACTAGCATGTTTATTGTGGCATAACCTTTTGTGGAATACAGCCCACTTCATCAAACACATGAAGTGTTATCCTCAGTTGACAAATATATATAAACATGGGTACAGAGAGAGAGAGAGAACACTGGTAAACAGTGGGGTCAAAAGGCTTTAAAATACAAGAGCTTCAGTCAGTAACTTTATGCAAAGTTCAAATGTTTACATAATAAGCATGGTGACCATTCACAACAGCAGTAATTGGTGATAACACAATCTTCCTATCTTTGCTCTGGTAGTTCAACACCTGTCGTGGGGGAGAGAAGAACCCTGTTCTTGAATGAATCCTATCGGAATAGAATCAAACTTACTAATACATTCTAATTCAGTCATTTCATACTGGATTTGAAACTTCACCATGAATTGCTGGATTTCTTTTGATGCAGAGTGCTCTGGAAGAATGAAATGTTCCACCATGGGTTTCGGAGTGTTAACTTTTTTGGTCAGATATCTGTCCAACATCCATTGATTCTTTTACATAGAGACTGATCTGTTTGTCCTAGACAGAAGAAGAGAATTGTTTGCCAGTGAGGGCATATATCACATTGGAGGATGAACAGGCAAACGAGCTCCTGATGGTCTGGCTGATGTGATTTATAGAGTGGTGTGCAAATGGCCTCTCAACATTCTCTACCCTATTTGTGGGCAGAAAAATTGGGGGGACGATTTAACTGAATTTCTCCAATTTCTCACATGTACGGCTCGGGCTCACCATTGGCACGGGTTGTAGCCCAGCTTTTTTCTCTTTTTTTTGTTTTGTTTTGTTCTGATTTTTGTTTTTTTGCACTGCCACTGCAACTGTGTTGGCAACCTGGTGCACATTTTGCATCTTCCACAATATCCCATACCTAGCATCATTCCAGTGTATGGCGGTGTGGGTGGAGGGAAGGTGGCCCCTACCACCAAAAAGGAGAGGGGGAAATGGTGAAGAAAACGTGGAGAAAATTCTGCAAGGTGGCCTTTTATTTTGGGTGGGTGGGTGCGTAAAGAAAAAAATCAGAACTGTTCTGAGAAAAATGACTTCTGAGAAATTTTGGCACAGCTCTAGTTGTCATTCGTTGAGGTTCGGCACCTTCCCCAGGGTCCTCCATGTGATATTTCTGAGGGGTAACTGTGGATACATTTTGTTTCTAATGCAGATGATTATAATGCTGCTGCTTCCCTGAAAGCCCAGTAACAGGCGTGAGGGGGCAGTGTTGTGCACAGCTTCAGGGAAGAGGTGGAGCTAGTGCCAAAATCTGTCTTCCAATTTCCTGTAAGCTTTCTTCCCCCATGAAAGAGGCTTCCATTTTTCTGCCTCATTCTCAGGGTATTTTATAATTTATTTTGAATTTCTGTTGGTGGGGGTTTATAATTTATTTTGAATATCTTTTGGTGGTGTTTTTGAGCTTACCTAATCACTGCAAGGTGGCCAAGGGTGCTTTTTCTTTCTATTACACATCTCTCTATTGCTCTGCCACTTCCCAGGCTGCCTGTGTGCTTCCTGATCTGAAAAAGCCCGATGGATGGAATTACCTCCTCATGTCTTCCCCTTGGCTTTAATTGAAGTTTAGGTAACTGAGGAGGCTACAGTCTGCTGGGGAGATGATTGCACAATGAAAAACAGGACTCACAGTCACACATACTCCTCAGCCACCTCATAAGTAAGGTAAGCACAAGAACCCCAAACACAACCCATGGTGATTTCTTTGAATTTTCTCTTCCTTTGAATTTCTTTTTGAAAGCAATTTCTTTTCTAATAAATTGAATGAGAATGGTAAAAAAAAACGTCGAAGAAATTTTCAGCACAGCACTAGTCATTTATATCCCACAACAGTATTGATGAATGGATACAGGAACACAGCTGGCATCTTGGTGTGTTGGTGGGCCAAGGTGGCTCATTGTTGTTGCTGTGTATGGGGTTGTCTATATGTGGAGCCGCTGGGGGAAAAAACTATCATTATCCAGGATGGGGTGAAAATTATTTCTTTATTTTATTTTTCATCAGCCCAATAACAGTTGTTCTCTGGGAGGATTACAAACATGTAGAAGAATAAAATGCAAGACAAAACAACAAACATCACAGGAATAAATAGAAAATATATAAAAACAGCCATAGAATCTAAAAGTCAAACTGAAATGTTCTTTCTTTTGGGGGAAAGAAAGGTCTTCACCTGGCGCGCGCACACACACACACACACACACACACAAACAACAACCTGGAACCAAAAATATAACAATAGGTGTGAGGCAAGCCTCCTGGCATTCCATAAATAGGGTGCCACAACATGTGGCTTACGCTGGCTCAGCTTGTCCGAGCATGGAAAGCTAAGCAGGGTCAGGCCTGGTTATTACTTGGATGGGAGACCCCTCCTCTAGTTTCCTGCATTGAGCAGGGGGTTGGACTCGATGGCCTTGTAGGCCCTTTCCGACTCTATGATCTATGAAATCTATGAACTGAAAAGTCCCTCTCTCTTGTAGTGATCAGCCTAACGTCCTTCGAACATCATTGATGATAAATCAGGGTTGTTTTAACTAGGAAATGTAGATAACAAAAAACAATGTTGCATCACTGTCATTTCTGGGGCTGTCCTATAGTACACTACTCTTGGGTAGCGCCTGGACTCATCTGTTTCTTCACTTTATTGGGTGGCCATTGTAATTTCAGGTGTTAATATCTGTCCAAAGAACTAGAATAAACCCAGTTGTGTGTGTGTGTAGGGTTTGGGTATAGCTAATGGATCCTGAGATATGCTCTGGGTGCTTCACATAAATCTCTAGATATGCATAGCTGCTGAAAGGTAGTGCCTATGTATCCACTGCATGGTTGCCCAGTGGTCTCCAGCAAGTAAACCAGCAATGTGGACTGAGCCAGACTCAGGGCGAAGGCAGGGTATAATTTGTTAAAGTCCTGGTGGAAATTCTGAAGAGCCTAACATGCTCTACATGGAGTTGCCTTTGAAAAGTGGCCAGAAATGTCAGATGGTCCAGAATGCTGCAGCCAGACTACAGATCAGGGCCAGTTATAGGCAGCAAGTGACTCCCATGTTACGATAGCAATGCAGGCTACTTGTCTGTTTCTGGATAAAATTCAAAAGGCTGGTTATGACCAATAAAATGCTACACAATTTAGGACCAGGCTGTCTGAAAGACTTCATCCTTCCATAGGAGCCTGCATGGGTTTTTCAGATCTTTGAGGGTGGCTCTTCTCTGTGTCCCCTCATCAGAGGCATGTTTGACAAGAATACAAGAGAGTGCCTTCTCTGCGGCCTCTCCCAGGCTCTGGAGCTTCCTGAAATGTGAGGCCAGACTAGCTCCATCTTTGATGTCTTTCTGCCAGAGGGCAAAGGTGTTATACAGACAGGTTTTTGGCCTTTGAGCTGACTCGCTAGTTGCCAAAATAGGGCTGGTTCATATGACCCAGGCGGTGAGCGGGGGAGGCACCACAGGGCCGTCTGTGGGGTCCGGTGGGGCGCTGCAGACGAGCTGTGCCCTGCACATGTGGGCAGACCGCAGTGGAGCCGGCAGTCCCGGCACCGCAGCGCGGGCCTCCCGGCACTAGGGGGTGGCAGCTCGGAATGCCCAGTGGGGCCGTTTGCCCCTACAGGCCGGAGCAGCTGCAGCTCCAGCCGCTCTGGGCTGCTGCCTCTGTGTGGCCACGGGAGGCCCCCGCAGGACGGCCACCCGCTGTTCACACAGCAGGGTGGCCACACGCGGTAGGTGCTTACCCCTCTACCGCCCATGGTGACTTTCCGTGCTTCCCGTGCGCAGCCGTTCCGTGGGGGTGCCCCCGGCCAGCATTCACATGACAAGGGAACTGCGGGGGGCTTCTGCTCCCCTGCAGTTCCCATGTCGTGTGAACCGGCCCATGGATTTCACAGGTGGGTGCTGTTTGTTTTTTAAATAAATGTGCTTTGGGGTTTGATAATTTTGTATTGTTGTTAGCTGCCTTGAGCAGGGTATAAATTTCATAAATAAATAAATAAATTTCTCAGTGCTCAAGCTGAGAAAATGCACCACCCCTCTCAAGCTAGTGCATCAATTGTGACAGTGAGTGCTGTTTGGAATACATTTGCACAGGGATCACATGCACCTGTTGGATCTTCCCTGCGACTTCACTACCAAAGCCACGCTATGTCCATGCCACTTTGTGCATTTTCATCAATAATTACTGCTACTAATAGAAGTACTACTACTACCACTACACTCCAGGGGATATGTGCACTCCCTCCTTGCCACTGAAAAACAGGAGTGCTCATGCCACAGAAGTCAAACGTCAACTACTATTCAGCAAGCAAGCACAACAGAATACGCAAGAAGTATCAGAACTGCTGGTCCTGCATCACTAAAGGACTTTAGTTATCTCTGCCTCTACCAGAGGGCATATAATCAATAAGCTCTCTCACTGAGTTTTTCTCACACATGTCATAGATTTAATTATGCAAGGTCCTCACGTGGCCTGTTGCATGACCCCATAGTCGAGGTTTTCAGTTTGGATGTGAAAGCCCTTCATGCTGTGTCTCTTTTCATACTCTTTTCTTCATAGTTCTTATGAACAATCAGATGACATATTGAAATCCTGGCCACTGGACTCCATACTTCAGTGCTGGAAGCAAGTCCCATTCCTTGTGACAGTTCCAGAGCTTTGAGGACAGGTACACCTGTTGTCTCCAAGTCACATATTTAAGGGTCACGGGATTAGGGGTGAGCACTGAACACAAGATTTTGTTCATATCCCATTTCAGATAGTGGTTCAGTTTGGCTCAGGCTGCTTTGAAGGAAGCCCACTTCACAAGGGCTCAGAAAACATCTGAAGGGCCACAGCTTCCCCAGCGCTGTTATATGGGTTTGTCTATTTTGAGCTTAATCCTTTTTTTTTAAAATGGTGGTATTTGCCACCAGTCCGAATGACAGAAGCATGTGTAGCATGTTTGCTCATCATGAGGGCAATTTACTAGGAAGTTCTACTGTGCAAGTCTGTTTGGAAGTGCATAAGAGCACAGAAGTATCTACTTCAGCAGTGGCTTGTGCATTTTATCTTTCCATTGTTGTTGTTGTTTCCTAATATCTTTACGCCTCTCTTCTATCTAAAAGACAATCATAGTGGCTTACAAAATTTAAAATTAACAATGAATAAAACCCAATATTCAAAACAAAACAAAACAAGTACAGATAAAACCAAACCATGTAGCTAAAACACTTCAATATGAGGAGCCAGTTGAAGTGAGGATGGAGCCAGGGGTGGGTGTTCCAAAGTCTCAGTGCTACAACCAAAAGATGTTCTGCTCCTCGTGTCCAACTGCTGTACCTCCAGAAGTAGAGGAGCACAGAGCATGATCTCTGATGTTGTTCTTGGTGTTCAGGGCAGATACCTTTGGGAAGATATAGTTCTTGGTAAATTGAATGCATAGCATTTAGGTCTATATAAACATCAGCACTAAGAACCAGAGCTTTGAACTGAGCCAAGAAACAAACCGGTAGCCTATGAAGAGATGACTTAGTACAGGTGTAACGTGATCTAACCTGCGGATGTCTACATTTTCAGCTGGATTATGTTTGTGAATCATCTTCAAAGGCAGCTAGTGATATTATGGGCCACACTGTTCACTTCATATAAAGGAAAAGCACCTCTTTTCTTCTGCACCATGACAGAAGCAAGTATTACGTGCCAACATAACTTATGATGCCATACCAGTGATGACACCAGCAAGTAATTTCCATGACTACACAGATTGACAAAACAATGGCACAGGTACAATTTCCTTGATTTTCTCAAGACTGTTTCATTTTTTGACACTGCACATCAGCGAGTGTGGTTTACATTCTGGCAGATTGTATACAAAAGATTTCCAGCTTCATCAGTAGCTCTAGGCAAGGCTACAGACAGAGTTTCAACTTAAGCAATGAGAAAAGCAACCTACACCGAACTATCTAAATAAAAACTGTGTCCATGGGGCAACCAACTCCAACCATCAGTTATTCAGTTACTAGGGTCAAAATATGAATAGATTTTATTATCCTACTAAAAGGCACATATAATATTCATAATGAGATCTCTACAGTGGAGAAACATTTTTAAGTGTAGTTTTTTTCCCCCTCCTTCAAAGATACAAGAAAAATAATTGCCCACTGCCATTTGCTGAAATAAATAGAATGCAAGGCACTATTGAAGCCTTGCAATTTGCTTAAATGGGCACAAAATAAGGGCATGAAATATTTTTGGTTGTGGGGGGTGCATAATCTAAATCAAATTTGCCAAGTTCATTGGCTTCCTGTAACTGTTACAACAGCAGACCTCAATAATAAAGGATGTGTATCTGTACTTCCACTCCAATATTTCCTCTCCTATCACTCTTGTTATTCCTCTGCGTAATCTGTTTTCTGTGACTTGCATTTTTGCTGCCCAGCCAAGTAAACATATTACAAGATTACATTGCCATTTAATCCAATGTAATTGTTGCCCTACAAATATCAGACCACTGTCAGCAAAATCTCTCATTCTGTATCTCTTGCCAAGGCAAACCTGTGCCTCAGCCTCATAGTTAGTGAGAAGTCATGCAGCTAACTTCTTTGAGCCTATGCTTGCTGTCCGGACAGGAAATGGCTGAAGAAGCACTGCTTGAATTTACTTTCTGCTCCATGGGTCAAACTTTCTAACTCCAGATAACCTGTCCCACATCAATTTGTCTGCTAATGACCCCGTGCATGTTGTTCTATTCAGGTGTTCCCCTCCACACAATTGTAATGATGTGAGGGGGGATGGGGGCCATGTTATGTCCCCACCAGCCCTGCCCCCGCTATTCCTTTCTTGAAGGAACACCTATAAACGGGAATGGGGTGTACATGCACAGACTCCCCCAGTGATGCAGTGTTCCCTGTCTTTCAGGAAAGTTTGTTCTCCTTATTAACAAGTCTCCAACCAACCCAAACACCAGCAAGCCAGGAGTGAGAAAATCTTAGTTCTTGGCAGGAAGAATGTCCAGGAACCAGATGTCCAGATGGAGGTTGCAGTGCAGTGGCTAAATTCAGCTCCCAGAAAAACCTGGTGTGGGTTTTGGGGAGAGGGAATCTATGTTCCAATGTTCTCAAGAGCATCCTGCTCCCATTCTGGTGGGCTCCCATGCCTGAGTTCTCAATAAATCTCAAACAATTACTGGGTTCAGACAACATAACCCACACTCAAGGGTTCATAGATTTCATAGATTTCATAGATTTTAGAGTTGGAAGGAGCCTACAAGGCTATCGAGTCCAACCCCCTGCTCAATGCAGGAAACTAGAGGAGGGGTCTCCCATCCAAGTAACAACCAGGCTTGACCCTGCTTAGCTTTCCACGCTCAGACAAGCTGAGCCAGCGTAAGCCACAGGCCTGTACAGATTGAGTATGGCTTGAGTGTGAGTTGTCATTGAACCATGGATTGTTGTTCAAACATGGGTTATCATGTTATCTGTACCCAGCCAAGATAACAAACCATGGTGAACAACCCATAGTTCATAACCCAACAACAAACCATGGGATCTATTCATGGGTTGCTCGTGGTTAACAAGGCATGACTTGTTAGTGCAGCTGAGTTCAGACAACATGATAACCCACGTTTTAACAACAACCCATGTTTCAACAACAACCTACACTCAACCCATACTCAACCCTTGAGTGTGATTTATCATGTTGTCCGACCGAATCCAGTCATTCTGTGTCTGGGGAAATTCTTCATGATAATGTAAATAGGGTTGATGTTGTTTTGACAACCTGTACATTGATATGACCAGAATATTTGGGGTGGACTTGTGCATCTCAATAAAGACAAAGTATTTATATTCTGGCAGGAATCAATAACATCACTGGGAGGATGAGGGATCCGTGCAAACTCTTATGCAGAGAGTCATTTCTTGCAACTTCTGTAATAATTTTACACTTCTTATTCAGAGGTGCAGTGGAGCCAGGGTTCAGAGGGACGCAGCACCAGCACTTTTTGATTAGCAGGGATGCTGATGTCTTCTGCCACCTCTCTGACTTCCGTGGTTCCTCTGAGCTTAGCTGCAATCCTCACAGTAGCTGGGGTTGGGGGATGAATTTTGTTATAATTCCCTGTCGTAAATTGTAATTTCCCTTTTGTAAATTGTTAGCACATCTGGGTTCAGACAACATGATAACCCACGTTCCAGCAACAACCCACATTTCAACAGCAACCCATACTCAACCTTGAATGCGGGTTATTGTGTTGTCTGAACCCAGTCATTGTGAGGGCGGGCAGGTGTCTCTCTCCCTTCATGAAGCATGCCTGCTCAAAAGCACTCTTCTGGCATTTTATAGGCAAAGATGTGGGCACAGCAAGCAAGGTCTGAGCGGGAGCTGCTGGAGAGCAGGCACAGTTGCATGGCAATTCATTCTCCCCCCTGCAGGCTTTTTTGAGGGCTCCTTTCAGGCACTCTTTACAATTGATTGTCTGTATAAGCTTAGAACAAAAGATACTGTTGGGCTCCAAGTCCCACCAGGCCAGCCAGCATGGCTAGCTTTACTAGCCAAGCCATAATTCACTGCTGCCACTGACCTCTCCAGTCCTCTCTAAGTCCTTTGTGAATGCTAGAGGACCTGGGAGGAAAGTAAATAGTCTCATATTATGATGATGGGCTTTGAAGCAAGCAGAAGGAGCAAGTCTCACTGCTTCTGCCTGTTCCAAAGCTCAGCAGTGCTACATGGGGGGGGGGGACCTCCTCTCCTCCCCTCCCCTTACTAAATAGAGGAAGATGGGTCTTTCATGTGACAATAAGGTGCCTCCTGCATAAAGAAAGCAGGGTTTGACTCCAATCAGAGCCATATGCAGGCATTCTAGTCCCCACACAATTAGAATCACATGAGGAAAGAATGGCTGCCTCTCTGTCACATCCATGTTGCCTTGCCTAACTGCCCTCTGCATGTTTGAGGATGAAGATCTGCCTCAGGGAGCTTGCTGTGCTTTGGCAGGCTCTCTGCATGATTTAGAATCATGTGCTTCCCTCATTGCGCAGGGGCACAGGGCTGGCCCAAGACATTTTGCTGCCTGGGGTGAAGAACAAAATGGTGCCCTCTCCCATTCCATGTACAAAAGCCAACTGGACTGGAAGTTGATCAACAGTCACAATGGTACAGCATCCTCCAGCACACCTGAAGGCAGCAGGCTAGCTTAGGGGGCACAGGGCAGTAGCGAGGCCCATGGCTTTTTCATCCCACACCTTGCTGCCACTTCCCAGCAGCTGCTGCCTGAGGCAACTGCCTTACTCTGCTTAATGGTAGGGCCAGCCTTGACAGGGCACCTGCATGAGTACAGCAGGCTCTCCACTGCAAATCTTCCCCCTCCAACATGTGGAGAGGTGGGACCAGGTAACTTGACGGCCGGGGCAGAGCCAGCATGCATGTCTCTGCTCCCCCATCATCGCATGAGTGGCTGCATGCCTGAACAGGTCTCATGTGCCCACGTGGTATATGAAGTAGAGCTTGACTATAATAATGATGATCCCCTTTCATCAGAGTGCATACATTTTGAATTTTGCCAAAGTTGGCATAACGTAAAGTAAGATAATCATGTAACAGTGACAAGGCTTTATGGTTATTAATACTTCACTCTCTGTGTTGGGACCACAGTCAGATCATAGTAAAGATTGTGAGTAATTTCCACTTTGTCTTTGGGGCACCATGAATACTTTTTGCCTGTGCTAGTCCCTAGTCCCACTCTGCCATTGCTTGACTGGTTTCACACAGAGTGACAACATTTACGGTGCTAATCTTACTTTATGTACTTTTTTTTTAATTTTGGTCACCCCATGTGTTTTTAATTGGTTTCTCAAGCACCCGCAGCAATACAGCTGCTCTGTTTGGCAGCTACAAGTGCCCACAAACCCCAGCGCCTCCCTCTGTCTGCTGTTTAGGTATTTCTTTTGGCATAAAAATGGAACAGTTGTAATCTGATGTGAGGTGTAAAAAGGCAGATGGAAATCTTGTGGCCATCCTAGTGCCAAAGAAGTAGAGGCTCTCTTTGCAGAACAACTATTCTTGTGCTATGCGCTCCATGTATCTAAAATAAAACTGGCATGTTTTGAGTGCTCTTCAGTGGATCAAATTAGTAATTATGATGATGACCAGGAATGACCATGCGTTATTTGTGGGAAAGAATCCAGACCTGATGTATAGAAGCCTAAGATCCTGTTCCCATATTGTATGCCTTAGGTTTGTAGTAGAATGCAGTTTTTGTACATAGAGCATCCCATAGTCAATCCCTGGCTTCTCTGATTTAAAGAATCTCAGGTATAGCAGGGCTGAGGATATTCTATGCTTCATATCTCAGAGAACTCTTGAGGGTAAATGGTATGGACCAATTTTATTTTCTTACACTATTTATATACTTCCCAATAAAAAAGGGTTTGGGGCAGTTTACAGTTAAAATTAAGAACATAAGAGGCAATAAGACACAAACATAAGATCTAAAACAGAATTAAAAAAACCAGGAGCAGCACAAAACTAGAGTAAAACCAGCAACAGCGAATTACAATTGTGCAAAAGATCTCAAAGTCAAAAGCACTCTTTAAGTTTTTAAGATTGAAAGGCTCAGGAAGATAAATTTTAATAAGTGGTTATCTGTAGCTAAAAAGACATCAACGTAGGTACCAGGTGAGCCTCTTTGAGGAAGACATTCCACACTGAAAAGGCCTTCTCTCTAGTAGCCAACTTCTACACTACATTTGGCAGGGGGCATCCAGAGCAGGGCCTTAGATTTTAAGGTCTGGGCAAGTATATGTGGCCCCTACCCTGTCTAGGTATAAAACAACTCTTCATAAATAATATACTTCTTATAGTTCCTTATAGACAGCTTCATGGACAGTAAGTGTACCAATGGCTACTAGCCATATCAGCTATAAATAGAATCTCCATATTCAAAGAATGTCTTCTGACTACAAGATGACCGAGATGGGGGAAAGGGCCCCCCATAACCATCAGGCCTCTTTTTGAGATTCCCAGAAGCATATGTCTGCCCATCACTGGTGATAGTCCTGAACAGGATAAACATTTGGTGTAATTCAGGAAGGTAATCCTTAGGTTTTTACCTAAGAACCTAATTAGTCCATAATGAGCACTTTCACTTGAAAATGGGATAAACCTTTACTCTACCATGGAGCTATGGCCGCATCCTGTGGTGCTATTGTATATAGGGAACAGAACCCAAACCACCTGAATGGAAGGTCTTGGTAAATGTTTAGCGCTACCTCTGAGCCCAGGGCTCACCAGACCTTAGGTCCAGAACCTCTTTCCAATTACTAAAGTGATAATAAAAAGTATCTCTGAACATGTACAGGTCTTTTCTTCCCCACCAAGTAATCACAACCATTCCCTAGTCTATTTAATGCATATACATATACACAGTAGTAGAGCCAAATACTAATGTATGGTCAAATAAATACTGCAAATATTTCTGTTCCCTAAAATAAAATAGATAGACAGATAAATAAATAAATCAATAAATAAATGCTCAGCTTCTCCCATGCTTTCTGGAGATTTTACATCTCTCTAGTTAGTTAGTATACTAAATGTACATGGAAAATTCCTCTGACATTTGTGCAGAATGTTATAGGGAGGTAAGGAAGAAAATATGCTAGTGCATTAATTATCAGTTTTCCATTTGACAGTTTAATTAAGAACAGGAGAAAGTGTGTGCAGGGCTTACAGGATTCATGTTGAATTCTTACAGGCATCATATTCATGTTTCAATTATACACATTGTGAGCCGATGAACAGCAATCTAGCATTTTCTATTTAATAAATGTGATATCTGTTGGAATTGATAACATTAGTTCAGTAATTACTGAGCTGTTATTTTCAAGCATCAAGGGGGAAATGAGGAAAGATATCCTGGAAGGTTGCCATGTCCCTCTCTCTCTCTCTCTCTTTATCTGGCAAAGCTCCTGTGCCTTTAGCAGATGTGTGATGGGAGAAATTAAAGAGGTGCGCATGTTCTTAGCCTATGAAATGGGAGTCATGGGAAGGCTTCTTTATCAACTGCATGTCTTCCAGTTATGCCGCAAATTAAAGACACAATAGCCCCATCAGAACAAAAGGTGGTAACCTTCGTGTGATAGAAATGAGCTATATTGGCTGGATTTTTTAAAAGTTTGGCCAACCAATCAGTCCAGCTCCAACCTTTGTAAGTCAGTCAGTCAGTCAGGCAATCACTCGTGACCAAGTAAGATTGTCTTCCAGGATAAAAAAAAAAAAAAAAAGAAAATTTACAAAAAGGAGATTTTAAAAGGAGGAAAATTCTAAAGAAAATTGTGTAGACTCTAGCGATGGGTCCATAAGTGACTGTGGAGGCCAATTCTAGATCCACACAGCTTCCCACAGTGAGGACACAGCGGTTACTAGATGGAAGATGGTCTTGTAAAGGATTCATTTGACGTGCTTTTCGCTTAGCACGTTTCTCCCTTTCACCTTGCACTCAAGCTTCTTCAAAGTCCATAGAACCTTTGTGAAAGACCAACCTCCAGTTAGATCGTTCATGGGCCAGAGCTTCCCAGTTTTTGATGTTTATATTGCATTTTTTTAGATTAGCCTTAAGAACATCTTTAAACCTCTTAAATTGACCACCGATATTCCGCTTTCCATCCTTGAGTTGGGAATAAAGTAACTGCTTTGGGAGACGGCAGTCAGGCATTCGAACAACATGACCGGTCCACTGAAGTTGGCGTTGAAGGATCATTTTTTCAATGCTAGTAGTCTTTGCTTCTTCCAGTACACTGACATTTGTTCGCCTATCTTCCCAAGTAATTCGCAGGATTTTCCGGAGGCAACGTTGATGAAATCTTTCAAGGAGTTGGAGGTGACGTTTATAGATAGCCCATGTTTCGCAGGCATACAATAAAGTTGGTAATACAATGGCTTCATAAACCAGTGTTTTGGTCTTCCTACAAATATCCCGATCCTCGAACACTCTATGTTCCATTCGAGAAAACGCGGCACTTGCGGAGCTCAGACGATGCTGGATTTCACTGTCGATGTTAGCTGTAACAGAAAGATAGCTGCCAAGATAGAGGAAATGATCGACATTTTCCAGTATTGTCCCGCCAAGCTGGATAGATGGCATCACCAAAGGGTTAGCTTGCACTTGCTGATGAAGCACTTTGGTTTTTTTGATGTTAAGTGAGAGACCAAGTTTTCCGTATGCTTCTGCAAAAGCATTTAGGATAGTTTGGAGATCATCCTCTGAATGTGCGGAGACCACATTATCATCAGCATACTGAAGTTCCACAACGGAGGTTGTAATTACCTTACCTTTTGCTTTCAGCCTGCTGAGATTAAAAAGCTTTCCATCTGTTCGATATATAATTCCCACACCAGTGGGAAGTTTCCCCTCGACAAGATGTAAAATCATGGCGATGAAAATAGCAAATAATGTTGGGGCAATAACACATCCCTGTTTAACACCTGCATCCCACTTTAAATGGAGCACCATGAGAGCCGTTGTTGTCCAAGACCGTAGCCGTCATGTTGTCATGGAGAAGTCGCAAGATATTCACAAATTTATTGGGGCATCCAATTTTCATAAGGATAGTCCAGAGAGCTGTTTGGTCTACAGTATCAAAGGCCTTAGCAAGATCAATGAATGCCATATAAAGGGGTTGATTTTGCTCCCTGCATTTTTCTTGGAGCTGACGTGCAGTAAAAATCATGTCTACTGTCCCTCTAGAGGGGCGGAAACCATATTGAGTTTCAGGGAGGATCTCTTCTGAAATAGATAGAAGATGGTTTGCGAGAATCCTGGCAAATATTTTACCTGCGGTAGCTAAGAGAGAAATGCCCTGATAGTTTCCACAGTCTGTTCTATCACCTTTCTTAAAGCGGGTGATAATTATGGCATCCCTGAAGTCTTCTGGGATCTCTTCTCTTATCCAGATTTTTTCGATGAGTTTATGAAGATGTTGTACAAGTTCGGGGGGGCCTTCTTTAAAGATTTCAGCAGGAATCCCATCTGGTCCACTAGCTTTGTTATTCTTCATTTGATTAATGGCTTTTTTTACTTCATCCAAAGTGGGGAGTATTGCAAGTTCCTCTCTAATTTGTTTTTGTGGGATTTGTGAAAAAATCTCATTATCCACCTTAGATTTACGATTTAAAAGGTCATAATAATGCTCTTAGTGCAACGCTGTCATTGTTAGTTGATTGACTGCTGAAGTTTTCAACCTGCAGGGAATTCAAATACAACTCTTAGTAGATCCAAAGGTCAGTTGAATGTCATACTCTCTGGGGCAGTGGAGGCTGGTGGTTCCAGTGGGGCAGTGCTATTCATGATGCTGAACCCTAGCCGAAAATAAGTTCAGCACCATGGATAGCTCCTTAAAAGTTCAGACTGAAGCCCAGAGTAGTTACACCGCCCCACTGACATTGGGGCCACCAGCCTCCACTGCTCTGGGGTAAGCTTCCTGCTCCACCTCGGAAAATATGACTATTTTCATCTCGAAACGTTATTTATGTATTTATATACCACCTTTCCATCAAGGCGCTCAACATGACATATATAGTTGCCACCCCCAATTTTGTCCTCACAACAGCCCTGTGAGGTAGCTTACACTGAGAGATAGTGACTTGCCCAAGGTCACCCAGCAAGCTGCATAGCCAAGTGCGGATTTGAAGCTAGGTCTCTCCACTCCTAGTCTGAGCAACACTCTAACCACTGACTATTCCACACTGTCTCCTATTCGATTGGAATGCCTTGAACATGAAAACCATGTATGTTTTTGGAGGACTCTGCTATCCATAACATCTAAGGCAGCTTCTCCCAAACTGGTGCTCTCTTGATGTGCATCCTGCTGGGGGGTTTAATACAACTATACAGGCCTGTGTCTTATGCTGGCTCAGCTTGTCTGAGTGTGGAAAGCTAAGCAGGGTCAAGCCTGGTTATTACTTGGATGGGAGACCCCTCCTCTAATTTTATGAAAGAGGGAGAAAATGTCTCCCTAATCATTTTCTCCACACCATGGATAATTTTGTACACTTCTATCATGTCTCCCCTTACTCACCATTTTTATAAGCTAAATAATCCTAGATGTTGTAACCTTTCCTCATAGGGGAGTTGCTCTAGCCCCTTGATCATTTAAGTAGCCCTTTTTTTGCACTTATTCCAATTCTACAAAATCTCTGTTTAGGTGTGGCAACCAGAACTGTATACAGGACTCCAAGGGAAGATCTACATTACACTGTATGTCGTCAAGTTAGCAGAATGGTATTGCTATATTCACATTCCGCAGTCACTTCACACAGGGCACACACTCGTTAAATGTACTGCAATCATCCCAGTTTGCCACCCCACACCTAACTTCGTAGCCGTAGAACTGGGCGTTGCCTTGAACAGGGCTTTTAAAAATTATTATTATTTTGCTTTGTCGTCTCTGCGCAGGTGCAAATGAGCGCAGGAGCGATCTTTAAAAAGAGAAAGGAAAAAGCTCTTTTCCAGCCCCTCACAAAAAAGGAGAAGGATGCTGATGCTGCCGCTGCCACCTTCCCACAGGGTCAGGGTGAAGCCAGCAGGATCCGTGCGCCGGTCTCGCCACCCAAATGCAATTTCCCAAAACAGTGTTCCTCCCGTTCTGAGTTTCCTGAGCACAAGGTTCCTGTTAAATCAGTGTGATTCATTTGGGAGAAAGGTCATTGGAGAGAATGTGATTTACTTCCTTTTGGCTAATTTATAGCTCTCTGTTCTTTGGGCAAGGGGGTGAATGCAGCTGTTAAAAAAAAATGCGGGAAAAGCCTCCCGCAACTGTCCCCTCTCGAACTCTATGGCAGTTATCCTGGTGGTACTGCCTTTCACATGCAGGGGAAATGGCCATTTAAGAAGAAGGTTGTGTGTGTTTTTCCTGGTCCTCCGTCTATGCAAAGGTGTGCATGTGTGCAGGAGCAATTAAAAAAAAAAAAAAAAAAAAAGCACCCAAACGCAATTGCCTAAAGCAGCCTGCTCAGGAGTGCAGAGGTGTGCAGGAACATTTACAAACAAACAAAAAAATTAACAAGCTTCCGAGGAAGAAGTCAAACCACTGCACAACAACCAATGGTGGATACCTCTCTTCCCCACCAGTTTGGGAGACACACATCACGCCGCATTTCCCCCACCCCTCAAAAACTACTGGCTAAGTCCATTGATGACACTTTCATGGCCACACCTCCAATGGGCCATGACAGTGCCATTTTAGCACACACTAGCTGTGTACTGCGACAGCGAACCGCAATAACTGAAAACCGTGATAAACCTAGTCCAGGAAATTCCGGAAGAAACAAAGAATGATTAGGCAGGACTAGCATGACCAGCACTGAAAAGTGTGTGTGTTGTGTGCCCTGCAAATCACAGCAGTGATACAGTATTGTAACAAATCTTAGGTGTGGATCTGGCCCAAGTGTGGTCACATAATCAATTTATATAAGACTAGCTGTTGCCCGCGGCTTCGCTCGCGTGGATTTTAGGATTTGGTACAATTGTTTTTAAAAGAAACATGAGTTTTTTGTCCAAACTGTACGAAATATAATTTACAGGTTGATGTCTTAATGTAATAAGCAATTCGAAAAGCTGTCCACCCGCTGTCAACTCGCACAAACCACCATAAGTATGGGGTCAGGACATGTTGTCAAAGTATGCATCGGCACTCGCATAGTTGTTTCCATCACTGTCGTGGTATATTATAGAGAATTCATCCCAGTTTTCAATGACATGATCTACTATTTGTTCACGTACCTCCCTACCTAGATTTTGACTGTCATACATAACAAAAGATAGTGCCCGGAATAGGCACACTCCATCGCCTAGAATTGGTACGACTGTGTGTGGTATCATCACACCATTTACATTTAAATTTTCAATTTGCATTTTGATTTATTTATTTTTTAATGGAGAAGAAGAAAAATAAAAAAAACAGGTTTGAAAATGAAAATGAAATGGTCCTTGAAGGCCTGCGAGAGCTGTATGGAAAAGATACAGTGTCTCTGACTGAAAGTGTAACTTTTAGGCTAGGTGCTGGCAGCAGAAATCTTTTCTGACAGAAATATCTGATCTTAAAGAAAAATCAGGTTAATCCTGGGAATCTACAGGTGACAAAGAGTGACCGTGCCAAGTTTGGGGTAGATCCGTCAAAACGTGATGGAGCCTATGCGACAGCGCCCCCCACACAACAGTCATTCAGTCAGTCAGTAATTTAAAAATTTTCCCTCCCTTTTCACCCCGAGAACATTCTAAATGGCCTAGGGGAGATTTGCATACCCACTCCTATTGGCCCCTACAGGAATTAATACGAACATTCTAAGTGTCGTGTGGGCTATTTGCATAACTGCTCCTGTTGGCTCCTGCAGCAATTATGAGGTGAGGCCAATTTGCATAACTGCTCCCCTGTTGTTTTGCCCATAGGAGATATGAGAGTGGGGCAATTCCCCCCTTTTTTCACCCCCTTAGGGACAGAATTTCCAAAAATCCTTCCTTAGTGTGTGTCTACGTCATAAAAACAATGTTCCTTCAAAATTTCACGTTCCTAGATTAAACGGTTTGAGCTGGGCGTTGATGAGTCAGTCAGTCAGGACTTCTTCTTTTATATACAGTAATACCTTGGATTGCAAGCATAATTCGTTCCGGAAACGTGATTGTAATCCAAAGCACTTGTTTATCAAAGCGAAATTCCCCATAAGAAATTTGAACGGGTATTTTTAATTTAAGCTGCAATAAAGAATGATAGTGTAAAGTCTTCATTTTTCTTGACCGTACTACAGTACTTGTATTGCAAGACGTCACTTGTTTATCAAGTTAAAATTTATTTTAAAAATGTGCTTGTCTTGCAAAACACTTGCACACCAAGTTACTTACAATCCAAGGTTTTACTGTATATATATATATATATATATATATATATATAGATCAGTATGATCTTGGCAGGTTTATTTTCAATTCCTTTCCTAATTATGCCTAACATGGCATTTGCCTTTTTCACAGCCACCACACACTAGGTCAACATTTTCATTGAACTGTCCATCACAACCCCAAGATCTCTTTCATGGTCAGTCAACATTAGCTTAGAGTATAGCGTATACTCCCATCAGAGTATATGTAAAGTTGGGATTTTTGCCCAAACATGCATATCTTTACACTTGCTTACATTAAACCACATTTGCCATGTTGATGCCCATTCTCCCAGTTTAGAGAGATTCCATTGGAGCTCTTTGCAACCCCTTTTTGTTTTAATCTTCCTGTATAATTTGGTGTAGTGTTGGGGCCAAGCCTTGAGTCAGCTGGAGGCTCGCTCCGGGCTCAGCTCTCCTCGAGCGGCGGCGGCCCGATCTTGCTCTTGGTCGCGCCGCCGCCAGAGAAACTCCCCACACAGGACCCCCCCTGCCGCAGGACCCCTCCCGCCCCCCGCCGCTGCTGCCAGGACCCCCCCCCGCCGCCTACCTGGTCCTGCGCACCGCCTCCGGAGCCACTGCTCCGGCGCGCTGGACCCCCACCCGTGCTCTGTTTAAATAGCCCTGTTGCCCTGGTTTCCCCCGCCAATAACAGAGCACGGGGGTCCAGCGCGACGGAGCAGGGTCCCGTCGCGTCACTTCCTCCGTGCCAGAAGTGACGCGACGGGACCCATCGGACAGCCGAGGAAGGCTCTCCGCTCCGCGGAGAGCCCAGGTAAAGCCCACACGGGTGGCTGAGAGCCCGCGCAGACACGAGCAGGCCCAGTTCGGGCCTTGCTCCTGTCCGACGGGCTGCTCGGCTACATCCGTAACAGCAAACCTGGCCACCTCATTGCTCACCCCTAATTCTAGATCATTTATGAGCAAATTGAAAAGAATTAGTCCCAATACAGATCCTCGTGGGACCTCCCCAAGCCCTGCCCCCTGGTTTGAAGACTTGGGGAGGAGGTATGGGAGTGGAATCCCCATGTTCTCTCCGATCTGTGATCAGAAATAACAAGGGGAGTCCCCTGCATGGGAGGCTGAGCAGTGTGCAGGGGAATCCCTTTGTTATCTCTAATCACAGATCAGAGATAACACAAAGATTTCCTGTGGGAGGCGCTGTGCCTGACTCAGCTGGCGTTTGCAGGAGCAGGTCCTGCAAGCACGTACAGAGTCCCTTCCCATGCTGCATGCACCCCTATTGGGACAATAGTGGGCTCCTGCAAGCACTGACTGAATTCCTTCCCACCCCACTCATACCCCAATTGGGATGCAAGTGGCGCAGGAAGGAGGCGTCCAACCTAGGACAGCTGTAGGGAGCCCCTGCACATACAGCTGTCCATGTGGGGGCTCCATACAAACATTCCAATGAATACATATTGGTTGGGAGGAGCAGAGCCCACTGCTGTGATTACACACACACACACACACACACACTTCATTTTTATGTATACAATTCTACCCTGCCCTTTCAATACTTAAACTTCACTCAGGATAGCTTATGAAAAATTAAAGCACAATATCACAAAGAAACAACAACATCAAATAAAATACAGTAAAATACCACACAATGGAGGCAGGCATAACAGATGAAAACAAAATAAAATCACTGTCTGCCCAGCAAAGCAAAAGCCTGCTGGAATAATAAAGTCATCAGCAGGCGAAAAAGGGGAAAGGGAAGGAGCCACCTAGACCTCATGGCAAGCTCTTCTGTAATTTGGGTGGAGCCATGGAGAAGGTTCTATCACGTCACAACCAACGATGGTTCCACCATAGGTGGAACACAGAGAAGTGTGTTTCCACCAGACTTTAGGCAGTCAGCAGATTGATTCAGGAAGAGGCAGGTAACCTTGACCCAATCCACAAAGATGCATTCCTTCTATATGAAACCAACTTTTGCAGACTTAAGGGCTTCACATGTCTTTTTATTCGGGATGCTGAAATATAAGAACATAAGAAGAGCCATGCTGGATCAGGCCAAGGGTCCATCTAGTCCAGCATTCTGTTCACACAGTGGCCAACCAGCTGCCCACAGGAAACCCACAAGCAGGACATGAGTGCAACAGCACCCTCCCACCCGTGTTTCCCAGCAACTGGTGTACACAGGCATACTGCCTCTGATACTGGGGGTAGCATATAGCCATCAGGACTAGTAGCCACTGATAGCTTTCTCCTCCATGGATGCACACACCCAAGCCCCAACCCACTTTCTATGCTTGTGGGGTGAGATCACACACAGAAAGCACAGTGTGCTGGCCCTGAGGGACACAAAGTGACAACCACATCAGGCAACCTAGTTGCTCTGCCTCTGACAATCTCGCCCTGCCCTATGGAGTGACAGGACACACCTCAAAGCATACAAGGACCCCATTGTCAGTCACATATAGAATCTGTCATGGGTCTTAGGGTGAGGCAGTCTAACACCATCTATGGGTGTCTGTGATTCCCTGACACACCAAATCGAACTGGTGCCTTTCACAGAAGGAAGAAATGTGTTGCACATTTTCAATTGAAAGATGCAGAGCAATGGACTTGTTGCCTCAACAACTGCTGCCAAACTTTTTAATGTAGCCAACATGGGGCTACAATCTGGTTTTAGAGCCCTGGGGGAGAAAAATACAGAAAGGTTTTGGGCATGGATGTTGGAGCCGGGGTTCTTTTTTGGATTGTTTAATAGCACCACTTTGCCAAGTCGAGTGCATATGCTTGTTTCCTCTGTGACTGATGCAAGTTGAATCAAATGATTATAAACAACTGCTTATGCTTGAAGAGAAGGTTTCGGCTATAATTACCTTTGAATTTATTCATAATTATCTTTCAGGAAATTACTGATCTCAATTCCTGCCAAAGGGAACAATTGGAAATGGCTCATTTTTTCCCCATTTCTAAGGCAGTGGGGCTTCTTTCATTTTATAGCCTCACATTTGGATCTGCGAGAAATTAGACACTTGACTTCCATTCCAGATTTATTTTTAAATTTATTTTTATTTTATTCTTTTTCCCCCTCTCCTTCCGACAAAATTACAGTATCGTTTATACCAGATGAACAGTTCTGTTTTGGTCAGGTGGAAATATAAGAGCTAGATTTGAATTCTTTGGATATTCCTTCGCGGACACTGAAAATATCTTTGGCTGAAATTTTGAGCTATAAGCAAGTGCCAAAAGAAAGAGCTGGAGAAGGGAAATTATACACACACACACACACACACACACACACAAACTTGAAAGCTGCAAGACCACATTACCTCATTGCATTTACATAGTAGGCATCTAAATGCTTGGAAATAAGAAACATAATCTTTGGGGAACTGTGATTTAAATGGTCCATTGCCTAATTGAAATAATACCAGGGACTTACAGCCAGAGTTTTGGCTGGCTACTTCTGAACAACGTGTGAAATTTAACTTCCTTCCATCCCTGTTTCCTTGGCCTCCCTGGCCCATGAGTTTCCCTGCCTCTCCATCCACATTAGACAGCTCCTCTTTCCCCCCTCAGCACCACATAAGATTTCCCCCTGCCCAATCAACCTCTCTGGCCCCTCCATCCTTCAATGCCTCTGCCTCCCTTTCTCTACAGTTACTGCAGTTACAATCTCATTCTTTGCAAGTGCCTCCACACATCATCAGCACATCCAAATGTTCTCATTTGTCATATTTAGAGCAAGGCCTTTAGACATTTGGAAAAGGAGCGTAGTTGTTGCATATTTCTACAGACCATTAACACAACAGTTACATCGTCAAAATGGAGGGCTGTTTCTCTTGCCGCACCCTGCATATGGAACTCCCTGCCCCAGGAACTTACATTATCCTCTTCCTTACTGATGTTCCTTCCCATACCCTCCAACATTTCACAGATGAAAATAGGGACACACATGTGCATTTGTAGGAGGTATGGTTAAGCAACATGAAGGTGTGATCAAGAGGGTGTGGCCAGGCAACATGAGGGCATGGCCAAGGGTATGGCCACCCACCCCAGGATGCTCTAACTGTTTAAGGGCTCTGACCACTCTGAAGCTACCATCATCCAGACCTATGATGATGATGGTGATTGCTGTTGTCATTATTATTATTATTGTACCATCAGTGTGCATGGTGCTTTACCAAGTATAAGAGAACAGTTCCCTGTCCCAAAGAGCTTACAATCTAACATGTAATATAGAGGCAACCTGTCTACAAATGGTAGGAAGGGGTAAACCGGGGAGGAATATGCAATTATTTCAGTCAAACATAACTTTCAGCCTACTTTCCACACATTGTGCAGGAAACTCATCGTTTTAAAGATTTCCCACCCACTTTAAAAATGGATCCCTCCATGGTAGCTTTGTTCTCATTAGTGGCTTGCCAAAGAAATAATAATATTTAACGTTTAGATATCTCTGAAGGTGTGTTCGCATGACACGGGAACTGCGGGGGAGCAGAAGTCCCACGCGGTTCCCATGTCATGCGAACACTGACCGGGGGCGCCCCCGTGGGACGGCCGCATGCAGGATGCACGCAAAGTGACCATGGGCAATAGAGGGGTAAGCTCCTACCACGTGTGGCCACCCTGCCATGCGAATGGCGGCCGGGCGGCCGTCCTGCACAGAGGACCGCACATGTCGGGGTTCATGTCACTGTGTGTGCTCAGGCTTTCTCCACAGTTTAAAGTAGCTTGCAGTTGTGGGAGGCAGGGAAATTCGGGACTTTGCATGACAAAGTGAAAAGCCGGGATGGCTTAAGGGTTTTCAGGACTGTCCCAGCATTTTCGGGGCAGTTGGAGACTATGCCTTCCATCAGGACTTGAAGACTCTTCTCTTTCAGCAAGCTTTAAACTCTGTTGCTCTTTAAGTTGTTAAGAGCACAATCCTAAAGGACTGACTCTTGATATCTATCCAAAGCCCTGCTGGCAAGAGGCAGGCAGAGTGGGAGGAGTGTCAGAGGCTTTTACATCCTCTCTGTCCTCTGTGGTAGCATTTTCAGCTAGACCGGCCTCTGTCTGAGCCCATCTAGCTTGTTTACCTGGCAATGGGCCGGGACAGGAATGGAGAAGCTTGTGGATCCTCTCCTCTTTCCTCCCCTCCCTACCCACCAGCACACCCCGTTCCTCCCTCTCCAAACACTTCCAAAGTTGTGACAGTGACCTCAGGTAAGGAAGCCACTGTGGAGCTTTCTGTGGCAGCTGGCAGGGGTGGGAGGGGGGATCCCTCATATCCTATGGCTCCTCAGATGCCATCTGAGGAGTCAGTAGGCTTGTAAATTGAGCCTCGCGCGGGCAGAACTGGGGCCGAGATCTGCCCCGCTCACGCCCATGTGAGGCCTTACCTTGTCTTCGGGGCGGCCCGTTCCATCCCGTCCCGTCACTTCCGGGACCGGAAATGATGCAACGGAACCCTGCGCAGGCATAGAACACGCCACAGGGGTCCAGCGCGCCTGCACAGGGTTCCGTCGCATCATTTGAGTGGCTAACAGAATAAAGGTGGGTGGAGCAGGATATATATATCTAACAGAAATCAATAAACTCCTTGGTTCCAACAGTTCCAACACAAGTACCTCTCAGGGTGGCAGCTGGAAGATAAGCCGGTAGTCTGAGATTTTTCAAGGGGGTGGGATGGGTCACAGTGCTTTGGGAAGCAAGGGTTAGCCCTTAACTCCCCAGCAGCAGCAGCACCCCCAAAAGAAATTCTCCCTGCATAGCAATTAGGCTTTTAAAAAATCGTCAATTTACACCAATGGAGGCTTTTTAAAAGCCTGATTGCAGCGTGGGGAGTGGGGTAGTAAAGGGGAGGCCCACCTCTGTCCTAAATGGTGGGCAAGTTGGCTGCATTCAGTGGCAAGGCTAAATGGTGTTTTATGGTTACATGAATGAGCCTTCCGCATGCCTCTCCCTCATATTTGTTTGATTCAGCCACAAGGCAAAGATCAGAAATGTTCACTTCTGTTTTTAACTAATTGCAGTTTAGTGAACCTGGACAAACTGTAATCATGGAAAGCAGCCAACCTCAAACCATGGTTTATGATTCTGGCTTGTTTCCCTTAAGTGTAGTTAAGATTAACTACAGTTTGGGGTTTGGATGTAATCTTATATTGCTGTTAACTGAAAATAGAAGCAAACATTCCCAATCTATTCCTTGTGGCCATGCTGGAGGAGGAGAAGGGAGGGGGAGTGTATGAAGCCATAATTTTGTGCCATGTCCAAACTGGGCCAGTTGCTTATTCTCTCCTGGAAATGCCTCCCTAGGCTGTTTATTTCCCCCAGCTGGACTTTTTTTCCTGATTTTGAAGCCCAGTTGGGGGTGGCTGTGAACACATATCTGAAGGAGATTTGTAAGGCGCAATCAACAGAAATGGTTAAGTACACCCACCTCTGCTGATTCTCCCCTGTAAATGCACCCGTCCTCCCGTGCCTTAGTGTTACATAGCAAACACAGATTTGGGAAACCAGCGTTCACCAAGCACTGGTCTGGGGGCCAAAACAGACATTCTTTTAAATCTGTCTCTAGCAACTATGTCTCTCCCTTTTTTTTCTTTTTTCATGTTTACTCTGGAGTAGGTGCAGTGACTCGCTCTGGAGGTTTTTAAGATCAAGATTGGGTCCCCTGCACCTATACTTGGGTAGAGATGCTAGATGCAGATTTAAAGTAATGTCTCCTTTGGCCCTAAGTGACAAGTGGTTATGCCCTAGTATGGCAATAGTAGACTTCATCTATTTCAGACATTACATTTTGGAGGCACAGACTGTGTGAGACATTATTGGATAGTGAGGTGTGTGGGTTTTTTAAAGATTGCAGAATCTAGCTTTTGAAAGAAATGAATTGTGTGACTGAGTGAGTGTGCATGGAAAAGCTCAATTCTAAAAGGATGCCTCAAATGTCTTGTCATTCCATCCAGCCATTACAGTATATGCTGTAGTTACTGTAGAATGACTGAGCTACCATTTTCAGCAGAGGGTGGAACGGGAACTGCCTCAGTGTATTTTGCTTCACTTTCCTGAGAGACAGACGAGTGAACTTTAAACTCCCCAATAAGCTGTAATGTGGGAAAGTTCCATTTTTAGGTTTACATGAAGGAGCTACCTCTGAGAATAGCCTTTTGGCCTGGTGGAAAAAAACTAGAAACATCCCAGGAAGTCACTGAAACCTTGTAGTACTGTGAGAATTAGAATAAAAATAAACACTGGATTATTTCAGGCATGCTCCCTTGAGAAAACAAAGCAGGCTTACTCAGAACCACTAGCCTAATCTTGACAGAACAAGAAAAATTAGCAACTGATTCCAGGTTCGGGGGGGGGGGGGGAGCTAGTAGCATAATGTGGTGGCTGTATGACATCTCTGAGAGAAGGAAATAAAAGGCAAGTTAAATGATATCAGACCTGAAACTGGGATACTGAGATCTTCATGAGAAAATGCAGAGTCAGAAAATGATTCTGAAAAAGGTGTTAGCTGGCATTCTCAGAAGCCTGAGAGCTTGCAAGCTACACTAACAAACACTGTCCCGAAAAGAAGCAAGCAGCAAACATTTTCTCAAGAGAATTAAAAAGGCAGGAGGAGCCAAACAAGTTCACAAGATTCTGCAAAGCGAGGAAAGACTGTCCCTAAATGGCAAAAATAGTTTAGCAGTGTGTTTGCCCTTCCACAAAGTACAATAATTTTTATAAGGAAAACACAACCCTGTTTTATACAGTTAAAGTTAAATAAAACACACACATCTATCAGCATCCTTTAAAAAGAGGCAGATTGCATAGAACATCTCTTATGTAGACACTTTGTGGTAGGGTTGCCATTTTTTCCCCCTCTGAACATGAACAGGCTGGACTTCTCGCAGATGTCTCTGTTGCATATGTGAGAACAGCAGCAGCATTCACCGCCGGCTGTTTTTCAAAAAAACTCAGCGATTTATTATTGCAATTCACAAGGAAAACCCAGAGCAGAATATGTGGACTTGAAGAAAAAGAAAAAACCTGGAGAATTACCGGTATCCTGAATTACTGGTCCACCTAGATCCAGGATTGTTCTGGCCCCTGTGGAGATTATGCAGGCCAAACCTGGGGCAGATCTACACTAGAGCCCCTTCCGTTAATCAGGGAGCTCTGCCGAGGTAATGCAAATTGCACCTACCCTGTTGGGGCTCATGCGAATGAATACAGCTCAGTTTCCATTGTGTTGACAACCGTGATCTTGTATCACACACAAGTGCAATTGCAGGAGAAATAGGAGGGGTTCGAAAGGTGAAGTGTGCAGGGGAAATGGCCCTTTAAAAAAAATGTTTTGTTTTTTTTAAATCTATGTACAGGTGCAAAGGAGTGAACCAGCAGAGATCATTTTTTAAAAAGGAAAAAAAATAGAGAGCTCCTCCTGCCCCCTCACAAAAAAACCATGGAGAAGGGAAGAGATGAGGGAGAGGCTGTGGTGCTCCTGCCGTCCTCCCAGGTGGTGAAGCCAGCGGGATCAGTACCCCCATTCCCATCCACCCAAAAGCAATTCTCGAGAGCAAGTGCAGCCCCTCTCCCGTGCTGACTTTCCCAAGAGTAAGCACCATTGAAATCAATGTGATTTACTTCTAACGCCATTTAAGATAATTGTGATTTACTTCTGAGTAGACATGCATTTCTGCTCATTTTCGGCTAGTTGTTCCTTGAGGCAAGGGGACACAGGGGGCATTCCAGACTTTATTTTTTCAAAGGGGAGGGGGGAGAGGGGAAGCAGCATTGCATTTAATCTCCAGTTCACTGGGCAAGTCAGAGAGAGAGAAGGGGGGGTGTGTGAGGGAGGCCGGAAAGCAACTGAAGAATCTCCTTCTCAGAGTTGCTGCTGTTTTGCTCGAAGCCTGATAGGGCACTTCCTCTCCGCCCCCCAGCCCACGGAAGCCACTCCTCCTGGCCCCAGAACAGTACTGCAAGTTTAGCACACACTGATATATATACTGGGGGGACGGGACCCACAATGTATAGAAAAGTGGTCTGATATATCACTGGTCTGAAGAAATCCAGGGCAGAAACAGCATGAGGAGGAAGCTTTGGGGTAAGCGTCATGTAACACACCAGTGAGTCAGGCATTACAATGCCAGTAAAAATGCCTAGTGTAGATCCACCCCTGCTCATACAGGCTTCTGCTGCAAAAGTGAAACAGTTTCTTTGTGCTCACTCAGCTGGTCTGCTTGTGCTGGGCCTTCTGACTAGCCTCTTAAAGAGACAGACCATAACAGTCTCACATGCAGATATTTAGTAGGTAAAGCTTCTGTGGCCATTCAGAGGAAATGATAATGAAAGGTTCAGCTGCTAAATTTCTATATGTTCAGCAGGCCAGTCACTCTAGGGAAAGATAGTTAGCAACTTTGGATGCAGGTTGAACCGGAGTAGCACCAGAAAATGCATCCTGACAGATTTTACAGATAAAAACTACAGTAGTAGCAAAATCTGATGCAAAACACTAGTAGCAAAACACACTTCAGTTTCCGCAACCCTGACAAATCTTGCAGCCCCTATTTCTGATTCACATATTAGACATAATCAAGAGGATGCATAACCCCGTAAAGGAAGATATCCCAATAGAATTTATATCCATGGGAGAGTACCTCATCCCTGATCAATGCAATGCAAAATCTGAGGAGGGAAATGCCTTGATGGGATTTGCAGCCTTAGATACTAACCCTCCCTATGGTTAATGAGATATAAAATTCAATGGGTTGTATCCAGACTTAGTCATGCTTAGAAAAGACCCCACTGAAATCAATGGGACTTAAGTTAGTCATGACTAACTTAAGTCCCATTGGTTTGAATGAGTCTACTCTAAGTAGGAATACATTTGGATTCAACCCAATGAAATCAAATAAATGGACAGAATTTGCAACCCTTTCACATCCTTCTAAAATAGGACTAGGCCAAATAAGAATTAGGATTAGTTGCAATTGGATGAGTTATTATTACCACAAAGAAACGGTGCTTTGCCTAGCCCCCTTTTGATTTGTAATCACCCTGCAGTTATTTCTTGTGTGTACTCTGATGCCACAAAGGCTAGAAGCAGTCATTATTTACTTCCACCAAAAAATAAAATAAAATAAAATAATGGTGCCCAATGGTGATCATCAATATCACCATTGGGCACCATTTTGATGAATGAAGACTGAGATTCTTGGAATGCCAACATTTGCCCCAACTTTCAGATGCCATGTTAGCACAAAAAACCAGCAGATCTGAGGAATACATACATAGCCCTATACTTAAATGTCAAGATGTTCCTGCAGGCCTACTTTGTCTCCCCTCAATTTATGGCAGTAACATAAAGCCACAGAGAAAACAACAACAAAAAATCCTATGGATGTTGCTCTAATAACCTTGCGGTCACATAACCCTCTTATCACATGGGATTCAAGAAGATGGTTTCACCTTAGGTCCTATCTTTGTAACTTGCAAACAGAAGAAATTCTGCTAGAAAAGGAACAGCTAGAAAGGGAAGAGGTGATGCAGCAGCAAGTACTTCTTTTTTTGGTTTGGCAGCAAACCTTTGTCAACAACACGATAGCATCACTTGTGGCCCGCAGAAGAACAAGGTTCAATCTGTCCTGAGATAACTTCTTATTTGGAAGAGAGCAGGGCTCCCTCAAGAATATATCAGAAAGAAAGAAGTTGCTTCTATGCACACACAGAAAAAAAAAATTAAAATAAAAAATCAATAGCACCAGCTACAAGAAGAAAAAAGGTTACTGTGAATTTGTAGATGTGCTGTCTAACTGAACTTAGCCTAAATCATTTTTAAAAAATTAAAAAACATTCTATTATAGCATATCTACAGCATAATATCTGCTGCCATTAACAACATCATTAATAACAAATGTCTGTTTAATTACTCTTACTAAGATTTAAAAGGCCATTATGCTTGCAACTTGAGAAATTCATTAGCACAAAAACTGTGCTTATGCCAAATGCTCTCTCCTTAAAGATACAGAGTTCCGTATTTTGAAGGTATACCGCAGAAAAACCTGAAGCATCTCGGTGCCCCATGAGAAGTATTAAACTGATTTTCTCTCCACTGGGATATTGACTTGTCAGTTCCTCCAATGGAGCACCCACCAAGACCCCAAAGTGAGCTCGTGATCAGCTTTTCCCTACAACAGAGCCATCTATTGACTTTAATAGAGATAGGGTACCCTGCCAAACCATGGCTCGAGTGATGGGGAAGCCCACCCACCACTGAAGACCATTGGGGCAACAGGGTTCATGGCAATGGGTGGGCTCCCCCCCACTCCACCCATTTTTTTGTTGGGTACCATTCCCCCCCCCCCCCAGTTCTGTTAAAGTCAATGGAGCAATATTGCTCCAATACTTCAATAAAAGTGGGGACTAAAAGTTCTATGCAAAAAAAAATGGCTGGAGTGGGGAGGATAAGAAAAGAGAGAATCCAGAAAGTGGGGGGCAAGAAAAATTAGAATCTAGAAAGGAGAGGTGCTCCCAACATTTTGCCCTGGCTTCCACAGACTTGCAGATCATTTTTTTCACTGTTGGGCTGTTGGGGAGGAATTGCACTCATTCACATTAGCACGAGTGCACATCAGCACTAATGTACACTTGTGCAAATGTGCTAATCCATATTAGGTAATGCACATCCACCAATGCAGATTTGCACATTTGTGCAAATGCACATTATTAGTACAAGTGTGGATTAGTGCAAGTGTACATTAGCACTAATGTGCATTAGCACAAGTAAAATGAAATTCTGGTAAACAAAAAAAAATCCAATTCTTTTTTTAATTTTTTTTTATTTATTTAGAGTTTCAAATAATATACAACAAAAACCATACCAACATACAAATAACAACTACAGTGTCCCCTTCACCATACAGGACCAAAGAATATTCATCCACTATATCCCCCTATTACTCAATATTCAAAAAAAACCCATCATATCTTGACAAGGCATGCTCCCTTTTCCCTTGACTAGCACAAAATCTAAAAATGGCCCCCAAATTTCCTTAAAATTATTTCTCTTTAATTGTCCCTTTTTGCATTTAATACAGCAAGTTAACTTATCATTTACAGCAATGTCCCATACCTCCTTGTACCAATCAACAAGTGAAAAAAACATGTTGGACTTTCCATTTCCTTGCTATCCTTAATATCCCAGCTGTGTTAACAAGTTTACAATTAGTTCCATTATATCTTGGGTACAAACCAGTTTCTCCGTTACTGATAACAATGCTAATTTGGGACAGGCCTCCAAATTTAAACCAGTTATTTCCAAAATTTCTACCAAAAAATCCAATTCTGTCAATGAGCAGAGCACAGAATGAAAGGACAGCTGACCATCCACAAAACACAGACAGAATGGATTTAATAAAAATCCATACTAAAGGCCTGCAGCCAACACTTGTGTTGGCAAATACCTCTGCACCTTCCCCAGGCTCTGCATGGCCCATCTTTCTTTCCTCCTCCCCCTTCTCCCCTGTCTCTATCCCATTTCATACAAAGCTCTTGCATGGCAGAGTGGGTGGGTAGTCCTTCCCTCCACTCCATACCTCAGAGAAGGAGCCAGGTGGTACACAACAATGCCCAGTCATGCCAAGGACTTCTTTGAATGATGCCCCTCTTCCCCCCCCCAAAAAATTGGGGCTTCCTAATGAGCAGGCATGAATGTGGAAGAGATCGTAGCTCACATCTTTTTGGAAGGGAAGATGAGACATGGAGAGTAGCCACCTCCACCACAAATGAAATTGGTGAGGTTTACTCTCTCCCACCTTCCATTTCTCTCCTCTCTTGCCCATCTCTCTGACCCTCTCTCTCTTCCCTCCTCTCTGATGCATGTTCTCTCTCCCTCTCTTCCCACCTATCTAAACTATGCACTGTTTTTGGCAAAGCTTTACTGCCATGAAAGCAATACATGGTAAGATATGAGTAGGGAGGCACAAAAATTTATTTTCGGTCTGCAAATCATTCGAACTTGCCCTGCTCACTTCATAAATTCCCAAACTTACAATCACATTCAAAAAATGGGTGTTTTGGAAAATGTGCACTTTAAAAAGCATATTGGGGGGGTATACATTTTCATGCTTTAGTCAATGGGGGGAAAGTACACACATTTCCCATTTGAAAGAAAACAGGTTGCAAACAAGAACTAGCATGATGAACCAAGCTACGAAGTGGGGTTCAGAGAATCCTGGCAAACTCGAGCATCCCTGTTTCTCCCTTCTCTAGCTATAAGGGATCCAGCTTATTACCCTCCAGTCTTCTAGACTGCTAGAGAGCACTGAGTGCTCACAATTGTAACATGCCAATCATCTGCTCAATTATGAAAGGGGAGGGATAGTTTAAATTGCAAACTTAAAAGTAAATGTTGGTGCTTAAATTTAGGGAACAAATTTGTAAGCACTCATCCAACTTTGTAATTAGTCTCCCAGTGACATGTAAAGGTCTCCTTCAAGTTGAATGGAATTGCTAAAAACATCTGTTTCTTGTTCCAAGAAGACCTCTTTATGGGTGTAGCATTCCTAGGTCATGGAAAGCCTGAAAGCCATACTGATTTGCTCTTACAGAAATGCTGCATGCCAGTGAGCATGTGAGATCCAGGTAATGATACGTGGTTGTGTTCTTGATGTTATTTAAAGCTAATTTTGCTCTTTTTAAAAAAATGCATTGCTTTTTATTTAGCTTTTAAAAAGTAAGTGAAGTACATGGCTATAATTTTGGTCACTGTGGTATGCCGAATTGGTAGGGAAAGGAACTATCTGTAAACAAAGGGCAACACACCATTTTATTTTCAGTTCAACTCTAGATTACCTTGGACCTTACTTCTCCAAGGTATCATTTGTAAAGCTGCAGCTGCTAAACAGAATTAATGAATGCAGTAAACAAAATCTCCTTTGCCACACTCAAAAAGTGGAACACCCACAAGTCTTTAAACATCGATCATAGACAAGAAGACCTGTAATGCATAGTGGCATGCGGTTTGGGCCAAGATGACTGGGAAAGAACAGCCATATTGTCCAATTCATTTTCAAATGAATATACTATGTAGCACATTGTGCGCCCTTAAATAAATAGAAACTTTGAGCTAGTTTTAGAGCAAATCAGGAGCTGTTACATTAAAAAAATATGGGTGTCAAATTGCCCGATGTTGTTTGGCTTTCCCCTCTTTCAAAGGAGAAAACCATTAGCAGGCAAGTGTTGATATTAAGGTACAATGAACTAGATTACTAGCAGTTCTTAAAAGTGGAGCGGACAGGCAACTATTTTGCAATGTCTCTTCTGGTTTGTTTTTTATGGAAGCAGTTTTCTAGTTTTGCCAGATTGTTTTCTTCCACCAGTGCACTGGCTGTGAGGAGCCCCTGTTCTTGGGCAATCAAGAGCCAATTTCAGGAGAAACTTAAATAGCAAAATAGTTATATGGCCCCTCCACCTTTTAAACCTTTCTGGTAACATTGCATCACACCACCAGTGAGAGCTAAGCCATCATGCAGTGGGATGGGGGGAATGAAAGTTCATTCATTTCCCTCTACCACCTGTTGTGTACTGCCACCAACCTGCCAAAATTGGTACAGCAAGTTTGCAGTTAACCTAGACATCAGACAAACCTTGATCTAAAGATGGCACTGGGAATTGTTGTTCTTTAAACCCTTCCCCATGCATCAGTTCATATCTCTTTTAAACCAGGTTGCATGTCAGAAACCCACAGCCTGAGCAGGCATTGTGTTGGCATGGTAACACTGCATGCATATTGGCTAAGGGCCCCATTTAATCGTGAAACATTGCATGGATAAATTTCTTTTACACCTCCAGCATCACATTTAAATGATGCCTACTCAGACCTCCATAAAGCAATAAACTGTTTATCTTGGGAAATGGAGGCTTTGCTGTTAGTAGCCCATGCACTCCAAACATTCCGACCTAGTGGTGCCTTTAAGGCTAAGAATAGGCTCATCTGTCTATTTTTGGTCTGTATCACTTTTGCATTATTTTATCCATAATTCTGTCTCATTTCTGCATTAAACAGTGATTTTTAATTTAAAAGAACATTTTTAATTTTTAATGTGTATTGAAATGTGTATTTTCTCTCAAAATACATATTTAGATGTGCCTGTTCTCTCAAGATACATATTTCAGTGCACATTATGATACGTTGAAACTGTATTTCTGTATTCGGTGAAGTGCAAAATCTGGTGGATAGCTAAGTTCCAATCGGTATATTTGCACAAGAGGTGTAGATCAAGTTGTTTTATGTAGGATTTTCCAAAGTTCAGATTCTTCATGCATCCCTACCAGTGGCAAGAGCCAAAGATCACAGCAGCATAGTAATACACAGGTAGCTTAGTATTGGGCATGAGATTTTTATTCCCATTTTTATTATCACTACTGTACCTCCAGACTGATTCATTTGGCTGCTTTTGTTTAATTGTATTATATTATATTGTATTTGTATTTCTATATTAATGTTACTTTTGGTTTTAAGATGATTGTTTTTATTCTGCTTGTTTTTTCTTGTAAACCGCCCAGGGAGCCTTTTGACTGATGGGCGGTGTAGAAATATATTAAATAAATAAATAAAATAAAATGTTATACATAATGCTTGATGGGCTCTTCTTCTTCTTCTTCTTCTTCTTCTTCTTCTTCTTCTTCTTCTTCTTCTTCTTCTTCTTCTTCTGTTCTCTGACCTGGGACTGGATATATACTGTTCCTTATTGCTCAAAATGTTCCTCTAGTGGCAACTTTGCTAGCTATAGCTCCCCCTGTCAGAGTTAATTCTTCTCTAGATTGTGGCCTAAGATCTGACTTCCCATCAGGCAGCAGTAGGAGTGGGAGATTGGTACCAGGGAGGAGAAATAAGGCATACTGCAGACAGGACTCACCATGTGCTTCCCCCAGCACCCATACATAATGAAACAAACATTAGCCATATAGTACTACAGCTGTCTAAGGGTTTGTTTACACAGTCAAGATTCAGAATACTGAGCACTGCTTGAAGTCTATCAGGGCAGGTCTGCTGCAAGCTGAACTAGTTCCCCAGAGTTCTTTGGCCTCTTGAAGAGAAGGAGTTCTCACCAAGTCCCATCATTTGACCCATCCATGCATACTGAGTTTGCAGCAGGGATGTGTGTTCTAATATATGGAAATGAATGGAACAGTTCCTTTCTCTCACAGAACTTTGTATGCCTTTCTCAGGCTTACAAATGAGAATTGGAGCTCTTCTTCTGAGGCTATTGGATCTGTGTCCATTTATTTAGAAAATATAAAGTATTAACATTAGTTGCAGCCAGTGTAGTATTCTCAGGCATTTTTATAAGTGACATTTTAAAAAATGCCTTTTAGCCTCCCTGGGAACAATTGAGTATACTTGTGAATGATTCTATTGTGGTATGTCATTCAGCTGAAGGCCAAGCTAGAAGATGGGTTTATAGCGGGATGTCATGCTTGATACAGCCCTTTGGATGTTTGTGCAGGGCCACTGTGATCAACTATTAGCCAGAGCTTTTTTAGCAGCATTATAGAAAACTATGCATCTGGGTTCTCATGCTATGCATTCTCCTGTTCTAAATAAAACAGTGGTAGTAGGCAACTTTTGTAATGCAGATGTTTGAGATTTGCAGGACATGTGGAATTTAGTGGTTTCTTCAACACTCGTGGAAATGCTCTTGGTGTCATCTTGCTCCTGGTTTTTCTTTCCTCCTCCACTTACCACTTTGATACAAAGAAACACATATAACTCTCCAGGGGGGCCGATATCACTCACAAACACACATTTTTCAATGATAATCAAATGAATATCTGTTATTACAAGACACACTGCAGAACAAAAATGTGCGGTGTTACAGTATCCCAGACTTAAATGTTCTCCTTCCCTCTCTGTACAAAACTTGACATGTGCTATCATTTTTACTAAATTATGTATTAAAATACAACTGTCATATTAGAATTGTAGGAAGGTGAGAAGGGGGAGGAGGAGAGAGAAAGTTCAACTAGTATAATAGTGACAACTGATTTAGCCAGAAATTCATTTCTACGGCAGTTTCTTGCTACCTTTATTCAAAATCTCTCCCCAGCCTTAAGTGAAGCCAATATTTCACAAAGACTTCATCTCAGCTAAATACATCGCTGTGTAGCCAAGAAATGTGGGCTTTAAAAAAAAATATCAAGTATGACTGCTTCCTCTTTTCTTCAGTTAAGAAAGAAAACAAGTCTTATTTTCCGTTTTCCTGCTTGTTGAGTATCCAGGTAACAAACCACTTAAAATCGAGCAAACAAAACTTGATAATTGGCCCCGTCCCCATCTGAGCCACAGAGGAATGTAACCATGGCAACATGTAGACCATCTCATGCACCTTCAGGATTTAGGCTTTTCAGAATCTGTCCAACACCAAGTAAAATTACATTTCAGGGAACATTTTGTTCATAAGGATGGGTGAAAGTGGACCCATAAATAGTTCTCAACAAGGAGAAAAGGAGAGGAAAGTGCAGCTGATATTCTGGTATCTATTTTAAAGAGAGACATGTTAAAGTTCCACTGAGCAAGGGAACAAACAACCACAGACCCTGCAAAAGACAATAATTAAGACTAGGATGACTCAAGCTCAGCAGGTTGTCAGAAAGCTCCGTTGCAAATCTGAACTTTCTTCAAAGCTAGAAGCTGGGTGCAAAATGAGTCATTTTGCAGTCTTAAGGTCTAAGCTCTCTATTCTCCCCTTGGCAATTGTGAATGTAAAGTGTGCCCTGCTTCTGTGGCATGAAAAGACTGTTTCCATAAAATTAGATTTTAAAATGGCCAATATTGTGCAGTTCTGGAGTATATTTACATTTAAAAATTTATTTTAGTGATTGACATCCCACCTTTAAGATCTAAAAGAAAAAAGAAAAAAAAGAAAAACCCAGGAGGCACACATCATCATCATCATCATCTACAAGTAAAACACAATTAAAACTATATCAAGTTAAAAGCACATATAAGCCAACACAAGAATTACTCCTTAAGATTGCAATCCTATGTACACTTACCTGGGAGTAAGCCAGGTAAGCCATAGCAATTAAACTTTAAGCCAGTTTTTCACTTTCTATGAGAAGTGATAAGTAAGTTTTACTGATTTTGAACTGTTGTTATTGATGTGTTTTTATTGCTCTCGTCCTACTGTTCTTTTATCAAACTCTTTTTTTATTTTTGTTTTGTTTTGTTGTAACCAATGGCTGTAACAATAGCATTATATTCATTCAAGAGCAAACACAAAAATTACTCCTTAAGGTTGCAATCCTATGCACACTTACCTGAGAGTAAGCTTAATTAAAATCAGTGGTACTTCCAAGGAGGCATGCATAGGATTGCACTGTATAAAAAGATTTGTGAAATAAGAAGAGTTTTCAAAGCTTGTCTAAGACTCTAAAGACAGAAAGAGAGGGAGCCAGATGCAGCTCCCTGGGAAGGGAATTCCACAGCCATGGAGTCACCACTTAGAAGGCCCTTTCCCTGATAATCCTTAATCTGGTCTTTGCTAATGATAGACCAGAAAGCAGACCCTCAGATTCTGATCTTACGGCTTGGGTAGGTTCAAATGGACACAAGGGAGTATTCAGATAACCTGACCCTAGGCTCTTTAGGGCTTTAAAGGTTAACATTAACACTTTAAATTGAGTCCAGAAATGAACTGGTAACCAGTGCAATAGATGTAAGATTGGTATAATATATGCCAATCTTCTTGCTTCTACCAACATTTGGGGGGCAGGCTACATTTTGGACCAATTGTAGTTTCTGAACTGCCTTTACGTAAAAGCAGCCCCAGCAAGCTGCCCCAGATTCTTTCATCCCATCCCTTATGAAAGTCCTCCCCAATCTTGTTATAAGCAGACTTATTATAAATGAGCAAGTGCCCAACAACAACAACAACAATACCCGTCTAGTTCTCAACCATATTGAGGATCCTCCACAAGGTTGCCATAAGAACTGGATCATTCCTTATAACAAAACTAGCTGTTGCCCGTGGCTGCGCTCACATGCATTTTAGGATTTCTCATCTTGTCTGACCATGAGGCGATAAGAATAAAAGGAAGCTGCAGAGACCGTCTTAATATCTGATCTTAAAGAAAAAATCAGGTTAATCCTGAGAGTCTACAGGTGATGAAGAGTGACCGTGCCAAGTTTGGGGTAGATCTGTCAAAACGTGATGGAGCCTATGCTATGATGCCCCACACACCACAGTCAGTCATTTAAAAAGTTTCCCTCCCTTTTCACCCCCTCAGAGAACATTCTAAATGGCCTAGGGGAGATTTGCATACCCACTCCTATTGGCCACTGCAGGAATTCATACGGACATTCTAAGTGTCGTATGGGCTGTTTGCATAACTGCTCCTATTGGCTCCTGCAGCAATTATGAGGTGAGGCTGATTTGCATAACTGCTCCCCTGTTGTTTTGCCCATAGGAGATATGAGAGTGGGGTGATTTTCCCCCCCTTTTTCCCTTAGGGATGGAATTTCCAAAAATCCTTCCTTAGTGGGTGTGTACGTCATAAAAACAATGCTCCTTCAAAATTTTACGTTCCTAGATTAAACGGTTTGAGCTGGGCATTGATGAGTCAGTCAGTCAGTCAGTCAGGACTTCTTCTTTTATATATATATAGATAAAGCAAAATAAATTCACCACCTGCAGGTTGGTATAGAAATGATCACACAATGCACTTTAGCTTGCTGCACAATTAACTCTAAATACAGCCAATGAGATTGTCCAGTGTTGTGTCCATGAAGTGTTAATGGAACAGGAGAATGGAAGTAGTTACTAAAGGTTGTTGCTCAGGCACTGTAGTTTAGACGCCGCCATTATTATTAGCGCTAGTGTAATATTGTTCAGGTTTTTTCCCTTGCAATTAAAGATTCCTTGCTGCTTAACTTTATCCTCAGAGAGTTTTATATCTCACACATTTTGATAGAAGTATAAGCTCATTAACAGAATATTTCTTAGCCAGACCATTACGACTTCATTTTGAATCACAGCTCATTAAAACAATTATAATCAAATGTTTCATTTTCTTTTTCCCTTGTGAGGAACAGCTGAAAAGGTTATGTTTGTTTTTCTTTATCAGAAACTCTAGAGCTATATAAACAGACTACTTGGACTTGTTTGTGCTGTTTTTCCTTTATATTTTACAGTGTTCTTGGGAACGCACAGATGAACTTGTAGTGCTCTTCTTTATGACAGTTTGGAAGAGCTATAAAGATGGGGTATGATGATCTGGTTGTACTCTGTAGCCCTTATGTTGTTGTACACTAGCTGGTACTGACCAGGAACATGAAGTGATGAAATGGAATAGATTGTATGTTCATATATTTGCATTATTTTTTTTTTATCAGTCACCAAGGTAGCAGTCACATGTACACAAACCCTCCAGAGCTTTGTGGGATCAAGAACTCCAGGATGAACTTGAACATTGTAAGCCCAGAGTTCAGGGGAGCCATTGGAGAAAGAGTGTTCAAGAGTAGTAAGTAGTTGAGTAATGAACATTTATGCATGCACCAGCTCTTAGTCATGAGTAGCCAGGGTTGCAGCCAGGTAAACTAACCAGGAAAACCAGGAGAGGAATGGAGAAAGTGAAAGACAAGACTAGAATCAAACCCAGCAGGAGAGGAAATTCAGAATCTCTGAACAAAATGGACTGTTTCTCAGGCAAAGGGCTGGGTAGGCCTCTTTGCATTTATCCCCACAATGTCTGCCAGGATCTAATCAAGAGGGTCATAGATGAGGCCAGACAGGCCAGTGATGGAAAATAATGTGCAGTCTGATGATACAGATAGGTAGGTTCTTGTGGATCATTCTGGTAGGTTACTAGAAGCTAGGGTGCTGAATCAATTCCAAACTTCCCCACCTCTCTCCCCAGGCTGACACATGTTAACTAAGGGCCAATGTAGAATTGTGCAAGTAACAGTCCAATAGCCTAACTCAGGAAGATATCCAGAAAGTAGATCTCCAGATATTTAGGACTTCAACTTCCAGCATTCCTGCCCATTGGGTATGCTGGCAGGGGCTTCTGGGAGTTGAAGTCCAAAACATCTGGAGATCTACCTTCTGTCCACCCTTGGCCTAACTGACCTGAACTAGTAACAATAAAGGTTATTAGGGATCATCATGGATATTCCATAATGTGCATTCCTTTGGTCAGGACTCATTTTCCAGTCCCACCTGTTGCAACAAGATATAAGCAAAGTTCATTAGCATCCCAGAAGCCTATGCAAAACATAGGACTGATAAGTTGGGTAACTCTGGTGTATAGCCCTTTAAGTTACAGAAAGTGAGAGGAAAGAGTGCTTTGGAGCCATCCACAGGGCTGAATCAACACCTGGCATACTGGAGTAGCTGCTTAGCAAGGCCCATCACTGACACCAGTCTTTGGTGCCATTTAAAGGAGACATTGCAGGGAATTAAAATGGCAGTAGGCCCAACTGTCCAACATGCTGTTGCCATCACCACCAGATAAGCCCAAGGTGGCTCACCAGAGGGCACTTTCAAACCTGGAGCTGCACCTGGCCGCACATGCTCAGTGGTGTTTTCTTTGTTTGGATGGTTTCTTGGCTTTCTTTTATTTTGCTTTTGTTGCTGGTGGAGTTGCAGGCCTAGTTTAAAGAAACTACCTGAGATATATTTTTAAATGCTAAGCAGCTTGTCTCGGGCTTTTTCTTTCACCTTCTATGATCTTGGGCTGTAGCCTTAAGGATGCGGGTCAAGTCTCTGGCCTGGTTCAGACATAATGCTAATCTCTGATTTAGTGTTAAATGCACAAACCATGGGCTTGTACAGTCCCTCACCCTCCCCTCTCATTTTCTGGGACAGCTGCAAGGAGACTGTAAGTGTTCACTTCCATTTTCAGTTAACTGCAGTTTAGCATTACACCCAAATACCAAACTGTGGGTTAATCTTAACCATAGTTTATTGAAAAAGCAAACTTCATAAACCATGGTTTGAAGTTGACTTGTTTCAGTAAACCATAGTTAAGACTAACCAGTTTGCCTGGGTTTGGATATAACGCTAAACTGCAGTTTGTTAAAAATGGAAGAAGATTCCAATCTCTTCCTCATGATCATGCTAGAGGAGGAGAGAGAGGAACAAATTAGCCTGATACTCATTCATGTAATTTTAAACTATAATTTAGTGTTATTTCCAAATGCAGCCTGTGTCTCTACAACTCAAGCTTTGAAAATATAGACAGAGATTGATGACCTTCTGGATAGTGATTGTCTGTCCTAGCAATGAAGAGCTACGAGTCAGGAGGGTACACACTTGGCAAGCTGCCCAGAGCAGAAGAAGAGGATAAAAACAGGAAACAGTAAGGTTTCATCAAGATCCATATGCTTGAAGGGTGGTTGGTAGCAGGTCTTTCAGGACCTTGGATGGAGTACAGGAAGCAGACAACTTGCTCCAATGAGAACTTTTTCTCAGCTGAGCCCTTTCATGCTCCCTAAGCAGCGCAGAGTCTTAAAGGGGCAGCCTTTGGGTCCTGCGCCTAGTACTCCCTTGCCTCTCTACAAGTTTATGCCAGGCACACTGCCTGTGGTGGCACACCAGTTCCATGGAATGTAACACCCTTGGGGGTGAGTATGCTATGTGTGTGTGTATAACCAAGGAAGTCAACAATTTGTACCTGCCTTCCTAACCTTGGGCTTTTTACCTCTGTTTGCCTTGCCTGCTTTTTGCCCAGATTCTGTTCCCTGTTCTTCCTGCTTTGGCTAGCTCCTGCTGATCTCTACTTGTATTTATAGTTCTGATCCGACCTTATTCATACTATAGACTAGATCCCAAATTGCCCACTGCCTGGATCTGATTCTGCCCTAGACTTGATACCACTGAGGTAATGCTTGCTGATCCTATTTATCCTGACACCATTTATTTGGAAGTTCTAACCCTTCTGGGTTGCCCAGTCTGCATAATTTTGGAGCACAGGGACTGACTTTATGGGCCTTATATAATATCAGCCACATTTTCACATTTCAGGGTAAACATGAGTGCTATAGGGTTGTTGCAGATCAAACTGTGATATCAAGAAAGTTTTTCATTTTGCTTTGTTTTTTCTACTCTTTCAAGTCATGTGGAAGTTGTTGGAAAATAGCAGAAGACATGAATCTTTGTTATTTATTTCATCGATTCATAGATCATAGAGTTGGAAGGGGCCTACAAGGCCATCGAGTCCAACCCCTTTGCTCAATGCAGGAAACTAGAGGAGGGGTCTCCCATCCAAGTAATAACCAGGCCTGACCCTGCTTAGCTTTCCACACTCAGACACGCTGAGCCAGTGTGAGCCATAGGCCTGTGGTATCCCATGTTAACAGCATTAAGACACAATTTTAAAATAATGAAATAATAACAATACCTACATAAAATCATAATAAAACCAGCTAATGACCCACTTAATCTGAATGGGAAATAAATAACACCCTAAAAAGAACAGCAAATCAGTCAAATGAGAGTTCCCCCCCCCCAACCAGGAAATGCCTCCTTGCACCAAAACCTTCACTTGGCCTATAATGAAGGAAGGGGAGAGGCAGTTCTCCCTTCAGATATCATGAGTATTCTTGTCTGCACCTTAAGAGATCTTACCAGTGGGACCTTAACAAAATGCAGCAGTGTCATAAGGACAGGGGAGAATTGTATTGAGTTCACATTTTTCTAAGAACTTAACAAATTTGCAGTTCCTGAATCCATATGTAAACACAGTCATCCTTCAGTATTCCCACACCTCCAAATGTTGTGATGCAGTTCTCTAAATAAAAAATGCATACAAAAATTGGTATATTAGGAGAAATGTGTGTGCAAATGTATACAAATTTTCATATAGACTTTTTTTTTTTATGTTGCAAACTGATGCTGAAACAGGCCAGAATTAACTGAGGACTAGAAGCATAAGAAATAGCAATGTTGACAGATTCATCCATCCCACTGCTGCTGTTCAGGATCCCATCACCTCTGTTCCATCCTCCCCCACCCTGGCTCCAACAGCTGTCTGGATTTTTTTCTCCCAGTAGTCAGTCAGCGTTCCATGGGCACTGAGCATGCTTAGTCCTCATTGGGCTGTTTTGGGGATTCCCCTCTTAAGATTTTTTTTCCTTAAGGTTTTTTGTGGTCAGGGAACCTTTGTGTTACCTCCCTCTTGTGTGAGGGCGATACTGTTTTGGCTACGTAAGGAACGGCACTCACATCCTGAAATGCTGGAAACAGAGGGGGTGATATCACTTTTTAACAGGGGGAACATGGAGCAAATCCACAAGCTAATCTAAGTGCTTGAGAAGGCATATGTTTCTGGGTAACTGTGCCTTCTTCCTGTTTCAGACTTCAGTCTGTCTAGTGGCATGTTATAAAGATCTGTTGTCTAGTCGCTTTCTGGCTGCTTCCTTGTATGCATTTTAAGAAGGTCATGGTTCTGATAGAAAGAAAGGTTACTGTATTTCAAGAGTCTGGAATAGAATATAATGGTACTTTTCCATGTAGTACATTCCAAAGCATTCCACTTTGCAGTAAGAAATCCATTAAAACTGGATCCATTTTTACAAACACACAAAACAACTCAGCATCTGATAACCAATAACCATAAATCTGCTCCACAAATAAATAAGGTATTTGCCATTCCAGCATGTTTTGCTCTCACAGCCTTTGACCTCTCTTTGGAAGCCATGCTAAGTGCTATATTTCCTTCCTTGGGACCATTAACAGTATAACTTGGAGTGGATGTTGTTATAGTGCCATGAATTGTGTAACAAGTGTCTATAATAATTAGCTAAAAGATCAACTCTGCATTGTCTCCATAATCATATCACTCTCTGAATGATCTCATTTTATTCCAGACATGAAATCATGTTAAAGGCTGAGTATTTAGTCTGTACCAGAATACATTAGCACTATTGTTCCTTTTCTACTTCAGTTGCTTAATCCAGTTTGCTCAGAACCTAAATACTTAGGTACTGAAACAATGCAATGTTCTTCACAAAGATGTTTATAAAGTCAAGGACTATGTGAAATACCACAGAAAAGCATGAAGAAAACAGGGGTGGGGGTGGGAATCTTATAAGATGTGCAGTCTTGCAGTGTGATCCTAAATATATTTACTAGGTGGCTGCAACATCTCTTGCTCCTCCAGGAGCTATGGAGCTAGAGAGGCCAGGAAGAGAAAGCAGCCATAGACCGGTGCAGATGCAGTTTGTCAGTTTGGGTGGGCAGGCAGAGTACCCCTTCCACTAGCCCTCCTCCCGTTATTCCTAACTCACCCCCGACCAAGTTCAATGAGTCCAATAAGTTGCTGCAGCTCTGCAGAGTCCTCCGTTGCACTCTGTCTGTAAGTCACCCCTGCCCTGACACCATGTCCAATAAGTCTATTAAGTTGCTGTCAGAAGGAGTAGAGTCTCCTTCCATTACCAGCCAAGTCCCTGTCTTTATGTGGTACTGACCATCCCCATAGACTGGAGGTTCCACATCTATGCAATAGGGCTTATTCCCAGGTAAGCATGCAGAAGATTGCAACTTAAGGAGAGTTATCCAGACTCTTAAACAAAGACTGTATAATTGCTCTAAATAATGTCTAATTTGGCCTTGAAATCAGCTATACATTCAGTTTTGAGTTCAAGCTGGAACAGTGTGATTTCTCAGTGGGGGGGGGGGGCAAAAGAGCTCCAAAGACTATCAAAAGTTCAAATGACTTCCAATGAAATAAAATACATCTGGTGGTTCTAGGGGCAGAATCCAATGGGGCGCTTATGCCCCCGCCGATTCTCTTATGCCCCTCCAATTGTGTGAGCAGCCCCCACCGCTTGCCTAATGGTGATTTAGCGCTTCTGGGGCAACCCAAAATGAACGGAAACACTCTTTTCTGGAAGTACACAGGTCAGCAGAGCTTACAAGAGGGAGCTTCACCAATCTGCCTCTTCCCAGAAATGAGCATTTCTACTCATTTTGGGGCTTCCGCTAGGAAGCACTAAATCTCCCTTGCATAAGTGGTGGGTTCCACCTGTGCAACTGAATCAGCAGGGCCCACCCTTTGCAGGAGGGAATCGGCAGGGGCATAAGCGCCCCGTTGGATCCTGCCCCAGGAGACCTAACAAAATGTACATCTTTTTATCATAACATGCAAAAATTGCCTAGTAAAACAATATTTTGTGGCTTGCATCTGCACTTTCAGAAATATAGTGTTTCAGAAAGGGTCCTTTCTGTAGGGGCAACTAGAATACAGAATGCCCTTCAAGGAGAGATCCACCTAGCTCCATCTTTGCTTACCTTCCAACAGACAGCCAGGAGTTACTTATTTCAGCAAGCTTTTTATTTCTGATTGATTGATATGAATTTTGAATAGCTGATGCTGCCATTTGTTTCATGTAGTGTTTTAATATAACGATGATCTCAATAAGTGTTATGTTTTATGCCTTGATAGATGGAGGTGTGTTTTTTAACCACTTTGTGTATTTTTAATAGAAACCTGGGGTATATAAATACATTGAAAAAAATGAATGAACCACTCAGTTCCTTATTACTAAAAGAGAGGAAACTCTTCAAGTATTAGTATGGCCACCACTGGAAATAATGGAGATACTGCTTTGCAGTTAGAATGAATTTCTGCTGACACATTCTGGCTGCAAAGCTGTGAACCAATAGCCGTGAGATCTCAATTGCATTAACTAGCACTGTCAGTTGAGCTGCCAGCCATACTTACAGGACTGTCAGGGGTGATGATGGAAACAAATACTGGGAGAGAAGGAGAACTGAAGCTTTTTGAGGGAATCTACTACTGTGCTAGGAATGTCCTTTTTTCTTTATTATTTTTAATTATTACACATACTTCTAGGCCACTTTTCAAAATAGTCCCCCCTCCAACTGACTTACAAAACAGGAAAACATTAAACACAACACAAAATTAAAAAATAATAAAAACACAGCAATAAAAGTAACCAGCAACACATTCAAATACACATTCAAGACAACCAGATGAACAATAGAAAGGTAAAACTTCAGCATAAAAGACTAATAAACCTCCTTAGCCAAAGGCAACCCCACCCCAGGGAGGGGGCCAACTGTCTATCCTGGGGGAAGAGGTCCTGCAAATGAAGGGGCCTCTGCTGAAAAGGCCTCATCCCTCGTGTGCACCAACTAATCATTACTAGTGGTGTGCAAACAAGCAAGTTCCCTCCAGCAGATCTTAAAACTCAGGCAGGTTTGTAAGGGTGCAGGAAATACTTCAAGTAACTTATCCCAGACTGTTCAGGGATTTAATTTAAAGGCCAAAACCAGGCACTTTGAATTCATCCCAGAAGCAAACAGGCAGCCAGTGCAGTTGGTGCAAGATAGCTGTAAGATTTAAGATACTTTGAATGCCTTGCAACCACTGGCATCTGGGGGACCATATTCTATACTAGTTGAAACTTCCAAACTATCTTCAAAGGCAGCCCCACTTATAATTCATTGCAGTAGTCTAGCATGGATGCAACCAGAGCATGAGTAACTGAGGTGAGATCTGCTGCATTCAGCTAGGGTTGCTTGCAACTAACATACCAGCCTCAGCTGATAAAACACACTCCTGGATACTGCAGCCACCTGCACTTCCACAGGTAGCTCTGAATCCAGGAGGAACCCCAAACTGTGAAGTTGGTATGTCAGAAGGATTACATTTCACTTTCAGCTTGCTTGCTCTCATCCATCCCCAAATGGCCTCTAGACACCTATTCAGGAGTTCCACAACCTCTCAGGAACCCTTAGGTGGAAATGCAAGATAAAGCTGTGTGTCATCAGCATACTGATTACCCTTTAGCCCAAACCTCTAGATGGCTTTCCGCAGCAGCTTCATCTAGATGTTAAAAAACATAGGGGACAGAATAGAAACTTGTGGCACCCCACAGACCAGGGATGGGGAACTAGTTTGGGTGGGGGCAGATAACCACCCCCCACCCAGCCCTCCATAGGCCAAATTACATCAGGGTGTGTGGCCATGCTCCCTGATATCAGTGGGTGGAGCCACATGCCCTGATGTCATTTGGTCCCCCTGGCCAATGCACCAGGTGGATCATCCACCTGGCACTTTGGCCAGGGACCCTGTTTCCCCCTTTTACCTCCAGGCATGTTGGCCAGCTTGGCTTCACCTGCTCCACGTGGATGCCATCATGCCAGTCAAGATAGTGTCTCCTTGCATTCCTGGTTTGGTGTTATAGCACCCAACTATGAGCTCAGGAATTGTGATGCTATTTGGCTCTGAGATACCCACAGAGTCACCACAGGAAGCCCAGCTCTATGGACTTTGAGCTCACATTAGTCCCCACAGTAGCCATGCAGCATAGTGAGAGGTGAGTGGTCACACTCCACTTGGAAGATGTCCTCAGGGCCGGTGCTACCATTAGGCCAACTAGGCAGCTGCCTAGAGCGCAGGGCTAAAGGGGGCGCCAGAAACGCATTGGAAAAAAATACAGCGCTCTCAAGTGGGAAGGGGGGGGGCGCTAAATATCTGATCTTGCCTAGGGCACCAAACTGCCTTGCACCGGTCCTGGATGTCCTGTGTGCTTCTGGGAATCTCAGTAGGGCTTGTGCAGGAGTACATCATGATGGATTGTGCCCCATTTATATTACAGGGATAAGATGCCCTGAAGGAGCATATCTAGCAGCCTCCTAGGTTAAAGCATACTGAACATCTTAGACTGCTTCATTTTAAATCTAAAGAGCAGCCATTCTGCATTCATCCAGTATAGATATGACAATGATCACACCTAGAGACTTCATGAGATCACAGTATTTCATCCTCTGATATCCTGTCTTTAAGATAAATTCAGGCTTGTGGCTATAGAAATCCAGGAAAAAGCTAGATCTAATTTCAAAGAACAAGCCTGTATGAGGCTCTCACAGGCAGGACTGAGAGTACCACATCTAGAGACAACATAAGATTGGACAGCAGATTAGAGCATTTCATCCTCTGATATTCACTCCCAATACCAAAATGTTACAATCACAAAATACGAGCCAAATATTTTGTTTGCCATTTGGACAATGAAATATCCCACCACCCGTTTCACACACTTTTACAAGTGTACATTTTTCATCTTATCATGCCTTTACTAAAACTAAAAGCAATCTTCCAGATCAAACTCAACTAACTATAAAAATAAAGTCAACAATCTAACAGAATTATACTGGTTGACTGTAAACGTGATAATCAAGATACAATTGTACAATGTATTACTGTGTGGCTTTCAGAATTCACGCTCTGTTGGTAAGAAACAATGATTTTGATATTCTTGTTAAGACCATAGTATAGGCTATGTGCATGCTTAGAAAGTTGTAACACACCAGAATCATAAATTATTCTTATTTCTTTCTCAAGAAAGGCTGATTCCAATCTAAGCTATCATAGCTCTGTGTTTCTAGTGCATTTGCAAATGCTTAGAAGCCAAGAAATCATTCATATAGATTAAACTGCAGTCAAATGCTAACGCATGAACTCTTTTCCTATTGAGCTAGATTCTGTGGCATTTTCTTCTTTTTATCTAGAATACTTAATAATGCATTAGATGACCAAAGTTTCAAAAGAATGTGCTTGAGCTTTCCTCTTTGGCTTCATCTGTGGTTCCTGATGAGCAATGCATCATCCAAACACATTACAGAAATTAGACCTTGCATTCCATTATGCATTCAGACATTTATAGCAGTATGATAAACCTGTCTGAACCTCTGGGAGTTGGCTTTATAAATCAATGCTCCCCATAAAAAGATTACATTCCCACTTGATATCAGTGGAGTTCTACATCTTCCTTCACTGTGGCCTTTGAGAAAGTTCCATCTGCAGGAGAAAGTTCAAATGCTTTAATGAGGAAGGGTGGAGCTTGGAAGCAAACACAAGAGAAAAGGAGAAGAGAGGGCACTAGGTGAAAGGTGGGTGTTCCCCCCCCCCTTTTGTGCAGCTTGCCTGATTCTACCTGAGCAAGTGAGAGATTTAGGTTAGAAATGCTGAGAGGCAAACTACAGTAAAACCTTGGATTGCAAGTAACTTGGTCTGCAAGTGTTTTGCAAGACAAGCAAATTTTTAAAATAAATTTTAACTTGATAAACAAGCGATGCCTTGCAATACAAGTACTGTAGTACGGTCAAGAAAAATGCAATAAAGTATAATATAAAACCATTACAATCTTAAAACAGAATAAACCCAGAGTAAAAACCAGCAGCAGAGTAAAGATCTAAAACTACAGTAATACATTTAAAAACAAAACTGGAGGACTAAAAAAATGGGGGGGGGGAGGTCTTCACCTGGCACAGAAAAGAGTACAATGTAGGCACCAGGCAAGCCTCTCTGTGGAGGGCATTCCACAACCAGGGTGCCACCATTAAAAACACCCTGTCTTTAGTAGCCAACTGATGTGCCTCACCTAATGTGGTGAGAGCACCTGGAAGAAGGCCTCCAAATAGGATCTTAGAGTATGGGCAATTATATATGGGACGAGATGATCCTTCAAATAACCTGTCCCATACCATTTAGGGCTTTAAAAATTAATACCATCATTTTGAATTGCTCTTGGAAATGGACTGGAAGCCAGTACAGATCACAGGCATAATATGATCGTATCGACCAGATTTGTGGTCATGAGGTAGTAAATACAGGTCCAGGACACTGGCAGAGATAAAGGCAGCTGGGGGCGGGGATAATTTTAAGGGGAAAGCAGTGGACAGGGGAAGGGTGAAACAAGCCATGTCTTTCCCCTTCTCTGATGCAAATCAGCCCCTCCTAAGTGAGCACTTAGTAAGGGAGACGCTCCTCTTGGTGCTTCATCAACCAAGACAGCAATGCAACATGTAGTTTGCTCCTCGGTTTAGCTCACTGTGAGGTAATGTACAATGCATTTTATTCAAAAAGATACCAGACAAAAAGGAAACCTTACAGTTATATAGGGAAAAAGAAAACCCTACTGTTGAGTAGGTACTCCTGGACTCATTTATTTATCCTAAGGCAAGATATTTTGCAATTACTGTTGTATCCAGTGCTTTTTTTCTGGAGAAAAGGGTACCGGAACTCTTGGATTACATTTCCTCGGGAGTAGATGGCGATTAAATTGTAATGCAATTAATAGAAGAAAAGGTGCTGGAACTCAGTTCCGGTGAGTTCCACCAGAAAAAAAGCCCTGGTTGTATCAGCAATTAGGCCACAAGCAGAACTCCAAACAACCAAAGTTTATTCTTTATATCCATACTTGTACAGCAGTTGCTATCTCACCCAGTAACTTAGCTAGGCTGAACTTCTCCCTCCTACTTCCTGTTTCCTATACTACATCTCCAAACAAGCACTGCTTCAACTATAGAGACAGCTATTGTTATGAACACAACAATTACTTTACTTGAAGCATTTCATTATTCTTTGCCGTTATTAATACCTTGATTTAGCCAGCATTTTCTCCATTCCCACCCCCTAGCCTGCATTTTACATCTTGATTTCTTTATGTGTCTGTCTGTGTCTTCCTTCTTTCCTTCCTTCCTTCCTTCCTTCCTTCTGTTGGAATGTTTCCACTACCTAAACATGATCAGTACATTTTATCAAAAGGATGTCTGCATACACCCAATCTCAGATGTAAACTTAATCGCATTAAATATAACTCGTAATACAAATCTGTTTGAAATTGAAAATCAACACTCTTTCTCATCACAAAGCAGTGCAATACAGATAAGAACGCTGGAGGTTTAATGTCCCTGGTATTATCATTCCCCCCTTGGGGTTGGGCCTGTGTTCTTTTATCTGATTTTGCATTACAAAATATTCCCCAAAGATACAAGCTTGCACTAAGAAGAACAAAACTGGATACTGTGCAAGCACTGCCACATTAAAATGTGTTGGTATAAGCACAAAAATATAAAGAGCCAGGAGGAGGAGAAACTAATTCCCTCAAGAACTAATAGAGTTGTTTCCATGCAAATCAAAAGCATCATTTCAGCCGATCCTACCCCTCTGCTCAGTTGATTACAACATCTTCAGTCCTTAGCTCCAAGTCAGGAAGCATGTGAGTGGCCCTCCAGCTGTTCTTGGGACTGCAACTCGCATCACTCCTCATCATTGGCTATGCTGGCTAAGGCTGATAAGGGTTGCAGTCCAACAACAGCTGGAGGGCCACAAGTTGCCCCCCCCCAGCCCTATAGGGTATAGTCTGAGACAGTGCTCTGCAAGGGTAGGGCTGAGAAAATAAGGCAGTTGGGAGTTTTGAATTGGAAGACAAAGAGAAAGCAAGAGTTTCTAGCTGGACTTAACTAAAACTGATGCATCTTTGGGGTCCAACTGCTCTCTGGCATCTGATGCAGGAGCAGTGATTTTGCTGCCTGCTTTAGGAGTCTTTTTGCTTCTACTGTGCGCTGTTTGTATATTTATTTATTTTTATTTATTTATTTACAGCATTTTTACCCCGCTCTTCAGCCAAAAAAGGCTCCCAGAGTGGCTTACAAAATTTGTAATTAAAACATATATAACTATACATTATATACATATGTACATAACTATACATCCTGTACTCTGTCATCCAAAGGAAACTGAACCCTATGGTGCTATCTCTGGGGTTCTACTGCTCAGATAACTGGGAAATGCTTGACAATAGGTCAAATTCAAGAGGTTTGAGTTATCAATTTTACAAAGGATTAAGCTTTCATATGCCCAGTGCTAAAGGGGCGGGTAGCTACAAGCAATGCTATGCAAAGACTAAAATGTCTGAGGATTCAGAAGGACCATAGTACCTACTTCAGTGTGTGTGTGTGTGTGTGTGTGTGCGCGCATGCGCGCGCATGTGTGTGTGACCAAAGTGTATAGACTTAAGGCTGATTCACACAAAACGTTTTGCGCTACAGGCAGTCCTCATTTTCTGCAGGTACATGCTTGCATGGACAGATTCAATGCATGAACTAGGTCAGTGTTCTCCAACCTTGGGTCCCCAGATGTTTTTTGACCTACAACTCCCAGCATGCCCCAGCTACGCTGGCTGGGGCATGCTGGGAGTTGTAGGCCAAAAACATCTGGGGACCCAAGGTTGAAGAACACTGAACTAGGTGATCACAGTTGTAGATGACAGCAAGTTTTTGTGCTTATAGTATCTCTTTTCACAGTTGCCTGAGACATGGGAAATGCTTCTGGCTGCATCTGTGATTGCCCAGTTCAAACAATATATATATTTTCCCCACATGAATGCTTACCCTGGGGTGGCCAGGACTGTGTGCATGTGGAAGAAAATGTTTGTGTAAACAAAACTTTAGTATACTGCTAACAAATACAGCATACACAGACTACAATGTCTGTCCAAAACAATACAGGGCTTCTCTACGTGAGACTTTTAACCTACCACTTTAGCAAGGCTTCTGCTTCCAGATTCTTTGCAGGATTAAGATTGGTTCCTTTACAAGTGGTTTTTTTTTGGGGGGGGGGTCTTTATCTGCCTTTCTATATGTTCCATTACACAACCACAAGGTGGTACTGTGGTATAGTGGAATTGCGAAAATACATGAGCTTCTCATTGAGGTTCATTCTGCCATTTCCCAATTACACTCCACTTTCTTGGCTCTACAAAAAGCTGTGGAAATGTTTGGTAAGCACAGGAGAGGCCCTGGAGGATGACAACATCGTGTAAAGCACCCACAAACTACCATGAGTGAGGAATCACAAGTTCGCAATAAATGCCCCATGTAGAGAAGCCCACAGACTTTAGTATCTTATTCTCAGTTCTGAAATAATAAACATATGTTCATTGATTGTGGGGGAGGAGGGGAAGAACCATATGAATCTGCTTGCCTGAAAAGCTGAATATTGTGTGGGTTATGACAGATCTGCTGGCAAATGCATGAAGCTGTAGCATCTTTTCAAAGGCATGCTTGCATTCTGCTGCTCTCATGTTCAGCTCCTGTTGACAACAGCGTGGATTGCATGCGTGCATCCATGGGCCTTTGGTGGACCACAGTCAAGCCACAGCTGAAATGGCACCAATCCAAATCTCTTTCCATAAGCACATACAAATCAAGAAGCAAAGACATCAAGGTACAATACATGAAAATAAAATGCAAAACGCATGTACTGATGTACTATAATGTGGAGCAAGAATGACAGAAGAAAGATGCAAAGTGACATGTTAGAAAAGCATCTGTTTCATATGGACCAAAGAGAGTTTGGTAAGAAGGAATAATAAATTACTGTAGTTACTCTGTTCAGTAGTTTCATGATCTAAGAGTCTTCTGAAACATGTATTAAAAATGAAGTGGAGAAGAAAACAATAAAAATGTAGAGGCATCTTGAAGAAGCACTGAGCATACATTGAGTGAAGTATATATGTACAAAGATAATTGGGATCTTGGCATTAAAAAATCCCTACCTGGTATAAACAATGTAGAACATGTTTAAACACTCTACTGACATCGGAGAGATTTACTTATCTCCTACACTGAATTCCCACTGAATGCACTAGAAATACACTAATGGTGCAATCCTATGCATGTTTAGATTAAAAAAAAGTCTTACAACCCTCAGTTGTAGGACTTTCTTCTGTCTAAACATGCATAGGATTGTACCCTAAGTAGAGCAGTCACTGAATCACACACAGACAGCTGTCCCTGGGTAATTCTGCCCTAGGTAATACACAGAACACTTCAGTCCATGTTTGTAACCCTATCAGCTTATAAAGTCATGGCTACACAATTGCCCAAATCCCAAAACTGCCCTAAAGGTGGAAGTGAACAGGTTCGGTCTTCATTTCACTGCTTGATTCATCCTGATTCCAGAATAAGTTATGAACTAAATACAAAAATAAATGCAACAAATATATTTTATGACTAGGTGAAACAGAATGACAAATATGTTGTTATGGCTGCTGAGGGGAGGAGAGAGAGAGAGAGAGCAGTTCACAGAAAGACAGAGAGATTGAGAGCTGAGAATATATAGCTGCAGTCAGCTGAAATTTTATTGATTTATACATTTATATGAGTCACCTTTCAGCCCATATAGGGCCACAACTGCAGGTGCAGCTTTGATAGTGTTCACTCCCACTACGTTCTGCTTGTAGGTTTACAAATAAAACCAATATTATTACAAACACTGTTAGTTTCCAGTGCTCTCTCATCCAAAGGAATTCTGAAGTGTGTTCTGGTTCACTTACATGTTTGGGAGACGCACATTGGGTCAGTTCAGAGAGAACTCCGTAATACTTGGAGCTTCCCACCACTGGGGGAACTGAGTGAGGAGCACATAAGAATACCATTCACAACAAAGCTGGGGACCCATTCTAGATGTAACAGGTAAGTTCAAACAATATATTACTGTCTGGCAGAACGTGTCCCTAATACATTACACCTCTGTGCTTATTTTATGTCTACAAATTTATACCTTGCTTTTCTATATCAGGAAACTTAGATCAGTTCACAGCAGAAGAACAAAACAAAAAAAATGTCAAAAGCAATCCTAACATAACGCTAAAATTGCAGCATAACATGTCAATAATAGAACATTAACAAAAATAATATACATTAAAATCACAGCTCAAAATGAACTGTTCAAAAACAACACAGTTTCATAGATGATAGAGTTGGAAGGTGTTGTGATATATATCACATTACCAGCTGCAGCACATTGTTTACACATGGTAGGGACAGAATGGCGAGGTAAACAGGTTTATTATGTCTTACTAGAAACTGTGGTTTCTGGACTGTGAGAACTGTATGAGCTAGTCACATGGTTTGTATGTTCTGATGACGTGCTAACTTGTTTTCTGTCTGAAGCCATCTTAGAGAGAGGCAGGACTGCTTTCTCTCTTCTTCTTTGTTCTTCTTGCTGGGCTTTTGTTACTGCAACAATGTAACGCCTTTGCTGAGGTGGAGTGAAGCTCAATTTACTCCACTGGATGTAATGCTTGCTATGCATTTATACTCTGCACATGGACTGTAACTAGGAAATGTATACTCTGTAGGACTTTACTTGCTAAGTGAATAAACAGGTAGAATTAGATCTGTGGTGTTCCAGAATGTTTCCTGACTCCATGGATTAATCTGCAAACGGGGAAGCTGGAAGCAAGTTGGATTACAGGCAGGCTGGGCTGGCATCTTCACAACACGCTGCACGCTGCGAAAAGGGGGGAGCTGAGATCTGGAAGATCTGTGTGTGGAATAACAGGCCTCTGCTAGCACACAGACAGGATTTTAAATCTCCCATGCGCACACGCACTCTGCTGCTCACGCACACACGCACCAACAGAAGGAGCCTACAAGGCTATCGAGTCCAACTCCCTGCTCAATGCAGGAAACTAGAGGAGGGGTCTCCCATCCAAGTAATAACCAGGCCTGACCCTGCTTAGCTTTCCACACTCAGACAAGCTGAGCCAGTGTGAGCCACAGGCCTGTTTAAAACAAACATTTAAGTTCACCAGACATAAGACCCAAAAGCTTGTTGGAACACCCATGTTTTCACTTCCTGACAAAAGTTGGGCAGAGCCAGAGCCAGACAAACCTCTTTTGGCAGCATTCCACAGCTAAAAAGGTCTTGTATCTCACGTCCACCTCTGATGGTGACAGGAGCAGGAACTCCAGGGTTGATCTCAATGCTCCAATAGATTCATATGGGAGGATGCTTTTAGGGATGAAGGAGAAATTGGTTTGGTCTAATTGAATTGTATATGAACTGACCAAATTTGCACCTCCTGAACCTATACATAAACCAGAACACACTTGTACACTGATACCCACACTTTTCAGAATTTTGCAATGCAGTTCATAGCTCAAAAATGTGTCTGAAAATGTGTTTGTTAAGGAAAAGTGCAAACAAAAAAGCATATATTAAGGGAATGTATGCACAAAAACGTATTATATTAGGGGGAAATGGTTGCAAAAAAATGTGCACACTAGGAAAAGTGCATATTAAGGAGAAATGTGCATGAAAATGCATATGAATGTTCATGCTTCCCCTCCCCCCCCACCCTGAATTTGCAAACTGATGTAGAAATCAGCCCAAACAAACGTACGGTTGAGAAAATGAGAAACTCTGCAAAACTGAAACTGTCAAATTAGCCCATCCCTAAGTTCTACTGAAATTGATGGTACAAGTGAGTCATAACTAACAAGTCCCATTTATTTCAGTGGGACACAAGCGCAATAGCTTTCTCTGATGCCCTCGGCCGCAGTGCGGCTTTCACACAGTTGCCACATGCTTGACTTCATAGTCATTGAGCATGGGAGTTTAATTTGAGGTGCCTACTTCCACTATTACTACTCAGTAATATTCATTTAGCACCAAAATGATCTCTACCCAGTGAGCTTTAAAGCTATCAGTTCACCCCGTGGTGCCATATATGGGCAGGATGTGGTCGCAGACCTCCAGCTGCACTCAGCAGAATGAGCAGGAGGGCCCCTAAATGCAGCGGGGCTGGCTTGCCACATTTTGGAGTAAGTGAATACATGTTGTTACCATCTAAACAGGGGTGCTCTCATAAAGCCATAACGTTCAGAATCTAACGTTACCTAATTTCACCTACCATTTAGATTACCCTAATAAACATCTCATTAATTAGCCAAAAACTCCAGCCTAGCTCTGGAGATGGCAGGAGAAAACCTGCCTGGGTTCTCTTTCCATCCTCAGAGCAAGCTCTCTGTCTGATTCTGCATGAAGCCAAATATTTGTGTGAGTTTTCTATAGTCAATTCAATGCCTGTTCTCCAGAACAAACAGGTCAGGTAGTCGTTATTTATGTGGATCATATTAATGAAGCACACATCAACTGTTTGCATTAGAGATTTGTCGTGTGCACAGCTTTGTTGGTAATCTGGATACAGTCAATTTATTCTTTTTCAAAGTTATATCTCTTTATCAGAAGATTGCTGATGGGCTCCTTAATTTAACATGTGGTGTTCCCCTTAGCTAGTGCAAAATGAAGATATTCTTGTCTACAATGTGTTCTTTTTCACAGGCAATCAGTTCTGCCTGAGTATGTCATAGCTAGCAATTACTGATACCTTTAGTATTAGCCTAATCAGGCTTCAGTTTGCAGTTGTGCAATCATCACTTCTGCTTTGTGCATTCAGGCCCTGACTTTTTGTCTATTTTACTTAGCTGTGTTTGCATGCAAGAGATAAGGGGTAACAAAAGACAAGTTTGACTCACTGTGTTTACATTTTCTCCACCTTACTGTTTTCCCAAATTATGTGATAAGAAATAATTACATTCATATCATGTCCATACTTTGTCAACACACATCTCTTTCCCCACACTGTGCTGAATGGTGGGTTTTGGCACAAGCCCTGAAAATGTTGCTCTGCCCTTAGTATCAGTCAGTGTGGAATTTTCATGCTGTCCCTAGCTTTTGAATTGCTTTCAATGAGGGTAAACTACAACCTGGAAAATGATCAATCTCATACCTTCACCTGGTCAGGACTCACCAGTGATTGGGAATCGCTTTTAGGAAGAAACAAAGGAGTCTGCCATGTACCAGGTCCATTGATCC